>CM038704.1:8057558-8657558 GCA_021613375.1 Megaleporinus macrocephalus | reverse complement strand
AAATGAGTTCATACAGGAAATCCACATAAACCAACACAGGTATGGATAAATACTACTGTGACCACTCACTGAGTTGAAGGGAATTCAAATAATAGGCTGTATGATAGTGTCAAATGTCTGAAATAGCTGAAATAAGTGTTAGTTTTCATGTACTCGTGATTTTTATATTTGTTTTCAGCCACAAATATACATTTTCATAAACATATGTTTAAAACGTTGTTTAGATTATCAAAAAAGAAAGATGGGCCCAAATATCTGCATATAGTTAGTTCATGATCTCCTTCTTTAGTCCAATAGAACTGTATTGCGCTAACTGAACTATGTGCTGATATAAGCCCTCAGGTCTTTCTTTATGTAATCACTGTCCTAAGAAAACCAAATATCTCCAAAATGGCAGCTTTACAGGAGAGGCCAAACTCCTACTTTACTTTTGATGCATGTCTATGGAAGCCGAATTTACTCTAAGCCCTTTTTCAGAGCATTTCTATTGGTCCATTCATCATAACATTTTCACACAACCTAAACAGCAGCTGCTCCGCTCAAATGATGTAGGAAAAAAAAGTGGACTAAGATGGAGCTGCATGTTTTTCTTTGGACAGAGAGTATGTTCTTACTAGTGGACCGCAGGAACGAAGATAACCCTCCTTTATGAGCCGCCTGCACATCTCTGCTACGAATAAGACCAGTGCCCCTCGTTCACCTGTTTTTTTTTCTTCAATTAGTTCTTGAGAAAGTTGTAAGAGAAAGTCTGGCAGATTCATGGCGTGTTCTTAAACCACAGACTTGTTGGCACCTTTGTGCTCTTGAGTGTGTGTAGATTCGTGTTCAACATTTTTCTAGCAATATGTTATATGTTCTTATTAATGTTCCCGTCAATAGAAAAAAACATGAACATCTCTTTTCAGTGCTTCCATAGATGGTAATAATTAGCTTATCAAAGGAAGCTTCCAGCAGAAACAGAGAACGTCTTAAGAAGATACATAAGTGAATTGCAGATTGTAAAACACACACACACACACATATATATATATATATATATATATATATATATATATATATATATATATATATATATAGTCGCTGTCCAATGAAAAACAAGTGTTTCCAAAATAGGAACTTTACATGAGAGACCAAAAACAGTCTTTACTTTCAATGAAAGTCAGTGGAACCAGAATTTTTTCCAAGGTCCATTTAAATTGTACACAAAGTCAATGGCAGCTATCATGTTCAAATGCCACAGAAAAATGAAAATCAACAAAAATAGAGATACATATATAAACATATTTTGTATAGCAGTAAGAATCATTTACTTTACTAAGGAACTATTGAAAAGCGTGTGTGTATAGTGTCCGTATATAGCCATATAAAACAAACCCTAAATAAAAAAAACACTGGTCAAAATTTTTATAAAAGCTGTAAAAACTAAATTTCTACTTAGGAACAGTTGGTGAACAAGGCCGTCTGCTTTTAGCTTTTTTATTTGTTAACAGTTCAGCAGCTAAAACCACAGTGACTGCCAACGAGACTACATGGCCCAATAGTTATGAACAGTAATCGACTGAATTGCGTTGTTAAATATGTTGAGCTTTCCAACATAAATATGTCAGAATACATTTTAAACATTCTAAATATGATCATAATACAAAGTATTGATGGTTCTTCAATGGTTGTTGAATGGTTCTAAATTGATAGTTTTTCAATGGTAAAGAAAATGGCTTGTGAAGAATCGTAAACACTTAAAGAACACTGCATGATCAGAGGGCTCAAGATTTGCTTGTTATAGATGGTTTCATAGGGAACCTATAGGGAGTTCTATAAAGCAGCAAGTAGTGTTCATGGTTCTAAACAGTTTACTAAGGAACCCTTAAAGAACTATCGTTTTAAGTGCGTATAGTGTCTATGTAGAACATACACCATATTCTCCATCATTCTGAAGAAACATTTCTTTATACAAAGAACCACTTAAGTGTGCAGATGATTTAAGAGTTCATGGTTTTGCGTCATATAAACACGACAGCTCCCCTTTATAGACTTCCTGGTGAATGGACCAATAGAAATGCTCCAAAATATTCTGGTTCCATTCACTTACAGTACAAGTAAATATACATATATATATATATATATATATATATATATATATATATATATATATATATATATATATATATATATATATTACAGTGCTATTATTACCATACATTCCAAAAATACAGTTAGATAATTATAATAATGCAAAAATTGGCTTATACATTTCACTCAGTAAAGGTTTGATTTATTTAGTCTTGTTTATTATATTTAATTAATAATTCAGAGGTTTAGTCATCAAATGGGAAAATATGCTTTTTTTCTGATTGTGTAATTTGGAGGTCTTGGTTGTAACAGCATGTTAAATTGAAGGTGGGTCCTATGCAGCACCAGTGGTCCTGCTGTAGATGTTTTTTTATGTAGAGCCACATACACATTCTCCATCAATCTGAAGAATCATTTCACGATGCAGGGGGTTCTTTAAGTGTTCCTTAAGTATACAGAACCATTTTCTTCACTAAGAAAACTTTGAAGATCCATTTGTTTCAGTGTAGAATTACAGATTCTGAGGATAAAACAGAGGCCCATTTCAAAACAGCATCAGAAGCTCATCCTTTCTGTGGAGCAGTGAAGCTCTGCAGGGGTGAGGGTCTTTGGTCTGTGTAGATGTCCCTCAAATGAAAGCCAGCAGAGTTTATTTGAAAGCGAACTAAGACTGACCCGCTCTGCGGGGTCTCAGCCCACTGATTTGGGCCGTGACAGGTTTTCACTGACAGGACACAGTTAGTCTGATAGGACTCGATGGCTGTATTCAGACTGCAGGCAGCTCAGATGTGTTTCTCAGTTCAGATCTTTTGAGGTGACTGCCCTGTAACTGATAAGAGATCAGATCAAATGTGTCTGTAGGTGTCTGAAGGAAGGGTTACAGTTTACCTGTACACAGGTAGGTGAAGGTAGTGATACAGTTTACCTGTACACAGGTAGGTGAAGGTAGTGTTATAGTTTACCTGTACACAGGTAGGTAAAGTTAGTGTTACAGTTTACCTGTACACAGGTAGGTTAAGGTAGTGTTACAGTTTACCTGTACACAGGTAGATGAAGGTGGTGTTACAGTTTATCTGTACACAGGTAGATGAAGGTAGTGTTACAGTTTACCTGTACACAGGTAGGTGAAGGTAGTGTTACAGTTTACCTGTACACAGGTAGGTGAAGGTGGTGTTACAGTTTACATGTACACAGGTAGGTGAAGGTAGTGTTACAGTTTACCTGTACACAGGTAGGTGAAGGTGGTGTTACAGTTTACCTGTACACAGGTAGGTGAAGGTAGTGTTACAGTTTACATGTACACAGGTAGGTGAAGGTAGTGTTACAGTTTACCTGTACACAGGTAGGTGAAGGTGGTGTTACAGTTTATCTGTACACAGGTAGGTGAAGGTAGTGTTACAGTTTACCTGTACACAGGTAGGTGAAGGTGGTGTTACAGTTTATCTGTACACAGGTAGGTGAAGGTAGTGTTACAGTTTACCTGTACACAGGTAGGTGAAGGTGGTGTTACAGTTTATCTGTACACAGGTAGGTGAAGGTGGTGTTACAGTTTACCTGTACACAGGTAGGTGAAGGTGGTGTTACAGTTTATCTGTACACAGGTAGGTGAAGGTAGTGTTACAGTTTATCTGTACACAGGTAGGTGAAGGTAGTGTTACAGTTTACCTGTACACAGGTAGGTGAAGGTGGTGTTACAGTTTATCTGTACACAGGTAGGTGAAGGTGGTGTTACAGTTTACCTGTACACAGGTAGGTGACGGTAGTGTTACAGTTTACCTTTACACAGGTAGGTGAAGGTAGTGTTACAGTTTACCTGTTCACAGGTTGGTGAAGGTAGTGTTACAGTTTACCTGTACACAGGTAGGTGAAGGTAGTGTTACAGTTTACCTGTACACAGGTAGGTGAAGGTGGTGTTACAGTTTATCTGTACACAGGTAGGTGAAGGTAGTGTTACAGTTTACCTGTACACAGGTAGGTGAAGGTGGTGTTACAGTTTACCTGTTCACAGGTAGGTGAAGGTAGTGTTACAGTTTACCTGTACACAGGTAGGTGAAGGTGGTGTTACAGTTTATCTGTACACAGGTAGGTGAAGGTGGTGTTACAGTTTACCTGTACACAGGTAGGTGAAGGTAGTGTTACAGTTTACCTGTACACAGGTAGGTGAAGGTGGTGTTACAGTTTATCTGTACACAGGTAGGTGAAGGTAGTGTTACAGTTTACCTGTACACAGGTAGATGAAGGTAGTGTTACAGTTTACCTGTACACAGGTAGGTGAAGGTAGTGTTACAGTTTACCTGTACACAGGTAGGTGAAGGTAGTGTTACAGTTTACCTGTACACAGGTAGATGAAGGTAGTGTTACAGTTTACCTGTACACAGGTAGGTGAAGGTGGTGTTACAGTTTACCTGTACACAGGTAGGTGAAGGTAGTGTTACAGTTTACCTGTACACAGGTAGGTGAAGGTAGTGTTACAGTTTACCTGTACACAGGTAGGTGAAGGTAGTGTTACAGTTTACCTGTACACAGGTAGGTGAAGGTGGTGTTACAGTTTACCTGTACACAGGTAGGTGAAGGTAGTGTTACAGTTTACCTGTACACAGGTAGGTGAAGGTGGTGTTACAGTTTATCTGTACACAGGTAGGTGAAGGTGGTGTTAGTTTACCTGTACACAGGTAGGTGAAGGTAGTGTTACAGTTTACCTGTACACAGGTAGGTGAAGGTGGTGTTACAGTTTATCTGTACACAGGTAGGTGAAGGTAGTGTTACAGTTTACCTGTACACAGGTAGATGAAGGTAGTGTTACAGTTTACCTGTACACAGGTAGGTGAAGGTAGTGTTACAGTTTACCTGTACACAGGTAGGTGAAGGTAGTGTTACAGTTTACCTGTACACAGGTAGATGAAGGTAGTGTTACAGTTTACCTGTACACAGGTAGGTGAAGGTGGTGTTACAGTTTACCTGTACACAGGTAGGTGAAGGTAGTGTTACAGTTTACCTGTACACAGGTAGGTGAAGGTAGTGTTACAGTTTACCTGTACACAGGTAGGTGAAGGTGGTGTTACAGTTTACCTGTGGCCTGCTCTACTGAACACTCCTAGAAATGGTGCAGTGTTAAAAGTTAAGCCCGGCTTTATTTACAGAAAGCGTTCTGCAGTAAGTCTTGTGTAGGTACACATTGTGGACCAACAGCAGCAAAATGAGGACGCCATCAAAGGAATCCTGGAAGGAGTTTCCCGAGGGCTCTGAGAATAACAGTCATGTTAATTACCTGCCCTGTAGCGCTCTGTTTAAGTGTCGACTGACTTTAGTGGCAACGAGCGGTGAGAAAGCACAGACACAACTGGGTCCAATGCGGACCCAAAGTGATAAACTACTGAGAATGATTTAATTTACACAGTGTCTGTTTTGAGCGATGGATCTTTTCTAGTCTTTATAGGATACGGGCCTTGAGGGCCAGTAAACCTACAAACCAATCGCTTGCGTTGTAAGATCACCAAAGGAGCTCCTCAGCCAATCAGATATGGGCACATTCTGGAGTGCAGTGAGCACACATGCGAGAAGCCGCAGTTGGAGAATAAAAAAAATAATGAGCTCTAAAAACAGAAAAGTGAACAGAGAAAACTGAGTGTTTAACAGGAACGGTTCTGGAATGGACCTGCTCGACTAGTTTTGGAGAATACCGCTCTGTACAACCAACATGTTAATCTGTGAATCTGAGTTAGCAAGAAGACACGCGTTTTATTTACTTTCTCTATAAATAAACACTTTAAGATCCACTTTTATTCAAAAGCATTCTGTTTTTCTTAATGTAGCCCTTGTTTTTATTGAAGTGAGTTACAAACATTTAATAGAAGTTTATAAATAATGAATTCAGTTCAGCATTTAAACAGTAAATATACTGAAATATACTGAACGGTATGTGTGATGTGTTGGTGTTTCAGTTGTTGATGGTATAAGATGCTGATACTAGACTACTTCAGTAAACAGGATACACCACTGAATCAGAACACACGTTAGAAATGATGATAGTCCGGATCAGCCTGAGGAGATCTCCTCTAACTGGACCTTACTGACTCTAATTAAACACCCCTGCTCTAGTTTTTCATCAGTGGTCACAGGCTGCTACCCACAGGACACTGTTGGCTGACTGTTGCTAGTGGATGGTCAGTCCAACACAGAGGTGATTAAAACTCCAGGGGGACGTGTCCCACCCAATATCAGAAACAGGTGGATTTGTCCCACCCAAAAATAAAACCACAGAAAAGCAGAAACTGTTTAAAAACTTTGATTTTAGAAGCGTGTTTGCAATTCACACTGTTGTTAGCAACTGGCTTTGGTGGTTAGGTTAAGGGGCGGGGCGGGGGAGTCTCTGGCCTCGCTGGAGTGTGGGGTAGTTCGCGCCAACTTTAAACGTGAGGTCAGTGAATAGCAACGATGAGTTGTTTAGTTTGTAAAGAGATCTTTAATTGGATTTATCTACTAGTAAACAGACGTACAGATAATGTTGTATTTTATTTATTTATTTGTTATTTACTGTAATTCCACAAATTGTAGTTCTACATCACTACACATACAGTGATTTACTGCCTTACCTACAGTGGAATCAGCTCATAGGTAATATTTTATGGGACAGGGTGGGCTTTGATTCATATTAGCAAATGTGTCCCCCCCCATTGTCAAACCCAATCCTACGCCCTTGGTTCAGTCTATGTGGTATAGGGTAACTGGAGTGCACAGCTCAGTCATATGATCTGTAGAAGTATAATATGGTGGTGTGTTGGAGTTGGTTGGAGTGTCCTGGGCTATTGGGAAGAACTGACCGTCAGCAACTGCTGGAACTGAGGTTAAGGGGTTTTGTTTGTTCTGTATCTGAGCTCAGCCTTGAATTATTAAAACAAATACATGCAGTCCCAGAGACTCGGCGTCACGACTGGGGATAATGTTCTGCCAGGAAGCATGTGTGGATTATCTGTTCTGATTCACAGCTGTGTCCTGCATCTTTCCTCCTCTTGGTTCCTATTTAAATCCTTCCAGGCGTTCCAGGCGTGTGCTTTGGCTGCTGCTGCCTCTGCTCTGATGTGGGCTTTTACCGTTGAGTCGAGCGCTCCTGCTCAACATCCACACTCACTCAGTGATGAGGTGACACAGGAATGAATAATGAGCTTGTTTTCCGCTCGGACTGCGGAACCGAGTCGGAGTGGCTCAGCACCTCACAGCGGGAACAGATGCAGTGAAGGACTGTAAAAGGGCCTCGTTACTCCACCCTCAGAATACCAGCTACTCTTTGCTTGCTTTTCCTCGTGCTGTTGATCAGACTTTATTTTGGACCAACACTGATATCAGCGGTTCCCTGTTTTAAACAGTCTAACTGATGCCAGATGTCCGAGAACGACCCTCTCACTTCTGTCTAACCTTCAGATTAGGAGAAATCATGCTTTCATATTTCTCTTTAAAGATCCCAGAGCGTTTCATGCAAAGGCGCCAATATATATATATATATAGACAGTAAGCTTTTATTTACTCAACATAACGCTTAATTATTTAAACATTTAAACAATATTAATAGAGTACGTAGAGCTTTTACATACGCCAGTGTGTTTATTTAACCCTTTCCAAGCTTCTCCTTGTGGAAACAACCCAGTATTATTTACAGTTCTCATCTAATACCTGCTTTAACTGCTTAGTACTTCATTAAACTAAATCAAGATTTGCTGCTGAAGGAACAGAATACATTCATATAATTTCTGGGGCGTCCAGGAGAAATCTGGAACCTAAATTTGTTCTTCAAACTGGAGCTCAAAATATGATCTACTTCTTTCAATAAGATATTCATGTTACTTTGTATTGTACGTATGATTATTTACATCTGTTCTAATCAGATCTGGTGTTCGTACTGGTGAACATACACTTATTGATCAGATAAAGGCTTTTAAACAATCAGCTTAGGTGCCTATACATTTTTATAGTAGTGTAGTTTTGCTAAAATACCTAAAATCATATTTTTTTAAATCATCTTGTTTTTGTCCAAAGAAAAATATGTATCTCAAATTAGTATGTTTACAGGAGAGAACCTGATTTTCTTTGGACAGCTATGATATATACTATATATATATATATAGAGTAGAAAAATGTGTTTCACCCTAATCCACCCCTATTGAAATCATTTTAAATGCAGTGTATATATATATATATATATATATATATACATTGCCGCTCATACATTGTTTTCATTGGAGTATCTTCCTTCCTTATGGACACAACAATGGACTGATGGGTCTCTAAAGAAAGTTTCTTTCTGAAAGTCTTTCTGAAAGAAAGTCTTTCTGGTCATTTTGAGTCGGTCAGCAAGCCATCAACTGCTGATGCTTCAGATACTAAACTAACCTAGAATGTTGTTCGCCCTTTTATGTTCACTTATTAGTAGAATGTTTTTCAGCTGTGCTCACAATTGAGCAAGAGTGTCCTAACCACCAATTAGCCCAATAACATCGTTAACTTGGATTGGTGGCCGTACCAGGAGATTTAGACAGAGGACTGAGAATTGCTGATAATAGGACTATATGCAAAATAAGCCTCTATACAAAAATAGACTTAATACAAACATTTTTATTCTTTAAAAATGATCTGATACACTTGGACAGTATTGGTTGTGAATTGCATTAAAAGAAATTCTAAAGTGATCCTAAACTTTTGAGTGGTAGTGTATATATATATTTATATATGTGTTATATAGAGAAACTGCTAAATAAGATAAAATTACTTAAAAGAAGTCAATAATATCTACAAACAGAGCAAATCTTCATAATATGCTCTCAGTGGTATCATAAGAAGGAAGATTTGTTATATTTACGAGCTTGAAGTTGACTTCATTCACTGGGCGTCTTTGAAATGAAGAGCATGTTATATGAGTGTTCAGTTCAGGAGAGATTTATGTTGTTAAAAGAATGTTTGTACGGAGGTGTTAATGAGCTGCTTTACTGTATTCTGTTTCCTGGATTCGAGAGGTCACTCTTGGAAATTTAAAGCAAACCCTTAAACTTGTAATTTAACTCAACATATTAAAGCTAACTGCAGGAAACACAGATAATAGATACGCAGCTGTTTTAGGAGCCTCTAAAGCTGCAAACCTCTAATAAGTCTCATTCTACTGAACCTCACAGGAGGAGAAAACAGCATGACGCAAGGTCAGTCCGCACCGACTGTCCTAGAGTCTGCCTCGCTTTTATTCAAGAAAATACTTTCATTTCCTTCTTCATCTCAAAGCTACACTCCAAGCAGCTTTAACCGTTTACAGACCGAACTAAGCTGAAATATGAACCAGGTGTAAAAACAAAACTAACAATCACCTTAAATC
This sequence comes from Megaleporinus macrocephalus, assembly GCA_021613375.1. Lineage (NCBI taxonomy): Eukaryota > Metazoa > Chordata > Actinopteri > Characiformes > Anostomidae > Megaleporinus > Megaleporinus macrocephalus. The sequence continues at coordinate 8,648,134 of CM038704.1, read as the reverse complement.
ACCTGCTTTAATCTGTACATACTCAGACAGGTTCGCTTTTATGTCAGATTGTGCAAAATATTTGCCAAAATGTATTATTATTATTATTTATGTAGTGTTTATACATTTCTAGCAACTGTATTTATTAAATAATGAATTCTCTAATAAATTAAATATATGTAATGGAAAAAATTACTTTGACTCTCCGTTTACAAATGAATTAATGTGTTAAGTCATGGTCCAAGTGGGTTACTTATATAAAACCCTTATGACCACATTTCACGGAAAAACCCAACGAGTAAGAACAGCTGTTTGTGATACTATATTGCTGTACCAAATTGCTAAATATATTTTGAAAGTTGTTGTATAATTTCTTGATTAGATATTACTGGTATAGAAGCTATACCAGTAATATAAAGTGGCTAGAAATGCCTTTTTAATTTTGTCATGAACAGAAAAAATCATAAACTCTATGAAATCTTCTGATTATAGAACTTTAACTAAGCTGAACTGATGCTGTATCTTTAAATTCTGCAGACAGAAATCAATATTTCATAGATTTGATTAAAATGCATGAATACTACATAAACCATAACCTTTAGAAATTTTGATTTCTAATATGAAATATTGCATAAAAAGATATATCTTTCAATAAAGGAACCTGGAGTGTGAATATATGAAGAAGCAGGTGATTTAAGACTAAATACTATAATAAGTGTCATAATAATACTTACTAATGATACTAATCATTTTTTGGTTCAGTCATTCTATAAACATTAAAATTTAAATTTTTACTTAAATTTTAATGTTTTATTAATTAAATATCATACACACAGTAAATGTTCCTTAGCCCTATACCCACCCAGTTAAACCCTATTCAAATAAATAAATAAAACAATTATATACAGAACTGTGCAGAAGTTTAAAGCACTTGGGGACATTATTGTATTGTATTGAAAAGATTTTTAAACTTTTATTTGTTCACTAAAACACTTTATACATACGTCAGTGTGTTTTTTTTAACCCTTTCTCATCTAATACCTGCTTTGACTGCTCAGTACTTCATTAAGCTAAATCAAGATTGCTGCTGAAGGAACTGAATACATTCATACAATGTCTGGGGCGTCCAGGAGAAATCTGGAACTACACTTTGTTCTTCAAACTGGAGCTCAGGATATGATCTACTTCTTTCACAGTAAGATATTCATGATACTTTGTATTGTATTAAAGTTAGAACATCTGTTCTACCGATATCTGGTGGTCTTACTGGTGAAAATAATAAACAATAAGGTGCATAGACTTTTGCACAGTATGAAAAGTAAAAGTAGACGTTTTTGCTGGTGCCGAGTTCAATATTAGTGATTTTTTAATGTTATTCTCTTACTGTGTTACTGTTTTCACCAGCCGAGGAACTCCTTTTTTGTCCAGCTTGGCTTTTGCTCACTGAGCTGCCGTTCGGCTGTAAAGCCCCCCGCTGTAAAAAGCTCCGCACAGAAGAAATTTGAATTGCGCTGAAATTGTGGAGAGGTCTCAAACCCGACCCCGGTCTCTGTTTATTTAAACTCAGATGCTTTTTTAAGATACTTTTATTTCGGAGCACTCTCAGATCACCCTGCGTGTTTTCTTCCACACTAAGATGACTTGTTACCTTATTTGATTATTTGAGGGGCCACTGCTGACCTCTCCGGGACAGATAACCGAATACTTGTGTGAACACGTTGTTACGGACAGATGCCTTGAATGTCCTCAACTGACCGGTGTTTTAACAGCATGTTGTAATTTTCATAATTACACGCATGATAAATGAGTTCTTTAGGGAGCTGAGAGTTCAGCAAAGAGAACCGCGGACTATTAAGGACATTGGAGTGGACAGGTTGGATAGCACATGAGCTGATTACATGAAACTGGTCTGTGGTTTTGAAGCACTGAATCATTTTCAGAGCATTTTTTAAAAAATATTTAATAAAATTCAGTGCACAAAAGTAGGAGGACAGTCCAGACCTCTGTTCCAGAACTGTTGCGAAATGGTAAGAAAACCAGAGAGTAGTTGTTTGCAAATCCACTTTGACGTGTACTTAAACTACAACAGGACTGAAGCGAGAAATTTTATGTTTTATGTTTAAACATGGCTGTTTTTCAGCTCATATTCAAAAACCTGATGCCAAAAATGAATGCCTGTCTTAAACAGGCGATGCCATCATGCTTGGATATAAAAATCCTGGGGGCCTTTATGAGCGAGGACAGTTAAGGAATAGCTCAGCGTTCCTCATTTATAGGGATTTTTGCTTTTTCACTCTCTTCATTTCACTGTATCACTGAAAGGTAATTTGGTTACACGGGCTCAGAAATATTTTGCCAAGCCGTCTGTCGCTGCACTCACAAGTTAGGACTGTACTATGCAGTGGATTCATATATCAACAAACCCTGGACTCAAACGGACTGATGAAGCATGTAAATAACCTTTGAATGTCAAGATATATATATAATATATATATATAAAACATTAATAGTAGGTTTCATGAAATTCTATTCACGCAATATTTAAAATTGCCCTTAAATACAAACCCCAAGGTTAATCCGTTTATCTCTGACAAATAAAAAAAGTGGAATGATATATCCATATACTGATTAAACTTGGGGTTTTGAGGGCAATTTTAAATATGGAGTGTCTATTTGCACCCGGGTACAAGTAGCATTTGCCACACAGTGAGGCTATTTTCACCCCTTAATTAAAAAAAAAGAAAGTGAACCCATCTACGCATGTCTACCAACGAAAAGGCACAAATTTACAGGAACCGATGGGAAACAGAGACCGTAGGAAATGGTAATCAGAATTTGGTTAATAGTTATGTATAAAGGTCCATCACTCAATTTAACTCTACATTTTAAGATATATATTTAAGAAATAGTGTGAGAATTATTTTCCAACAAACACTGTTGACTGAACAATGATATATTTTTGAGCTAATAGGAGCATTATAGCTAACTTGTAAACAAACATTATCTTACTTATTTTATGTTCACAGACATTATTCACAGTAAAGTTAACTCCAGTTTGTGATAAATGTAGCTTTTTTTGTAATATTGTGTGAACAAAATCTTATGAAATCAACTTAAAAAATAACTTTTTTACACCCAACAAAAAATGGTTGTTTATAAGCTACATACAAACATATACAAATATATATATACATATAGTCGTTGTCCAGAGAAAAACATTTTTGTTGATTTTGGGTTTTCTACATCATTTGAACACGCCAATGGTCGTTTACATTGTGTGAAAATAGAAGTGCTCCAAAACAGCTTGGAAATAAGTTCTGTTGACTTAGTATGTTTTTGGTCTCTCCTGTAAAGTTGTGAGTTTTTTATTGGACAGTGACGATATATATATATATGTTTATATTTGTATATAGCTTATATAAAACCATTTTTATTTGGTCCTTCCAAACTAGACAGTTTGCCATATATATATATATATATATATATATATATATATATATATATATATATATATATATATATATATATATATATATATATATATATATGCCATCTTTTTCAGGGACATTCGTTCTTATGGGGCAAACGGCAAGAAACGTTCTGTATGTCTTACAACAGCATGGCTGGGTGCAACACTGACCTGTCTGTCCCTTATAGAAAGTGTGTGATGCATTATGAAGCATCAAATAGCAGCTTTTTTGGAACGTGTTACAGACATGATATTTGGGAGAACGTAAAACAACAGTTTATTATTAGTAATTATTAGTTCATTTTTTTAAAAACAACTAATATTACTGCATTTGTACTGTTTTCCATTTAATACAGAATTTAAACGGAATTAACTGATCACTGCTTTCTGCTTTTTATGAGCCGTTCGCATGCACACTGCTTTTGGGAGTCAGCGCGAGGGCTGATCTCTCTTCTTTGAGAGATTAATGTCTCACTTTAGCAGCTCAGTGAGGGGTCACTCCTGAAAGTGCTTTGGATAATAACAGGGTGTGAGGGTAATTCCGTCTTGAAACAGAACAGTCATGGACAGTTTTTCCAGAAAGAGAGTAGGTGCGATGCTGGAATCATCTCATGGGCGACTTCCTCGACACGCAAATCAGTAAAAGAACAAGGGGTTCACAAGTCATCGGAGTTTATTCACATCTGTAAATACCTCTTGCAGTCTTGAAAGTGCAAGCTGATGCAAAAGTAAACGTAACCAAACATCTGTTTTTCTTTCAGAACATCATATAAATAAAGCCAAAAATAGATACACAGAAGACAGAACAGGAGAGGTGAAGTGTGGGGGGGTCTCATTCATATAAGGGGGTAGAAAAGAAAGAAAGAGAGATAGAAAGAAAGAAAAAACATCCTTTATACATCTTGAAAAGTTGTCCTTCGGGGAGGGACGTCTGTGATTTTTGTGGCTTTTCGAGATTTTATTTTTGCTCGACAGTCAGAAGCTGCTGGGCTTTTATGAGTTCCTGGTTTTTGGGGGTTGGTGGGAGGTGTGGTGGTGGTGGTGGTGGGGAGGGGGGCGCTCACCTCTCCACCCTCTCCCCGGAGAGCTAGTTGAGCTGTCAGTCGGGTTGACAGCTGATGTTGGAGTTTTCATTGCGCTCCTCTGGTTTAAGTGTCTTCCCGCTGAGTCTGCGGCATTAAAACAGCTTCCAGTCGACCGTATTCCAGCTTCCCGCTGCCCTGCGCTGCGGAGAGAGGACCAGCAGCAATGAGACTCCACACAGAAGAAGAAAAGAGAAGAAAAGAGAGAGAGAAAAAAAAGTGCTGGACTGACTTCAGTGCTCACATGTGCTTTTATTTTGCCTGAGTCACAATTTAAGTCCGAACAGTTTACTAGAAATATTTTCCCAAATTAATAACAAAAGCAGGAAAACCCGGGAAAATAAATCACCAACGTTCTCTCAGCAGTTTACCGGAGTGAGCGGAATTTCACACACTTCAGGAACAACAGTGGAGCTGTGATGGTAAATAAGACGTGTGAGTGCAACATGACGTAAAGGTTCCTCACCAATTTAGGAGTTCTTCTGAGGAACGTTTACATTGTGTGAAGGTTCTTTAAACCTTAAAAATGTTCTTCACACTGTCATTTACAGAAATAGGTTCTTTAGGGGACCAAAAAAATTTTTTTTTCAAAGAATTTGGAAAGTTTTAAGATAAATTTTACATTTGATTCCAATAGGATCTGCCTCGGAGGTTTTATAACATGTCAATGTCTCCAAAACCTTCCTTACTTTTAAGGAATAGGAATTAGGAATTTTAAGTCAATAGAACAAGATATTTTACAAGCTATTTTGGAGCATTTCTATTGGCTCATTCACTGTGAAGGTTTTTTTTACTAAATTTCATAAATACGTTTTTTTTGTTGTTTAAAATAATTTGCTCCTGGCCTAATTTTTTTATTCAACTAAACATAAATAAATATAATAAATAAATATTGTTATGTAAACACATTATCTGATTTCATAGAAATGCAGATTTAAACCTTGCTAAAACAACACATCTTTTTTTAAATCTTGAGTTAAACCTAAACCTCATCACCTCCTGCTTTCCCATTAATACTGACGCTTATAAAAAACTGATGCTCATCAATATTAATACCCATTAGTATAGACATCCACCAACACTAATACACATCAACACTAATACCCATCAATACTAATACTCACCAATACTGATACCCATCAAAACTGATACCCATCAATACCAATATTTATCAATATTGATACCCATCAACACTAACATTCACCAACACTGATATCCATCAATAACAAGATTTACCAATACTGATACCCATCAATACTAATATTTATCAATATTGATACCCCTCAACACTAATATTCACCAATACTGATACCCATCAATACCAATATTTATCAATATTGATACCCCTCAACACTAATATTCACCAATACTGATACCCATCAATACCAATATTTATCAATATTGATACCCATCAACACTAATATTCACCAACACTGATATCCATCAATACCAAGATTTACCAATACTGATACCCATCAATACTAATATTCATTGATACTAATACCCATCAATACCAATATTTACCAATACTGATACCCATCAATACTAATATTCATTGATACTGATACCCATCAATACTGATATTCATCGATACTGATACCCATCAATACTGATATTTATCAATACAGATACCCATCAATACAGATACCTTGTGCCATCTCTAGTGAGTAATATAAGTATTTAGAGATGTAAACATGTTATCTGATGTTCAAAGAAACTTTTTCCTTGTTTAAACAACACATCTTTTCTTCTAACTCTGAGTTACTCAAAGTTGGTAAGTTGAAGTTGCTGCTAATTGTTTTCGATTGTTTTTATACTTTCCGGATTGATTTTAGAGCTCATCTCCTCCTGCTTTTAATAGAATGCTGTGAAGGAACAGCCTTTCACCTCAACAGCCTTTGGATCCAGACAAATCAGTGATAAACTTCAGGAGACGTTGGTTTTGAAGTGCTGCCCACAAAAACAAGCCAGCTAAGTGTTCCTGAAGGACTCATTAATCTGGCATTTTGGGGGCAAACAGAGTTGTTAGCAGTGGATGAGGAAAGCTTCGGTGGGCTCCGGTACCGTGACTGCACCAATCAGCCGTAAAAACAAAGTGGTGCTCTACAAAAAATACACACTGAGCTGAAGCGGATCAGGAGCCAATCTCTGTCTCTCTTTCACGTGTTTACACAGAGAACAGCTCCGTCACGTCCAGCACTGAAAAGCAGGGAAGGTCTGCCGTTCATGTCTGAAGACAGATTAGAGGCCATTAGGAGAGATTTCCCTTCGTTTAGATAAACTCAGTCTCGGCGGGTCGTGCACTCTGCCACAGCAACAACCAGTTAACTCCCTGGACCTGTCTGAGACCACCAGACACCACGCCATGTCGGACCCTCATCTCAGTATATGTTTCACAAATAACATCTTGCTGTTCAGAAGTTATCAATCTTTTGTATTATTCAGTATACAGTAATAACTTTAATATATATATTGTAGAAACTCAGTATTTGAATCAGTTTGTCAACAAAAACATTATTAAAAAAATGATATATTGTAATATTTGTTAATATTTTTGATATGGTGTATACTATTTTCTATTATAAATACAGTTTAAATAAATATATGTATGTATGCATGTGTGTATGCCTCTCTCTCTCTCTCTCTCTCTCTCTCTCTCTCTCTCTCTCTCTCTCTCTCTATATATATATATATATATATATATATATATATATATATATATATATATATATATATATATATATATATGTATATAAAATTCCTCTTTTGCCGATATATAAAAACCTTGGCTTCTGCAGTGGAGGTACAGGAGATCCCATTAATACTGATGTCCATCAATACCAGTATCCATTAATAACAATACCCAGCAATACTAATGCTTATCAATAATGATACCCATCAGTACTAATAACCATCAGTATCAATACCAATATGCTCAAAAGTATAGATATTTATTAATACCCACGAGTACTCACACCCATCAATACCAATATTTAACAATAATCACACCATACGCACAGATACTTATCGATAATGATACCCATCAGTACTAATACCCATAATTATCAATACCACTACCTAAAAGTACAGATACTCACTAACAGATACTTATCAATACTGATGCTCATCAATACTAATACCCATCAGTACAAATACCCCAAAAAAACACCAATACCTTTCAATACTGATACCCCTCAATACTAATACCCACTAGTACCAATATTCATTGGTACTGATACCCATCAATCCCGATGCCTACTGTCAGACCAGTGCCGCCTCTAGTGAGTAACGTAAGTGTCAAGAGAGTCACAATTAAAACGAGCCTGGAGATTTAGACCTACTGGCACTACTTCTGTGTATGTATCATATGTACGCAATGAAGAACATCCATAAAAACACAGCCATAAAAATAGAAAAATGTAAAAGAAAACATTCCCTGCTGGCTTCACTTCACTTCACTGACCTAAATGATTTGCTATTACCGCTATATTTCGTATTTTTACACTGAACCTTTTTTTTTTAGTGAGAATGACTCCCTTCTTGGAATGTGGAGCCCAGATAGTAAAACCCCACATGGCTGAGGCGGGTTATTGAGACCCGAGGATTGATCGCTCCGAAACTTGCCTTTTATTGAAGGACGGCGTCCGTTTCTGAACAGTGATTGTTTTCCTGGAGAGAGAAGAGTTGAGAAATGATTTGGTGAGTTCTGCTGCTCAACACACACACATGCTGGTGATCATGTGGCAGAGCGTGCTCTCTGAGATGATTTGTGAAAGGACGTGTAAAAGTCAACACAGATGTTATTTCCTCGTACAGGATTAACCCTTACGCTTCTGTTCCAATCTTTGCTCATATCACATGATCACGTTTAACCAGCTCGACCAGATCGTATTATCTGTTCACTCTTTCGTCAGGGACGGCCTTCTCTTCTTCAGCTGCTGCACTCACCAGGTCTTCATCACAGTCCTCCTGCGAGTTGTCTTCTCCCTCCTCCATGTCGCTGTGGGGCTGATCGTCTGCTAGCTCCTCTGACTCGGAGCACGACTCATCAGGAGATACTTCAGTCTTGCTCTCCTCCGTCTTCCACGAGTCTACACATACACAGTATTTATATATAGGTCATTCTGCTGAACTGGTTCAAAGTCACAGTGAAAGTCAAAACACATCAGATTTGGACTTTATTCATTTCCCAGGTGTTGCTTTTGGGTCTTGTGTCAACTTGTGTCAACCATGACTTGCTCTCCAGCTTGTGTTTACACTAAACCCCTCCCATGTGTAGTGAGAGAAATAATTATCAGCATATGTATTTTATTTGTGGAGACTTACTAAATAAACCATCTCATACAATACCCTCTCTCTGCAGAGAGTTGATCAAGCCCCACTCCTTTGTTTGTATTTAAATCACCCTTTGGTTCTAATGCCTACCAATCACCCCCCAAGGAGGCAACACACCACCCCCCCCTAAGGGTGACATGCAAATACCGTCATCTTAATTTCCCTGCTTACCCCTCCTTAACCTCCTCTTCTTCGCCACCTTAACGCTAACACCCCAAACTCCCCCCTCCCATTTCACCCCTTTTCCTATCTCCTACTGAAACTTGAGTTAGACTGAGCCAGAGATGGACTGGACCTCAAGAGACTAAACCAGCAACAGATGATGAACTAAGAATGTGCCTGTGCTTCGACATGCACACGATTAAGACTGCTTCCCGACCGCTAACAGACTGGTTGTGATTGGCAGAGCTCTACCCACATTTCCTGTGTGTATCAATAAACTCAAGTCTACGCTGAAGGTCTCCTGCTTCTGATTCCTGAAGGCCAAATTTCTAACAGTAGTTAGCAGTCCTGGGTAAAAGTGCATGTGTGACAGGGGGCTTGGGAAGTTACAGGACTGTTCAACCGGGTTCCTTCTGGGACACAGCTCTGCAGAGGTCAGTGGAACTCCATTCTAAAGGATGGACCCATTTGGTGGTCCTTGTGGTCCTAAACTACACGTGATCTCCTAACAAAAGTCCTGATCTCCAGGGGGCCCTAAGCAAAGTTATGTAGATGGAACATACATGTAACCCAATATTCCTTGGGAAGCGGGTTCTCAATGCACTTGTTTAATAACTCAGCATTGAACTGTGTTATGCTTGTGGTCTGAACTGAGACACTGTTAAAATCAATTCATTTAATAAAGCCAAGGGCTTTACACACTGAGCACAATTTACGTGTGCAAATTATTCAGAAGGTTGTTGTCATGGTGGTATCTTGCACACCAAATGTAACACTATTTGCTCTTTGTTTAATATATATATATATATATATATATATATATATATATATATATATATATATATATATATATATATATATATATAGTCTCTGTCCCATGAAAAACAAGTATCTTTACAGGAGAGAACAAAAACATACTTCACTTTCAATGTATGTCAATGGAACCAGAATTTTTTTCTGAAAGTTGTTTTGGAGCACTTCTATTGGTCCACTCATCAAGAGGTTTTTACACAGTGTAAACAACCATTGGTGTGTTCAAATGATGTAGAAAACTCAAAATCTGGGGATACAGGTTTTTCATTGGACAGCGACGATATACACATATGTGTATATATATATTATATTTTTACCTTCATAAACTCTATGACCAGTCATGCCTGTGTCTGGTGTTGGCATGGCCACAACCAAGCTGAACTTTTTCCCAACAGGATCTGAATCTCTGACAGCAGTTTAAACTGAGCTACGAACATCAAGTTATTGTTGGGGGTGTAAATCACACGTTTCTTCACATTGTGATACTACGCTGATCCGATTTCCTTTATATAGCTGTACATTACACAGTGAGAAGACTAATAACAGTCACAGCAGCAGGTCAGGGTTTTATTGCTGATCTTATTATGATATCTACAGAAAATGTATTTAAGCACTAAAGGGACCAGAAAATACAATGCAAACAGCCACCACTTGGCTCATGACCTAGGCTCACAATGCACTCATGTCACATCAGGTTAGAAACAACAAGCAAAAGATGTGGTTCCCATCCCTCATGCTGCTTTACATCTGCTGAGTTACGGAGTGCTAGGCTGTGAGTGGAGGAGCTCCTGAAAGTGGTGGCAGGAACTCTCTGCGCTCTACTGTTCCTTCTCAAAGTGCCTGGTGTGTATAACCAAAACAGATTTGGTTTGGTTATTTCGCACAAGTGTTTTTTTTTCAGTAGAAGTTCAATTATTTTCCACCACAGCATCTTTACTAAGGTCTGTATCCTTTGCCTGACCCTATACTATGTTTATATATTATGTTTATGTTTATTTTATTAAGAGAGGAGGCTGAACATTCCATTTTGTTACTACCAAAGCAATCATAACATAACACGAAGTTTAACACCCAGTGTAGTTGAGTAATTCTGTAGTACAGTTCTCATCCCTTAAATCCCCTGACCATGAGTTGGATCCACACTTCATGTTATGCATAGTAGTCCGAAAGGAGTTACCAGTAAATAGTCATTCGGGAATAATACATTCTGAGATGGATTAATTGTAACACCAGCTGGTTGGTGTCACCCGGCACCAACCAGTTCTCCTCTCCATTCGTGGCATTTGCTCCATCCTTGACTACATCGCTGTATCATCCATCTGATGTAGCACCTGTACAGCTTCTAAAGCTTTTACCTTCAGACTCAGCTTTAGTTTATTAAATTCTAAATACTGTTTGACCAGAGGAGGATGGGTCTCTGCTTGTGAGTCTGGTTCCTCTCAAGGTTTCTTCCTCCAGTTGTAAGGGGGTTGTTCTTGCCACCGTCGCCTCTGGCTTGCTCACAGTGTTGTGATTTCATGTTTTCACGTTTTTAAACTCCTGTAAAGCTGCTTTGTGACAACATCATTGTAAAAAGCGTTATACCAATAAACTTGACTTGACCTAATTAATTGATAGTTAATATTTATATGACTGAGTACAGTTCAATTGTAATGTAAAAATAAGATGGTGTTTGTTTTTCAGGTTTATTTGATAGGGCTGCATGAAAGGTAAGGTCTGCAATTTCACCAGTTCAAGCCAAGAAGTCCTTCAGAGACCCTATTGACTTTATGGAAGACTTTCCGACTGGCCTTAAATTCATACAGACTGTGTGTCTTGGGAACACCAGGTGGCTTAAGATCACATCTTTTCCATCACAGCAGTTTTCCTTAAGGGGAAAAGAGGTGACTGAGGACCAATCGATGGTGATACAGATCCAGGTGAGATGGCCTGCGCTGTTTTTGGAGTATTGATTCAAATGGAAGGGATTTAATTAAACTTAGAAGTAGCATTGTTTGAGCTCAACAGATTTGTGAAGATTTTTTCAGTGTTACCAACAAAGACCTGTTAGAAACTTTCAGAGCAACCATTGACAAGTACGCTGCAAGATTGCTGAGACTGCACTGAGCCAGAAATGGAGCTTTTGGGCATGACGTGGAAGACCTATTAAAAACTTTAATGAAAGGCAGGTTAAAATTCCTTTCACGTTCCCCACCGGTTCCCACAACCAAATCAACGCTACGGACTCCATTTCCCAGAACTTACCTACCAGTTACATGACTCTCAACCAAAATCATGTGACTTACTACTGGTCTGAGTCACTGGACTACTGATTAGTATCACCTGGTCTCATGACTATATAGATCCAGTTCTCATCTTTGTTCCCTGCCAAGTGTTGACTGTTTGCAGTAATCCAAAGCCTTCTATTATTCTCTCGACATTTACCGTGTGTTACCTGTTTCCGTACCTCAACTCTGTTTTTTGCCTTGCCTTATATTATTGGATACAGTCTATGATCTTGTTCTGTTTTTTCGACTCGGTCTTTGCCCTGTTTGCTGGATCTTATGGTATTTAGACACTTGCCGGTTACACCGTCTTGTCTCTTTGGTATGTCCCTCTGTACTTGTTTGGTTAGTTGGTTGGTTGTTTGGACAGTTTTTGACATCGCCTTATATTAAAGCCTCTAGACTTTTTACTATGCGCGTGTCTCGGTTCTGTTGCGTTCTGACAGTATTATTTAATTGTTTTTAGAACAGTAGTTCCAAATCACTTTTGTTTTGTTGAACCACATTTTTTTTAGCCCGAACACTAAATATGTTTTTGTTTGTGTGTTTATTTTAAGACCTTGTTGCCAAACGAAAAAGTGCTGTGCCGGGAGGTCTGCCTTTGTTTGTAAAAGAAGATGACACATAGTTCAAGAAATGTCTGGTAAGTAGACAGCACCAAGAAACATGCATACATATGAGATAAGAAACAGTTGATTTAATGTTTTTCTATGTTTTCTCTATCTCTCTGATAGGGTACAGATCCTGAAGATGGCCAGACCAAGGGGGAATAGGGTAGACTGAACATTCCATTTTGTTACTACCAAAGCAATCATAACATGACACGAAGATGACACTCAATGTAGCTTTGTGATTCAGTAGTGACTGTTTCAGTAGTTGGCTGGCTGTTTGCTAGTGGCCTGAGATGGCACTACAAGCATCCGTCGGTACATCAGCTGTACTTAGCCAGATCTGCCCAAGATCATGATCAGCGATATACAGCACACCATTCAGATCCTCATCAGACACGTAAAAGAAAGAATCGGTATCATTCTTAATTTCAGTATTTTACTCTTCACTCCTGATGCTGAAGTGGCAGCGCACTATGCAGCCTGTCTCGAGTGGTGAGCTCAAAAGCAGTGTACTAAACTCAATATGTTGACAGACATCTTGATGTGCAGTGTTTTTCTTTTCACTGTGGAGTTTCCAGCCTTGCAAAGCGAAACTGTGGTGGGAGTGTATATTGTACATGTGTGAGAAGTGAGGAAGCTGTTGGCTGTTCATACTGAGGATGTCACAATCCGCTTGAAGGGACCTTCGTGACAGATCGTGCGCATCCTGGTTAGATTAAGGCATTTACAGGCTTCGCGTTTCACACAGAGTGTCCGAATTAGTGGTGATGTTCACTTGTACTGTATCAGGATTTGTGTGTGGGAACGCTGTAGTACTGGCTATGATTTCTTGGTAATTATCTGTGTAAATCACTACCAACGTTGTGAAGACCTGGTCTCTGATACTCATCAGCGCTGATGATAATATCTGAATGATCTGCTATTCATCAGTGAGCGTGAACTTTGGCAGATCCTGCAAAATGTCATGTAGAAGGTTGCACAACTTGTGAAATCGTGCGCCAATTTTAGCTCTTTTTAAGCAGAACTCAACAACGCTGGCCAGCACATGACCAGCAAACACAAGCTCGAACAGCTGTGCACACATAAAATCAGCATATTATTCACTGAAAATAAAAATATGACTATTTTACAGTTTCAGGTTGATTTTAGTTTTAGATACACTACCAGTCAAACGTTTTAGATACACTACCAGTCAAACGTTTTAGATACACTACCAGCCAAACGTTTTAGATACACTACCAGTCAAACGGTTTAGTACACTACCAGCCAAACGTTTTAGGTACACTACCAGCCAAACGTTTTAGATACACTACCAGTCAAACGTTTTAGATACACTACCAGCCAAACGTTTTAGATACACTACCAGCCAAACGTTTTAGATACACTACCAGTCAAACGTTTTAGTACACTACCAGTCAAACGTTTCAGTACACTACCAGTCAAACGTTTTAGATACACTACCAGCCAAACATTTTAGTACACTACCAGTCAAACGTTTTAGATACACTACCAGTCAAACGTATTAGATACACTACCAGCCAAACGTTTTAGTACACTACCAGTCAAACGTTTTAGATACACTACCAGTCAAACGTTTTAGTACACTACCAGTCAAACATTTTAGATACACTACCAGTCAAACGTTTTAGATACACTACCAGTCAAACGTTTTAGATACACTACCAGTCAAACGTTTTAGTACACTACCAGTCAAACGTTTTAGTACACTACCAGTCAAACATTTTAGATACACTACCAGTCAAACGTTTTAGATGCACTACCAGTCAAACGTTTTAGTACACTACCAGTCAAACGTTTTAGTACACTACCAGAACACTCTCCCCAGATTCAATGAACCTCCATCCACGATTATCTGCAATCGTGCAGCTTCTCACACTTCACACACAGACTCAGCAGGGACACATTAAGAAGCGCTTAATAAAAACTGCTGCCAAAGCAATGAAACCTAGAAGTTCAGTTCACAGATCAGCCTTTATATTTGTTTCCAATTTCCAATGTACTTTATTAGCTCACAAAAGTCATCCCAGCAGTGTGCTGGTACGCTGTCCGTCCTCAGAAGAGCTGTTAAAGTGGATGTGAGCACACAGGGAGCACTTTCAAAGAACTTATTCACTCTCTATTAGTTAATGATGTCGTATACAAGATGTCCTTCGTCCTCTTTTATCACTTTAACTGTGCAACAGCTGTGAGTTTTGAAGTCGGTGCCCAAAGAACAAGAAGTAATAGCACACTGTAAGCTTTTCAAGCTGAGCTGAGTTCCTTTCCGTGTGTGATATCTGTATTTACATCTGCTTGTAAAATAAATCAAGCATGTGACAAAACATCTCTTTAACTATGATGAAAAATAAAAAAAGCACTAGATTAATGTTAGCATGTATTTTTCAGACCTACAATAGTTCAAGCTGTCGGAATGCTTTGAGGTGAAAGCTTAAAAACATTGGCCACAAAATCTCAGAATGTTGTGTTTTGACTATTGCCCATAAATATGTCTCACTCAAGGGCACTCAGTCAGGTCCTTTTGTTCTAGAGCAGAGGTCACTAACATGCGGTCCTGGTCCGGACCCAGGCGTTGTCCAGTGCGGACCCAAACTGATGAACTATTAAGAAGATTTAATGTTGCCAGTGTTTATTTTAAGCGGTGGATCTTTTCTTGACATTATGGTATACGGACTTTACGACGCAGTAACCTTACAGTAAAGTCACCAAACCATCCTCAGCCAATCAGATCTGCGCAGATTCGAGAGAGTGGTGCGCACTCAGGCGATGTATGAAGCAAGAAGCAGCAGTAGAGAATAAAGTGAGTCTGAGAATAAAGTGAGTCAAAGAATAAAGTGAGTCAGAGAAGAAAGTGAGTCTGAGAATAAAGTGAGTCAAAGAATAAAGTGAGTCGGAAAATAAAGCGAGTCAGAAAATAAAGTGAGTCTGAGAATAAAGTGAGTCTGAGAATAAAGTGAGTCAAAGAATAAAGTGAGTCGAAAAATAAAGCGGGTCGGAGAATAAAGCGAGTCTGAGAATAAAGCGAGTCAGAAAATAAAGCGAGTTGGAGAATAAAGCGAGTCAGAAAATAAAGCGAGTCAGAGAATAAAGCGAGTTGGAGAATAAAGCGAGTTGGAGAATAAAGCGAGTTGGAGAATAAAGCGGGTCAGAGAATAAAGTGAGTCGGAGGATGAAGCGAGTATGAGAATAAAGCAAGTCTGAGAATAAACCGAGTCTGAGAATAAAGTGAGTCGGAGAATAAAGTGAGTCGGAAAATAAAGCGAGTCTGAGAATAAAGTGAGTCGGAGAATAAAGCAGGTCAGAGACTAAAGTGAGTTGGAGAATAAAGTGAGTTGGAGAATAAAGTGAGTTGGAGAATAAAGCGGGTCAGAGAAGAAAGCGAGTCGGAGAATAATCCACTGATAATGGAGTGTAAATGTAAGGAGTAGAAAGTACTGATAATGGAGTGTAAATGTAAGGAGTAGAAAGTACTGATAATGGAGTGTAAATGTAAGGAGTAGAAAGTACTGATAATGGAGTATAAATGTAAGGAGTAGAAAGTACTGGTTATGGATTGTAAATGTAAGAAGTAGAAAGTACTGATAATGGAGTGTAAATGTAAGGAGTAGAAAGTACTGGTTATGGATTGTAAATGTAAGAAGTAGAAAGTACTGATAATGGAGTGTAAATGTAAGAAGTAGAAAGTACTGATAATGGAGTGTAAATGTAAGAAGTAGAAAGTACAGATAATGGAAGGTAAATGTAAGGAGTAGAAAGTACTGATAATGGAGTGTAAATGTAAGGAGTAGAAAGTACTGATAATGGAGTGTAAATGTAAGGAGTAGAAAGTAATGATAATGGAGTGTAAATGTAAGGAGTAGAAAGTAATGATAATGGAGTGTAAATGTAAGGAGTAGAAAGTACTGATAATGGAGTGTAAATGTAAGGAGTAGAAAGTACTGATAATGGAGTGTAAATGTAAGGAGTAGAAAGTACTGATAATGGAGTATAAATGTAAGGAGTAGAAAGTACTGATAATGGATTGTAAATGTAAGAAGTAGAAAGTACTGATAATGGAGTGTAAATGTAAGGAGTAGAAAGTACTGATAATGGAGTGTAAATGTAAGGAGTAGAAAGTACTGATAATGGATTGTAAATGTAAGAAGTAGAAAGTACTGATAATGGAGTGTAAATGTAAGAAGTAGAAAGTACTGATAATGGAGTGTAAATGTAAGGAGTAGAAAGTACAAATAATGGAATGTAAATGTAAGGAGTAGAGAGTACTGATAATGGAGTGTAAATGTAAGGAGTAGAAAGTACTGATAATGGAGTGTAAATGTAAGGAGTAGAAAGTACTGATAATGGAGTGTAAATGTAAGGAGTAAAAAGTACTGATAATGGAGTGTAAATGTAAGGAGTAGAAAGTACAGGTAATAGAGTGTAAATGTAAGGAGTAGAAAGTACAAATAATGGAATGTAAATGTAAGGAGTAGAGAGTACTGATAATGGAGTGTAAATGTAAGGAGTAGAAAGTACTGATAATGGAGTGTAAATGTAAGGAGTAGAAAGTACTGATAATGGAGTGTAAATGTAAGGAGTAGAAAGTAATGATAATGGAGTGTAAATGTAAGGAGTAGAAAGTACTGATAATGGAGTGTAAATGTAAGGAGTAGAAAGTACTGATAATGGAGTGTAAATGTAAGGAGTAGAAAGTACTGATAATGGAGTGTAAATGTAAGGAGTAGAAAGTACTGATAATGGATTGTAAATGTAAGAAGTAGAAAGTACTGATAATGGAGTGTAAATGTAAGAAGTAGAAAGTACTGATAATGGAGTGTAAATGTAAGAAGTAGAAAGTACAGATAATGGAAGGTAAATGTAAGGAGTAGAAAGTACTGATAATGGAGTGTAAATGTAAGGAGTAGAAAGTACTGATAATGGAGTGTAAATGTAAGGAGTAGAAAGTACTGATAATGGATTGTAAATGAAAGAAGTAGAAAGTACTGATAATGGAGTGTAAATGTAAGAAGTAGAAAGTACTGATAATGGAGTGTAAATGTAAGGAGTAGAAAGTACAGATAATGGAGTGTAAATGTAAGGAGTAGAAAGTACTGATAATGGAGTGTAAATGTAAGGAGTAAAAAGTACTGATAATGGAGTGTAAATGTAAGGAGTAGAAAGTACTGATAATGGAGTGTAAATGTAAGGAGTAGAAAGTACTGATAATGGAGTATAAATGTAAGGAGTAGAAAGTACTGGTTATGGATTGTAAATGTAAGAAGTAGAAAGTACTGATAATGGAGTGTAAATGTAAGAAGTAGAAAGTACTGATAATGGAGTGTAAATGTAAGAAGTAGAAAGTACTGATAATGGAGTGTAAATGTAAGGAGTAGAAAGTACAGATAATGGAGTGTAAATGTAAGGAGTAGAAAGTACTGATAATGGAGTGTAAATGTAAGAAGTAGAAAGTACTAATAATGGAGTGTAAATGTAAGAAGTAGAAAGTACTGATAATGGAGTGTAAATGTAAGGAGTAGAAAGTACAAATAATGGAATGTAAATGTAAGGAGTAGAGAGTACTGATAATGGAGTGTAAATGTAAGGAGTAGAAAGTACTGATAATGGAGTGTAAATGTAAGGAGTAGAAAGTACTGATAATGGAGTGTAAATGTAAGGAGTAAAAAGTACTGATAATGGAGTGTAAATGTAAGGAGTAGAAAGTACAGGTAATAGAGTGTAAATGTAAGGAGTAGAAAGTACAAATAATGGAATGTAAATGTAAGGAGTAGAGAGTACTGATAATGGAGTGTAAATGTAAGGAGTAGAAAGTACTGATAATGGAGTGTAAATGTAAGGAGTAGAAAGTACTGATAATGGAGTGTAAATGTAAGGAGTAGAAAGTAATGATAATGGAGTGTAAATGTAAGGAGTAGAAAGTACTGATAATGGAGTGTAAATGTAAGGAGTAGAAAGTACTGATAATGGAGTGTAAATGTAAGGAGTAGAAAGTACTGATAATGGAGTGTAAATGTAAGGAGTAGAAAGTACTGATAATGGATTGTAAATGTAAGAAGTAGAAAGTACTGATAATGGAGTGTAAATGTAAGAAGTAGAAAGTACTGATAATGGAGTGTAAATGTAAGAAGTAGAAAGTACAGATAATGGAAGGTAAATGTAAGGAGTAGAAAGTACTGATAATGGAGTGTAAATGTAAGGAGTAGAAAGTACTGATAATGGAGTGTAAATGTAAGGAGTAGAAAGTACTGATAATGGATTGTAAATGAAAGAAGTAGAAAGTACTGATAATGGAGTGTAAATGTAAGAAGTAGAAAGTACTGATAATGGAGTGTAAATGTAAGGAGTAGAAAGTACAGATAATGGAGTGTAAATGTAAGGAGTAGAAAGTACTGATAATGGAGTGTAAATGTAAGGAGTAAAAAGTACTGATAATGGAGTGTAAATGTAAGGAGTAGAAAGTACTGATAATGGAGTGTAAATGTAAGGAGTAGAAAGTACTGATAATGGAGTATAAATGTAAGGAGTAGAAAGTACTGGTTATGGATTGTAAATGTAAGAAGTAGAAAGTACTGATAATGGAGTGTAAATGTAAGAAGTAGAAAGTACTGATAATGGAGTGTAAATGTAAGAAGTAGAAAGTACTGATAATGGAGTGTAAATGTAAGGAGTAGAAAGTACAGATAATGGAGTGTAAATGTAAGGAGTAGAAAGTACTGATAATGGAGTGTAAATGTAAGAAGTAGAAAGTACTAATAATGGAGTGTAAATGTAAGAAGTAGAAAGTACTGATAATGGAGTGTAAATGTAAGGAGTAGAAAGTACAAATAATGGAATGTAAATGTAAGGAGTAGAGAGTACTGATAATGGAGTGTAAATGTAAGGAGTAGAAAGTACTGATAATGGAGTGTAAATGTAAGGAGTAGAAAGTACTGATAATGGAGTGTAAATGTAAGGAGTAAAAAGTACTGATAATGGAGTGTAAATGTAAGGAGTAGAAAGTACAGGTAATAGAGTGTAAATGTAAGGAGTAGAAAGTACAAATAATGGAATGTAAATGTAAGGAGTAGAGAGTACTGATAATGGAGTGTAAATGTAAGGAGTAGAAAGTACTGATAATGGAGTGTAAATGTAAGGAGTAGAAAGTACTGATAATGGAGTGTAAATGTAAGGAGTAGAAAGTACTGATAATGGAGTGTAAATGTAAGGAGTAGAAAGTACTGATAATGGAGTGTAAATGTAAGGAGTAGAAAGTACTGATAATGGAGTGTAAATGTAAGGAGTAGAAAGTACTGATAATGGAGTGTAAATGTAAGGAGTAGAAAGTACTGATAATGGATTGTAAATGTAAGAAGTAGAAAGTACTGATAATGGAGTGTAAATGTAAGAAGTAGAAAGTACTGATAATGGAGTGTAAATGTAAGAAGTAGAAAGTACAGATAATGGAAGGTAAATGTAAGGAGTAGAAAGTACTGATAATGGAGTGTAAATGTAAGGAGTAGAAAGTACTGATAATGGAGTGTAAATGTAAGGAGTAGAAACTACAGATAATGGAGTGTAAATGTAAGAAGTAGAAAGTAAAGATATTTGAGTGTAAATGTAAGGAGTAGAAAGTACTGATAATGGAGTGTAAATGTAAGGAGTAGAAAGTACAGATAATGGAGTGTAAATGTAAGGAGTAGAAAGTACTGATAATGGAAGGTAAATGTAAGGAGTAGAAAGTACTGATAATGGAGTGTAAATGTAAGAAGTAGAAAGTATAGATAATGGAGTGTAAATATAAGAAGTAGAAAGTACTGATAATGGAGTGTAAATGTAAGGAGTAGAAGTAAAAAGTCAGCTGACAAATAATAATTACTCCAGTAAAGTATAAATAACCAAAATCTCTACTTAAGTAAGGTAACAAAGTATTTGTACTTCGTAACTTGACACCTCTGCTCCTAAAGTACATGCAGTTTCGACGCTGACCTGCTGTTTGAATGTAAGAACTGTTCAGGGAATCTGTGGCTGTGGAACAATAACTGCTGCTAGATTTAGTGGTAGGTGTCTGTGGTTTAACGGCTCACCTGCACTGCAGTATTTGTCCTCTGTGATCTGATCGAGTCGTCCTAGCAGCGCATCGATGTTGGACTTGATCTGGGTGAGTTCTGACTTGATGGCCTGCAATTCGTTGGATTTCACTGCTGGAAACACACACACACACACACACACACACACACACACACACACACACACACACACACACACACACACACACACACACACAGTCATGCATAAAAGAAGTGAAAGTATGGAGCAACAGAATAAATCAACAACTTTTATTCTGCTGTAAAACTCTGAGAACAAACGTTTTGGTAATATTCTAGAAGAACGTTTTTCTAAGACAAAGAGTTCTAGTGCCGCTCGAATGCTCTAAATCTCACAGCTGACACGACCTTTAAGTGCACCAGATTGCAGCACAGAGTTCAAACAGTTACTAAGCCATCTGAGTTCACCATCTCTCACTCAGATGTGATCCTGATCACCCAGTGTAGCACCAAGGAAACCACATCACTGTGAATCTAGGAACGTCACAGCACAACATAGTGCGTCTATTCTGTTGTACCAAACTGTTTTGCAGCGCATCATATTGCCTCATACTGTATCACAAAATATTGGATTGTAATGAACTGCCAAAGTGTACTGAAGCATATCTGACTGTATTTTGTTGTACTTTATAGTATTGTATCATATTGTGTTGCAGCATGTCATATTGTATTGTATTGTATTGTATTGCACTTTATAGTATTGTATCATATTGTTTTGCAGCATGTCATATTGCACTATATAGTATTGTCTCATATTATAGCACATCTTAATGTATTGTATTGTACTTTATAGTATTATATCATATTGGGTTGTAGCATATCTTAATGTATTGTATTGTATTGTACTTTATAGTTTTGTATCTTACTGTGTTGCAGCATGTCATATTGTATTGTACTGCACTGTATTATACTATATTGTATTGTGTCATATTATGGTGTAACATATCTTAATGTATAGCTTTGCACTTTATAGTGTTGTATCATATTGTGTTGCAGCATGTTATATTGTATTGTACTGTATTGTACTATATAGTATTGTATCATGTTGTGTTGCAGCATATCATATTGTATTGTACTTTATAGTATTGTATCATATTGTGTTGCAGCATATCATATTGTATTGTACTTTATAGTATTGTATCATATTGTGTTGCAGCATATCATATTGTATTGTACTTTATAGTATTGTATCATATTGTGTTGCAGCATATCATATTGTATTGTACTTTGTAGTACTGTATCATGTTGTGTTGCAGCATATCATATTGTATTGTACATTATAGTATTGTATCATATTGTGTTGCAGCATATCATATTGTATTGTACTTTATAGTATTGTATCATGTTGTGTTGCAGCATATCATATTGTATTGTACTTTATAGTATTGTATCATATTGTGTTGCAGCATATATTGTATTGTACTTTATAGTATTGTATCATATTGTGTTGCAGCATATCATATTGTATTGTACTTTATAGTATTGTATCATGTTGTGTTGCAGCATATCATATTGTATTGTACTTTATAGTATTGTATCATGTTGTGTTGCAGCATATCATATTGTATTGTACTTTATAGTATTGTATCATGTTGTGTTGCAGCATATCATATTGTATTGTATTGTACTTTATAGTATTGTATCATGTTGTGTTGCAGCATATCATATTGTATTGTATTGTACTTTATAGTATTGTATCATATTATGTTGCAGCATATCATATTGTATTGTACTTTATAGTATTGTATCATGTTGTGTTGCAGCATATCATATTGTATTGTATTGTACTTTATAGTATTGTATCATATTGTGTTGCAGCATATCATATTGTATTGTATTGTACTTTATAGTATTATATCATGTTGTGTTGCAGCATATCATATTGTATTGTACTTTATAGTATTGTATCATATTGTGTTGCAGCATTTCATATTGTATTGTACTTTATAGTATTGTATTATATTGTGTTGCAGCATATCATATTGTATTGTACTATATAGTATTGTATCATGTTGTGTTGCAGCATATCATATTGTATTGTACTTTATAGTATTGTATCATGTTGTGTTGCAGCATATCATATTGTATTGTACTTTATAATACTGTATCATATTGTGTTGCAGCATATCATATTGTATTGTACTTTATAGTATTATATCATATTGTGTTGCAGCATATCATATTGTATTGTATTGTACTTTATAGTATTATATCATGTTGTGTTGCAGCATATCATATTGTATTGTACTTTATAGTATTGTATCATATTGTGTTGCAGCATATCATATTGTATTGTACTTTATAATACTGTATCATATTGTGTTGCAGCATATCATATTGTATTGTACTTTATAGTACTGTATCATATTGTGTTGCAGCATATCATATTGTATTGTACTTTATAGTATTGTATCATATTGTGTTGCAGCATATCATATTGTATTGTACTTTATAGTATTGTATCATATTGTGTTGCAGCATATCATATTGTATTGTATTGTACTTCATAGTATTATATCATGTTGTGTTGCAGCATATCATATTGTATTGTACTTTATAGTACTGTATCATATTGTGTTGCAGCATATCATATTGTATTGTACTTTATAGTATTATATCATATTGTGTTGCAGCATATCATATTGTATTGTACTTTATAGTATTATATCATATTGTGTTGCAGCATATCATAATGTATTGTACTTTATAGTACTGTATCATATTGTGTTGCAGCATATCATATTGTATTGTACTTTATAGTACTGTATCATGTTGTGTTGCAGCATATCACATTGTATTGTACTATATAGTACTGTATCATATTGTGTTGCAGCATATCATATTGTATTGTACTTTATAGTATTATATCATATTGTGTTGCAGCATATCATATTGTATTGTACTTTATAGTATTATATCATATTGTGTTGCAGCATATCATAATGTATTGTACTTTATAGTACTGTATCATATTGTGTTGCAGCATATTATATTGTATTGTACTTTATAGTATTGTATCATATTGTGTTGCAGCATATCATATTGTATTGTACTTTATAGTATTGTATCATATTGTGTTGCAGCATATCTTATTGCATTGTACTTTATAGTATTGTATCATATTGTGTTGCAGCATATCATATTGTATTGTACTTTATAGTATTGTATCATATTGTGTTGCAGCATATCATATTGTATTGTACTTTGTAGTATTGTATCATATTGTGTTGCAGCATATCATATTGTATTGTACTTTATAGTACTGTATCATGTTGTGTTGCAGCATATCATATTGTATTGTACTTTATAGTACTGTATCATGTTGTGTTGCAGCATATCATATTGTATTGTACTTTATAGTATTGTATCATATTGTGTTGCAGCATATCATATTGTATTGTACTTTATAGTATTGTATCATATTGTGTTGCAGCATATCATATTGTATTGTTCTTTATAGTATTATATCATATTGTGTTGCAGCATATCATAATGTATTGTACTTTATAGTACTGTATCATATTGTGTTGCAGCATATCATATTGTATTGTACTTTGTAGTACTGTATCATGTTGTGTTGCAGCATATCACATTGTAATGTACTATATAGTATTGTATCATGTTGTGTTGCAGCATATCATATTGTATTGTACTTTATAGTATTGTATCATATTGTGTTGCAGCATATATTGTATTGTACTTTATAGTATTGTATCATATTGTGTTGCAGCATATATTGTATTGTACTTTATAGTATTGTATTATATTGTGTTGCAGCATATCATATTGTATTGTACTATATAGTATTGTATCATGTTGTGTTGCAGCATATCATATTGTATTGTACTTTATAGTATTGTATCATATTGTGTTGCAGCATATATTGTATTGTACTTTATAGTATTGTATCATATTGTGTTGCAGCATATATTGTATTGTACTTCATAGTATTGTATTATATTGTGTTGCAGCATATCATATTGTATTGTACTATATATTATTGTATCATGTTGTGTTGCAGCATATCATATTGTATTGTATTGTACTTTATAGTATTGTATCATATTGTGTTGCAGCATATCATATTGTATTGTATTGTACTTTATAGTATTATATCATGTTGTGTTGCAGCATATCATATTGTATTGTACTTTATAGTATTGTATCATATTGTGTTGCAGCATATCATATTGTATTGTACTTTATAGTATTGTATCATATTGTTTTGCAGCATATCATATTGTATTGTATTGTACTTTATAGTATTATATCATGTTGTGTTGCAGAATATCATATTGTATTGTACTTTATAGTATTGTATCATATTGTGTTGCAGCATTTCATATTGTATTGTACTTTATAGTATTGTATTATATTGTGTTGCAGCATATCATATTGTATTGTACTTTATAGTATTGTATCATATTGTGTTGCAGCATTTCATATTGTATTGTACTTTATAGTATTGTATTATATTGTGTTGCAGCATATCATATTGTATTGTACTTTATAGTATTGTATCATATTGTGTTGCAGCATTTCATATTGTATTGTACTTTATAGTATTGTATCATGTTGTGTTGCAGCACATCATATTGTATTGTACTTTATAGTACTGTATCATGTTGTGTTGCAGCATATCATATTGTATTGTACTTTATAGTATTGTATCATATTGTGTTGCAGCATATCATATTGTATTGTACTTTATAATACTGTATCATATTGTGTTGCAGCGTATTATATTGTATTGTACTTTATAGTATTGTATCATATTGTGTTGCAGCATATCATATTGTATCGTACTTTATAGTATTGTATCATATTGTGTTGCAGCATATCTTATTGTATTGTACTTTATAGTATTGTATCATATTGTGTTGCAGCATATCATATTGTATTGTACTTTATAGTATTGTATCATATTGTGTTGCAGCATATCATATTGTATTGTACTTTATAGTATTATATCATATTGTGTTGCAGCATATCATATTGTATTGTACTTTATAGTATTATATCATATTGTGTTGGAGCATATCATATTGTATTGTACTATATAGTATTGTATCATGTTGTGTTGCAGCATATCATATTGTTTTGTACTTTATAGTATTGTATCATATTGTGTTGCAGCATATATTGTATTGTACTTTATAGTATTGTATTATATTGTGTTGCAGCATATAATATTGTATTGTACTATATAGTATTGTATCATGTTGTGTTGCAGCATATCATATTGTATTGTATTGTACTTTATAGTATTGTATCATATTGTGTTGCAGCATATCATATTGTATTGTATTGTACTTTATAGTATTGTATTATATTGTGTTGCAGCATATCATATTGTATTGTACTATATAGTATTGTATCATGTTGTGTTGCAGCATATCATATTGTATTGTATTGTACTTTATAGTATTATATCATGTTGTGTTGCAGCATATCATATTGTATTTTACTTTATAGTATTGTATCATATTGTGTTGCAGCATATCATATTGTATTGTATTGTACTTTATAGTATTATATCATGTTGTGTTGCAGCATATCATATTGTATTGTACTTTATAGTATTGTATCATATTGTGTTGCAGCATATCATATTGTATTGTATTGTACTTTATAGTATTATATCATATTGTGTTGCAGCATATCATATTGCATTGTATTGTACTTTATAGTATTATATCATGTTGTGTTGCAGCATATCATATTGTATTGTACTTTATAGTACTGTATCATGTTGTGTTGCAGCATATCATATTGTATTGTACTTTATAGTACTGTATCATATTGTGTTGCAGCATATCATATTGTATTGTACTTTATAGTATTGTATCATATTGTGTTGCAGCATATCATATTGTATTGTATTGTACTTTATAGTATTATATCATGTTGTGTTGCAGCATATCATATTGTATTGTACTTTATAGTACTGTATCATGTTGTGTTGCAGCATATCATATTGTATTGTACTTTATAATACTGTATCATATTGTGTTGCAGCATATCATATTGTATTGTACTTTATAGTACTGTATCATATTGTGTTGCAGCATATTATATTGTATTGTACTTTATAGTATTGTATCATATTGTGTTGCAGCATATCATATTGTATTGTACTTTATAGTATTGTATCATATTGTGTTGCAGCATATCATATTGTATTGTACTTTATAGTATTGTATCATATTGTGTTGCAGCATATCATATTGTATTGTACTTTGTAGTATTGTATCATATTGTGTTGCAGCATATCATATTGTATTGTACTTTATAGTATTGTATCATATTGTGTTGCAGCATATATTGTATTGTACTTTATAGTATTGTATCATATTGTGTTGCAGCATATATTGTATTGTACTTTATAGTATTGTATCATGTTGTGTTGCAGCATATCATATTGTATTGTACTTTATAGTACTGTATCATATTGTGTTGCAGCATATCATATTGTATTGTACTTTATAGTACTGTATCATGTTGTGTTGCAGCATATCATATTGTATTGTACTTTATAATACTGTATCATATTGTGTTGCAGCATATCATATTGTATTGTACTTTATAGTACTGTATCATATTGTGTTGCAGCATATCATATTGTATTGTACTTTATAGTATTGTATCATATTGTGTTGCAGCATATCATATTGTATTGTACTTTATAGTATTGTATCATATTGTGTTGCAGCATATCATATTGTATTGTACTTTATAGTATTGTATCATATTGTGTTGCAGCATATCATATTGTATTGTACTTTGTAGTATTATATCATATTGTGTTGCAGCATATCATATTGTATTGTACTTTATAGTACTGTATTATATTGTGTTGCAGCATATCATATTGTATTGTACTTTATAGTACTGTATCATATTGTGTTGCAGCATATCATATTGTATTGTACTTTATAGTATTATATCATATTGTGTTGCAGCATATCATATTGTATTGTACTTTATAGTAATCTATCATATTGTGTTGCAGCATATCATATTGTATTGTACTTTATAGTACTGTATCATTTTGTGTTGCAGCATATCATATTGTATTGTACTTTATAGTATTATATCATGTTGTGTTGCAGCATATTATATTGTATTGTACTTTATATTATTGTATCATGTTGTGTTGCAGCATATCATATTGTATTGTACTTTATAGTATTATATCATATTGTGTTGCAGCATATCATACTGTATTGTACTTTATAGTATTGTATCATATTGTGTTGCAGCATATATTGTATTGTACTTCATAATTTTATGTCATATTGTGTACAAATAGTCTCATAACCTGGACATGGAAACATTAATATATGAATGTAAAGCACATTTACAGCTCCTAATTTTATTTGCAGTATCAGAAAATATACTGAATTGAGGCATCACAGAGTAAAACCCTAACTACACTAATCCTATTAAAATCCTATTGAGTCTTTATAGATTCACTTCAGGGATTAACTTTGTTCCAAAATGTACACAAAGGGCTTTTACACATACGGGCAGTATCAAAGCTATGTTAGGCTTAATACAGCCTTTATTAATAAAATAAATATGCATTATTGAACAGACTAAATCTAACACCAACAGTTCTTTTAAAACCTCTTCTTGTTAAAAATAGATGTGCAGCAGTTTGGAATGAAACTCTGTAATTCTGAAGTGTGGGGACGGCAGTGAGTGAATCTAAATGAAGTGATCGAGAGTGTGATGTGTGTACATTTGTGTTTGGCTGAGCTGTTGGGCAGGATGGTGGATCTGCTCAGGAGTTTAACAGGTAACGACTTCACCCTGCGCATCACAGGCACGGCCACACGGGGGCGCTTTATGGGCACTGCTCTGGGCACCGGCGATACTCGGCCTCTGCACTCGAACAGTCTGCAGGAGGAGAGGAGAAAAGAGAGGGTGAAATGAGGACAACAGCTAAACAGCAGTCTGAGATTCAGAGGCAAAGTCGGTCCGGCACTTCTAAGACTGCTCGGAGAATTATGCTAATATTTAGCCTATTATTATTAAAACCTCTTGAGCTTGTGTAAATATTGATTCAACTGAATATCGCTTCCATATGAGAGCGGCAGCATTGCTCACTATATTTCTAAACATGTTTATTTTAAATTATAAATGACATGCTGAACTCACCACTGAGTATATTACTTATCAAAACAAGACCTCGGCTTCAGGAGGAGGTATGTAAGTGCGGTCATTTGACCACATAATAAGAATGATACTCATGTCAAATATAGTTAAGTAGATCTCTGCTCTGGGAACCAGGCCTGTGTGAAATTTGTAGATAATAGAGCCACACTGCACAGGTCAGTCACACAAGTATCAGTCTAATTTAACCTACACATGTAGTATACTGCTATTTCCTTTAACATGATTCAGTAAAATCATTGTTTTCATTATATGAGATGCTAAACCACTTCTTTTTTGCCTCCTATATTAAATTACAGTTTTATGGTGTGTTTAATATGTTCTGGTTCGTTTCCTTGGAGCAGCTGTTGTCGGTTAATCACTGTTTTTAATAGACTACAGAGAGAGACAACACAGTTTATCCACAAAGCTAGAGAACTGGCTTATGTTTCAATACATTACCTCCAAGCATCCAAAGCCACCAAGTATTTTTCTCAAAACAAGACTAAACCACATTTTACACACAACCTAATGGGTTGTGAATATGCACTGCCCAGTTAGTCGCCCTGTAAAGCCTAAAATAATAATTTCAAAGATTTTCAGACCACATATTGAACTGCATCAGATTGTTTTACAGCATATCACATTGCATTGTATTGTACTTTAGATAGATATCTTATTGAACCCAGAGGTAATTTCAAGATATCCGCATTTAAACCATCTGTGCAGTGAAACACTCACATATACACACACACACTAGTGAACAGACACACTAGGGGGCAGTGAGCACACTTGCCCAGAGCGGTGAGCAGCCCTATCATGGCACCCAGGGAGCAGTCAGGGCTTAGGTGCCTTGCTCAAGGGCACTTCACTTGTGTCCTGTTGGTTCATGGGATTGAACTACCAACCTTCTGGTCACAAGGCTGGTTCCTTAACGTCCAGCCATGACTGCTCCTAAAAGTCAGCAGTCTCCCCATCCGGTTAGGGTTAGGGTTAGGGTTAGGGTTAGCCTAACCCTAACCTAACCCTAACCCTAACCCTAGAATTATCTATTAAGACGATCAAGTAATATTTTCACCCACTCACAACAAGACACACTTTATACCAAGTTTTAACTCTTTGAGTTCTCTTTGAATCATTGATTCATCCACTCAGCCCATGTTACCAAGCATTCTTTCACATGCTGCATGCATTTCCACCAGAGAGGTCTCTAAATCCATACATAATATAAGTCGTAATAAATAATATAAGTTGTAATAAATAATATAAGTTGTACAGAGTGCAGCTTTAAATTCAGTAAAAAACAGTTCAGAAACATCTTTCTTACTAGAACAACTCAGATGTTTGTTGGCTCTGTGTAAGTTGTTCTTTAGGTTTTTTTTTACTTTCTTTTCTATTTTTGTGCTTGTTGGATTCTGTTGGAATAATTTCTGGCAGTACACTTCTACATTTTTGGGCACTACCCCAACTGCCTGTGATTTTATGGCCTCAGTGGTGCAGTGGCTGTAGCTCCTTCCTGCAGGATTGTTTGGCATGAAGAACACTGCTGTGGTCCATCTTTATGGAGAAGTGTGAATAGTTTTTCACAGCAAGGGGTTCTGGGATGAACGGCTGCTCAGTTTTGCTAGGATTGAGCTCTAGGTGATGGGCTGTTATCCATGAGCCTTCCACACCCCCATCACCCCTCAGTGCTTGCTAGCAGCTCAACACAAAGTCACTGAGAGTCAGTATTTATTTGATTACAGTGATTAAAAATGTCAAGGTTTTTTTTTTCATTGCACATTGAGGAACGGCCACAAGGGGGCTCTGCAGAAAAAGAATACATACTCAGGAGATGGAGACAGCTTTGCACAGTCTGGGGTCCTATTTAAAATGACATTTCTGAGAAACTATTTAACACAATACCCAACAGCAAAACAGAAACTGACACTAAACAAATAATAAAAACAAAACTAAAACTGTTAAAGGGAACACTGTTAAGACATTTAGGCCCCAGTATAATGTCCATGTCCAATACCGTTTAACTATACTGTATAAAGCAGGAACAATATTTTATTATTAAAAATAGACACAACATTTTTAGTGGCAGGCTGCAATCAAATTGTTGCTTTTTTATAAATTAAACAGTCCAGCTTTAGCTACAGTGTGACATCACTCAGGAGAAAAACTTTTTAGATTGTATTATTGCTGTTGGATTCAATCCTGTGCAATTATATGACATCATCACAGTGTGACATTGGTGATCTACATGAAGAATTTGGCATATATTTGTCATGTTGTTTAATAATAAACAGAATATTTTTATTTGGTTTCGATTACCACTGTTTCGATCACCACTGTTTCGATCACCACTGTTTCGATCACCACTGTTTTGATCACCACTGTGCACAAGTATTGGGCATCTAAGCTGATAGTTTAAAAGTCTTTATCTTCTCAATAAGTGTATTTTCACCATTTACAATACAAAGTAACATGAATATGTTATTGTGAGAGAAGTAGATCAGATCTTGAGCTCCAGTTTGAAGAACAAAGTATAGTTCCAGATTTCTCCTGGACGCCCCAGACATTGTATGAATGTATTTAGTTTCTTCAGCAGCAATCTTGATTTAGCTTAATGAAGTACTGAGCAGTCAAAGCAGGTATTAGATGAGAACTGATAATAATACTGGGTTGTTTCCACAAGGAGAAGCTTGGCAAAGGTTAAATAAACACACTGACATATGTAAAAGCTCTACTTACTCTAATACTGTTTAAATATTTCAGTAGTAATAATAGAAAACCCAATCGATTTGGTTTATACGCCGATCAGCCAAAGCATTAAAACCACGTCCTTATATCTACAGCAGTTCAGCAATTACGGACTGTAGTTCATCTGATTTGCTGTATACATTGTTTATTCCCTTTCATCCTGTTCTTTAATGGTCAGGACCCCCACTAATGTGTTGGTGGTGTGTTGTGCTGGTATGAGTGGATCAGACACAGCAGTGCTGCTGGAGTGTTACCTCAGTGTCACCGCTGGACTGAGAATAGTCCACCAACCAGCAGCGCCCAGCCTACAGCATCCTGTGGACAACGTCCTGTGACCACTGATAAAAGACTAGAGGATGGACCACAGTGGACCAGCAAGGTAGGAGTGTCTAATAGAGTGGACAGTGAGTGGATGCTGTGTTTGAACACTTCAGCTGATACACTCATACCAGCACAACACACACAAACACACCATCTATCTATCTATCTATCTATCTATCTATATATATATATATATCTATATATATATATATATATATATATATATATATATATATATATATATATATATATATATATATATATATATATATAGCTTAATGGGTTTTCCTAAATAAATAAATCCTCTAAGCATCTTCACATCTGAAGCACATCAACCTGTCAAGTCGACCACTTCCTCCTCCAGCCAGCGACAACTTTTGCTAGATTTGCAGATTCTTCTGCAGAAGTTCCAGAGTTTTGTATTCGCCTGACAGATAATCAAGAGTCATGCATGTACGTCAAGATCACCTCGGAAAGGGCCAAATGGACCCCAGCACGAATAGCCTGGAATCGTAGCTGATCCTCTCACCTCATTCTTTTTAATGCGTCTGCGTGTGAGAGCGAGCTTGCGCAATGAATGAACTGCGAAACACATACTCTGGTCTTCAAAGAGGGACACGTCTGCCGTCTAGACGAAAACCAGAGCGGCCAGCTGCCGTCCTCCCGCTCTCCCCGCGGGCTCCGCTGACTGATCGAGCGGTTTGACGATCGCATGAAAGTGCTGAAATTATTGGGTATCTGAGCTGTAAAATATTGAGCAGAGTCATGGCTGCCCTCGGACGGCTGTAAGTCAAGGCACGAAGATCACAAGAGGGAGATAAATAAACATGTCTTCCCCTCATATGGATATGATATTCCCAACATCTGTGAACACGGACGTCCAACTGAGCTTCACAGCGAGGTTTCCATAGCCACTGAAGTTGAGCCGCAGCCAAACGAGCGTCTCCGGAGCCAAAGTTTTTCTTGGGAGGTCACGGAGGGAGAAACAAATATGTTTTCTTTTTAGCTCACAGATGTTTGTGACTGTTTATGAGAACTCTCTTCAACAAAACCTACGCTGGGAGAAGCTGATGGAGCGCTGATAGAAACGAAAACCTGCTGATCATTTTTTCACTTCTGACTAATCAGCGCACTGCGTTCCCTGAACAGTTCATTACTGTGCAGTATCTATACAGGCATTTGTTTTTGGAGCAGCTCAGAGTCCAGAGAAGAGGATTAAACATATCTGTTCCATAAAATAGATAAGATCACCACTGTGCACAAGTCTTGGCCACCTAAGCTGATCGTTTAAAAGCCTTTATCTGATCAATAAGTGTATTTTCACCAGTATTCTCACCAGATATGATTAGAACAGATGTAAATAATCATACATACAATACAAAGTATCATGAATATCTTATTGTGAAAGAAGTAGATCATATCTTGAGCTCCAGTTTGAAGAAGTGTAGTTCCAGATTTCTCCTGGACGCCCCAGACATTGTATGAATGTATTCAGTTCCTTCAGCAGCAATCTTGATTTAGCTTAATGAAGTACTGAGCAGTCAAAGCAGGTATTAGATGAGAACTGTAAATAATACTGAGTTGTTTATAGAAGGAGAAGCTTGGAAAGGGTTAAATAAACACACTGACGTATGTAAAAGCACTACTTACTGTATTAATACTTTTTAAATATTTAAATCTGTCGATCCAGCCATGTAAGCTGGTCCATTGGTTTGGACTTCAGGAGCCAGAAGAAGGTCAATTTATGGTCTCTCAACAAAAAGAGATACAATTTGTGTCTGCTAGGGCGTCCCAGACCTTGAGTTATACTGACAAGTTCACAGACAAGTCTAAGTATATTTGGCCTCTACTGATACTTATTCTGTATAAGTAGTCATATGCATGAAAAGTATGGTGATAAAGTTTAAGGTTGATTTATTTATATATGCCTTTTAAAAGAGCTCTTGTCACAAAGCAGCTTTACAGAAAATCAGTGGCAAGAAAGACTCCCTCGGAGCAAGAGGAGAAACCTCAAGGGGAACCCATTCTTCTCTGGTCCACACCAGACAGCAAAACAAGTACAAATACAATAAGAATAAAATTGGCTGAATGAATATACGTAGAGACACAAAGAGGAAACCTGTTAATGTTAATAATGAAGTGGTCTTGTACATAAAGGCCCAATTCTACATACTTCTGGAGTGTTGCTGTGGTTACTGTGTGTGGCTGTGTGTACTATGTAGCCAGAAAGCACTGCAGCAAACAGACTAGCAAGCAAATGCCAAACAGACACCCAGCTGACAAACACAGCTCATGGAGAGGTTAGGATTGGATCCATTAGTTACTGTTATCTATGTAGAAGACACTCTTAACCAATTTGGGTATGAAGCAATCCTTGCAGATCACGTACATCCATACATGCTGATTGTCTTCCCTGGTTCCCTGGAAACTTCCAGCAAGACAGTGTGACACATTACACGGCTAGAAATGTCCCACATTTAGTGGAAGAGCTGACCAAGACTTCCAAGAACTACCCTGGACCCCTAATTCTGTGGGACCAATTCTGTGGTGTTGGCTCTATGCATCTTCCCCCGTGTGCCCTCCAGCAGTTGTGGGATGCACTGCAGTTAGCATGACTCCAGATACCTACTAGGACCTTACTGAGTTTCCCAGTCTGTCTAGCTGCAGGATTGAGTTCCCAGCAGGTTAAGGTGCTTTTCTACTGAATTTACACATTAGCACTGAATACATGATGCTGATAGAGTTCTTCAGACACTGGACAGATCAAGCCCATCTTTAAGAGCTATCGCCAACTGTGTCTAACTGTGTCTGTGATTTTCTGTCAGCTCACTGTCTCTTGTACACTCAAACACAAAGCCTACAACTGTAATTAATGCATATGCTAGCAAAAGAACAGCTGAGAAATCTGAGAAGATACTGTTTGAAGGTAAACTTGACCCGAAATGTGAAAGTAGATTACAGTCTTCTTGTTTACCGGCTCATATGACCAACGGTCAGCATGCTTAATCGGCTCAATCAGAATCAACAGTGCTAAGCCGATGCTGATGCTCACCAAAGGCCTAACATTGTCCAACAGCTCCCAGTCAACTTGGTGTGTCTGGTTCTTATGCAAAAGCAAGAGCACAACTGCTTCTGGTTGATTGACTCAGTTTTAATCAACAGAGGTTTTAATTTTGTAGTAAATCCTCATAATGTGCCACGTTTTTATTATTAATAAGTAACTAGTATTATACCTAATAGTATACCTAAGTATTAATAAGTATTAGTAATGTATCTTCAATGTAGTTAGCACTGTCAGCTCACAGCGGGATGATCCGGGCTGTGCTGCATGTAGTTTGCATGTTCTTCCCATGCTTGAGTGGGTTTCCTCTGGGTTTCCCCCCACAGTTCAAAGACATGCATGTTGGGTTGATCGGTCACTCTCAATTGCCTGTAGGTGTGAGTGTGTGTTGGCCATGTGATGGACTGGTGTACCCCGCCTTTGCCTGCTGACACTGGGATTGTCTCCATATATATGTATATATAGTCCTTTGAAGATCAAATACCAAAGATTATTACATGATGATGATCATGATGACGGGGTAAGCCGTGTCGTTAATAATGATTTATTCAAAGCATCTTTGGAAGTACCCAGAGATGCCATTAAGCTGGGGAGTCTCAGAAAGACGTCAGTATGACGCTGGTGAAGGAAGAGGAATGAGGAGCATACTATACAGCAGGATTGCAGTTAAGGCCGTTCAGATGTTCTTCATTAAATATGTGCTTCTACAGAACCTGAAGATCATTTTCCACATTTTTTTGTGACGATAATAATCGTACCTCTCACCGTTTATCAAGCAGGTGCTGGTTGGTTGAGCCGAGAAGCTCTAAAGTTGGAACCCAGAAAGGAATTGAATCAAATACGAAGACAATAAGGACAGATTGAGAGCAGATTTGATGTAACATGCATTTCCATGATGCCTTCACAAAATATCATTTTGCAACCAACCCAAAAGCTTGTATACAGCATATATACTCACCAAGGGCTGAGAACAGCCCAGACTCAGTTGCAGCACCACTGCAGGAGAAGTTTATTCTGCATTTAATGCTGTGTTTTCAAATCTGCACAGCTGTTTTCAGCTGCTCCGTTCCAACTGAAGCCAATTCAGAGCACACCAACAGCATATCGAGCGCACTGCATCTGGCTGCTTCAATGAATTTTCATTATCTATTGACCGATTTCTCCCAGAGGGGAGACCCACAGCTTGAGTTTGACAGTTCTAGTGTCTGAATGGAGCTGAATTGAATGAAAGTAAAGAGATAAATGGCCAACATGAGGCCACAGGTTCAGAGGTCACAGGTTCCTCCTATCAGGACAGATTTATTTGGGATCTTCTGCTTTTGGGAAGCACAGTAATGGGCCCTGATAACCCACCATCTGCAAGAAACGGGCTGCTGCCCGTCTTAATGTCACACTGCAGATCTACAGAGCGCAGCTTTAGCATCAACACCAAACTCCAGATCTTTCCACGCGCAACCCGTAAAGCCTTAATGATATAAAATATTTATCATCATTTAGTGAATTGATTAGGTTTGATCAACTCTTAAGTACTACTTAAGTAGGGCTGCGTATTGGCAAGAACCTGGTGATACAATACATAGCGTGATACAGCGATCACAATATGTATTGCAAGCAAAGTGATATATTGTGATTTTTTAAAAATCCTAATATTAAAACACACCACTATATGAACAGGTTTGTCAATGCTTACAATAGCACTGCGCCCTTGTGCTGCTTGTTAATGTTGGAGTGGAGCTGAAAATGTTTTACAACACTGCCATCTAGTGGTCAGAGGTTTAAACACAACACACAATGATTCACTGTCTGCCAGGAACTTGTGTATCTATACTGTGTTTTTGAGAATCGATACAGTATCACAAAACATAATATCCTGCTTGTCAGAAAAGATAGTTTCAGTTACACTTTTCTGCCCATTAGAGCTGTTCAGTTTATAAACTAAACATATGACATGTTTGGACTGCAGCTGCAGCAGTCCCTATGAAACTCATGAAAAAGGTAGCTGTCTGGCTAGTTGGTTAGATATTTTATTATCATATACTGTAATTCAATTTACAGTACAATACTGTTAAAATCAATTACAGTAGATGCACTGTAAAATAAATGAACAGTGAAATATTTTACAGTGCAGCTGCCCCTTATTAATGCCACCTGACTATCATTACCCTCTCCCTTTATATACCCCTCACGCACATGCAACACAGTGCGTGGGATTGAACGTAACTTTGTATGTTCAAACCAAGTCTCTTGTTCATCTCTGCCAAGCTAAGATAAGCTATGCCACCCCAGGCCAAGCTAAACTGATGCCAAGCCAAGTCCAGTCAAGTTCTGCAGAGTCAAGCTGAACCAAGCCTGCCAAGCCAAGTCTGGCTGAGTTAAGCCAAACCCGTTGCACACCCAGCCAGGTCCAGTCAAGTCATCGGGATATTCCAAGACAAGTACCCGGCCGCACCACGCTCAGCCAGTCGGGTCACGCTGAGGTTCTGTGTCTCACCACACGTGTGCTCACTAACTCTGCTCTATCTTTGCTCTTACAGGACATTATATCCTGGAACTAAGCTCCACAGGGGAGATATCTGGTTTTCTGTCTACCGCCCCCCTCCTCTGCCCAGTACTCTAGCATTTCACTGTTGTTCTCAATAAACAGTCTGCTTATGGATCTCACCTTTGACTTTAAGTCTTGAGAATCGTTACAGAGTGAAGCAACAGAAATGCTGTCTCTCACAGAACAGGTCAGCAACAACAATTCAAAAAATTCCATAACATAATAAAATACAGAACACACTAATGAGCAGGTTAGGGACGAGTAGGGACACATGAAATCAGAGATGGAAGCATATCAAGGACATGTTAAGAAATTATGTAATGTGGTTCAATTTGAAAAAAAAATCATTATTATATCATATCATTATTTTTATGCATTCTTATTTAATCACCTGGCTGTAGTGCTGTAGGTACTTTAATAACGCTACTGTAATGGTGGAACCCCCAAAAGGAGATTCACTGGGATTTACAGACGACCATGTTAGGCACTATGGGTGTGAGTGTGGTCATGAGGAGATAGGATCTGAGTTTCCAAGTGCACTGGTAATTTATTATTGTTGCTACACACACAGAAAACCCCCCAAAACTTCATCAAGCTCAAAAAAAAACCAAATGGACGAGTTGCTTGAGGCTTTGCTGTCAGGCTCACCCTCATCACAATAGACAATACACTCACTGTTACAAGTGGCTAACATCAGTACATTGTTTAAGAGGCCTACATGTTGGTCCTCCAAAAGATAGGTGAGAAGACCCCAGGTGAACGAATCCTGAGAGCTCTTATCGCAGAAGCCCCACCCCGACTAAACTAACACCTCACATGAGGGCTGACGTACCAAGATATTAATTATACACATACATTTACATACTTACATGCATACAAAGCATCCATGTATACATACATGTTACATGTCATGACTCATCTTCTTTAGACATTACTGGTACATATTCTCACACGTATACACTTACTAATTTACTTTCTCTTTTACAGGTTTTAGCCCCCAGGACACTAAGGACCCTCTCCCCCCCTCTGAAGGTGGATCCCCTTCCTCAACAGGATGTCAAGGTAAGTACATAAAACCTGCAACATAGCCTTTTAAGTTACTGTTAATGTGAAGGGCTTCCTTGCACCATCACAGCTATCCGCTATGCACTGTTCAGTTTTTTAAAGTATGGACTGAAGCGACAAGCATTGATTAAGATAGATAGATAGATAGATAGATATATAGATAGATAGATAGATAGATAGATAGATAGATAGATATATAGATAGATAGATAGATAGATAGATAGATAGATAGATAGATAGATAGATAGATAGACCATCTTGCACAATGACTGAATCAGGCCACTGTTTCTTATTAATCACGTGCACAACCTGTAGACCGCCATTATTTCAGAGCATCCACAAATCTTTTGACTTTGTAGATCTGTAGACCAGACACATGTCCTACAGATGATTTGTAAGTGTGCGAGACAGCTGGATGTGGTGATCTGGTGGAGGAAAGACGTAGGAGTAGATCATGGTTCCTTTAACAGGGTTCCTGCAGACACAAACTGAATGAATGAATGGCAGTGCAGTAATTTTGATATTCTATTTATATTTAGCATTTTTATACACAGCATATTGAGCAGTATGTGGTTTTGGATGCAGCGAGAGTGTATGGTCAAGTTTGCAGGTCACTCCACCAACTCCAGCTGGGTTTCCATCACTGTGCTGTAGTACATATTTAGGCGTACTGAGACAGTAGCTTTGATAGATCTGTTATTGTTTGTATTCTCTGGTCCTTCATCAGTGGTCACAGGATGCTGCCTAGAGTAAGCTGTTGGCTGGATTGTTTTGGTAAGTGGACTATTCTCAGCTCCACTCACACCACCACTAACACACCACCACACCAGTTACTGTTACTGCAGTGCCGAGAATGATGGTCCTGCAGGGGGGTCTGACCATTAAAGAACATGATAACAAAGTAACTGTTGAACTACTAAGTGCTCTTATATGATGAGTAAAATGGACAGTGTGTGTAGATATACAGAGGTGGTTTTAATGTTATGACTAATCAGAATATATATATATATATATATATATATATATATATATATATATATATATATATATATATATATATATACAAACCAGTTTCATTAAAAATTGACCAATAAAAATGCTCAAACATCACTTGAGAAAAAAACCTGGTTCCATTGCATTACATTACAAGTAAATAGCCATTTTTGTCCTCTCCTGTAACATTGTCATTTTGGAGATATATATATAGTTTATTTTAAAATCAGACCCAAAAAACCATGACTTTTATTTTGACACTCGGCTTGTGGCGGGAAAATAAGGATGGTGGAGAGATGAACTTGCAACATTAGCTCTGTTTCAACTCTGAAAACGTCTCCAAACAGTTCTTGAGTGAATGGTCAGCAGCAGATTGTGAGTCTATGGATTATTATTTATGTTTTGGGGGGATCGCTGTGTCCCAGTGCTGGACTCCTGTGATGTTTCTGGATGCTGTTACTTGCTCTCAGGCTGTAAATGGTTGTGAGCTGTGTTGTTTGTGGTGTGAAAGCTGTGTGGATGTTTGTGTTGGGGTTAAAATGTTAACAGGATAATGAAGTTCTGCTTTTACTGGTTTCTATTTCATGTATTTGTATTTGTATCTGTGAGAGCTGCTTTGTTGTTGGCTGATTAGTGAAGGTTTTGTTTGGTGTGATGTAATTAAGGTCAGACTTTCTCAGCCCGGGCCCACTGTCCTACAGTGTGTAGTGTTTTTTCTTCTCCTAACACACCTGATCTGACTAATTACAATTACAATAACAGCTAATTGTGGTGTTAAAGCACTAAAATATTCATAACTGGGGCTGATTTAGGTGATAGGTACTAATAAGCACTTCTAGGTACCAATAGGTACTGATTTAGGTAACCGCACTTTTTACTTGCTATGTTTTTATTAGTAGTTATTTTTTTTATTAATAGAATTTGCATGTATTTGCATTTCCAATAACATTGTATGCATCCCAGGTCCACTTTTATCCATGCTTATTATATTGTGACATTAAGCCTACAAATTCACATTCTCTTGTTCTGACTCATTTCAAGCATATCTGCAGTGTTCTAAATCTTCTTTAATCTTCTTTGTTATATAAAACAGTTTGGAAATCCACGATTTAGTGTTGGAAGTGTTTGTTCACATATTGTAAATATACTGCAGGAGCTGTTTAATTGAGATTTTTTTGGGTTGTCATTTATGCAACAGTGAATTAAATAAGAAGGCGATGTATCATATAATAAGATGACTACTTTTCTGAAATGAAAACTGAGGATATTTCCAGTTCGGTGGCCAACATGTCAATAAAACATTCAATGTTTTTCATCTATGAAATGAAAAAGAGGGGCAGTTCCAGTTTCATGTATTTTGAGAACGCATGCTGTTGTACTGTAATAAGCTCTGGTGGAGGCTTGAGTATTGAATTTGGTTACTGTGTAAAAATAAAGTGATTAAGTATAAAGAGCAGCGGTACATTTACCCATAAGCCTATTAGTCATATTCATTATTAGGACAGTGACAAGAGACCCATGACTGCAACCCAATATTCAGACTCTAAACACACCCCTAGTCTAGCTCCAGCTCTGGAGAGACGGAAATGGCTGCACCATATACTGCATGTCATATATGCATGGCATATGCAGGATTATATAATATGCACATTATATAATGTGGTGTCACTGCTAAACGTCGCCGGGCAAAAAGTTTCATCATTATTTTTAGGTATCATTTAATCACTGGATGAAAACGTTGCTGTCTGTACTTTAATAACATTACCTGCTGTTGGACTGAAATGGCAAACGCACGTTTAAAATACAGACTAAAACAGGATTAGAACTTTTTACTGGCTGGTGAGACGTGACTAAACAAAGCAGAGCACTTTTTTTAAAGCATTTTGTACAACGATCACTGAATCAGGCCACTCTTACTTACTGATCCAGTGCACAAGCTGTAGGCGGCCTTTATTTCAGAACATCCACAAGACTTTTGGCTTAGTAAACTAGGCCGCACCGTGCCATTGGTAGATGGCATGGTAGCTACATTCAGGTAAACTGTATGTCTGTATAAACCAGATACCTGCCATCACCTGGTAGTACAACTCAAGTCCTGTAATCCCCCCCTGCTTTAAACCTCTGGATTAGCCTGTGCCTTGGAAAAGACGTTAGTGGTGATATTGGGGATTGTTGGTGGAGTTTTTACTCAGCAGTATTCTCTACAACTAGGTGAGCAAAGGGCAGAAGT
The DNA here is from genome assembly GCA_021613375.1 of Megaleporinus macrocephalus. Lineage (NCBI taxonomy): Eukaryota > Metazoa > Chordata > Actinopteri > Characiformes > Anostomidae > Megaleporinus > Megaleporinus macrocephalus. The sequence continues at coordinate 8,606,203 of CM038704.1, read as the reverse complement.
GATTAGTAGATAGCAGCAGCAGCAGCAGTGTTGGCGATGCCCTCTGTTGGCCCAAACTAGCACAGCATGGGACGTCTTCCCATTGGCTCTGCTGCAGGTCTTTCTTAGGACTTTCTGGCATGTTTTTTGAAATTCACGCTTAAAAACAAGGACACTTCTGGGGACTGGACAACCAGGACATCTGCTTGCTCTACTCCAGAGGGACAGCAAACAATGATATAACAACCACATTTGCCTTAGTAGCCTTAGTGGAGTATCAATGTGTACAAGTTAATGTTACCTCCTATGTTCTGTGTTTTTATTGATTTACAAATTTCCAATCGCTTTCTGTACATGGATATTTCTACTCTGCTAGCAGATTTTACTTACTGCTAGTTAGCAAACTAATGGCACTGTTATTGTACATTTAAAAAAATAGCAAAAATATTTCAATATAAGTACAGTACTGATTTTGTATTGTGTTTAAACTTCTGAACCCTAGATAGCAGTGCTGCAATCCATATTCAGGCATTGGACTCTTGCACAGCAACGCAAACATATATGAAAAAAAAAACATTCTGATTTACACTACTGTGCAAAAGTCTGAGGCACCTAAGCTGATAGTTTAAAAGTCTTTATCTGATCAGTAAGTGTATTTACACCAGTAAGAACATCAGATCTGATTAGAACAGATGTAAATAATCATACATACAATACAAAGTAACATGAACATCTTATTGTGAGAGAAGTAGATCAGATCTTGAGCTCCAGTTTGAAGAACAAAGTGTAGTTCCAGATTTCTCCTGGACGCCCCAGACATTGTATGAATGTATTCAGTTCCTTCAGCAGCAATCTTGATTTAGCTTAATGAAGTACTGAGCAGTCAAAGCAGGTATTAGATGAGAACTGATAATAATACTGAGTTGTTTCCACAAGGAGAAGCTTGGAAAGGGTTAAATAAACACCCTGACGTATGTAAAAGCACTACGTACTGTATTAATACTATTTGAATGTTTAAATAATAAAGCGTTATGTTGAGTAAATAAATGCTTACTGTCTGGAAAAGTAGCTTTTTAAATAATAATATCCACATGTGCATAAAGCATTTTGCACACTACTGTATACTCCCTGCTGGGAAAAACAAGACCAGAGATGCCATTAAAAGCCTGTGGTGGTGCCCAAGAGTCACTAGAGGTTTCCTAATGGGTTGAGATCACAGCATAAAGGAGTCTAATTGTTTAACAGCTGTTCTGAGACTGAATTCCAGATGTATTTAATGGTTTCCTAATAGGATCTAAAAGTGTTCTACCTGGAAGTAGAGGTCTTTAAATAGTAACCATGAAGCAAATTCCCATTAAACCTTAAGATTTAAATCTTAATAACTGCAATGGTCTTCCATTGGGAATGCATTAACTAGAGCTGTATTGGATGAACGTCTTTCCTGATTGGCTGTCATTGATTGTGCTCTGATCTGTGATCTGCTATAGATTCGTACAAACTCCTACTCTATGCCAATGTCAGTTATGTTGCTTATGATTATTGACTCAATTACATATATAATATATATAAATATATAATCAATGTCAGGGCATGTGATCCACACCAGACCTGCTATATGTCCTCCAGAAAGTCATGCTATATTCTATGGGTGGGCGATATGGCCCTACAATAATATTATGATATTTCATGGTATTTTTGCAATAACGATACTCTTGGTGATATGACAAAACATTGAATTAAAAAAATAGATTTCAAGAATACACTACTGCAACGAAATGAAAATTAAATTGTATTATTGCATATGTTATGATATGGCACACCCCTAACTGAGATATTAAGAAATACAAGAATTTTCATCAGATTGTAACAGAAGTCAATGATCCAGAATGTCACGATACTAAATAATACACATGATATATCTCCATATATCCAGGACTGAAGTAAAGTGAATGATACTGGACAGATTAAATCTGTCTCTAATAGATATATAATGGGAAATGAGAAAAGTGTGAATGTTTCTTTTGCTAAAAACAGTAAAAGTAGTTTCCTGATGTGATAATTAGGGATGGCTGATATATTTCAGGGTATAATATTGTTCATGATATTCAAAAATGTTGGCGATATTATTGTATACGATACGATATGGCACACCCCTACTATATTCTTTATATCAGTGGCTTTTGGGGTTGCTGGTAGTGACACAGTATATGGGATGAACATCTCTAGATCTATAAAATGAAGTCCATCTCTGATGTACACACATCCTAAAGAATTGATTCTAGATATGGTGAGTTTGTCATTCCGCTGTGAAGTTTTATTAATCAGTTGCTCTTCAAATAAACAAATGAATCCACATGCTGTGCTTTGAGGAGGGTCTCTGGTGATTCTTAGTCTAATGCTGAGGATAATAAAGCGATAGACTGCAGTATATAAAATGATTACAGCAGCAGTCAATGATAGATCACGTACAGGCAACAGTGTTTTTGAAGTGACCCAATTAAAGGTTAGCTAAGTTAAAACATTAGTATCAGAAGTGACTGTTGGGCCACCAGCAATGGATTAATGGTGTTTACAATAGAGGCCAAATGCAAGCATATGTAGATAGCAAGCACATTGTCCGTGTCCAATGAAAAACATGTATTTGTTGTCTTACTATTTTTCTACATTAATTAAATGCAGCAGCTGTTGTTTACATTGTTTACATTGTTGTAAAAAATCATGATGAATGGACCAATAGATATCCTTCAAAATAACTTGGAAAAAATTCTGGTTCCATTGACTTACACTGAAGTGAATACAGTTTTTGGCCTCTCCTGTAGCGACGATATATTGATCCACTGGCTGATATCGCCGCTGTCCAATGAAAAACATGCATAACCATTTTTATTGATTTCTATTTTTCTACATCAATTAAATGCAACAGCTGTCATTTACATTGTGGGAAAATTGCATGATGAATGGACCAATAGAAATGCTCCAAAATAGCATGGAAACGTTTCTGGTTCCTTTGACTTAGATTGAAAGTGAAGACGATTTTTGGCCAATTTGGAGAAACCTGTTTTTCATTGGACAGCGACGATATACTTTTATAAACACAGTGCAGGCCATCTTTACATAGCAACGATTAATAAATAGACCTTTTTAATTATGTCTGATTGAAGATAAAATTAGTATTTCAGAATCTACACCGATCAGTGTTAATGTTTGACAACTCCAATGCATAGTCATTTGCTGTCTTGTCTAAAACAATGCAGCTTAATCAGCTTATTTAGAATTAACAATTGTTTATCAGAGTTGTGTGAAGAGTGTAGTTTCAAGTGCCTTTCATAAAATGCATTTGTATGTCTTTGATTTTTATGAACTTCCAGCACCTCATTTCTATGATGCTCATTTCTATGATCCTAATTTGTGCAGACATTACAGCAGGGAGCCAATAATAAAACAAAAGCATTCAGCAGCTCATGAATCAACGGCTGTACTGGTGGGTGGAGTTTGAGGTGGAGCGGTCAGTGCACTGCTCCCCCTACTGTTAAAATTCTTATTATTTTCAATGTTTTGAGGGTGGTGAGGGTCTGCTCTGACTGTGAGACTGAGCACTGTGAGTGTAGTGGGTGGTGGAGTGGTGAGGGTCTGCTCTGACTGTGAGACTGAGCACTGTGAGTGTAGTGGGTGGTGGAGTGGTGAGGGTCTGCTCTGACTGTGAGACTGAGCACTGTGAGTGTAGTGGGTGGTGGAGTGGTGAGGGTCTGCTCTGACTGTGAGACTGAGCACTGTGAGTGTAGTGGGTGGTGGAGTGGTGAGGGTCTGCTCTGACTGTGAGACTGAGCTCTGTGAGTGTAGTGGGTGGTGGAGTGGTGAGGGTCTGCTCTGACTGTGAGACTGAGCACTGTGAGTGTAGTGGGTTGTGGAGTGGTGAGGGTCTACTCTGACTGTGAGACTGAGCACTGTGAGTGTAGTGGGTTGTGGAGTGGTGAGGGTCTGCTCTGACTGAGACTGAGCACTGTGAGTGTAGTGGGTCGTGGAGTGGTGAGGGTCTGCTCTGACTGTGAGACTGAGCACTGTGAGTGTAGTGGGTCGTGGAGTGGTGAGGGTCTGCTCTGACTGTGAGACTGAGCACTGTGAGTGTAGTGGGTCGTGGAGTGGTGAGGGTCTGCTCTGACTGTGAGACTGAGCACTGTGAGTGTAGTGGGTCGTGGAGTGGTGAGGGTCTGCTCTGACTGTGAGACTGAGCACTGTGAGTGTAGTGGGTCGTGGAGTGGTGAGGGTCTGCTCTGACTGTGAGACTGAGCACTGTGAGGGGTGAGGGTCTGAAGATCATGTGTGTTCACCTCAGAGTCTCCAAAAGTCTCCAGTAACACCAGAAAAAGTCTATTCCTATTCTTTTTATTGGTATACTTTCAGTACAAGATCTGTATACAGAGTCCAGTCAAGTTATTATGACTCAACTGTGTGGCAGTGTTATGGTCTGAGGAATGTTTTTGTGGCATTCTCTGGACCCACCTAAACATGTGGAAGGCACCCTCAACCGATTTGGGTCTGAATCAGTCCTTGCAGATCACGTACACCATACATGCTGATTGTCTTCTCTGGTGCGCATAGGATCTTCCAACAAGACCAAGCAACACATCACACGGCTCGAAATGTCCACACTGGTTGGAAGAGCTGAACAAGACTTCCAAGTACTACCCTGGACCTCTAATTCCCCAGACTTGAACCCAATTAAGCATCTGTGGGACCACCTCGATCGTGGCGTTCGCTGTACGGCTCTTCCCGCCTCCATGTGCCCATGTGATTGTTTACATACACTTTACACACTCCTGTTATATTAATTGTACTGATACAGCAAAGATGAAACCTATGCTCAGTTTACAATCATATTTGACTGTAGGCAATCATTTGTAGATACTGTTTAACTGAAGACCCAATGAAAGTAATTTAATAATCAAATATTTGCAGAAAGTGTTCTACAGTTTTTGCATGAACCTCGTTTACGTTATTGCCATAAAGTAACACGTCATGTCTCTCCTCAGTCTTGTATTACTCTTATTCTGAATACCACTGCATGCGCAACCACTTTCGGGTAATTCATTTGTTGTTCGTTAAGCTTTTCTTAGTATCAAATGAATTGCACATTGTCTGGAAAGTGAATGTTCTTTAAACAGTGGGCAACCCGCAGGCCCTTTTCTGAGAACTGGAAAAATGAAAGTCTGTAATTTCTTATTTCACTCGATGTAATAGAATCATCACCAAATAAATTAGGAGGTGACAGAAAACAGCCAAGCGGGCTTTGTCTCACAACAAGTGGGAACAATTTTGAAAGGAAACATCAGTCAAGTCCTTCTACAAGTTCCAGACACGTCAACCACTGTGAATATGTGAATATGAAGTCTAAGCAGGTTTTGGTTAAAAATTTCAGATAAAACCTACAAAATGACTTTTATAAGCTCCAAAAGTTCATGGTTAATGCAGAACAGCCAAAATGCTTGTGTGCACCAATGATAGCATAGTGCTAACATTATACTGGAAATCCAATAAGGGTGCTAGCAGAAATTAGCATTCTCACAAAGGGGGGTTTTGACAGAATTGTAATATTTATGGCCCAAATGAAGGTCTAGCTCTAAAAGTCAGCTCAGCAGTCCTGCTAGCATTTCACACAGTTATCTTTTGTAGTTTTGTACCCCCAGAAATTGTCAAAAACCCAGCAAGCATATATCATTTAAAAAAGGCTTGGTGACCGTAGTGCTACCCCCTTTGCAACACCAGATTACTGTCCTGCATGCAAAGTATAATTACAGAAACTTAGCTAAAACATAAAACAATAGCTAGGCCTAATATAAAATACTGAACTACAATTATTTACTAAACTAATTCATATAGGAATATAAATAGGACAAATAAGTAAATTGGACTGTGAGTGGAAAATAAAGTTTTTTAGATAGATAGATAGATAGATAGATAGATAGATAGAGGAAAATTCAAGATGTCCCCAGTTAACCCATCCGTGCAACACTCACATATCGACACACATAATGAACAGACACTAGGGGGCAGTGAGCACACTTGCCTGGAGCGGTGGACAACCCTCCCACAGCGCCTGGGGAGCAGTCAAGGGGCCTTGCTCAAGGGCACTTCAGTCGTGTCCTGTCAGTTCCTGGGATCACAAGGCTGGTATCCTAACCTCCAGCCCACGACTGCCCAAGAGGAAGATAGCTATGCAGCTTTGCTTGGCTTTGAACCCGCGGCCTCTGTGTTGAGAGGCGGTTGTTTCAACGCTTGCCACTGGAGCAGTAATACTCTGCTTAACTACCAGTAGGTTGAGCAACAATCCATTAAGCTGCCATCTTTTCCATTAGCAAGCTAACAGTGGGCTGCTATCCTCTTACCATAATCTGACACACAAATCAGTTCAAATGATCAGATTAAGTCCTTACAATTCAGAGTGTTCATTTGAGGTGTTTCTAGACTAACAGCACATCAGCTCTGTGGAGAAGCTTCGACTTCACATGCAGCTTTCATGCTCACTCACCTGTCGTAGAAATCCTCTCTGTAGTAATCATAGTCAAAGTCGTAACCACTAATAAAACAAAAAGGGAAGAAAGCATGTTGTGATGTTTGAAGCTGGAAATGTTAAAACTTGACTATTTTATATATATATATACACACACACACACACACACACTACCGCTCAAAGGTTTAGGATCACTTTAGAATTTCTTTTCATGCAATTCACAAACAATATTGTTCATTTCACAATTAATGTAAGTGTATCAGATGATTTTGAAAGAATAAAAATGTTTGTTTAAGTCTATTTTTGTATAGAGGCTTATTTTGCATATAGTCCTATAATCGTGATGCACAGCTGAAAAACATTCTACTAATAAGTGAGTATAAAAGGGAGAACAACATTCTAGGTTAGTTTAGTATCTGAAGCATCAGCAGTTGATGGCTTGCTGACCGACTCAAAATGACCAGAAAGAAACAACTTTCTTTAGAGACCCGTCAGTCCATTGTTGTGTTAAGGAAGAAGATACTCCATTGAAAACAAGAACATTTCACTGTGATCCCAAACTTTTGAGTGGTAGTGTATATACCCACAAAAACATTAATTTTGTCATTTAAAATTGCTGAATGTTGGTGGTAAAGCCTCTGAGGTGGTTCTTCTCATTATAGTGGTCTTTGAATCGTCAATGATATCATCATGTTTTTAATCTATCCACTAGTTAATTACTGAAATAGTTATTTTACTTCTGTATGCCAGTGTTTCGATCTTTCTAAGCTCACTCTTCTTCATTTCTGTTTCTTAGCAATTAGCCAAACAGCACTGACTTTAGCCTTGTACGGGCCTGATTCACAGGCAACAACCTCTGGATGCAAATTAGGGCTCAACCAAATACCAGACTGGCCCATAACTGTGTTTCTGTGAACTTTTAAATTCATGGCAAACAAATATCAGCACCATCTTTTAGTTATTAGTAGTTATTAGTAGTTATTAGCAGGCCTCCTTGTTTAGAAATAATCATTATCAGCCCTGAAATATACATATCAGCTGAGCTTTAAATCAAATATCAATTCCAGATGTTCTTGCTTGTGCTTACATGAACTAACTAATACTGCACCGCAAGCACAAACAAGTCATGTGAGTAAGTAAATATCAGTGTTTCCCTCAAAGTAGTGACTGTGATGAGGATTTAGAACAGGAAAGTGCTGCGTGTTCACCTGTAAAGTGCTGCTGCTGTTCTCTTCAGCCCTTTAGGCCTATTGGGTTTGGGCTCACCTGCCATGTTGATATCTGCAAACACAGAGAGGAAAAATATCACCTGAAGTTCATCGTCCTTCGTTTAAAGGGTTCAGGGGGAGATGGTGCTGAAAAAGGTCCAGACTAGAGGTTTTAATAGAACTTGACATGTGGATAAATGACCACCTGTAGAATAACGCCAACAGAAATAAACTGGAGCAGCAGACGGTTCTGTTTACATAGCAGACAACAGAACAGCTCTAAAAGAGTCATCTCTCACTCCCTGGGGTCAGGAAGTGGGAAACCCCCCCCCCACCCCACCTGGGGGTAAAGAAGGGCCCGACAAGCTCAGGTGAGGATGTGTACCAGCTCATTAGAGACACTCAAATTAACATCTTTTGTTTTTTTAAGATTAAAAAATAACTAAATATTTTGGGGTAGTCTGCTGAAGTGGGCTTCCTCCCCTGGAAGGTCTAACTTTACCCTTAACTACCAAAGAAAAGAAGGGAGGTGTATCTTACCTGGAGCGCTTCTTCCCCCAAGTTACCCACTAACTGTTCAAACAAATGTACCTTAAATAGCCTACATACTGTATTTAATCCCACATGGACCCCCTTTAGCAGTGACTGCGTTTAGCAGAAATAATTGTTACAACTTAATTACTCTCACGCCTAATTACACAGCAATTACAGACACTTTCAACAGGCACTGAACTGATACCCACATCCACCTCAGAGGAACTTAATCACTAGTGTCCACTAGAGGGCAGTCAGCATCCACCACAACACCCCCACTAATCTCAACACTGACACCAACAGAGGATCTCAAACAGAGCACGGAGAACGGAGGACATGCAGAGGAATAAATGGTGAAGATAATGGCAGTACAGTTTTATCATGTACCTGCTTTCAAATGTCAAAACGCTGTAGAGACACAGCATGAGAGAGAAAACCATGTAGAAGGAGAGAGAGAGAGTGCATGAGAAATGGGAAAAGAAAGTAGAGAAAGAGCAAAAAGGTGTGTAAAGAAAGGAAAACAAAGTGTATAGAGAAAGCATGTGCGAGAGAGATAAAGAGAAAGAAGGAAAAAGGGAAAGTGAAGAAAGGAAAAGAAAAAAATGTAAAGTGAAAGCATGAGAGAAAGAGAAAAGAGAATGGGTAGAGAGAGAGACAGAGATAGGAAAAGAGAATGTGTAGAGAGAGAGAGAGACAGAGATAGGAAAAGAGAATGTGTGTAGAGAGAGAGAGGAAAAGAATGTGTGTGTAGAGAGGGAGGAAAAGAGAATATGTAGAGAGAGAGAGGAAAAGAGAATGTGTAGAGAGAGAGAGAGAGGAAAAGAGAATGTGTAGAGAGCGAGAGAGCGGAAAAGAGAATGTGCAGAGAGCGAGAGAGAGGAAAAGAGAATGTGCAGAGAGAGAGAGAGGGGAAAAGAGAATGTGTAGAGAGAGAGAGAGCGAGAGGAAAAGAGAATGTGTAGCGAGAGAGAGAGAGAGAGAGAGAGAGGAAAAGAGAATGTGTAGAGAGAGAGAGAGAGACAGATAAGAAAAGAGAATGTGTGTAGAGAGAGAGGAAAAGAGAATGTGCAGAGAGCGAGAGAGAGGAAAAGAGAATGTGCAGAGAGAGGAAAAGAGAATGTGCAGAGAGCGAGAGAGAGGAAAAGAGAATGTGCAGAGAGAGAGAGAGAGAGAGGAAAAGAGAATGTGTAGAGAGAGAGAGGGGAAAAGAGAAGAGAGAGAGAGAGGAAAAGAGAATGTGTAGAGAGAGAGAGAGAGAGAGAGAGAGGAAAAGAGAATGTGTAGAGAGAGAGAGAGGGGAAAAGAGAATATAGAGAGAGAGAGAGAGAGAGAGAGAGAGGAAAAGAGAATGTGTAGAGAGAGAGAGGGGAAAAGAGAATATAGAGAGAGAGAGAGAGAGAGGAAAAGAGAATGTGTAGAGAGAGAGAGGGGAAAGAGAATATATATATATAGAGAGAGAGAGAGAGAGAGAGAGAGAGGAAAAGAGAATGTGTAGAGAGAGAGGGGAAAAGAGAATAGAGAGAGAGAGAGAGAGAGAGGAAAAGAGAATGTGTAGAGAGAGAGAGAGAGAGGGAGAGAGAGAGGGGAAAAGAGAATGTGTAGAGAGCGAGAGAGAGGAAAAGAGAATGTGTAGAGAGCGAGAGAGAGGAAAAGAGAATGTGCAGAGAGAGAGAGAGAGAGAGAGAGAGAGAGAGGAAAAGAGAATGTGTAGAGAGAGAGAGAGGGGAAAAGAGAATAGAGAGAGAGAAAGAGGAAAAGAGAATAGAGAGAGAGAGAGGGGGGAAAAGAGAATGTGTAGAGAGAGAGGGAGAGAGAGAGAGGGGAAAAGAGAATGTGCAGAGAGAGAGAGAGAGAGAGAGAGAGAGAGAGGAAAAGAGAATGTGTAGAGAGAGAGAGAGGGGAAAAGAGAATATAGAGAGAGAGAGAGAGAGAGAGGAAAAGAGAATGTGTAGAGAGAGAGAGGGGAGAAGAGAATATAGAGAGAGAGAGAGAGAGAGAGAGAGAGGAAAAGAGAATGTGTAGAGAGAGAGGGGAAAAGAGAATAGAGAGAGAGAGAGAGAGAGAGGAAAAGAGAATGTGTAGAGAGAGAGAGAGAGAGGGAGAGAGAGAGGGGAAAAGAGAATGTGTAGAGAGCGAGAGAGAGGAAAAGAGAATGTGTAGAGAGTGAGAGAGAGGAAAAGAGAATGTGCAGAGAGAGAGAGAGAGAGAGAGAGAGAGAGAGAGAGAGAGAGAGAGAGAGAGAGAGAGAGAGAGAGAGAGAGAGAGGAAAAGAGAATGTGTAGAGAGAGAGAGAGGGGAAAAGAGAATAGAGAGAGAGAAAGAGGAAAAGAGAATAGAGAGAGAGAGAGGGGGGAAAAGAGAATGTGTAGAGAGAGAGGGAGAGAGAGAGAGGGGAAAAGAGAATGTGTAGAGAGAGAGAGGGAGAGAGAGAGAGGGGAAAAGAGAATGTGTAGAGAGAGAGAGAGGGGAAAAGAGAATAGAGAGAGAGAAAGAGGAAAAGAGAATAGAGAGAGAGAGAGAGGGGAAAAGAGAATGTGTAGAGAGAGAGAGAGAGAGAGAGAGGGGAAAAGAGAATGTGTAGAGAGAGAGAGAGAGGGGAAAAGAGAATGTGTAGAGAGAGAGAGAGAGAGAGAGAGGGGAAAAGAGAATGTGTAGAGAGAGAGAGAGGGGAAAAGAGTGTGTAGAGAGAGAGAGAGAGAGAGAGGGGAAAAGAGTGTGTAGAGAGAGAGAGAGAGAAACAGAACACACCACTATAACACAACACTAACACCCTGTTTCTTAAAGAACTCTCTTTCATTTCTGTGTAAACTGTATTTATAAGGAATGTTTCTTTATTAACTCATTCATGTGTGTTCTATTCGTTTAGCTGCTCTGTATCGCTGAGACGCCGTGTTAACTCAGGCCTGGTTTTAGAAGGGGAAGGCAGACCCTGTGTCCGGGGGGCAAACACGGTCAGGTAGATGTTTCTGCTCAGACAGATTGGGGTCTACACATAAACTGTGTGTTTAGGCTAATTTGCCGGTCTTGTGTGGGACAGACAGGACGTGTTTAATTTGTGTGTGAAAGTGTTGCTAGAGGCTCAGAACATCAGTCCTCCGAGAAAAGCAATGACTAGCAAATGAGACCAAAACCGAGAAGAAGCTAACGGCTGGGAGGACAGCAGCACTGAGAGAGAGGACTGAGAACCGGCTCAGTGACGTTAATGGCGGTCACAGTTAAAAGCTTTAACACTGTAAACATGTAATGGCATCTGAAGTTCACAATATACACTGTCCAAAAGTATCCAGACGATCTTGGTGCGGTTCGTTTTGGCAGGTGTGAAAACAGTAGTCGGGTGCGGACCAAAACAACTGCACCGAGACCCTCGAGAGGTGGTGGTCTCAGTCCGGTTCCAAACCAACTCCGGAGCAGTTTGTTTGTGGTGAGAACATGATCCGACCTCGATCCGACCCAAGTACTAGGTGCACTCCACAAGTTTGATCTAAACATCTCCTGCAGCCAGGAGTGCTTTGCATTATGGGATGCATCAGATCACGTAAACAGAGAACTGGAGAACTGTAGCAGCTAACAGCGCGAGGACAATGAAGCGAGGTCTCTCTTGGACTAGCAGTGAGGGACGTTGTCTACTTGATGTTTGGAGTGAGCTGGGTGTTCTGCAGGTGGACTGTAGTTTGGTATATTATCAGACTAACAAACTTAACCGAGGAGGAAACGCTCCAAGTAAACAAACTTAACTCATCTGGACCAGTGAAACACTACAGGTGTGAAAACGCCCTTGGTCTCAATAGAAAAGCTATGACCAGTGGAATGGGATGCTCTGGAGCAGATGCACATGCTCACCATGCTCAATGCCAAGCATAGGCTAGGTGGGTAGCAAGCCTCCCCCCAACATTGGGCTGTGGAACTGTGTTCTCTGGAGTGACGGATCTCCATGCAGTACTGTTGGGATGAGCTGCAGTGATCCAGAACTGATCATCCAACATCAGTACCTGACCTCACTAATGCTCTAATTGGATGTATTGGCTGTCACTGCTGCTCTTTAGAAGATTTAGAAGGTTTTAAATTTAGAAGAGCATTAAAGAAAACCAACCAGCAGAGCTACATGGTTGATCATCTTTAAATGAGGCTGTAGTTGCTTACGAGATGCTTGTGCATGCACCAGAATGTAACTGCAGCACCATTTAAGGTGGAACAGAATATTAGTAAAACAAGCTGCTGAAGTTCAGCTCCCACATCTTTAACAGGATCCTGAACAGCTCTAGTTCAAAGTCACTCCGGATCGTTTCTCAAATCCTTGGAACGACTTCAACTCAGCGTTTAACACTGAAGAGACTGAAGAGACGAGCAGCTCCACCTTTATAAGCATCACAACCCACAACAGTGACTGTAAGTAGCAGCCATGCTGTGTGAGTGTATCACTGTGTGCTGGTTGAAGCAGATCATCTTAAACTGTAAGTTTCACAGTGAGAGCTTTAATCTACTTTGTGTTTGAAGTCCAGATGAACGTGAGTAGCTGGTATAGGCTATGTCAGCTACCAGAAAACTCTAGGTAACTAACATGGCGGATTAATAGTAAGAGGGCGGAGCTTATTTGCACAAAGGATTTATTTCTATATGTGTAATCATTGCAATCATTACTATAAACCAATGAATCAGAGCAGAAGAACACACAGCAGTGTGTATGTATGTATGTCTTAAAAGGGCACTACAGACCCTCATAAAATAAACATCATTAGTGAAGTGTGGTGGAGGGAGCTTCATGATTTGGGGCTGCTTTGTTGCTGGACTGACTGCCAACATCCAGGGAAAAAAATAATAATTTCCAAGTTTATCAAGGTATCCCAAAGGATCATGACCCTAAACACTGAAGTAAATCTACTACAGAGTAGCCTTTGAGTCAGAGCTCTGGCCTTAACCCAATGGAGATGTTGCAGAATGACCTCAGGAGAGTCATTCATCCCAGACATTGGAAAAAACCTGTGTGTTTAACGGTTCTGTAGGGAAGAATGGCCCAGTATTCCTCTCTTTTGAATATTGTGTGCAGGTCTGATCTGCTGCTACCGGTAGGGCTTGCTGAGGCTATTACTGCCAACAGAGTTTTGACGAGTTATTAAGTCCAAGAGTTCACTTGCTTTTTCCACCAGCGCTGTGATTGTTTAATTGGTGCGCACAATAAAGACATGAAAGCCTGTAATTGTGTGCTATTAGCTTTAACACCTTGGTTCTCGATTGAAGAACAGACACATTTTAAATTCAGGTCACTTCAAAAGGTTTCACGTATACTTTTTCTTGCTACTCTATATCAGCCATAAAGCCGCAGTAACAGAAACAGTCTGGGAATAAAGAGAGGCTGGGAAATGTACATAAAACCACATAAGCACCAAGAAAAATACAGAATTATAGGTTTTATTAATAACTGCATGGGACCTTATGGGAAAACCAATATGTAACTATTTTTTAAAGCTAGCTATGACTCAATGACATTAATGAATTGATTGACTGATTAAATAAATTGGCTCACCGAGTGTTTGTCCGGCCAGCACCCGCCCGTTCTCTCCGATGACCGCTCCACGGGCGTGTCTCTCATTAGCATACTGAACGAAGGCGTATCCTTTGTGAACGGAGCAGCCCAACACGCGTCCGTATTTGGAGAAGATGGTCTCGACGTCGCTCTTGGCCACCACTGCTGTGTTCAGGTTCCCGATGAAAACGCGTGAGTTGATGGATTTGGGGTCGTTTTTATTGGTGATGTTGCTGGTCTGGACTTTCAGGGACATCTTGGCTCTGTTAAAGAAGCAGACAGTTTATCATTAATATCATCGTCATCATCAATCATCTCAACTCTTAGAGGCACAGGTTTTTCTTAAAAGAATGTTTGAGATACTAAAATATTTTTTCGTTTATTGAGTCAGAAGATTTGTGCCACGCCAACAATTCCATTGACATGATGTTAATATTCTGGTGACTTATTCTTTCAACTCTTGGGTTTATGATTTTTTTCAATTTTTTGGGACCCTTCTCATTACTGATCCATCTCTCAATTACCTTTATTCCAGTGGACTCTGTGGATGTTGACCCCTGTATTCTGCTTTACATGGTAGAGTCTTAACCTGAGTTTGTGAATACAGTAGTGAACTGTGTTTTACTAGTGAGGGTATCCTGTAGGATTATTCCTGTAGCCCATGTGTTTACATTCATTCCAGAAGCCTGTTGGTTTTTAATGCAGGGCCACCTCAGAGATCAAAGTTATCAGCCTTGATGTTTACCCACAGAAATTTCTCCAGATTCTCTGAATCTTCTAATAACATGGCCAGTAGGTGGTGAAATCCCTAAATTCCTTTTCATCTGTGAATGGAGAAATGTTCTTAAACTGTTGGACTGCAAGGTGTAGCCAATCATGATTGCATCACCTGGATATTGTGAAAAGCTACAAAACTGGTCATTCCACAGACTTCCCAGTCTTACTTTGCTCTTGTCCTTCTTTGAACTTGCTCCTGAACTCTTCTTTGGGACATGTTTAATCAGACAGACCATAAATAGTCCTGCTTCACTGGATTTAGTGCACTATAAATCAGAGTATTTAGAGTTGATTGTATTTCTTTTTCCTACTGGACCTTGTTTTTGTTGACCTTGCTAAATAGAAGAAGACTAAATATCAGGGTGTGATGTCTTGATGTATTGTAATATTATGTATTGGCCATATTTCCCTCACATATCACAATCTATACAGGCATGCAAGACACAATCAAAGTCTGCACATTTCACTGCAGCCACTACATACCATGGTTGTATCACCTGGTCACCTGTGGAAAGCTCCAAAACAGGTGTCTACAGACTTCCCAGTCTTACTTTATTTAAATTTGTCCCAATCTTTTGTATAACGGCCATATTTTTTGTCACATATTACAATTTATACAGGCTTCCAAGATGTTTTTGTTAAGTTTCAAAAGGTTTCATTGACCTCCTAGTCCATACTCTTTTTATTAGAGATGGAAGGATCGATCAGCCATGTATCGGTATTGGCTGATTTTTAATCAAAATATGTGATCGCCTGATATTTCTCCAATTTAGCCGATCGATGGCATTAAACTAATTTGCCCAATTTTTGTATTTCCAGCAAGCGTTTCAACCAGGAAGAGGAGCCCTCCAGCCAGCTGCCTGCAATTCTCATCTGAACCACTAGGTGGAAATACACACCCTTTCATTTTTTCCACAGACTGACTAAAACAGCGACCTCGCGAGAACAGTTTACGACGTTCACCCGTATGCACAGATACCTGTCTGTGTATGTGACTCAGACTCATCCAAGACCATTTGTAACATCTGTAAAATTAGTAAAATCAGAGTCTCTCGCGGGAGAACCAAGACAGACATTTAACACTAATCTGATACACACTTCAGAGACACCACACAGCTGAATACAGTGAGTATCAGTAAACAGCAGAGCTAGCACACACAGCTAACACAAAACTAACAACCCAGAACACATACAGACCAGATCTGACCGGTACAAACAGAACAGCAGCAGAAACAGCCAGAGAGCTAAAGAACCACAGCCAGAGTGATTGAGTGTATAGTTCTAGATAAGTAGCTCTTCTGTCTGTTGAAGACGTTTATTCTGCTGCTTAATGTTCCACCTGGATCCACGCTCTGCTGATCCTAGTAGAGATACTTTTCAGATGTGGCTCTTCCGGAGCTTATCAAGCAGTTTACTCCCACATAGACCAACTTCTAATTTAGTTAAACATATTATACTGTTTCATATGAGCTCGTTAAAAATTTAATAAACCAGTAATAAACAGGTTCAGATCACTTGCTTGCGCTAATGATTGCATGAAGCCTGCCGTGACATATAGCCCGGCCCTCGATCAATATCGGCTATCGGCCGATCGCGTTGAAAGGTGATCCGCGATTTGTCCATCTTTAGTTTTAAAGGTACAGTAACGAGACTGTTTGAACAGAGGTTGGAAAAAATTAATTATGTCTGTTTTTGGTACATACACCACATAAATATTCTAAGTAAAATTTATAATCATTCACAATAGTGTGTTGGCACAGACAGCAGCCTGGGCTAAACAGAAGCTGCCATGCAGAGATTTCTGGTGTGAAACAGTTCCAGAGTCAGAATTGTTTACAATGGTGGTGAATGGAACCAGACAGCTCCTTCATAGATAAAAAATAATTTCAGATTTATCACTATTTTACTATGATCACCACATATAGAATCAGAAGACGTGTGTAGGGTCACTGGTGGATTTGATAGTAAATAAAATGACTGCATTTGTGTTGTGTGTTTGTGTTCCATTCACCACCACAGTAAAGAACATCTACCTTTCAAACCAAACCCACTCTGACTGACTCTGTTTACATCTCAACCACTGACATATACAGGATTTTTGAAAGATTTGTGGAATGAATGGAATGTTGTTCCATTTAAACCTTTATTTGAGGTGAAAGTGGATCAAGCTAGAGAAACTGAAACACGACTCAGTCCTGACTGACCTGCTTCACACCTTTCCACATATCTCTCTCCTCTCTTACTCTATCTCTCTCTCATCTTTATATCTCTCTAGCTCTCTCTATCTCTCTCCCCCCCTCTCCCACACTCTCTCTCTACACATGCTTTCTTTCTCTCTACACACACACACACTCTCTCTCTCTCCCTCTCTCTCTCTCTCTCTCTACACACAAGCTTTCTCTCTCTCTCCCCACATACCATTTCTTTTTCTTTCTCTTTACACACTCTCTGCAAATGCTTTCTTTCTTTCTACACACACTCTCTCTCTCTCTCCACACACAAGCTTTCTCTCTTTTTCTCTCTCTACACGTTTTCTCTCTCTCTCTCTACACACGCTTTCTCTCTCTCTTTCTACAAACTCTCTCTCTCTACACACTCTTTCTCTCTTTCTACACACTCTCTCTCTGTACACTCTTTCTCTCTTCCTACACACTCCCTCTACACATGCTTTCTCTCTTTCTACACACTCTCTCCCTCTACACATGCTTTTTTCTCTCTCTACACATGCTTTCTCTCTTTCTACACTCTCTCTACACTCTCTCTCTGTCTCTACACACTCTTTCTACATACTCTTTCTCTCTCTACACCTATTCTCTCATTCTAAACGCTTTCTCTCTGTCTCTCTACACATGCTTTCTCTCTCTCTCTCTACACACACACACTTTCTTTCTCTCTCTCTCTCTCTACATGCTCTTTCTCTCTCTCTACACACACTTTCTCTCTCTCTCTCTCTCGCTCTTTCTCTCTCTCTACACACACTTTCTCTCTCTCTCTCTCTCGCTCTCTCTCTCTCTCTACATGCTCTTTCTCTCTCTCTACACATGCTTTCTTTCTCTCTCTCTACACACACTTTCTCTCTCTCTCTCTACATGCTCTTTCTTTCTCTCTACACATACTTTCTCTCTATCTCTCTCTCTCTCACTCTCTCTACATGCTCTTTCTCTCTCTCTACACACGCTTTCTCACTATCTCTCTCTCTCACTCTCTCTACATGCTCTTTCTACATGCTCTTTCTCTCTCTACACATGCTTTCTCTCTATCTCTCTCACTCTCTCTACATGCTCTTTCTCTCTCTCTACACACGCTTTCTCTCTATCTCTCTCTCTCTCTACATGCTCTTTCTTTCTCTCTACACACACTTTCTCTCTCTATCTCTCTCTCTCTC
Organism: Megaleporinus macrocephalus; assembly: GCA_021613375.1. Lineage (NCBI taxonomy): Eukaryota > Metazoa > Chordata > Actinopteri > Characiformes > Anostomidae > Megaleporinus > Megaleporinus macrocephalus. The sequence goes on along the minus strand of CM038704.1, from coordinate 8,588,291 downwards.
ACTCTCTCTACATGCTCTTTCTCTCTCTCTCTCTCTACATGCTCTTTCTCTCTCTCTACACACGCTCTCTCTCTATCTCTCTCTCTCTACACACATTTTCTCTCTCTCTCTACATACTCTTTCTTTCTCTCTACACACACTTTCTCTCTCTCTCTCTCTCTCCACGCTCTTTCTCTCTCTCCACACTCTTTCTCTCTCTCTCTCTGTCTCTCTACATGCTCTTTCTCTCTCTACACATACTTTCTCTCTATCTCTCTCTCTCACTCTCTCTACATGCTCTTTCTCTCTCTACACATACTTTCTCTCTCTCTCTGTCTCTCTCTCTCTCTACCCACACTTTCTCTCTCTCTCTCTACATGCTCTTTCTCTCTCTATACACACGCTTTCTCTCTATCTCTCTCTCTACATGCTCTTTCTCTCTACACACACTTTCTCTCTCTCTCTACATGCTCTTTCTCTCTACACACACTTTCTCTCTCTCTCTACATGCTCTTTCTCTCTCTCTCTACACACACTTTCTCTCCATCTCTCTCTCTACATGCTCTTTCTCTCTCTCTACACACACTTTCTCTCTATCTCTCTCTCTCCTCATACACAGTCTTTCTCTCTCTGAGTTCAGTCTAAAGACACCGCTTATTTAGAAGCGCTGCACTTTTTTTTGCTGGTCATGCAGTGAATGTTTATGACCTCTGACTCTGCTCTAATGTGTCTGATGTCATTTGCTGCTGAACTTTGGTCCAAACCTGAAGACAGACCGTTAGAAAGTTCTGTCCTTCTGAAATGTCCTCAGTGAGTGTCCCTGCTTTCAGAATTAAGACCTTGCCATATAATCAGGTTCAGACTGAGCCACAGAGATGAACTGAAGTCAGTGCTTAAAATAGGGCCCCCCCTCACCACACACACCAGCTTCAGCTCCTTCCTGGCTCAGCCCAGTCAATGCTGGTGTATACACTTCACCACTGTCAGCGCTCATTCTTGCCAGTTCATCTTAATATCTTATTGATTTTCATATTGTTGCTCTGTATATGTCAGCCTAACCACAGTCATAAATCATCATTATATTAACCATCATATTACTACATGTTAGAGAAGCGCAGTCAGAACAGGATCGCTCAATCTGCCAGCTTATTATTCTGATTTTGGCCAATTTGTGTTACAGTTTTAATTTAAAATGCTGCCAGTACTTTCCGTGCTGGACTGTATTAGATTCAGTTATTTAAACAGGTGGATGATCTTTCATTCGAGAGTTTAAAATAGCAGCTCGGCTCATTAACGAGTAAATATGATGTTTGATTGGGACTTGCTGATAGAAATGTGTACATTTATTCCACATGATGTGAACCTTGGTTTTAAAAAAGCCAGATAAATCATCTGCAAATATTTGGCAATAAAATTCATGAAATTCTTGAAACCTTATATCTCTGTTTATTGTTTTAAATTTTTATAATTTTTTTTTTTTGAAGAATTTGAAAAGTCCAGTTACTTTTTACATTGTGGGGAAAATTAAGAGGTGGACAGACGTTCAATATAGAAAATCAGTATGAAGCTTCCAATACTCAAGCGCACATACACTAGTTTTCCAACTCTGCATGTATTTATTTACAACTGCATGTGCCAGGAGCACTTGCTAAGCTGTGATTGGGGGGCTGAAAAAATAAGGCAGAGCTTTGCAGAAAGCATGATGATTTGACTGGTCATGATACAGTGATAGGGTGGACATGTGATGAGTAATTGTGGTGTTGCAGTGTGAAGACTAGCAGGCAGTAAAACTCCCAGTGCTGTAACTGATGAAGGCTCAAAGTGGGAGCAGTATCAGCTTGCTCTTTCTGAAGGAATAAGAATTGACACCACTGAGTAAACAGCTTATCATGAAAAAACCTCTACAGTGAATATATATATATATTATTTATTTATTGACTAACTGAAGATCAGCATTTTTAGGATGCGGGTCAATGTTTTGATTAAGAACAGAGCTGATCCTGTGTCAGCAGTCTGCTGTGTGTGTGTGTGTGTGTATATGGATACCCACTTTAATTATGCACATCTCTGCAGACGTTGAGGAAGATTTCTGAACTGGTAGTAATTAATTGTACATCATCTGCATGAAAAGGCCAATCAGCATTTTCAGGGTGTACCCCCTAGCACCCCCTTGACTTCGCCCCTGCCCAGGAGACACAGCTAGAGATTGTGGAGCTGGGAGAAAGTGACCTTGTGGAGATTTAAGGCCTGAGTGATTATAAAATCAGACACTGTGCCGACACTGTGCTGTATATCTATGAACCAGCGCATCACCATTATAACACCTTTTACTCTGTAATGAACAATCAGCATCTACATTCACCGTCTGCCTAGTTTACATATAATCTGCATAAAACTATCACTGCTATCCTTTCCTGTCCTGTCCTCTCTACTTAACTCCAGTCTTATCGTTTAGGTTTATGGTCAGGGTTATAATTGCTCTGCCATAGTATGACATGATAGTATGTCATGGTGGACATTCAGTTAATGAATTACCTGTGGTAATCAGTGAGTGGGTGCATGAATGGGTGGACAAAGTGAATAGATGAGTGAATGGGTGGACATAGAGAAAGGGTGAGTGAGTGGGTGGACAAAGTAAATGAGTAAGTGTAAGGGGTGGACTGAGTAAATGGGTGAACGAATGAGTGGACAAACTGAATGGGTGAGTGAATTGGTGGACAAAGTAAATAAGTGAGTGAATTGGTGGACAAAGTGAATGGGTGAGCGAATGGGTGACCAAAGTGAATGGGTGAGCGAATGGGTGGACAAAATGAATGGGTGAGTTAACGAGTAAACAAAATGTGTGAGTGAGTGAGTGACATTCAGTTAATGAATAAATGAATGAACTATCACCCTTCCTTTAATACTTAGGGAATGAATAAACTAAATCTGTATCACCCTTCCTGTGGTAATCAGTGAGTGGGTGCATGAATGGGTGGACAAAGTGAATGGATGAGTGAATGAGTGGACAAAGTGAATGAGTGGACAAAGTGAATGAGTGGACAAAGTAAATGGGTGGACAAAGTAAATGAGTAAGTGTAAGGGGTGGACTGAGTAAATGGGTGAACAAAGTGAATGGGTTAACGAATGAGTGGACAATGTGAATAGGTGAGCGAATGGGTGACCAAAGTGAATGGGTGAGTAAGTGGTTGGACAAAGTGAATGGGTGAGCGAATGGGTGGACAAAGCGAATGGGTGAGTTAACAAGTAAACAAAACGAGTGAGTGAGTGAGTGAGTGAGTGAGTGAGTGAGTGAGTGAGTGAGTGAGTGAGTGAGTGAGTGAGTGAGTGAGTGAGTGAGTGAGTGAGTGAGTGAGTGAGTGATGCACTCGGTGTGTTATTCTGCTCTCATTAAAAAAAGATGATCCTCCAGCTCCTTCATAAACAGCACATTAGGCATCAGTTTTTTTTTCTGCTGCTGCTTCAGGCCATCCGCTCCGCATCTACACGTCGAGGAACTCTTTCAAGTCTCCTACAGCAGATCTCACACTCAGCAGAGTACATACTGCACTGGTGACTCTGTGCAGCATCTGAACACATTTCTGTTTCGTTTGTGTCACTCGGGTAGCAGCGAAGCTGAGAAACTCTTTTGAAGCTCCTTCCAACCTTCCAGCCCCCACCTGAGGCGAGCGTCGTCTGAGATGAATAAAGCAGGCTAAATAAATGAGAACGGCTGAAGTGTCCGTCCTGCGCGTTCCGCTGCCTCTGTCAGACTCTAATTTCCTGTCGAGGTTTGATGTCTTGCTTATTACTGAGCGCTCCCGCATCATCTGTGCAATAATTAGCCGACTGGAATGAATGTTGGCTGCCAGTGGACGCATGAAGGTCAGAGTGGATCATATTCTGCAATAGAAACGAGGGATGAGTGAGACGGGGAGAGAGAGAGAGAGAGAGAAGGACGGATGGCAGTATTGATTGTTTGCTCCCTCATTTGAATTATTGGACGTGTGCTGTGGCGGTATGTGCTGATGTGCTGGCTGAGAACGCTGGCAGGAGGAAATAGGATTATAAACGCTGAGTGTTTATATTTACTGTCTGCTTTATTAGGTCCACCTACCATATACACTCCTTTTCCATTTTATCACATCCATATAGGTCCCCTGCTCTTTAATGGTCAGGACCCCCACAGGACCACCACAGAGCAGGTACCATTTGGGTGGTGGGTCATTCTCTGCACTGTGGTGACACTGACATGGTGGTGGTGTGTTAGTAGATTGTCTTGTGCTGGTGTGAGTGGATCACACACAGCAGTGCTGCTGCTGCTGGAGTGTTTAAACACCTCAGTGTCACTGCTGGACTGAGAATAGTCCACCAACCAGGACTATCCAGACACCAGTGTCCTGTGGGCAGCATCCTGTGACCACTGATGAAGGGCTAGAGAACACTAACTGTGCAACAGCAGATGAGCTACTGTCTCTGACTTTACTCTGAATCGACAAGGTGGGGCAGCAAGGTAGGCGTGTCTAATAGAGCAGACAGTGTCTCAAAAGCTAGTGAGCTCCTACATAGGCAGCATTTTACATCATAGTATGCGCTCCCATGTAGACTGTCCCAATATCTAGATATATTAAACATGCTGTCTACTGAGAAACCTTATTTAGACCTGATTTTAAGGAAGCATTGAACGCTTCCTCAGCCGCTAAGACAATCCCATGATGCAACACAGGCTAATCTACGAGCAGTGAAGTGGTTTTAAAATGTGAGTTATTTTGATTTTCTCTGGTGTTTTAATGTGTTTTTTGTCATATAGTGCACCAGCGAGCTGGAATTCTCTACAGGAAACTCTGAAGCTCCGCTCGCTGGATCACTGAACAATTTTAAACTCTTAGTTTCCAGTCATCATCAGAAAGCCTGTGATTGTTTGTTTTAAATGAGTTTATCTTTCTATTAGGATTAAAAAAATGTTATCTTATTTGTTTATTTTGATGTATTTTATGTTTTATTTTATTTTATTTATTTATTTTTATCGTAATTGTTTTAATGAGTATATTTTTTATTAGTATTTTTAATTTTTTTTTTATTTGTATGTATTTTATGTTTATTTTATATTCTTTTATTAAAAATTTCTAAACTTTTTTACATTATATTTTGTACATCTATATTAAATGTTTATTTAAAATTTGTATTTTATTTATTATTATTATTTTTGCTCATTTTGCTTTCAGTCCCTTAAAATGTAAATGCTCGGCTGCATTGAAAATGAGGGTCACCCCTCAATATATTTCCAAAATAAAATCAAAAAGGTTGATTGATTGATTGATTGATATAATCACACAAAGCAGTATTTTATCAACTTTTCAACGAGTCATTCACCATTTTACAGTTTTATACTCGAGCCATTAGCATTTATGATAGCGGATTTTTAAGCCTCTGGTTATTGTTTTGGATGCCGGCCAGTAGCTTAGCAACCAGCTAAACCACCTGTGGCCTGCTGCAGTGGGCGGGAACAAGCCGTGGCGCAGTCTCTCTCTAACTAGAGCGTCTCAGTAATCTGTTTTATGAGGAGAGATGAGGAGAGAACACTGCTACTTACACAGCTGCTACCTAGACAGCCTACTTACACACTCACTAGGTTTTGAGACACACCCAGTGAGTGCACACAGAGTTTAAGCACTCGAGCAGCTCTGCTGTGTCTGATCCACTCTGTGTCACTGAAGATGACCCATAACCCAAATAATACATGCTCTGTGATGGTTGTGTGGGGGTCCTGACTATTGAAGAACAGGATAATAAAGTATACAGAGAAACAGATGGACTACAGTCTGTAGGTGTAGCTCCTATATGGTTAGTAGAGTTGATAAAATGACAATGAATGTAGAAACAAGGCCTAATAACCTAAGTACCATGTATTAGTTGTGAAAATAATTGAACACATCCTCCACGGAGAACACAATTCTGAACATTTTATGTACAACTAATGTTTATTTACTGAATTTAACAGACTGGGGACCTAAAATGTGGTTTAAGCAAAAATAAATATCAATCGTACCTTAAAAAGAGCCGCAGGTGGCATATTTAGGTGAGTTCTCTGTGAAGGACGTCTTATTTTCAACTAGAATATTAACAAAACAGGGTTGTTCAGACTTTTGCATATGACTCTATGGATATTTGTGTGGCTGTGGTTCATCTCTCTCCACCAGTGAAGTTCAAACATTCTAGATAAGCTCCTCTCCCAAAGCGCAGTAGGTGCTCCTTTTCATGCTGTGCTTAACACCACAAATGCCCTCCAAACACTGAACTCTGATCCGAAGTGACACGTCTGGGAGAACAACGAACCTGCAGAGTCTCGAAAGAGTCGGAGAAGAGGAGGCAACATGTCCTTGTTGTGTCCTCAGAAAACCACATTCACACTTCACTCCAGGTGGAGAGCCCCAGAGGAACGCAGCAAAGGAAAACCTGACGCGTTTGATTCTTACACATAGATGCCATTGATTGACCTCGGACGGCCCTGATTAGCCACAGGGTCGGTCTGCCGTCGCTGATAAACTCTTGCAGTGGCCCCTCCTTTCCTGTTCTGCAGGAGAGACGCATAATTAAAGAGGCAGGCTATGGCACTGGGAACGGGGGCCCTAGGCAAGGCTGACTCTGCACATCTACTGCTAAGCACTGCTAAACGAGCACAGCGGAGCGCTTAGCAGCATTCGTGGCTCCGCTCGGCCAGAGGGGACGTCACCGCCACGCTGAGGCAGACAACCGGGAGATGTGTTCAGCCTCAGGGCTGCTCCTGAATTCTTCCCTCACTCACAGTTAATTCAGATTAAGTGTGTATGTGTTATTTAGGGCAGAGAATTAAACGCCTCACACTCTTACCCTCATCACCACAGTCACCACAGTCACCACAGTCTGACCAGTAAACACGCTGCATACAGCCTTCCGTGCTTCTCCACTGGGTGGTATTTCTTTCTTACACTTTAATGGGGAAGTCCACTGATATTTTGCTTAATTTATTAGTTAGGATGAAAACAGGAGTCAGAACTGTCAGTGGTGGTGAATGGAACAAGATGTCTGCCTCTCACAGCAAGTGTTTTTTTTTTGGTCTCATGTACCCTATATATATCAATCGTACCTTAAAAAAATATATATTTACACTACCGCTCAAAAGTTTAGGATCACTTTGGAATTTCATTTCATGCAATTTTCATGCAATTCACAAACAATATTGTCCATTTCACAATTAATGTAAGTGTATCAGATGATTTTTAAAGAATAAAAATGTTTGTATTAAAGTCTATTTTTGTATAGAGGCTTATTTTACATATAGTTCTATTATCAGTAATTCTCAGTGCTCTGTCTAAATCTCCTGGTACAGCCGCCAATCCAAGTTAAGGGTGTTATTGGACTAATTGGTTGTTAGGACACTCTTGCTCAATTGTGATGCACAGCTGAAAAACATTCTACTAATAAGTGAGTATAAAAGGGAACAACATTCTAGGTTAGTTTAGTATCTGAAGCATCAGCAGTTGATGGCTTGCTGATCGACTCAAAATGACCAGAAAGAAACAACTTTCTTTAGAGACCCATCAGTCCATTGTTGTGTTAAGGAAGAAGATACTTCATTGAAAACAAGAACATTTCACTGTGCTCCCAAACTTTTGAGTGGTAGTGTATATATATATATATATAATGTCTACATCATTTGAACACAACAGCAGCAGTTTACACTGCGCAACATTTTCATGATGAATGGACCAATAGAAATGCTCCAAAATCACTTGGAAAAACATCTGGTTCCATTGACTCACATTGAAAGTAAAGACCTCTCCTCTGGCCTCTCCTATAAAGTTACCATTTTGGAGATGACAGCGATGGTGTGTGTGTGTGTGTGTGTGTCATCGCTGTCCAAAGGAAAACAAGTGTCTCCAAAATGGTAACTTTACAAGAGAGACCAAAAAGGAGAGTCTTTACTTTCAATGAATATAAATAGAACCAGATGTAGAATCATAAAAATTTACAAATTGACAGTCCAAAAACTTGGTGGATGCAATGATGCCTGTTATTTAAGTAGACAGAACCGTATAGGTCATGTTGTAAAAGTTAGAATGTTGCTAGAGCTGAAATTTGATGAAGGGTAATGGACCAAGCTGTGGATTTTGTATAGGGTGGCCTAAAAAACATTTTCTAATACAATAAATAGTGTTTGATTAAACTTTCACCAGTAAGAACAGCAGATCTGATTAGAACAGATGTAAATAATCATACATACAATACAAAGTATCATGAATATGTTATTGTGAGTGAAGTAGATCAGATCTTGAGCTCCAGTTTGAAAAACAAAGTGTAGTTCCAGATTTCTCCTGGACGCCCCAGACATTGTATGAATGTATTCAGTTCCTTCAGCAGTAATCTTGATTATCTTAATGAAGTACTGAGCAGTCAAAGCAGGTATTAGATGAGAACTGGAAATAATACTGGGTTGTTTCCACAAGGAGAAGCTTGGAAAGGGTTAAATAAACACACCGTGTGTAAAAGCACTGCTTCCCATATTAATACTGTTTAAATATTTAAATAATAGTGTTTTGTTGAGCAAATAAAAACGTATTGTCTGGAAAAATAGCTTTTTAAATATAATAATGTCCCCAACTGCCTCAAACTTCTTCACAGTACTGTATACTCACAAAACCCAAGATATGACTATAGAGTTTTTCACAATAGATACAGTATAGTTAGTGGTTATTATTAGATACCAGAAGTATTCAGAAGTACACATATAAAAGCAGAGGATGTACATATAAAAGCAAATAGAAAAGTAAATAAATATATAATAATATGAATGAGCTCAGCATATAGGTGTACACTAGCTATTACCAAATATCTCTAAGCTCTCATTCATTTTAAACACAGATAACATCCCATTTGCGTATCTACAAATGCAAAGTTTCCAGAACAAAACATTTCAAATTCATTGTGAAATCTTGGATTAAAATCAAACCCTGTTCACTTGTAGTATCACCTTATACCTGGAGCGAGAACCAGCGGCTTCCTGTGTTACAGTGAAGCCTTTAAAAAGAATCCGGACCCCCGCTGAGGGCCAGGGGCGGATCTGTAAAGGCTTAAAATGTAGGAAAAGGGAAAAGTCTTTTCTTTTATCTGGTCTGGGAGCAGCAGTTTAAAAGGAGGCTCTTGTTTTGACTGCTGTGATTCCTGAATAATGTAGACCGGACTGTTTCAGACCATCTGCTGTTTTTTAAAGGTGCTATAAACTTAGTAAGGCAGCGCGCCATCACAGAGAAACACAGCTTCCTAAATCCTGAGAGAGAGAGAGGGAGGGAGGGAGAGAGAGAGAGAGAGAGAGAGAACGAAGGGAGAGAACGAAGGGAGAGAGAGTGTGAGAGAGAGAGAGAACGAAGGGAGAGAGTGTGAGAGAGAAAGACGGAACGAAGGGAGAGAGAGTGTGAGAGAGAAAGACGGAACGAAGGGAGAGAGAGTGTGAGAGAGAAAGACAGATGAGAGAACGAGAGAGAGACGGAGAGATGAGAGAACGAGAGAGAGACGGAGAGATAAGAGAACGAGAGAGAGACAGAGAGATGAGAGAACAAGAGGGGAGAGAGAGTGAGAGAGAGATAGATGAGAGAACAAGAGAGAGACAGCAACAGAGAGAAAGAGAGATGAGAGAACGAGAGGGGAGTGAGAGATGAGTGCAGAGAGAGAAAGAAAGAGACAGAGATGAGAGAACAAGAGAGACAGAGTAAGAGAACAAGAGGGGAGAGAGAGTGAGAGACAGAGAAAGACAGATGAGAGAACGAGAGAGTGAGAGGGAGACAGAGAGATGAGAGAACAAAGGGGGGAAAGTGACACAGAAAGAGATGAGGGGACAGGAGAGACAGTGAGAGAGACAGATGAGAGAACGAGAGACAGCAACAGACAGATGAGAGAGTGAGAGAGAGAGAGACAGAGAGGTGAGAGAACAAGAGAGGAGAGAGAGTGAGTGAGGGATGAGCGGAAAGAGAGAGACAGAGATGAGAGAACAAGGGGGAGAGAGAAAGAGAAATGAGAGAACAAGTGGAAGAGAGACAGAGAGGGGGAGAGAGAAAGAGAGATGAGAGAACAAGAGACCGAGTGAGAGAACAATAGGGGAGAGAGAGATAGATGAGAGAACAAGAGAGAGACAGCAACAGAGAGAGAGAGATGAGAGAACAGGGGAGCGAGAAAGAGTGAGAGATGAGGGCAAAGAGAGAGACAGAGATGAGAGAACAAGGGTAAGAGAGACAGAGAGGGGAGAAAGAGAGATAAGAGAACAAGAGACAGAGTGAGAGAACAAGAGGAAGAGAGAGGGAGATGAGAGAACAAGAGAGACAGAGTGAGATGAAGAGAGAGAGAAACAGAGATGAAAGAACGCATGAGAGAGAGAGACAGAGTGAGATACAGAGGGATGAAAGAACGTGAGAGAGACAGAGACATGAGGGAGAGAGAGATGTCAGGAGTTAAGCTCAGTTGAAACGCAGTACTACACTCACTAACACCCCCCAGTCTCAGGACCAGAACTCACCAGTAAACCTAATTAGACATCAGCTACTGGGAAACTGAGTCCAGCTCTCAGAGGTAACCGCAGTGTTATCTAAAACCTCGCTACAGGGTAGCTGACTAGCTGAGCACGCAGACTGACTCAACCCTGAGATCCACCTTCACAAAGTACAGACTCTGTCAACACCGCCTGCCAATCGAGACGGGCAGACACAGGAAGTGTTGGCTCCCCAAAGAGCAGAGACTGTGTCAGAACTGCTAAGAGGGTAAGATGGATTCAGAGCTGCATCTTTTTAACTGAGTTTACTAAATTTACTATATTTATAGCAGAATTCTTTAATAAATTCACCAACATCATTCCTGAATTGAACTTCCCAACCCCGGAAAAGCTGCTGTATGTTCTAGGAGAATATAAGTAGTACTGCACACTGGCAGCACAGTCTGAGGAACAGTGAGTCACCATTTACACCATTTACACTATACAAGCGCACACTTATTATTTTACTCATTATAATTCTTACACGGTTATTGTTCTTATTATTACTGTATTTAATTACGATATTGTTCTATGTTGTTCTTACCAGAGCTTTGCCAATACCAGTGTTAGTATTTGTCACGCCATTAAAGCAACATTGAATTGAAAAGCAGTTTTCTTGACCATCAGTCTGAGTGAAATCTTGCGTGGGGGGACCGGTCCAGCGACGATTGCATATTGTTGAACTAGTGGTATTGACAGCCGTGTTCTTTTGTTGGGGCTCTGTAGCTTGTTTTCTCTTGTTTTTATCTGTAGGAAGCTCAATGACCTTCACCAAGAAGGCTACCTGTGTGAAATCTCCCTGACCAACAAGAACATCTTAAATAACCATGTCGGGAGCATCCAGGTGAGAACCTCAGATGTGCAGGATTGATTTATTTATGTTTAGTGTTTACATATGTTTATATTAACACTTTTTTTTTTCTCAGTTTAGTTAGTTTAAGGCTAAGCACCACATATGGACACCCCTGGTGATTTCACCTTATTTTAGATACTGAAAATACATAAACATGACTTAAACTTAAATTTGCTGCTTAATTTACTTTAAAATAGATTATTTTAATTAAATTGACGGTAAAAACCTGAGCTCGCTACAGAAATTCCTGAACGCTACCGTGTGACGTCACTGGTGGACAACAGTGAGCAGCGCCGCGTACAACAGCACTATGACTGACTGGGACTGAGAACGTTCCAGAACTGCTTCTTCAGATTCTGATGATATTTCTGAATTTGAATTTAAAAGAGCTGTAATGTAGAAATAGACCACCACATCACTTAGTCCTGATACTTTTAGTCAAACCACACCCACAACAGCAGCTTATCCTGAGTGTAAACAGTATCTAGCTAAACAACCAACATTACTCATGACAACAGCCTAGCAACCAGCTAAACTCAGATATAGAGGTACAGTTATTGTAGTAAATATGATTAAAGTGGAACTCGCTCTCATACGACTCTATAAATCTTCATAACTCAACTACGTTAGCTTAGCATAACTTGAACCACCCAACTTCTAAGTGAGGCTAATGTTAGCTAACATCAGCTAAAGCAGGCTCAGTAACTGAGCTTACCCGGTTTACCTCCACGAACACGGAGGCTCTTTAAATCCTCTCGCTGGTTTCCTTACACGCCCATATTGTTGGAACAGCTCCAGACTCCAGTCGTCGTGTAAGCCTACGTTCTATAGTTGTGGTAATCATTCTCTAGTCCTTAATTAGTGCTCACAGGATGCGCCCACAGGACACTGGTATGTGGATGTTGCTGGTTGGTGGACTATTCTCAGGCCAGCAGTGACACAGAGATGTTTAAAAACTTCAGTAGCAGCACTACTGTGTCTGATCCACTTGTACAAGCACAACACACACTAACACAGCATTACCATGTCAGTGTCACTGCAGTGCTGAGAATGATCATCCAAATAATTACTGCTCTGCGGTGGTGCTGTGGGGGACCACTGAGGTATACAGAGCTAACAAAGTATACAGAGAATCAGATGGACTACAGTCTGTAATTGTAGAACTACAAAGTGCTCCTATATGGTAAGTGGGGCTGATCCAATGGACAATGTGTGTAGACACAGAAGGTGGTGGTTTTCATGTTATGGCAGTCTGTTACACACATACACACACACACACACACACACACACACACACACACACACAGAGGAAGTGCAATGAAACTTTTTACAACATTCAGCAAGGCTTGAATTGGCTTGTTGGTTGAAGAACACTGGAACGTAACAGCTGCAACTCTTAAGTTGGAACGGAAAATTTGATTTAAGCTGCTGCTGAATAATCAGATGAATAGGAACTGACGTTTGTTAGCCGGTATGCTTCTCGATTTTGTATCATGTGGTCTCACATAAAATGCTAAGGCTCCAGAGTGAGAGGAGGAGTGGTCAACAGTGAAGCAGGGGGTGAAGCAGCACAACAGAATGAAACTGAACCCGACAAATAAGAGTTAGGAGCCGCAATGGAACGGAGGATGAATTGGATTCCTTGACTCACTACTTATTAGAAAATACTCAGAAACGCACAAACCCATTGAGGTTGTACAACCAAACGCAGCAGATTTGTGCAGAACTCCACCAACAGGGCCTTCTGATTGGCTCAAAAGAGGCTGAGATCATCTCAGAACCTCATCCAGGACTCTTCTACAACGTTCAAAGCTGCATTATCTGAGCAACGTGGCGATCTTTTGATTCTGTTTGACTGGACAGCGTGACCTGCACATTAACCTAACTTCAATGACCTTTCATTCTGCCCCTATCTTGTAATTGGTGGGTTCTTGCCCCACCTCCCCAGATCCTCCCAAGTCCATTCATCATTGGCTGTTGTTCCCGCCCGTCTCCATCACTTTGCTTTCCTCCCCTTGTTTGGGCATGATGAACGAGCTACAGAGGCTCTCATCTATCTGCTAGGCAGCTCCATTTATCGCCGCGGCTGAAAAATAGATGGTGTATGAAGTGTAATTTGGTGCTGCAGCGAGGCCGCTGTCCCTCTGGATGTGTCGAGGGACTTTGATTAAATCCTTCTTATAGGAAATCAATACATTCCTCATTAGGCCTCTCCTTCCAGCAGCCAGGCCTCTTCCCCTCGTACACATCAGGCCCACGCACAGAGAAAGAGGGGGAACTGGGCGGAGAGCATAAGAGGGGATGGAGCGGCGTCAATGAGAAAAGAAAAGCTATCTTGGATACACGGAGAGAAAGATCAGGGAATTGAGGTATTGGATGAAAGGCTAGGGAGGGAAAGAAAAGAGAGAGAGAAAGCGTGATTCATCATAAGACTAAATTCTTGTTTCTTAATAACGTTCCATCAGAATGTGATGACTTTAACCTTGCCTCTGGAACCTTGTCTAATTTTTGATGATGTCACCATGCACCAGTGGGCGGGGCAAAATACTATGAACCAATAATATAAACCTCACCAGCCTAGCCTATCATGCACTTGCCATTATTAGCTGATCTGAGGTGGTGATCAGACCAGCATTTACCAAAATCATTGGCGTAGGAACCGAGGGGCATGTGGGAGGTGTGTCCCACCCAATATCAGAAACAAGTAGATTTGTCCCACCCAAAAAAAAATAAACCACGTAAAAAGTGGAAACAGTTTAAAAAACTTATTTTGAAAGCGCGTTTTGGCAGCCTTCGCAATTCACGCCCTGTGTTTGTTGTTAGCAATGGGCTCTGGTTGTTAGGTGGTCTTTCACTTTGTAAAGGTTTGTGTTAAGATGCCTGTTCAGGAATATCGAGCTTCATTGACCCGAGCTCTCGCATCACTAGTGCTCGCGCCGGCTTTAAACACGAGGACAGTGATGAAGGCAATGAATAGCAACGATGACCGTATATACTACAATAAACTGGCTTTAGTATAATGTGTTGTTATGGTAACAGACTAGGAGGGGTTGAGTTAGCTAACGTTTATATTAACTTTAGTCAGAAACACTCTGAAACATAAAGTTACATTACTCTCTGGCCACGCCACAGACTGCTACTACACTACACATACATAAATAATAAAATATAATAAATAAAATAAATTAATTAATGAATAAATAAATAAAAGGACACCATTGTTATAAGTGTTTTCAGTAGTGCAGTTTGTAATGTTCCAGAGGGTGCTGTTTGGGACACAGCCTTACTGTCTAACATTAATGTTAGTCTGGTCTAGTCAGGAAACCTTAACATACAGTTTTTTGTAATTTCATTTCAGCATTATGCTCCAAAGAAAGTAATATGTTTGGTTTTATTTGTATATAATACCGATATTCATGTATAATTTAAAAGTTTTTTGACAGCAGTAGCATGTAATGTGGAGTATCTAGTTTAGTTTGAGCTTTAATTGGATTTATCTAATATAATAGACGTACAGATAATGTTGTAGTTTGTTTATTTATTTGTAACTTACTGTAATTCCACAACGGTTGTTCTACGTCACTATACATACAGTGATTTAATACCTTACCTACAGTGGAATCAGCTTATAGGTAATATTTAGGGGATATGGTGGGCTTTGATTCATATTAGCAAATGTGTGTCCCCCAATGTCAAACCTGCTTCTACACCCTTGACTATAACCCTATTCAAATGTAGTATCTGTGTCCGGACTGATCTTATCACAACGAGCCTGTTTACCTTCATCATGCATTCAGATTTGACTGCGGGAAACGTCTGACTAGCAGGTGAGGCACTGAACAAAGAAACAAAAGACTGAAATCCCTCAAACCAAGAGCCTTCATGCACTCCAGCCTGATGAAAGCCTCCAAGCTGAGTTCGTCCAGTGATAACGGGGAAGTGAAATGGAATAGTCGTGCGTGCTTGAGTGCTTTTTATGCAGGAAAGATAAATGCTAGATAAATGCTAGCTTCGGAAATTCTTGTTTGGCTGTTCGCAAAAACGTGACCTACGTTGGTGTCAACGGATCTCGCTTCAGTGCTGCACGACACACTCATCTAGAGGTAAACTGACTGCCAAACGCAGGAGGTTTCAGTTTGATCTTCACCAGCATCGCAGGAACCATCATGAGCTTCCAATGGCTGACAGTCGGGCTCAGCACTCGCTGGAGCTCACTGTTAACAAGGGCACGTTATTCAGCCACAGCCGCTTCCTCGGCTCGTGTGCTCGCTTTCTTTAAACGTTTGCTTTGACGCCGCAGCCTCCTTCTGCTCGCTCAGACATTTCTTCAAACGGAGCAGCTGCAGCAAGTGCCTTCTAATCGTATTCATACAAAGCCTAGGCCCATATGTTTTAGGGTTTGGCAGCAGAAATTCTGACGAATGTCGAGTTGGATTGATGTAAACGATATATAAACAGTGAGCTGGCTGTTCAGACTGTTCAGTTGGGTACATATATGTCAAGCTATCAAATCTGATTCTTGCTGTTCACACTGCCAAGGTTGGATTTGGAGCTACTATGTGGCCCAATTTAGCCCAAATCCACCCACCCTTACAAAAAAGAAGTTTATTCAAGTGTGCCATTAGTATACTTCTTTTAAACTAAAAACAAGTGACTATGCTTTCAGTTTACTTTTTTTATGTACTTCTCAGTGATATATTAAACACAGTTATACTTAAGTGTACTTGGGTTCTACTGACAAGTATACAGAACAGTCTAAGTATATTCTGCCTTTACTTGTACTTCGTCTTTGGTTGAGATATACTTAAGAAAAGTAAGTATTCTTGTCCTGCACAAAAAGGCATCCAGTATAATATTTGTTTGGAAATTTTATTTATAAAGATTCATAAAGACACAAATATGTTTCTTAATCTGAGTATGTCTTGTTAATTTTATGTGTGTCCACTAGTGAGTAAATAAATGTTAAAGTAGAAAATACCCTTAAACCTAGTCATATACTTTAAAGTAGTATGATAAGTTCACTTAAATAAAACTTACACGTATACTTTTGAAGATGAATTAACAAACTAGTAAACTAACATTGAACCCATACGTTTAATTTTAGTGTAGATGCGGCACAAAAGATGTAAACTAGTTGTGTACTTGTAGTTTACTACTTTCACACTTAAAATGTACATAGAAGTATACTTTCATAAACTAAAAAGTGGGCCAATTTAGTCCCAAGAGGTATTAAAATATTACATATACAAGTGTACTACTAGTACAATGATATTGTATGTAGTATAGTAACTACATAAAGTATACTTGGAAAATATACTTTAACTTAAGTTTATTTAATAAAATTAACTTTAAGTATACTTATTTTCTGTAAGGGCAGTCACACTGAGAATGCATTTCAGTGAACAGTGTAAATGTAAACTGGCCAAAGTTAAACCAATCCAGACACTAAACACATGCTAATGTAAAGTGTAAACAGGCTCAATGTTTACTTTTAAATCTGACTACTGTGGTGTATGCTATGTGTAGCCTATTAAAATTTGAGGTATAGTGTTCCAGGTGTCTTAAGCTACACCGATAGACAAGATAGCAGGCAATGTACATTTTGCATATCAGCTTTAACAAACGCTAAGCCCCACACAACATGCTGGTCAGCAGATGTATGAGCTCTTTCCCAGTAACTATCCATCCATCCATCCATCCATTATTTTCCACTTTATTCCGCTAGTCAGGGTCATCGGGCGAAGGGGTACACCATGGACAGGTCACCAGTCCATCGCATGACCAACATACACTTATGCACTCACACTCACATCTACAGACAATTTAAAGTGAGTGATCAACCTAACATGCATGTGTTTGGACTGTGGGAGGAAACCGGAGTACCCGGAGGAAACCCACTCAAACATGGTGTAGTGGTTAGCACTGTCTCACAGAAACCTGAATCATCTTGCTGTGAGACAGTGCTAACCACTACACCACCGTGCCGGCCTATTTCAGTAACTAGAACTTTTTGCGAAATAGTTCACCTTCTGGTTTGTCTGGCGTGGAAGTCTGCATTCCAACCCTATCATCTCAACTAAAGTGCCCATGAACAAGGCACCTAACCCGCCTAACTGCTCCCCAGCTGCTGTGGATATGGCTGCCCACCACTCACTAGTGTGTGTGTGTGTGTGTGTGTGTGTGTGTATGTGGGTGTTTCACTGCACGGATGGGTTAAATGTGTAGGTCAAATTCTGCTGTGTGCAAACACATGTAGCAAATAGCTCTAAATTTTAGTTCTAACTTATCACAAATGTACTGTGATGCACACATGCAAACAACTGGAGCAGCGCACGTTTTAATGCCATGTGTAAACAGAGCCCCTAATAGTGTGTTGAGGGCGTAATCTCTTGCGCTCCTAATGAAGTTTTTCGGCTGCTGAAAATGCGAGATAATTTTAATCATCTTTCGCAGGTGACATGAACTCACTCCACCAATCACTTTTGTCTCCGATGTTGACACGGTGACAACCAAGCTGATTGATGAGCTGTATCCCAATAACTAGAACTTTTTGCTAAAGAGTTTGGTTCGTCTGCCGTGGAGGTCTGCATTCCCACCACAATATCTTGTGGTGCAGGACTAAATTTTAATACGCAGGAGCCGATTGTAACTAGTTCAGTGTGTATGGGAGCGGGACAACATAAACATGTAGAAAGAATTCTGTCACGTTAAACAACACATGAACTGCATTACTGTGATACATAACCAGCAGAGCCCTAAAAGCAGTATACACAGGTGCATGTGGAACCCGGCTCATTTACTACCCCACTCTGCATTGAGTAAAACAGGACCATGACGGAATCTGCATCAGTTTATTCTCTGCACAAGAGTTTTCAAAGAAAAGCAGACAGCATGAGATCAGCAGCAATCACCCCAAAGATCTACCTGCTGATTAAAACAATAGGTTTTTAACTATATGCTCTCAGTGCAGTGTAAGTAAATTTACAGGTTGTGAAATAATATCTTGAGCAATGCACAATATTATTGCTAGTAGCGTACAATGCTGTATTCAGTTTAATGGTTTCACAAATATCAAAACGTAGATAAATACATAGTTTGCGTTCAAATAAACACAGCTTTTCATGGACCTACATATAGTCTAGAATATGCATTCCTTGCTTATATATGTCAAAGTAACCTTTCTTAATATCAGATGAGAAGAGCAATTGAAAAAAGGCTACCTCTGGCATCAGCGAGGCCGATGCTTCACCTTTATTGTAGCCTCTGAATGACCAGCCTACATAACCTCTTCTTCAAAATGGATGTCCCTTGTAACTTATAAACAAGGTAGTAATGCACATTCTTACATATATTGGCTTAAATATGTATTAGTAAAAAAAAATAGGTAAAAAACACCAGAAAACCTAGTAAAACATTACATTCTGGATTAATCCTGTTACACATGCCTGGAGAAGTGAACCTGCTCAGCAAATCTTCTCGTATTTTATGGGCCATAAGCCAGCATCATTTCTGGTGCAGGTACCCTTGGCAGATACAATGCGTCAAGTATGAACCTACACTACCACTCAAAAGTTTGGGATCACATGGAAATGTTTTTGTTTTCAATGGAGTATCTTCTTCCTTAACACAACAATGGACTGACGGGTCTCTAAAGAAAGTTGTTTCTTTCTGGTCATTGTGAGTCGGTCAGCAAGCCATCAACTGCTGATACTTCAGATACTAAACTAACCTAGAATGTTGTTCTCCCTTTTATACTCACTTATTAGTAGAATGTTTTTCAGCTGTGCATCACAATTGAGTAAGAGTGTCCTAACAACCAATTAGTCCAACATCCTTAACTTGGATTGGTGGTCGTACCAGGAGATTTAGACAGAGGACTGAGAATTACTGATAATAGGACTATATGCAAAATAAGCCTCTATACAAAAATAGACTTAATACAAACATTTTTATTCTTTAAAATCATCTGATACACTTCATTAATTGTGAAATGGACAATATTGTTTGTAGGTTGTATGAAAATTGCATGAATTGCATGAAAATTGTGTAGCTTTAGATGGTCAGTCGGCCTTAGCTGTGGAAAGTACACTAAAGAGAGGCCAGCACACCGCAATTAAGCCCAAAAAAAGCAATTCTGATTATTTTTTAAACCTGATTATTCAACAATATATTTGTAAAAAGAGTATGTTAAATACTGGATATCATTTTCCCTCATACAGGACTGAGAGCAGACTGAAACATCTATGGTGCAGACGTGAGCAGGACAAATGTTGCCAGTCTTTGGGGGAAGTCTAGAATGCTAGTTAAATGTAGTGTTTTTGTGTTTTGGTGTTAATTAAAATATGTTTCATTCATGTTCACTATGCCCTTTTGCCCCTCTTGAGTAGCCCCCCCCCCCCGCCCTAATATTGTCTGTGCATTGCGTTTAATGGCCTTCGAGAAAACGAGAGCAAGAGAGAGAGAGCGATGTCACCTAGAAGCGTCACCTAAATCGCTCCGTGGCCTCTGCTGCTCCACTCCAGTGGATTAAAGTGAATCAGAAAAGATCAACAGTCGATAGTGCGCATGTTAAATGCCTGCCAGACACAAGCTGCGCCGAAAGAGAGAGAGAGAGAGAGAGAGAGAAAGAGAGAGTGTCTGGGTTAATGACTAGCACTCACCATATGGATGGGATTGAGAATTTGGCAAATCCTGTAAAACAGGCCGACTAACAGCCTGCCGAGTGAATCCAACTAAACTAAATGAGAGCGCATTATAATTCATATTCCATCAAAGGCTGTTTCTGGATCTGTATTTTCACTAACACTGTGTGTTTGGAGTACCCTCTGATCCCCTGGATGATCTGGACTGTTACTGAGTCCGGCCCCTGGACAGTAAACAGTGCTGGACCTGGCACTTACAGCCTCGGTCAGTGCCAGTAGCCTTTCAGCTCTTTAGCCAAATGCCTGAACTGAGTCATCCGCAAGGACAGAACCAACACCCCCCTGTACCCGCCACTCTGGATAGGAATGTTTAATTTATCGGCCTCGCTCTCTGGCCCGGGATAAGGCCAGTCTCTGCCAGAGGTATTTTAATGAGTTTGTGAGTGTCACCTGCTGTCAGTTTTAATTTGAAGAGAAAAGCTCCCCAGAGGCTAATTTGTTACGGCGGTCACTGCTTTATTTCCAAATGCCAGTGAACTCCTGGCTATTCCGCCCAACCATCTCTCTTTTACAGAGTAGATCAGATATAAATGAGGGTGCACTCTGGAACCCTTCAGGGTTATTCAGGAATATAATGGAATGCACAGCTGTTTATAGAGGATATATATCTGTATATGTATATTGCGCATATATAACAGTACAACACTATGGTTTCTTTTCAGTATGTTAAAATACTCTCTGGTTAGATTGGATTAGATTCCTGGTCTGATTAATTTCCCCATCATTAGTGACCATCTATCCTGCTCAGATCACTAATATCATGTGTTTCAGAAGTATAAGTGCAATGTCCAGGAGTAAGCTGGCATATAAATGTATGTTGGTCACTTGGCACTATTAAGCCAGTGAATCTTAAACCTGGACCTATATAAACATTTGTGGCCAGAATAACAGAAACATGCTTACCATTTTATGTTTCTCTATTATTTGAACAGAACAGCTGCTATTTATATCCTGTAATAGTGCCATAATGAATGGACCAATAGAAATGCTCTAAAATCACTTGGAATAAAACCTCTGTACAGTAACTTGCATTGAAAATAAAGAATGTTTTTGGCCTCTCCTGTGAAGTTACTGTTTTGGAGAGGGACTATATATAATAAATGTATAAAGCTAGTCAGGTGTAACTAAGTATTATGAAAAACTTTACATTCATAGGAACATCATTTACATAAAGGATAAGTTTATTCTGTCTAGCAACAGTCATTAAGTGATAAAGGGTGTTTTTTTGTACAAACACATTTAAAAAGTGTTTAATAAAAAACATTTATATCATCGCTGTCCAAAGAAAAACAAGCAAATGGCAGCTTTATAGAGGAGGACCAAAACAGTCTTTAATTTTAATGTAAGTCAATGAAACCAGAACCTTTTGGCTTTCTGGAGCATTTCTATTGATCACACAATATAAACAGCAACTCCAATAAACAATAGATATGCAAATGCATGTTTTACTTTGGATATATGTTTTCACATAGTTTATTCTCTTTTTCTCTTGTAGTAACCAGTAAGGGCCCCCTTGGACCCAAGGCCCAGAATAAAAGATTTCAGAAGAAGCAAACTTTTGGATGCTCAGTGTAAACAGGCAAAAGTTTACTTTTAATCCAAAAAAAAAATGTATTTGTTTATTAATTATTCACAACATGTAACGCTGTGAGAGACGAGGTAGTCGGATATACGTGCTAATGTCTTTATTGGACTCCACATTGAAAAAAAGATGTGAACAGACGGGAAGCAACGTTAAAGGTATGAACACACAATTCTCGACAGAGAGGGGAGGCTTTACACAAACGCACGAGACACCAAACACAGGACACCTGGTGGACATGACGTGGACCACATGACAGAAAGGTAAACAAAGACTACGCGGACTTGACAATGTAAACAAGAGCACATGAGACAGATGTAACGTGACGCAGGAGAACGACAACAATAACAGACAGGCTCGGAACAGGGCAGGACGTGACACACCACTTGTCAACCTGCATCACCGGGAGTGCTGTAGCCTATCCCAGCACCCTGGTCAGGCTGGGAGAGCATCACAGGGCCACACAATGAGCCTCTCAATTAGATAACAAACATTCATATATGTATACACCAAATCAGCCAAAACATGAAACCACCTCCTTATATCTGCAAATATTGTCCCTCTACCGTATAGGAGCACTTTGTTGGGCCCCCACAGGACCACCACGGAGCAGGTACTATTAGGGAGGCAGATTATTCTTAGCGCTGCAGTCACACTGACATGGTGATGATGTGTTGGTATGAGTGGATCAGACAGAGCAGTGCTGCTGGAGTGTTTGAACACCTCGGTGTCACTGCTGGACTGAGAATAGTCCACCAACCAAGAACATCCAGCCAACAGTGTCCTGTGGGCAGCGTCCAGTGTCCACTGATGAAGGACTAGAGAACACAAACTGTGCAGCAACACAGATGAGCTACTGTCTCTGACTTTACATCTACAAGGTAGACAAACAAGGTGGGAGTGTCTAATAGAGTGGACAGTGAGTGGACACAGTGTTTAAACACTCAAGCAGCACTGCTGTGTCCGGTCGTACTAGCACGACACACACTAACATGCCACATCGGTGTCACTGCAGTGCTGAGAATGACCCACCACCCACATAATATCTGCTCTGTGGTGGTCTTGGTGGGGTATGCAGAGAAGAAGATGAACTACAGGCTGTAAGTGTAGAACTATGAAGTAGAGATCGGCCGGTATAGGTTTTTCTATAGCCGATGTCAATGTTTAGAGGTCAGGGTCAGCTGATATGTGCTGCTGATATTTTTGGCTGATAGTTTTCTGCTTTATTTGCTGCTAAAATGTCACATTAATAATAATAAGTGGATGCACAACATTTATTTATTACTTAACATAATTTATTAAAAACTGACTTAAGTAGACAATACAATACGATCACACTACTGCTGAAAGAGTGTAACATACATGTCTTCATACTTATGACACACACAGTATTAATAAGAGCATTGAAACGACCAAGTACTGTATTAATGTGGAGTAACTTGATATCTAAGTTAAATGATGCTCTTTTAAAATAGGAATTCCATGATGTTGCTGTTGTAACCCTGGTTGGTGGAAAGAGGGGTTGGATTGCGGGTGGTTTGGGAAGGTTGGGAGAAAGGGGGATAGGTGGGTGGTACTTTCTCTTATTTTCATATATTCATACCAAATGGTAATTGTAAAACTGTGGTCGTTGTTTCTGCAATAAAAACTAATGACAAAAAAACAAGTGCATTGAAAGATACTTCCACACAGCCCACATGTTTACTGCAGTTACAGAGAGAGCCTCACTTCACGCTCGGGTTTTTATCACGTTGTGGTAAAATTGCGGTTCTTGAAGGAGGATAGGGCACTTCGGGAGAAAGAGAAAAACAAACAGCACGTGCGACGTGATAGACAGAGAGGCGCTAATATGCTGTAATGACTGTTCTCTTAGCTGGAAGCTGAGTAATATCTGGAACACTCTGGCTGCTCCGGAGAGACTCTCTGTGTAACAGTAACCTATGAATGTATGTATTACACTAGAGCAGTTAGCTTAAGCCCCGAAGCTAAGGAGTAAAACATCCGCTTAGGTTCCCGTCTATGGCCGGAACTAGAATCACGTAACCGCCTGATTAAAAAAAAAAAACATTGTTTGCTATAAATTAATAATTTTCACTTATTTCACCGAACAGTTCCAAAGGTTTTGGCCTGGAGTCCTTCACATGCGGCAGCAGCACGTTCCACCGCATCAATAACACGCGACTGCTGCGGACGTACCTGACACTGATATCGGCCAGTACCGATATATTTAAAAAATGGCAAATATTGGCCCGATATATCTATCTCTACTACAAAGTGCGGCTATGTGGTAAACGGAGCTGATACAGTGGACAGTGTATCCCAGCGCCCTGGTCAGGCTGGCAGAACCTCACAGGGCCACACAGTGAGCCTCTCAATTTAGCTAATAAGCATTCATATATGTAATATATACACCAAATCAGCCAAAACATTAAACCACCTCCGTATATCTGCAAATATTATCCAGTTAATCAGCTCCCTCTACCATACAGGAGCACTTTGTTGTTAAGCAATTACAGTTCATCTGATTCACTGCATACACTGTTTACTCTGTTCTTTCAGGGCCCCCACAGGACCACCACAGAGCAGGTACTATTAGGGAGGCAGATCACATGGTGATGTTGGTATGAGAGGATGAGACACAGCAGTGCTGCTGTTGGAGTGTATGAACACCTCAGTGTCACTGCTGGACTAAGAATAGTCCACCAACCAAAACTATGCAGACAACAGTGTCCTGTGGGCAGCGTCCAGTGACCACTGATAAAAGAATTGAAGACCACGAACTGTGCAGAAACACAGATGAGCTATCGTCTCTGACTTTAGATCTACAAGGTGGACAAACAAGGTAGGAGTGTCTATTAGAGTGGACAGTGAGTGGACTGACTTTAAATCGGCGCTGCGAAACGCTGATATCGGCCAATACCGATATATATATTAAAAAAAAAGGCAAATATCGTCCCGATATATCGGTCTCTACTACAATGTGTGGCTATGTGGTAAATGGAGCTGATACAGTGGACAGTGTGTGTAGATACAGGACGGTGGTTTTAATGTTATGGCTGATGGGTGGAAGTTAACACGTTGTTAATGGGCTGTTAAAATAGGACGGATCTTATTTGTTGTTATATATTGGTTCCTCTCTTTGCCCTCACGCTGCTCTGCTGCTCTGAGTCGCTGCACTCTCTCCTCCAGCGCTCAAAGAAAAAGAGAGATTCTGTTTCTCGCACTTTGATGTTCATGACCTGAAGAGAAGGGGGACAGAAGCTGGAGTCTTAAAAGATAAGTCAGAGCAGCAAGGAGAGAGGGAAGGAGAGAGAGATGAAGGCGATGAAAGAGAGGGAAGAGCGTGTGCCACAAGAAGAGGAGGAGAAAGAGCGAGAGAATAGAGATCCCTCATATAGGAATAGTGAGGTAAAGAGAGAGGGGAAACAGTTTAGAGCAAAAGGTTGAGAGAGTGAGTGGAGAAGTGGAGAGACAGAGTAAAGAGAGAGAATATATAGTGGGATGCATAAGTTTGGGCACCCTCCCCATTTCTGTTACTGTGAATAGCTGAGAGAGTAAAGGATGGCCTGATCACCGGAAGGCATAACATTAATGATGACGCATTTCTTTAATATTTTAAGCTCTTTTCCAGTTTCAAAATAATTAAAAATGAAAAGAGCCTGAAGCGAATGTTTGGGCCCGCTGCATGGTCAGTAACACGCCCCTTGGCAAGTAATCATGGCTTGTAAATGTTTCTTGTAGCAGCTACAAGTCTCCCTGTTCTTGTTTGGTGGATTTTCACACATTCGTCCTCTCAGAACTCCTCTAGTTCTGTGAGACTCTTGTGTCGGCTTCTATGCGCTCCTGCTCTGAGATCTGTCCACAGAAATTAAATGAGGTTTAAGTTGGGGAGACTGTGAGGGCTAGGGTTAGGGTTAACACAGCAAAACCATTAGCTTAAGCCTCTATAGGTCATTCAAAACATTTTGGGGGGTGTTTAGGATCATTGTCCTGCTGTAGAAACCATTAGTTTTTGTTTGTCTATAGATCGTGTAAAGCTTGCTTCAGAATTTTTTTTCTGGTATTAAATTTGCATTCATTCTTTAAAAAATAAATGTTTATCTGCGCCACTGGCTGCAATATCCACCCACCATGATATTCTGTACGTTCTTTTTTCTTCAAACATATCTCTATCAAGAAAAGTGTGCAAAGAAAAACATATATCTTTAAATGTCTTTCAATCAAAAGTCAATGAAACCAGATTTTTTTTCTTTGGAGCATTTCTATTGGTTCGTTTATCATGAAAATTCCACACAATATTAAAACAGAAAAAATTAAATAAATAGAAATCAAGAAAAAAAAAAATATTTATATATATATATATATATATATATAATATACACATACACACACCAATCAGCCATAACATTAAAATGGTGGTGTTGTGAGTGGATCAGACACAGCAGTGTCAATGCTGGACAGAGAATAGTCCAGCAACATCCAGCCAACATTGTCCTGTGGGCAGCATCCTGTGACTACTGATGAAGGACTTGAGAATGACCAACACAAACTGTGCAGCTACAGAAGAGCTATCATCTCTGACTTCTACATGGTGGACCAACCGTAAGCCGTAAGAGTGTTTAATAGATTGGACAGTGAGTGGACACAGTGTTAAAAAAGTCCAGCATATATACACATATATATACACACACGTATGTGTGTGGGTGAAAAATAGAAAAGGAAAAAATGGGAAGCACACAGATACAGAGTGAATGGAAAGGGTGACGGAAAGAGGGTGATGAGATCGGAGACAGGAAACGTACAAAAGAGTAAGAAAGAGAAATCTTTACGCTCTGCTGCCTTTAAAAAACAGCTACAGTTTGAAGAAACACTGCAAGTGGGAAAAGTGAAAGGAGGATGCTAATTAGCTGCGTGTGCGCTTCTTATGCAGCGTTCTGAAACTTTACTTTAACTGAAGAATCTTTTCCTTCTTCTGCTGGTTACGAAACTCCGGCTACTTTACTTTTAATCATTAGTCATCTGTGCTGGAATCACATCAGTGCACATCCTTCTCACTGAACTGTGGAGCAATCCTGCAGCCTAAGCCCTGTTTGAGCTGGATTAGTGTTACCTGGGGACGTGGTGTAATCGGAGTGATTACCGACGAGCTCTGTGATTTTAATCCAGTATGAATCTCTTAGAATTCACCAAACTCAGAGCTTCCTCAGTAAAAACAGTCCTGCTCGAATCGGCGCCTCAGTAACGAGATAACAACACCAGAAAACGGAATAGAATAGAAAACGGAAGTTGCTTCCTACTCGCCAGCTTATTGGTAAATTGGTCTGGTTCCACATTAAATGGTGCAGCAGTTACATTCTAAGGTGTTATGATACCTCCTGCACCATTTAAGGTGGACCCAGAAAATTCAAACAAGAAACTGGCCAATGAGAAACTGACTTCAGCTCAGTACAAAATGCCTCCTCCTTTATTTTTTTTTCGAGACATGTTGACGAGGCTGCACTACTGTAAAAATCTAAGCTGATTGTTTGTTTGAAACCCTTCATCTCATCAATATGATTAGAACAGATGTAAATAATCATACATACAGTACAAAGTAACATGTTTATCTTATTGTAAGAGAAGTAGATCATATCTTGAGCTCCAGTTTGAAGAACAAAGTTAGGTTCCAGATTTCTCCTGGACGCCCCAGACATTGTATGAATGTATTCAGTTCCTTCAGCAGCAATCTTGATTTAGTTTAATGAAGTACTGAGCAGTCAAAGCAGGTATTAGATGAGAACTGTAAATAATACTGGGTTGTTTCCACAAGGAGAAGCTTGGAAAGGGTTAAATTAACACACTGACGTATTGTTGCCGTCCAATGAAAAATATGTATCTCAATTTTTGTCGATTTTGAGTTTTCTACATTATTTGAACTCACCACTTGTCATTTACATTGTTTGAACATTTCATGATAAATGGACCAATAGAAGTGCTCAAAAATAGCTTGGAAAAATTCTGGTTCCATTGACTTCCATTGAAAGTAAAATAAGTTTTTGGTCTCTCCTGTAAAGTTGCTATTTTAGAGATACTTGTTTTTCATTGGACAGTGACAATATGTAAAAGCACCACTTACTGTATTAATACTGTTTAAATATATAAATAATAAATGATTTTACTGAACAAATAAAAGCTCCCTGTCTGGAACAAATAGCTTTTTAAATATGATAATGTGTCCAAGTAACTAAAACATTTGTACCATACCGTATACTCAAAGCTCAAGATATGCCTATAGAGTTCCTCACACTAGATGCAGCAAAGTTAGTAGTTATTATTAGATACCAGTAGTATTAATGCTAATGCACATAAGAAAGGAGGATGTATATGTTGAAACAATAAGGAAAATATATACATAAATATATAATTATACGGACTATTATATGGTCTATGCACCAGCCAGCACATGTGGATTATAGACGTGTGAAACACTGATGTACATGTCCATGCGATGGTGCTTTGATTGAAGCTATTTGGTGTAACTCCTGGTAATCAGAGAACCTTACACCCGCACGCCAGTCAAATGACCCACTTCTAACATTTCTGGACCTCCTTTGGTAAAACCAATCCAACTCTGGCTTTCGAGAAGAAATAGGATTTCTGAATGCTCTTCATTCAGTGCATGCTGGGTAACAACTGAGGCTAAACTCCTGACAGCAGTTAATTGGGGGAAAAAAAATGATATTTTATGAAATATCCCTCTTATGATGCTTCAATTTCCTTTCCTGCTATTTAAGGCCGTATTCAGTGCCTCAATTACTGGAGCCCAAATATACTAACACAGCAAGAAAAGCTAATGAATTGATCAGTGAGCCGTTCAATTTCATTTCAGTCCTCCTAAGTCCGTGAGGCGGCTTACGCAGGCACAGTTTCAGCAGATCGTCTGAAGGAAGATTCACTCTTAATTCAATTCTCACTGAGAGACGCCAGACACCTCAGACTTTCCTGATCACGCCAGGCAGAAGGAAACAACCACTTCAGCTTCTTCCTTTCAGTCCACCCAGGACGTGTACCAGCACCATCCATCCATCCATCCAACCATCCATTATCTACTGCCTTCCTGTGGATCGGGGTCCCTGGGGGTAGCTGTCTTAGCAAAGAAACCCAGACTTTAAAAACTACTTATTGTAAATATAAAGTCTTTTAAACTATCGGCTTTAGTGATTTCTGCACTGTAGTGTATATAATAATAATAATAATAATAATAATAATAATAATAATAATTAAATATTGGAATATGATTTTTGTACTAGTGTGTATTTGGCAATGATTTTTTTTGCATAGTGCACATACAAAAATACAAAATCTTGTTTTATGTAGCATGAATGTAGTATTTATCTTGTTTTTTCATTATAAATGAAATGTAAACATGGTATATTTCAGATTCTGTAAGATTATTTTTAGTCTTGCAAACTGTGAACAGTTGTCAATTTCAATTACACCTGATGTACAAAGGTGTTCTATCGGGTTGAGGCCAGTCAATTTCTTCCACACCAAACTCGCTCCTCCATGTCTTTATAGAACTTGCACTATAGTGCACTGGTGGGCAGCCATGTTGGAACAGGAAGGGGCCGCCCCCAAACTGTTCCTACAAAGTTGGGGGCGTGAAATTGTCCAAAATCTCTTGGTCTGCTGAAGCATTAAGAATTCCTTTCACTGGAACTGAAGCCCACCTTCTGAAAAACCCCACACCATAATTCCCCCTCTACCAAACTTAACACCGTACTCATGGCAACAGCCAAACCCAGACTAGTGCATTGGGTTGCCAGACGGAGAAGCGTGATACATCACTTCTGAGAATGTGTCTCCACTGCTCTAGAGTCCAGTGACGGCGTGCTTTACACCACTGCATCCGACGCTCTGCATTGCGATTGGTGATGTAATGCTTGGATGCAGCTGCTCGGCCATGAAACCCATTCCATGAAGCTCTCTACACTCTGCTCTTGAGCTGATCTGAAGACCACATGAAGTTTGGAGGTCTGTAGTGATTGACTCTGCAGAAAGTTGGTGACCTCTGCACACTATGCTCCTCAGCATCCGCTGACTCGCTCTGTCATTGTCGGTTGCTTGCGTTCACAATCGCTTCCACTTTGTTATAACACCACTGACATTCGACTGTGGAATATTTAGTAGTGAGGAAACTTCACGACTGGACTTGCTGCACAGGTGGCGTCCTATCACAGTACCACGCTGAGCTCCTGAGAGCGACCCATTCTTTAATTCTAATGTGTGTAGAAGCAGTCTGCATGACTAGGTGTTTTGGTTTGCTACACCTAAAACACCTGAATTCAATGATTTGGATGGGTGAGTGAGTACTGTTGCCAATATAGGGTATATATCTACAGAACCAAGACTTCTAATTACAGCGTACCTGCTTCGACTCACTTGGAGATGTTCCTAATCTGTTTCCTTCTGTTTCTGCTCAGAGATTTGAAATGACCTTGCGACAGAGCAGACTTCTTTCTTTGTGCCCAACGATTAATCACTCAATTATTTCTCTCAGGCCGAACTCCGATCTAATCAAGAGAGCTGGATATCAAATAACAATATTTATAATATCCAGTGTCAGGGCTGTGATGAGGTGCAGCATAACTGATGGAGACGGTGGGGCTGATTTGGTTGCGATGTCATTGAGCAGGAACGCTCCAGTCGTTCAGCAAGTTTTCTAATCGCTGCTGTAATTACTTCTCAGCAAATCCAGACAAAGTGCTTTATTTCAGATTAATTACAGTAATCAGAGCATATCAGAGTCAGATTAATCTATGGACTTGAAATGAGAATCTGAGGGGTGATGACATTGAAGCGGTGATGGCAAGATTCAAATAATTATGCAATCAGCATGCAGCCACGAGGAGCATGAAGCCCATGCTCAGAATGTGCAGATGCGTCCCTTGAATATTCCATAAGGATCATTTGTGCAGCAGCAAAACAGTTGCTTCATTTATTCTCAGGCTTATTCTTCAGACTATGAACTGCAGCCCCTCAGAGTTGAGGGCGTGTCTGAAAGAGCTCCTAGTTCTGCTCAGGGAGTCTAGATTTCTAGGGTGTCTCATTCCCAGCATTGTTCCGGTGCTCTGGAGCTTGTCCTGGAAAGCAGTTATAGCTGTATGTAGGCCCACTTGCCTATTATCAGTGGTGGGAATCGCCACGATACCCCATAATACCATATCATCAAAGTCCTTAAGTGACAATATGATATTATTGTGTAGAACAATGACGTATATATTGTGATGGTGACAATTTATTTGGGGGTCTTTTTAAAAAAAAAAACAGATGCTCAACAGACTCTCAGTAATGAAACAACATATCAATAATGTAGCAACGAAGAAGCTTCTGAATGTTCAGTACGTTATTAGGAGGCTTTTAATTAACTGTGTAAATAGGATTCATTAATAATTAGCCGAATTCATTTGGATCAGTTGGTGCCATCCTTTAACTGAGTTAAATTGGATTAGTCTTGGGTTAGGGTTAGAGTCGGGATTAGGGCCAGGGTGAAGGCTAGGATTAGGAACAGGGATCGGGTCCTGATTAAGTTTTAGTTTGAGGTTAAGGTTAGAATCAGGATAAGGTTTTGGATTGAGGTTATGGTTAGGGTCAAGAAAATGTCTAGAGTATGGTCAGGATCAGGTTTCGGGCTGAGATTAAGGTTAGGGCTAGGTTTTTGGGCCAAGATTGAGGTTAGAGTCGGGATTAGGTTTTGGGTCAAGGTTAAAATTAGGTTTAATGCTGAGGTTAAGGTTAAGGCCAGGATAAGGTTTGGGCTAAGCTTAAGATTAGATTTTGATAGAGGTAAAAGTCAGGATTAGGTATGAGGTTAAGGTAAGAGTCTGGATTAGGTTTTGGGTTGAGGTTAAGAGTAGAATTGGTTTTGGGTTGAGGTTAGGAGGAGGATTAGGTTAGGTTAAGTTTTGGGTGGAGGTTATGGTAAACAACAGGATTATGTCTGTGTTGAGGTTAAGGTCAAGATTAGATTTTAGATTGAGTTTAAGGTCAGGATTAGGTTTTGGGCTAAGATTAAGATTAGGATTAAGTTTGGATCGAGGTTAAGCCTATGAGTAGGGCTGGGCGATATGGGAAAAAATCTTATCACGATAATTTTTTTCATATCAGTCGATATCGATATATATCACGATATAAATCAAATCACTATTTCCTTTTTACTTTAAGTGAGATATGAAGATATCAAAATTTACATTTTTTCTTAAATTGTTTTTCTCTAATTTATTTTCAGACAAATAGACAAATGTACTATAGAACATTACACAACTGTATTAAACATACACACACACACACACACACACACACACACACAAATATATATATATATATTTATATATATATATATATATATATATATATATATATATATATATATATATATATATATGGGGCAGTATTAGTATAAACAGTATTCAAACACAGACTCTGTGTTAAGCAGGCTGTTGCTGGCACTTTAAGATCAGTCTGAGGAAAGGATTCGTAGCGGTGAGTCGACTCTGTCGGCTCAAATGGGGAGTTGGTTTAGCGGTTTTCGGTAGAAAAAAAGTTTCCTACTCGGGATTTTGGTTATAAAGTCAACTTTGCCTCAGCGTTCTCACTCAAACTCCTACAGTATATATATATATTTATCTTTATCGATTACGAAATTATGTTGATTAGCATAGCGTGCGTCGCTAAGGTGGCCACGTCTACTGAAAGCATGGATTTATCTGGAGCGCAAGCTGCAGCTACAAACAATCGCTCGCGTGTATCTAAAGTTGTGGGAGTATTTTACACAGAAACACAACAGTGTGGTGCTCTGTCAAATCTCACAACACAAGAGCACAACTGCTATACACGAACACTTGAAGCTCAAACACCCCGTAGCGCTTTGTCAATACAGCAGCAGGACAGCACCTGTTTACCTGTTTATCTTATCTTAGCAGATTATTTTAAGATTTTTAACACGTGTATCATGTTTCTTTCAGTAGTAGTTTAACATTTTCTGTTGTTATTTTCTCTTATTTTATTCTCTCTGCTCGACTATGACGCCTGCAGTTACTTATTACTAGCACGTTGGTTAAGGTGCTGCTACGTCTACACTCTGCGCTGTGTGTCTCAACCAAACACGAAGTGGCTGGAACTCTGGTTCAGACACCTGATTGGTTTGGAGCGGCGCTATTCTCATTCTCATTGGCTGTTCGTGTTGTCTCTCAAAACACGGATGGAACTTAATGCTATCGACTTTCTATCAACTACGTCTTAAAGTTCTATTGAGAAAATGTTATTTCGCAATAATTATCGTTATCGTTTTATCGCCCAGCCCTATCTATGAGTAGGTTTGGTTTGAGATTACGGTTAAAGTTAGGATCAGAATTAGGTTTTGGGTTGAGGTTAAGGTTAGGGTCTGGATTAGTTTTTGGGTTGAGATTAAGGTTAGGGTCGGGATTAGGTTTTGGGTCGAGGTTAAGGTGAACATCAGCATTAGGTTTTGGGTTGAGGTGCACGTCAGGATTAGGTTAGGGTCGAAATTAAGGTCATAATTAGATTTTAGGTTGATGTTAAGGTCAGGATTAGGCTAGGGTCGAAATTAAGGTCAAGATTAGATTTTAGGTTGAGGTTAAGGTCAGAATTAGGCTTTGGGTTGAGGTTAAGGTTAGGATTAGGTTTATGGCAGAGGTTAAGGTCAGGATTAGGCTTTGGGTTGAAGTTAAGAGGAGGATTGGTTTTGGGCGAGGTGGTTGAGGTGAACTACAGGAATAGTTTCTTGGGTGAGGTTAAGGTAGGACGAGGTTTAGGGCAATTATTGACCCCCCATTATTGGTGATACCGATGGTGATGATTTTTAATACTTAATGTAAATTAAGCATGTTTCTGATTGGGCCATATGTAGCTGTAATGAATAGGGGCCGACATTCCTAATTCAACAGGGTCGTGTTACAGCGCTGCATTGCTTTGGCTTGTTTTTAGCTTATCAACATGCTCCACACTTTCAGTCTGTACTCTGATCAACACTGCAGCAGCTTACTGTACAGTAATCTCATTATACAAGGTCACGCTGAGGGTCATGAAGCCTGAAATCAGTCTACTTTCATGAAGGCTTCCAAAGAATTGATGTTGAATGTGTGTTTGGTTTATTCCTCTTCCTTCGTTTGTTTCTTGTTCTCTCTTCCTCCATGCAGAAACCCCAAGGGCAGTTCAGTGAGTAAATCCACTGAGTACTTGTTAGTGAAAAACTGTGATTTTCTTTAATGGGTCACTGGAGGGTAATTATCTTCTGATTCAGAAGATGGGAGCCGAGGTTCTTCCTCATGCTCGAGTTGGAAAATTGACATTTGATTCATCTTCTACAAACGGTGAGTCACAGTAGCGCTGAGTCATGGCTCTTTAGAGACACTACTGCTCTCTCACATAACTATCTGTTAACATTGTTCTCTAAATATTGTCCACATAATAACAGTTGGGGGAAATGATCACTGTGCAGTGTTAAGCATCCTGCTACACAAATGAGCATTAGTGCAGTAGTCTGCGTGGTCTAGTTGCAGACTTGTGCACATTAGGATTTCACTCTCAGATTTAAAGGTGATGTGTTATTTTTCAGAGGTTAACAAAGTTCCATTGGGCTTTAACGAAACATATGATCTACTTCTTTCATAATAAGACATTCATGTTACTTTGTATTGTGTTTATTCTTATTTACATCTGTTCTAATCATATCTGGTCTTCTTACTGGTGAAGATGTAACTGCATATAACAGCCACACAGGTAGCCTGAGGTGCCAGCATAACCATTGCTGCATTTAAGGTAGAACTGGAAAATTCGAATAAGGTGCCACACAGGAAGCCTGAGGTGCCAGCATGACTGCCACGGCATTTAAGGTGGAACTGGAAAATTCAAATAAGGTGCCAAACAGGTAGTCTGAGCTGCCAGCATAACTGTAGCCGCATTTAAGGTGGAACTGGAAAAAAATTAAATAAGGTGCCTCACAGGTAGTTTAGGATTAGGTTTTTGGCTGAGGTTAAGGCCAGGGTTAGGTTTGGGTTGAGGTTAAGGTCAGGGTCTTGATTAGTTTTTGGTTTGAGGTTAAGGTTAGGGTCTGGATTAGGTTTTGGGGGCGAGGTTAAGGTGAACATCAGCATTAGGTTTTGGGTTGAGGTTAAGGATAGGATTGGTTTTTGGGTTGAGTTGAACAGGAATAGTTTTTTTGGGTGAGGTTAACGTAGCACAAGGTTTTTTTACCCCCTATTATTGGTGATACTGATGGTGTTGATAGCGATGCCAGTCATGCAGGTGCCAGCATGACTGCAGTCACATTTAAGGAGGAACTTAAAAATTCAAATAAGGTGCCACACAAGTAGCCGGAGGTGCCAGTATAATTGCCACAGCATTTAAGATAATGCTAATCCTTCTAAGCTAAGGTGGAATGGGAAGATTCAAACAAGAAGCTGCCACAAAGTGATCAGATAAAGAGTTATGCCCAGTCTTTATTTAGATAGGTGCCACCAACAGCATACTTTGCGCCACATTGGTTACTGCCCACACGGATTCCTGCACATCTGATGTCTTTAGTTGTTGCTTGTTTGGGGGTCTTTCTACCTTAAGTTCTGTCTTAAGCAAGTAAAATGCTAAAGCTGGTGACCCAGTGCCTCTGAAAACCATGCATTCTCTTGCCATCACATTGCCTCCACCATGTTTTACAGAGGATGTGGTGTGCTCTGGTGCTTTTTTCTCCCCATCATTCTGATCCAGGTTAATCTTAGTTTCCTCTATCTTATCTTAGTTTCCTCTATCTTCACCCCAAGTGTGTTCCTCTATCTGTCTGGCTTCTTTAGATGTTTTTTTGGTTAAATCTAATCTGGCCTTTCAATGTTTAAGGGTTAATTTATGGTTTGCACCTTGTGGTGAACCCTCTGTCTTTGCTCTCAATGAAAAGGATTCAGTGATTATCCACAACTGATGCCTTCCATAGCTGTCCAGGCCTTTTTGAGCTCCAGAGCTCACCAGTGCACTCTTTTTACCCCACAATGTACCAAACTGTTAATTTGGCCACTCCTAACATTCCCGCTATCTCACTGATGGATTTCTTCTTGTTTGCAGCCTGATGACGGCCTGTTTCGCTCCCATTGAGAGCTCCTTTGACAGCATGCTGTATTTTTAATATGTTTTGGTAAACAGCTAAATGTAAATGTATTTACAAATAATTGGACGTTGAATGGAAAAAGATTGCACATTATGTTACATTAAAAATATATATATATTTTCTGTAAGTGTGTAGAGTTTAAGTGTTTGTGTATGTAGTCCACTGTGTATGTGGTCAGCTGGGAGCAGTGCTGGTTGTAGAGTCTAACAGCAGCAGGAAGGAAGGACCTGCAATACCTCTCCTTTACACACTTAGGGTGAAGCAGCCTATATATATATATATTTATATGCTACTTCACCCCAAGTGTGTAAAGAATATATATAGAATAGAATATATATATATATATATAGAAATGTCAGAAATGTTAGGAGTGGCCAAATTAACAGTTTGGTACATTGTGGGGGGTAAAAAGAGTCCACTGGTGAGCTCAGGAACTCAAAAAGGACTGGACAGCTATGGAAGGCATCAGTGGTGGATGAAGTGAAGATCTATCTCTTTAGGAAGTAGGTGTATCAGTATCTAAGTCTACCATAACAAGAAGACTTCATGAGAGCAAATACAGAGGGTTCACTACAAGCTGCAAACCATGAATAGTTATACATATATATGTATGTATCTATAGATAGATGGATGGATAGAGAGAGAGTGCTGTATTTAATATAGGATTTAATTTGAATTAATTTGCTTTTTTCACATGTTCCTGTTGTGATCAGTCTGCCTTCATTCATTTAGACCACCAGTTATAATGTGCAGAGTATCCGATCTCTAGATGCCTTTGTTATTACTATTTAGTTATATAAGGCAAAAAAACCCCAAAAAACAATAATAACAAAAATAATTTGTTTGTGCTATTTCGTCCATGCCACATACTTTCAAGCTCATTCCGTGATTATCCAGACAGATATGGACCAAAAACATGATGTTTAATAAAGTAATAACCACGAGAGAAGTAGAAGAAATGTAACCAACCTATAATAAAGTAAACACAAAACAAAGATATTAAATTATAAGAGAATATAAGAGAATATATATTTAAGAGAACTGTAGTGCAAAGCTCAGAAAGAATCCCTATAATATGTACACTTAATTAAATCACTACTGTCAACTCCCTCTACTGTTATCAGACCCCCAAACTTTAACATCTACATTTAATAACTGCTGCTGTTTTCTACAGTCCACTGCAGCTGCATGGAAAATGAATGCAGACGCATGAGATGCGGCAGATTTTGGTCTGCAGATGTTCCTTAAGAAGAACAGTGTCAGCAGAGAAGTGTCTACACTAGGCTAACATATGGAGTTTCAGAGCCAGCAAACATCTCAACTCTCACCACTTCTTCCAAACATCAAACCAGCTTTTCAAGTCTCCAGACACAGAACATCTCTTTAGTCTCTTTCTCCCTCCCCGCCCCCTTGTTTTCTCATCTCTCCCTCTCTCTCTCTCTCTCGCTCTCTCCTCCTCTTGTTTTCTTATCTCTCTCTCTCTCTCTCCCTCCCTTGCTCCCTTTCCAATTGTTCTCTCATCTCTCTCTCTCTCTCTTGTTCTCATCTCTCTTTCCCTCTCTCTGCCCTCTTGTTTTCTCATCTTTCTCTCTCTCTCTCTCTCTCTCTCTCTCTCTCTCTCTCCTCCCACCTCATGTCTTCTGATCCCTCTCCTTCCATTGCTCTCTCCCCAATTGTTCTCTCCCCAATTGTTCTCTCATCTCTCTCTCTCTCTCTCTCTCTCTCGTTCTCTCATCTCGCTTTCCCTCTCCT
Organism: Megaleporinus macrocephalus; assembly: GCA_021613375.1. Classification (NCBI taxonomy): domain Eukaryota; kingdom Metazoa; phylum Chordata; class Actinopteri; order Characiformes; family Anostomidae; genus Megaleporinus; species Megaleporinus macrocephalus. The sequence continues at coordinate 8,550,731 of CM038704.1, read as the reverse complement.
TCCCCTCTTGTTTTCTCATCTCCCTCTCTCTCACTCGCTCTCACCCACCTCATGTCCTCATATCTCTCTCTCTCCCCCTTGCTCTCTCCCCTATTGTTCTCTCATCTCTCTCTTTCTCTCTCTTTCTCTCCCTTCCTTCTTTTCTTATCTGTCTCTATCTCTCTCTTGCTCTCTCCCTCTCTCTTGCTCTCTCTCTCTCTTTCTCTCTCTCTCTCTTGCTCTCTCTCTCTCTCTCTCTCTCTCTCTCTCTCTCTTTCTCTGTCTATCTCTCCCTTCCTTCTTTTCTTATCTGTCTCTATCTCTCTCTTGCTCTCTCCCTCTCTTGCTCTCTCTCTCTCTTTCTCTCTCTCTCTCTCTTGCTCTCTCTCTCTCTCTCTCTCTCTCTCTCTCTCTCTCTCTCTCTCTCTCCCCACCCCCCCTCAGCTCTTTGAGGAAGAAACTCTTTAAAGCTACGCGGTCCTCCTGTGATCGCCGTTTACTCTCTGCTCTATCAGGGCTCCATTAATTAGGCCTGCAGAGAGATCTGACTCTCCACATAATAATCATTCGCCAGATCCTGGAGGGGCTTCCCGCTTACTGTACTAATTAGCACAACTTATTAGAGTATTTGGAGGGGTTGGGGGTGGAAAGGGGGGGGCAAGACTGAAAGAGGACTGCAGGAGAGAGCGAGAGAGGAAACTGTGGAAAAGAAAGATAATAATGTGACAATGTTTTACTAAATAGTATTTAAAGTGACTCCCATTCGGTTTTCTAACAGCTGAAAGGTGGAGCTGTAAAGCATAACATGTAACCAAACTGAAGCTGTTTTCACTGCCAGCCTGTCTGTTAAAGCCCTCACCAGTTCAGATGGCAGTGAAACTGTACGGTCGTATGCAAACGCCTCGAATTTCATGTTTTATTGATGTTGTAACTGTGAATAAGTTACCATGGAGAACACATCTCTGCGCAATTGAGTAAACACATTAAATGGTTTAAAGGGCAAAAGTCTGGGCACATTACTGCAGTAGCAACACTTTAGAGCTTTGTTTATTGCAAATGAATGCAAACTCAAAATGCTGAGGGGCGCAGAGGGCGTTCACTTTCTGCAGAGTCAATCGCTACAGACCTCCAAATTTCATGTGGCCTTCAGATTAGCTTAAGGAGAGTGTGTAGAAAGCTTCACGGAATGGGTTTCCATGGTCAAGCAGCTGCATCCAAGCCTTACATCACCAATTGCGAAAGCGTTGGATGCAGTTTGGTGGTTTTAAGGAGACTTCATTGTGCCAAGTGCAAAGTTTGGTGGAGGCAGGATCATGGTGTAGGGTTGTTTTTTAGGAGTTAGGCTAGGCCCCTTAGTTCCAGTGAAGGGAACTCCAAATGCTTCAGCAGACCAAGAGGTCTTGGAGAGTTTCATGCTCCCAATTCTGTGGGCAAGCTCCATAAAGACATGGATGACTTAGTTTGGTCTGGAAGAATTTGACTGGCCTGCACAGAGTCCTGACCTCAATCTGCTAGAACACCTTTGGGATGAATTAGAGCAGAGACTGCAAGCCAGGCCTTCTCATCCAACATCAGTGTCTGATCTCACAAATGCGTTTCTGGAAGAACGGTCAAACATTCTCATAAACACACTCGTAAACCATGTGGAGAGTCTTCCCAGAAGAGTTGAAGCCGTTATAGCTGCAAAGGGTGGGCCGACATCATATTAAACCCTATGGATTGAGAATGAGATATCACTCAAGGTCATATATATATATATATATATATATATATATATATATATATATATATATATATATATATATATATATATATATATATATATATATATATATATATATATATATAATGTATATTTGACCAGAGCGCAGCATCTAAACAACTCCAGTACACCTTTTATATTCCCATTAACTAACAGATTTATCTTACATATCTATCTTACATGTTCTTTATATAACGTTTAACAATGTGGAGTTTTTTGTTATGGTTAAAATGGGTTTAGATGAAGACTTTTATTTTGAAGGTCTTGAGTACAGGTGGGGTGATGGAGTTTTTCCTGAGAAAGAGAAGCTAGTATGATGGTTAAACAGTAGTGGCTGGGAAGTTAAGGTGAAGCAGATCTGAGCTGAGAGTCATCCTATGATCACAGGTTGTCAGTTCTGTTGAAGTAAAATCAGCTGTCAGGTTCTGGCTTCATCAGCAAACACCTACAAATCTGTTCAGCTAGACTCTGAAACTCAGCTATGATGTTGGTGGTTGAGAGATTCTTCGAACACATCACTGGGAATAAAGTGAATCTATGAGTTTTCCAGCTATGTCCGTCTCATCCAGCTGTCTCCGCCCTATCCAGCTGTCTCCGCCCTATCCAGCTGTCTCCGCCCTATCCAGCTATCCCTGCCTTACACTAAAGGTGGGGTGATCCAGCAAGTGGCAGTGAGGGAAAAGGTCCTGGAACGCATAGGCACAACAGTGCTTCAAGTCTCTATCTAACATAGTAGAATTCTATACAATAAAATAGTCTTAGCTTTAATGACTGCAGTAAGGAGCTGCAACTATAAAATCTGAGTTATGCCCCTGAATGAATAGTTTTAGTCTACAAAAAAAATTCTTCAAAGAGGTGGTGGATCCACATGAATAACCTGGAACACAGGTGCCTGAAATAAGAGAGGTGGTGGATTTTGTTCCAGCAAGATCCAGCACAAATTGAGCACTGATCTCCTCCCTATCCAGCTATCGCTGACTTATCCAGCTATCTCTGCCCTATCCAGCTATCTCTGACTTATCCAGCTATCTCTGACTTATCCAGCTATCTCTGACTTATCCAGCTATCTCTGACTTATCCAGCTATCTCTGCCCTATCCAGCTATCTCTGACTTATCCAGCTATCTCTGCCCTATCCAGCTATCTCCACCCTATCCAGCTATCTCTGCCCTATCCAGCTATCTCTGACTTATCCAGCTATCTCTACCCTATCCAGCTATCTCTACCCTATCCAGCTATCTCTGCCCTATCCAGCTATCTCCACCCTATCCAGCTATCTCTGCCCTATCCAGCTATCTCTGCCATATCCAGCTATCTCTGCCCTATCCAGCTATCTCTGACTTATCCAGCTATCTCTGACTTATCCAGCTATCTCTACCCTATCCAGCCATCTCTTCCTTATCCAGCTATCTCTGACTTATCCAGCTATCTCTGCCCTATTCAGTTATCTCTGCCCTATCCAGCTATCTCTGCCCTATCCAGCTATCTCCACCCTATCCAGCTATCTCTGCCCTATCCAGCTATCTCTGCCCTATCCAGCTATCTCTGACTTATCCAGCTATCTCTGCCCTATTCAGTTATCTCTGCCCTATCCAGCTATCTCTGCCCTATCCAGCTATCTCCACCCTATCCAGCTATCTCTGCCCTATCCAGCTATCTCTGACTTATCCAGCTATCTCTACCCTATCCAGCTATCTCTACCCTATCCAGCTATCTCTGCCCTATCCAGCTATCTCCACCCTATCCAGCTATCTCCGCCCTATCCAGCCATCTCTTCCTTATCCAGCTGTCTCTGCCCTATCCAGCTATCTCTTCCTTATCCAGCTGTCTCCACCCTATCCAGCTATCTCTACCCTATCCAGCTATCTCCGCCCTATCCAGCCATCTCTTCCTCATCCAGCTGTCTCCGCCCTATCCAGCTATCTCTTCCTTATCCAGCTGTCTCCACCCTATCCAGCTATCTCTACCCTATCCAGCTATCTCTACCCTATTCAGTTATCTCCGCCCTATCCAGCCATCTCTTCCTTATCCAGCTGTCTCCACCCTATCCAGCTATCTCTACCCTATCCAGCTATCTCTACCCTATTCAGTTATCTCCGCCCTATCCAGCCATCTCTTCCTTATCCAGCTGTCTCCGCCCTATCCAGCTATCTCTTCCTTATCCAGCTGTCTCCACCCTATCCAGCTATCTCTTCCTTATCCAGCTTTCTCCGCCCTATCCAGCCATCTCTTCCTTACCCAGCTGTTCTCACCCTATCCAGCTATCTCTGCCCTATCCAGCTGTTCTCACCCTATCCAGCTATCTCTGCCTTATCCAGCTGCCCCTGCATTAGCTAGCTATTCATATAGCTATCTATCTGTATCAGCCCTTGTTTGACTTAGAAGCCTGACATCCGAAACAGAAATATGTGGTTTCATAGGAAGAAATAAAACTATAAAACACCACAGTCTCTATCAAGGTTATCCACAAAGCAGCAGCTTGGCTTTTACGGGTGGGTGCTAACATTAGAATTGTAAGGGGGTGGAGGTCTCTATTTAAAAAAATCACAGCTGACTGGTTATCATGGGGAAAGTGACACATCATAGCTGCCACTGGTATGAAAAGTGCTCTATAAATAAAGATTATTATTATTATTTTTTTTATATTATTATTATTATTATTATTATTATTATGAGCAGAGCTTTTTCACTGAAGTCTTTTAGTTGAATTAAGTGGAAAATCAGGCATTTGCTTGAATTATGTGGTGGACGTTTTATACATTGCATGTTTATTGTGTGGTATTATATCAATTTCGGATGTTTTTTTATTACTGTCACAACCCGTGCTTTAACAATATTTCATAAAAAATTATTAGGAATATAGGAATGACTTTGCATGGTAGTCTTAATTTACAGCATGACTGGAAATCGCTACTACCTACACTGAGCATTAAAGCAGGAGTGTGAAAAGTGTGTATTCTTACCTATTTGTAAAGGTGCTGTAGACTAGTTGACTGAGCTAACTAGCCCTCGAGCCACTACTCCTGCACACCTGATGCATGTTTACACTGTCCTCTGATTTAGTTATCTGGTGCGCTTGATGGGCAGTCCAGGCCTGCGCTCATCTGAATGAACAGCTTCTGAACTTCTGCTGCTTGGACGCTGAGTGACCCCGCAGCATTGTTCTGCTTTGATTCATTGTTTCCAGAATCATCTTTGGGCTGTAAAGCGGCCTACGTTCATCTTTCCTCAGATCTCAAACATGAATGGCAGCACTGAACCTCTTGTAAGGCCAACATATTTTGATCTGCTGGTACAGGTGTTATGCTACCAGGTAGTCTGAGCTGAAAATCCGATGGATGTTGCAACAGTACCTAAGAAGCAGTTCAGGCTGTTCTACATGGTCAGTTCTCCTCTCTCCCTTCCGCTGCTCGCTCTCCCATGTCCACACAGTGGCCGTGCAAACGAGGCTGGATTCTCTAAAGCAATTACAGTCCGAGCGGCGAGAAAGCGGAGTGCTGTAATCAGTAAAAGCCCCAGAGCTGAATTAACACCTACAGCGTTCGTTTAAATCCAGAGCTAATTCCACAGCTAAGAGTTCATTTAACACTGGGGATTATATTATACCAGCAGGGTGGATGAACAGTGGCAGCACTTGTGGATGCTGGATTTATCGTTTGCCTTATTGCTGCAGACATACGACCAGCGCAAAGCCTGCATGTAGAAAAGCAATTTCAATTCCATTAAAGCCATTTACATTACATAAAAGCACCTATGTGATGAAATGACCACTGCACTTATCGGTAGACTAAATTATCTTAATACTGTCTTAACAAACATAACAGCAGAGTCTTATTCATTTATTTACTGGCTTTGATTTTCAAACAACATCTTCAGTGCATTTCTCTCCAGGCCTAAACACATATGTTATATATATTTATACAGAGTGAAATATTACTGTATGGAATGGGAGGGTGATGGTCTGTATTTGGGCACAGATCATCTCTCAATATTAACCTGATCAAAAGAATTACTGTATCAGATTACATAATGCAATTTCTTTCAATGACTTTTATATTATTTATCTTTTTATAGGGATGTAATTAAGGGCATGCTAGACAATTAAGGCCGCACTGCAGTGTACATGTGCAATATCAAGTGTACATACAAATATTTTGTATAAATAATAAATGAACAGCCTAGTAGGCAGGCATTCTGGTTGCCACATCCAACAGCTGTTTTTGTCTCTATTGCTCTCAAGCAAATTAAGAATCTAATTTAACTCTAGATATAGATATAGATGGATAGATGGATAGATAGATAGATAGATGGATAGATAGATAGATAGATAGATAGATAGATAGATAGATAGATAGATAGATAGATATTTTGTTGATTTTGAGTTTTCTACGTCATTATAACACGCCAATGGTTGTGTACATTGTGTAAAAAAAGTTCATGATGAATAGACCAATAGAAATGCTCCAAAGTAGCTTGGAAAAAATTCTGGTTCTATTGACTTGCATTGAAAGTAAAGTATGTTTTTGTATATATATATATATATATATATATATATATATATATATATATATATATATATATATACACTACTGCTCAAATGTTTAGGATCACTTTAGAATTTCATTTCATGCAATTTTCATGCAATTCACAAACAATATTGTCCATTTCACAATTAATGTAAGTGTATCACATGATTTTTAAAAGAATAAAAAATTTTGTATAGAGGCTTATTTTGCATATAGTCCTATTATCAGCAATTCTCAGTTCTCAGTCTAAATCTCCTGGTACGACCGCCAATCCAAGTTAAGGATGTTATTGGACTAATTGGTTGTTAGGACACTCTTGCTCAATTGTGATGCACAGCTGAAAAACATTCTACTAATAAGTGAGTATAAAAGGGAACAACATTCTAGGTTAGTTTAGTATCTGAAGCATCAGCAGTTGATGGCTTGCTGACCGACTCAAAATGACCAGAAAGAAAGAACTTTCTTTAGAGACCCGTCAGTCCATTGTTGTGTTAAGGAAGAAGATACTCCATTAAAACAAGAACATTTCACTGTGATCCCAAACTTTTGAGCGGTAGTTATATATGTGTATATATATATAACTCCAGTTTCCTCCCACAGTCCAAACACATGAATGTTGGGTTGATTGCTCACTCTAAATTGCTTGTAGGTGTGAGTGTGTGCATGAGCGTGTGTTGGACTGACAACCTGTGCTCGCCCGATAATGCTGAGAACTGATAATGCTGAAACACTGATCCTCCACTGACTGGTTAATGTTATAAGTGACACTGCTAATTGTAATAGCATATAATATACTGAGCTGGACATTCGTCGGTGCAGCACCACATCAAGATAGACAAGAAAACACCACAGCCCTTTCCCACAAAACAGAAAAAAAACAAAAGTGTGTAAACAACTGGAACAAATTCTGCCACTACTTTATGGATGTGTCTCTTCAGCTCACCATGGAAGGGTATGTGACCTCATCACTGTCATAGCTGCTGAGACTGAAATTAGAGGCTGTGTCTAGAATTGTTGGGAAAACACCAAACACACAGGTGACAGTCCAGACTGAATAAAAGTATGAATTCTTTGTGGAGGAATTCTTTCACAGCTATCATAGCATGATGACATCAACTGACGTCCACAGTGTGACACAACAATAGATAGGAAACATAACTAGAACCAAAAATACAGGTTAGCCGTGTTATCTGGAGATGTTGGAACAGCTTGTTAATAATAAACAAGCACACATTCCAGCGGGGGCATTGTCATGATCTGCAACACCACTGTGGATGTGTAAGTAAGCAGTAGTGAAACGCTGACACTAGAGTTCTTCTGCTCTGTACGACAGAGTTTACTGCTTTGTCTCTCCCAACTGCACAAACTTATTTTTCCTCTGCTCATCGCCAGCTGAGGAGCCATCAAGACGGCGGTGAGGTTGTTTTTCACTGAGCTTGAGCATTTGTGTACAATCGTATTCTTACATTCGGCCTAACTGTAGTTGTTTTAGTTGTGTAACCCAGCAACAAGGACATCCAACAGCCAGTAGAGGGTCTATTATAAGTGTAATAACATAAAAAACAGTAATTTCAGTGTTTCTGATATACACAGTCAAGTCACATTGACCATGTTTTAGCAGCAGGCAGCAGGTTGGTGGCAGCGCTATGTTCTGGGGAATGGTTTAGTGGCATTCTCTGGACCCACTCATCCATGTGGAGGACACTCTTAACTGATTTGGGTCTGAATCTATCCTTGCAGATCACATACACCATACATGCTGATTGTGTTCTCTGGGATGGATGGGATCTTCCAGCAAGACAGGGCTAGAAACGTCCAACGTTGGTTGGAAGAACTTCCAAGTACTACACTGGAGCCCTAATTTTCCAGACTTGAACCCAGTTTAAGTATCTGTGGCTCCATCTGGATGGTACTGTTGGCTCTATGGATTCTCCCCCACTGCACTAATAGTTGGACCGCGGTCCGGATCTGGACCCAGATGTTGTGGTGGAGGTTTTCTTGTCTTTACGGTATACGGGCTTTACGGTGCAGTGAACTGGGAGACCAATCACGTGCGCTGTAAGATCACCAAAGGCTCCTCAGCCAATCAGATCTGTGCACATTGGCACGCGCACAGGTGAGGTATGAAGTGAGGAGCAGCAGCCGGAGACTAAAGCGAGTCAGAAAGAATAACGAGCTCTAAAAACTGAAAAGTGAACAGAGAGAACTGAGTGTTTAACAGGAACGGTTCTGGAATGGACCTGCTCGTCTAGTTCTGGAGAACACCGCTCTGTACAACCAACATGTTAATCTGTGAAGCTGAGTTAACAAGAAGACCCACGTTTTATTTACTTTCTCTTTAAATAAACACTTTAAGATTAACTTTTTTTCAAAAGCATTCTGTTTTTTTTAATGTAGCTCTTGTTTTTACTTTAAGGACAAAACATTTATTTGGCGCTTTATCAATAATTCATTCAGTTCAGCATTTAAACAGTAAATATACTGAAATGTACTGAACAGTATTTGTAATAAGTTTGTCTTTCAGTTGCTGATGGTATAAGATGCTGATACTAGGTAACTTAAATATACAGGATATGGCAACACAAATGATGAGGAATGATGACGTTCCGGAGCTTGGCCTGAGGAAATCTCCTCTAACTGGACCTTACTGAATTCTAATTAAACACCCCTGTTTGACTAGCTGCTGTCTGTGCTGCACATGGTGGTTCGCTCCTTCTACCAGGCCCAGGCGGTGCTGGTGATCCTGCCTAGTACTACAAAACCAAATGTGCTCACAGTTGCCAAGACTGAAATCAGAGGACGTGTCCAGAAATGTTGTAGAACACTAAATACACAACAGGATGGTGTCCGTATACTACTTTAGTGTGAAAGCAGGTGAACTCTTTGAACTGAGCATTCATTTGGGCTTAATGAGACTCTAGCTTTCTGTTCCTCATTAATCAGACTGTGTCTCTGTGTAGCCTTGATAGAAGCTCACTGATGGAACCTTTGCTGTCTGGTTTTCACCTCACACGTTTTTATTTCTCAGCGTAAAGTGTTTCAACCTTTTTGGCCCCTTTTTTGTGTGAGTATTGTGGCAATGGTCACTACATGTGGGCAGCTTACTCTCTTCCCCTCAGCCTTTATATCAAGGACTTTGGTATAATGTGAGCTTTGAATGATGGCACATCCAACAAAATTGCCAAATGTCATGATGTCTCCTCCGTCTGGGAAGACTCCACTTGGACTCTCCCTGGGTCTGCCCATTGTCCTCCACTCTACTCTTGCTACAAGTGATCAAGGACTCATCAATACTGCTACATATACCTCTTTGTTTGTGGCCACACCTAGACACCCTGGAAGGTCCTGCTTTTTCCTACCGATCCTCCTCGTCCTCCCCCAAGCTATGGTACTGTCTCATTGGCTTTGGGTTTTGAACTGGCCCTATTAAAGCTGCTTCGCACAGGCAATCTGCCAAAACTCCTATCTTACATCAAAGAGTTACTACCTCATAGCCTCCATCATATCGCCACTGTCCAATGAACAACAAGTATCTCCAAAATAGCAATTTTACAGGAGAGGCCAAAACTGTCTTTACTTTCAATGTAAGTCTATGGAACCAGACAATTTTCCAAGCTGTTTTGGAGCATTGCCATTGGTCCATTCATCATGACATTTTCCCACAATGCAAATGGAAACTGCTGTATTTAGATGATGTAGAAAAATATAAATTGACAAAAATGGAGAAGGACAGCAATGCTATACAGGGTGGGCCATTTATATGGATACACCTTAATAAAATGGGAATGATTGGTGATATTAACTTCCTGTTTGTGGCACATTAGTATATGGGAGGGGGAAAACTTTTCAAGATGGGTGGTGACCATGGTGGCTATTTTGAAGTTGGCCATTTTGGATCCAACTTTTGTTTTTTCAATGAGAAGAGGGTCATGGACATCAAACTTATTGGAATTTCACAAGAAAAGCAACTGTGTGCTTGGTTTTAACGTAACTTTATTCTTTTAGTAGTTATTTACAAGTTTCTGACCACTTATAAAATGTATTCAAAGTGCTACCCATTGTGTTGGATTGTCAATGCAGCCCTCTTCTCCCACTCTTCTCCCACTGATAGCAACACCGCAGCACAAATGCCAGCACAGGCTTCCAGTATCCGTAGTTTTAGGTGCTGCACATCTCGTATCTTCACAGCATAGACAATTGCCTTCAGATGACCCCAAAGATAAAAGTCTAAGGGGGTCAGATCGAGAGACCTTGGGGGCCATTCAACTGGCCCACGACGACCAATCCACTTTCCAGGTAACAGTTCATCTAGGAATGCTCGGACCTGACACCCATAATGTGGTGGTGCACCATCTTGCTGGACAAACTCAGGGAATGTGCCAGCTTCAGTGCATAAAGAGGGAAATACATCCTCATGTAGTAAATTCGCATATCCGGTAGTAGTAATGAAGAATGGCCCCACTATCTTTGTACCCCATATACCACACCATATCATCAATGTTTTTGTTCCAACAGTCTTGGAGGGATATATCCAATGTGGGTTAGTGTCAGACCAATAGCGGTGGGTTTGTTTGTTAACTTCACTGTTTACATGAACACAATTTCTATCCGATCCTCACTTGTTAACCTCTGCGCCATGTAAATGGCTGTAAACAAAGAGAAACTAGTAAATAACTCATAAAAGAATAAAGTTACGTTAAAACCAAGCACATCATTGTTTTTCTTGTGAAATTCCCATGAAGTTTGATGTGTCACATGACCCTCCTCCTACTGAAAAAACAAAAGTTGGATCCAAAAAGTTGGACCCCTACCATATACTAATGTGCCACAAACAGAAAGTAAATATCACCAACCATTCCTATTTTATTAAGGTGTATCCATATAAATGGCCCACCCTGTATGTGGAATAAATGACCACAGGTCACCAATGAGCTTCCGTTTGGTAACAAAATGCAATTTCCTTTTTATGTTTTATGGAATGTTTGACTGGTACATTTGCATGCCAGAGAGCTCAGAGTAAGTTATGTTTGCTCATCAACATGCTCTAATGGACTAATGGGAGTATTCAGTTATTCTCAAAAGGATGACAAACACTGAGAAATGAACTGACTTAATGTTTTCTTTTTTGGGTATTTTTTGGTATTTACACAGTGATGCCTGTCAAAATGACTAAAATCAACCTGAATGCTTTTAATTTTCCATTTACAAAATGGAATATTTAGCATTCTACTCATTAGCACAACATATTCAGACCTGCACAGGTTTTGTTGTTTTGGTTTATGAGGAAAACATAAAAATGAAGGGAATCAGCAGGTAAAAGATAAAGATGACAACAATTTAAGGCCATAATAAAGACCAGCAACCTCGGCCTGGCGATAAAATGTCTCCAGCCTGCACGGTTCAGGGAACACACTGTCTGTGTGAGCTCTCGGATTCCACTCACACGTTTGGTCTGTAGCCTGAAGGTGTCCATGAGTGGCGTCTGAGTGCAGCACAGCTAGAGAGGGCGTGGCCTGCCTGTCCATCAAAACTGTTTACGGTTCTGCAGTTGGCTGGCTCCGTGCTGACACCGACAGTGTCGAAAGCCCTGAAGAGACCACCGTGAAGTCTGGAATATCCATCACTCTGACAGACGGGCCAAGCCACCCAGCCCTCCCCGAGAGCCAGAACTCACGCTGGACTCACGCTGGCAGGAGATTTATTTCACTCATAAATAAACTGGGCCGATGGAAAACACATAAACAGCCCATCAGAGACGCTGATGTAAAGTCACGCCCCCACAGCAATGCCTTACAGTGGTATATGTTATAAACGGACTGTCCTACTGCACGTCTAATCGAAAAGACTGAAACAAAAATTATAATAATATAACAATAAAACTGTATCAGGAGCTGACAGGTCTAAAAAAAAAAAATTCAATGAGTTAACCCTAATTCTCCTAGCAAACAGTGTATCTCAGTTAGGAGAACACTATACATGTTTAATAAACAAAGTCTAAGCTTGTAGAACAAAATCTATAGTGCAGATGTGCACATCTAGTCTTTCATTAGATGCTGCTGTAATTTGCTGAAGTTGCGCTGCACTAAATTTGTAGGCACGCACTGAAATCTTCATCACATAGTCATCACTCATTCTCTGGACTCTCAGTGCTACTGGGTTCTTCATACAGAGCAACACTGACTCACTGTAGCTCATAATTAAAATAAAGCAGCCTTTCATTCAACATGAGAGCTTCTTCAGGCATGGCATGATATATAATATATTTGCTCACTGACTAATATATATATATATATATATATATATATATATATATATATATATATATATATATATATATATATATATATATATATATACACACTACTGCTCAAAAGTTTGGGATCACAGTGAAATGTTCTTGTTTTCAATGAAGTGTCTTCCTTCCTTAACACAACAATGGACTGACGGGTCTCTAAAGAATGTTGTTTCTTTCTCTCCATTTTGAGTCGGTCAGCAAGCCATCAACTGCTGATCTTCAGATACTAAACTAACCTAGAATGTTGTTCCCTTTTATACTCACTTATTAGTAGAATGTTTTTCAGCTGTGCATCACAATTGAGCAAGAGTGTCCTAACAACCAATTAGTCCAATAACATCCTTAACTTGGTTTGGTGGTCGTACCAGGAGATTTAGACAGAGGACTGAGAATTACTGATAATAGAACTATATGCAAAATAAGCCTCTATACAAAATTTTTTATTCTTTAAAAATCGTCTGATACACTTAAATTAATTGTGAAATGGACAATATTGTTTGTGAATTGCATGAAAATTGCATGAAATGAAATTCTAAAGTGATCCTAAACTTTTTGAGCGATAGTGTATGCATGTATATATATATTTTTTTCTTTTTTTTTCTCCCACCTCAATGATTTTATATATATGATAAACACTCAATGACTGTAAATATGATAATATATATACACTTAGTGACTGTTTGGATGAATGATATATACACTCATTTACTGTATAAATGAGTATCACTTTTTTTACTGTATAAATGTTATATACATACAGTATATATCACACTTAGAGTCAGTGGGTATATAAATACATATATATTTAATAAGTGTGTGTATAATTCAGGTCAGTGAATGTGTATATGGTATATATCATATATACATTCAATGTGTATATCATTTATACATTAAAAGAGGTGTTGCATTTTACGTATATACAGTCACAATCAGTGGGTGAATACATCATATATACCATGTGTATATATAGCCAATGATTGTATGTCATATATCATATACATTCAATAAGTGAGTAATTTATACAGTAAATGAGTGTATATATCATTCATCCAAACAGTCACTAAGTGTATATATCTTATCATATTTACAGTCAATGAGTGTATATCACATATATAAATTCAATGAGCTGGCTATTTAAATTATGTTCATACTGATTGAATGTATATACAAAATATACTCATTGGTTGGAACATGAAGCCACTAATGCTTTAAATAGTCAGTAATAGAAAAAAATAATGTTATAATATTGAAAGTAATCTTTTGGTGAAGCTTACTGTATCTACTCATAGTTCTAACACAAAGCACTGCTTTATAAATTAGAACAAAATCGTTCTTTAGGGTCGAATCTAAGCAAATGTTTTTAATGTTGATGAATTATTTAAATTGTTTGACAGCCATAAACTCCTAACACCATTAAAAAGCTCTATCTTTTATAGCAGCATCAATCATGGTTTTAAGTGCGCTGCTGATTTGGACGTGCACATCTAGTCTCTCATTAGATGCTGTTGTAATTTGCTGAAGTTGCACTGCAGTAAATTTGCAGGCACGCACTGAAATCTTCATCAAATAGTCATCACTCATTCTCAGGACTCTCAGTGCTGCACTTCTATACTGGGGTCTTCATATAGAGCACCACTGACTCACTGCAGCCCATTATTAAAGCAGCTGTTTATTCAGCATGACAGCTTATCTGGTAGGTGCTACTGTGGTGTAGTGGTTAGTACGGTGGTGTAGTGGTCAGTATGGTGGTGTAGTGGTTATTACGGTGGTGTAGTGGTCAGTACAGGTGGTGTAGTGGTTAGTACGGTGGTGTAGTGGTTAGTACGGTGGTGTAGTGGTTAGTATGGTGGTGTAGTGGTTATTACGGTGGTGTAGTGGTCAGTACAGGTGGTGTAGTGGTTAGTATGGTGGTGTAGTGGTTAGTATGGTGGTGCAGAGGTCAGTAAGGTGGTGTAGTGGTTAGTATGGTGGTGTAGTGGTTAGTACGGTGGTGTAGTGGTTAGTATGGTGGTGTAGTGGTTAGTATGGTGGTGCAGAGGTCAGTAAGGTGGTGTAGTGGTTAGTATGGTGGTGTAGTGGTTAGTATGGTGGTGTAATGGTTAGTATGGTGGTGTGGTTAGTACGGTGGTGTAGTGGTCAGTATGGTGGTGTAGTGGTTAGTATGGTGGTGTAGTGGTTAGTATGGTGGTGTAGTGGTTAATACGGTGGTGTACTACACCACCATACAAACCACTACACCACCTGTACTGACCACTTCACCACCGTAATAACCACTACACCACCATACTAACCACTACACCACCGTACTAACCACTACACCACCTGTACTGACCACTACACCACCGTACTGACCACTACACCACCGTACTAACCACTACACCACCGTACTAACCACTACACCACCATACTAACCACTACACCACCATACTAACCACTACACCCTGTGGTGTCATGTTTTGTAATATATATATATAAAAAAAACTGTGAAACTGATATAGTAACTTCTTTGCTATACTTTGCTGGTAACTGAACAGATATTGTAAATTATAAGAGATAATGGAATCTGACTATCAATTGAAATACTCTTGCTTTATAAAATGCTATGCACGAGATTATAACTACTTAAAGGCAATTATGCCATATGCCTTAATACACACACATACCTAGGTGATACGTCTGCCACACAATGACTTAATAATGCATTTCTAAAGCTTTGCAAATACACGATTCTTAGGAAGTGCTACCAAAAAAAGTCCACAGAACAATACAACAATACAAAATGATGCATTGTGACACTATAGTACACAACAAGGTGGGCTGTGAAACAACATATGCTGCACTGTGTTGTGTTGTTGTTACATCCCCTTACATATAATACGCAACAAAGACAGAGAAATCCAACGTGATGCGAGATCAGACGGAGGCAGCGAGTAACTGTGTATGTAACAAGGTCATTAGATAGACTGTATGGGTCGGTTATTACATTATTCATCAAAGGCCTGTCAAAACACATGCAGCAACACTACACAACCCACCACCTACTTCACATATAGCGCATAATTAACATGTGATCCTGCATTCATTGTGGTCATGTATTACATAACATTCATCACATCATAAACATTATAATTTAACAAGATAACAACAATAATAGAAGAGAAAGTGATTGGAATTGAGAGTGATTGGAAGTGGAGGGGGGGGTCATGAGAACCACAGCTGGTCTGGTTAGTATTCAGTCCCGGCTCAAGGTTGTGCTCTGGGCTTTATAGAGCTCTGCTGACAGTAAAGGTCAGACCACAACGGGCAGCAATCTGTTAAACCCTCTCCACACACTACACACCGCACAAGCATGGACAGCCCACCCTGAATTAAACTAGGCAAACGCACAATCTGCTGATGTCATCAGTTCCTGCAGAGGTGGATCTCATACTTGGCGGCTAATAGAGTGATGATAACTTGGGGGAGCTGATGTGGTCAGGGTTGGCGGTATGGAAGTTGGAAGTTGGATGGAAACCAACTCCACTGCAAACTGCATATAAGAAATACGGCAGGCCAATAAGAATGGGCTGTTTGACAGACATAAATATTGTCCAATCACAGATCAATAGTCTGGACAGGGACAAGGACACACAGAGATATCTCCTTTACTCCAGGAGTCAGGATCAACCCCTTATACTGGGGTTTCTCTTTTAGCACTGACTGTTGGAGGTGCTTTCTCTGGCCTGGACAGTTTGAAGTGTGTTGTGCATGTTCAGATATGCGTCACTGCATTTCTGCTGGTACTTAAAACACTAAGAGTGAATAATAAACACTGTGGAACCTTTTTAATAGGAAAATAAGCTCTTACTCACACGTTGCGTCATTATAAAGCATTATCAATAAGACAGGAGCGTCTACTTCAAAGGAGTTACTTTAAAAAACGAAACCAGACGCACAAACATATGAATACAAAGAAGTCGGGATGTGAAGCGAACGCAGCCAAAGTACACGGTTATATTCCACCCAGAACTGATTAGCTTTCTTATTTCACACCACAACTTACAACTAAGTTTCACACTCAAATTCCATATAACCTGCAGCGGCGAGAACAGATCCTTTTCACTCACGTCATTTCAACGATATCTGGATGGAGGCAGTAAAGGAGGCAGTGAAGAACCTAATGGAGGAGATGGAGGTGAGGAGCCTGTTCTGCTCTAGTTTAGACTATAATATAAAAGAGTGGTGCAAACAGAAAATCACAGCACACGTTAGATGTGATCCTGTTAATGTTATGAAGAGAGATTTTAACTCATCTAAGATCAATAGATGGTATTGAGGCAGCAGATATAAGAACTTCTCTTCCAGACGTCCTTCTACTCCAGAGCTACCTTTTTCTCCAGATGTCCTTCTATTTCAGAACTATCTTCTCCTCTAGACGTCCTTCTTCTCCAGAAGTACCTTCTCCTCCAGACGTCCTTCTACTCCAGAGCTACCTTTTTCTCCAGACACCTTCTACTCCACAAGTACCTTCTCTTCCAGACATCCTTCTACTATAGAACTACCTTCTCCTCCAGACGTCCTTCTACTTCAGAATGTTTTTTCTCCTCCAGACGTCCTTTTACTCCAGAGCTACCTTCTCCTCCAGACATCCTTCTGCTCAAGAACTAACTTCTTATCCAGACGTCCTTCTACTCCAGAACTATCTTCTCCTCCAGACATCCTTCTACTCCAGAACTACCTTCTTCTCTAGACATCCTTCTACTCCAGAACTACCCTCTTCTCTAGACATCCTTCTACTCCAGAACTACCTTCTTCTCCAGACATCCTTCTACTCCAAAGCTACCCTTTTCTCCATATGTCCTTCTACTTCAGAACTATCTTCTCTTTTAGACGTCCTTCTACTCCAGAAGTACCTTTTTCTCCAGACATCCTTCTACTCCACAAGTACCTTCTCTTCCAGACATCCTTCTACTAAAGACCTACCTTCTCCTCCAGACGTTCTTTTACTTCAGAAGTATTTTCTCCTCCAGATGTCCTTTTACTCCAGAGCTACTTTCTCCTCTAGACATCCTTCTGCTCAAGAACTAACTTCTTATCCAGACATCCTTCTACTCCACAACTACCTTCTCTTCCAGATATCCTTCTACTCCTGAACTACCTTCTCTTTTAGACGTCCTTCTACTCCAGAACTACCTTCTCCTCCAGACGTCTTTCTACTCAAGAACGAACTTCCCCTCCAGCTCTCCTTCTACTCCAGAACTACCTTCTCCTCCAGACGTCCTTCTACTCCAGAACTACCTTCTCCTCCAGACGTCCTTCTACTCCAGAGCTACCTTCTTCTCCAAACGTGTTTCTACTAAAGAACTTCCTTCTCCTCCAGACGTCCTTCTACTCTAGATCCATCTTCTCTTCCAGATGTCCTTTTACTCAAGAACTACCTTCTCAGTGTTCACCCACAGATCAACTGTACACAATACGATACACACCCCTGACTGCACCATCAGGTCAGCTTTTTATTCACCCTTATTATTGCTGCCTCCATCCACAGTTCACATCATAGCAACACAGTACAAAAACCTACAAAGAGAATAGAACAGAATAGAAAATATCAGAAGATTGATGTTAGGCTACCAGCTTCATGTCAAATGAATGACATCACTATTTCTTTTACTTTCTTTTTGGTTTTTACTGTATAGCACAGCACATAGGCGGCCACTCACTACTCTGACATCGGTGACTGTGTTCTCCCCGGGGCGAGCAGGGGTTGACACTAGTGGGCTCCCGGAGCCCCTCACTGCTGCTGCCCTCTCCTGGAGTGGACTGGCTGTGTTGTATTGCCACTGCTAATGGTGGGTTTGGTTTGGTTTTAGCAGCTTCAGTGTTTCAGTGTCTTCAGTGTCATTATCACTAATAATACCATTTATTTATATATTATTTTGACGCTATAGCCTGCAGGCCTGGCAGCCTTTCTCCTTCCATGTTAATGGAATAAAATAAAATAGAATAAGAAAGAAGACGACCGAAAAGATCAAAACACAACTGGTTATAATTGAATTGAATTGTACGTAATATAATAACCTCCATCATAGAGTACAATCCAACTTTAATAATAAATCTTTAACTAAACCTAAATTCCCAGACCCTAAAATCTGCATAGACACGAGGACCACTAGGGGGAGGGGGTTAACTACACCTCCTGTATATTAAACAATGCCCTTAAACCCTGGACCAGTGATCTAAAAACTCCATCATCATCAGCGTCATCTTGGCCAAGACCACGGCGTCAGTGAAGCCCCTCAGCCAGTGACATTTCAGCGTGTGTAACAGCCTGCGAGACCTGGAGCGGTGGGATCGCTCTTCCTCTGAAGTGATGCTAATTGTTACTGAATATTCTGAGTCATTGGATCACCGGGAAAACAGAAAAGGTCACAGCCACAATGATGACCACAAACTCTGTCATTTCATGTCTAATGGAACATGTCAACGATGTTCTCTTGTTTAATAAACAAATGCTATTCAGCAACAACTGGAGGAATAAACATTTCTGAGGCTCGCACCAAAGTCTTTGTGTTATTATAGGCAGTGGCGGAGCTAGACTTCTATCTCTGGGGTGGCCAGAGGGTGGCCAAAGCTATTGTAGGGGGTCCATAGACTATGACGATGAATATTCAGGAACACAATTAATTACAATCAAAATCTGTAAATGTTATACTGTTTTCATAAAGTACATCTTAAGCACACAGGAGATACGATCTGTGTATGAAATTTGCAGTTTATTAATGTCCAAAATATACAATATGTAAATGTAAAACACAGACACGCAAACACCTACACAATGTGTTCGTTTAAAAAAAATATATCAGTGATCTTGACATGAACATGCATAATGACGCAGAGTGCAGAGTTTAATCAAGCAAGCACCAGGATTAAGGGTGTTTTCACACCTGTAGTTCATTTCACTGGTCTGGATCAGTTAATGAGTTTGTTTACTTGGAGTGTTTCCTCCTCGGTTAAGTTTGTTTTCACAGGCAAAAACCCAAACGCACCAAAATGCTCCCCAACAAACCACGTGAGCACATTGTCTCCTCTAATTGGTCAGAGCTGTCTGGCGTGCGAGCGAGAAAGTCAACACAGGGAGAAGATCCGGTTTTCCCAAACTACTGCACATTTCTTGTAGAGCGTATCACGGAGCAGCGGCAGAGACAGCATCTGCTCATAGCTGTAATAATAATCTGATAATATACCTGCACTACAGTCCACCTGCAGACCACCCAGCTCACTCCAAACATCAAGTAGACAACGTCCCTCACTGCTAGTCCAAGAGAGACCTCGCTTCATTGTCCTCGCCCTGTTAGCTGCTACAGTTCTCCAGTTCTCTGTTTACGCCATCTGCCGCATCCCATAATGCAAAGCACACCTGGCTGCAGGAGATGTTTACATCAAACTTGTGGAGCACACCTAATACTTGGGTCGGATCGAGTCAAAGCTCTACACATTCTACTCAGTTCAAGTGAAACGTATAACGTGAAGTGCGCACTGGAAGCTGATAGTCATCTGTAGGCGCTATGATACCAACGTTTTTTACACCTTTCAGCACATTCAGCCAATGCAGATAGAGGGCGGGGCTATATGTCACGACAAAATCATTACCATTTTAACGAGCTCATGTGAAACAGCATATTTTTAACAAAATTAACAGTAAATAAACAAAGTAAATCATACAAATATCTCCAATACTGCAATCAATCAATTTAGACCCTTATTTTAAAACTAAAAAAGCTAATTAAATAAATGCAGTCAAAACTGCAGTCATTAAACACAGACTCTCTTATTTTAAACTAAATCTGTAATCATTAAATGTAGATCTTGAATTGCTGCTGCTGTACTGTTCGTACCGGTCAGATCTGGTCTGCACTGGGTTATTATCTGTTCTGGGTTATTAGTTTTGTGTTAGCTGCGTGTGCTAGCTCTGCTGTTTGCTGATACTCACTGTATTTGTCTTGGTTCCCCAACCAGAACACGTTGATTTTACTAATTTTGAGTCCTGGATGAGTCACATACGGTAACAAACTGCCAGACAGACAGCACATGCCGCGAACGCAAACTGTTCTAACGAGGCGCGCCGCTTTAGTCAGTCTATGGAAAATGAAAGGGTATGTATTTCCACCTAGTGGTTCAGATAGGAATTGCAATGACCTGGTTGAAAATACAGAAATTAAGCTCATTTCTTATTGCCATCGATCGGCTCTCGGGAAAGGCTAAATTGGAGAAATATCGGCCAATCACCGATCACATATTTCTTTCCATCTCTAGTTAACGTTATTTTGATACTTGTGGGTGAACTGGCATATCACACTGTAACCTAGTTAAAGCAAAGTTAAATTACAGTGAATGATCTCCTATCTGAACACAACAGTGACTTTAAACAATCACTCTGACTATTTCACCATCCATCAACAAGTAGGCTGCTGTTCTTCTCCCTGCTACGATATCTCTCCCGAGCGTTTTTACTCTCTTCTTCTTCTCCCTCTCTTTATAATGGTGGATTTATATAGACATTGGGGTGGATTACAACTCTTTGTGATACATAACTACTGCACAGGGGGGACCTAGCAGTTTACAGGTTATACCAATTACAAAATACAACAGGCTCTTTTAAACAAGACGTGCGGTGCCATGACATGTCTGTCATTTGGGGTGATGCCTGGGGGGTCCAGTGCCTCCCCGGCCCCTGCTTTGGCTCCACCCATGATTATAGGCCTGTCTAACGACGTATTGCCATTAAGGGGAACCTAATTTGCTTTTCTGGGTTTTCCCTTTCGTAAAACAGTCTGCAGAGACCCTTCGTGGTCTTTCCCACTGAGCCTCTTCGTCCTTACTGCCCCTTTTCACTCCCTCAGATCTTCCAGTACTAGTCTTTTTGCAGTCCCTCAGATCTTCCAGTGCTTGTCTGCTGGACTCGGTGTGAGGCAGATATTTTACAGCTCCTAAACTTTGGAACTCACTCCCACAGTCTCTTTGTGACTGCTCTAGCCTCTCTCCTCCTTCAAAGCTCAACTGAAAACCTTTGTCTGTACTTCATGCTATCGTTCTTCCTCTATGTCTTAGTTTTTCCCGCAGTATGTAAAGCACCACTGGGTTTGTGAGAGTGTCTTGTTGGAATTTTAGTTCTTCTCTCTGATACAAGGCGACATCATCTCGTTACTCAGTCCTTATTGTTCACCTGCCTGCAAGCTTGGCACACCTTTACACAACGCTCAGAGAGCGAAACCAGTAAAAACCGACCACTCTAAAACGTCCTGCTCCAGTCTACCTTTCATAGGTGGATCTACCAGCTTGTTCTACCTGACTTTTAGGATTGGACTCTGGCTCAAACTGATACTGGCCATTCAGAGCACACAGAGCATTTCAGACAGAGGATGAATACCATATGAGAAAAATCTTGTGTTTTGGGAAATTTGATGTGTTTTAAAAAATAATAATAATAAATTATAATAATACATGTGTCCCGAATGTAGATATTACATGACCAGCAGTTGTAACAGTTCAGATATGAATAATAAATATGTTCCTAAGGTAGATTTTAGCTGATCAACATGAGTAACAATTGAGTCATAATAAGTGAATATGGTATTAATGTTAATTAATTAACACATAATAAATGTAGCATTGGTTTAGATATTACATGCTCAACATATGTTACAGTTCAATTATGATCAATAAATGTGTTATTAATATATGTATCAACAGGTGTAACAGTTCAGACATAATAAATACATATGGTATTGACATACATATCACACCTACATAACACATGTAAGAGTTTATTAATGCTTTAAATGATGATTTAAAAAATTTGTCATTAACACGATCATGATATCACATGTCCAGCATGTGTAATGGTTCAGTTATGATTAAAAAATATTATTATTGTATTCATTACATCCTTAGCATGTTCAACAGTACAGCTTTGATAAATTAATGTATTAAGAATGTATTTATCACATCCTGATTAATGAATGTGCTATTAATGTAGCTGTTAAACCCTCAACATGTATATGTCATTATCAGTACTGTTTGAGTAGTTTGATCAGAGGAGGAGGGGTCCCCCTTGTGAGTCTTGGTTCCTCCCAAGGTCTCTTCCTCCACTGTCACCCATGGCTTGCTCACCAGGGTTTTTCTATGTTTTTATTTTCTTCTTATTTATGCTCTATTGAATGTTTCTCATCACTAAATTCCTGTAAAGCTGCTTTGTGATGACATCAGTTGTTTGCTTTGATTTAATAGGGTACTCTTTGCTGTCCCCTACAACTCTACTGATTTTAGACTCAGTGTTTAAGAGAACAGGTTTGAAGATGTGTGCAAAGGTTTGGGTACACCTGATCCAATTACATATTTTGTTGATTTTCTACAAGTAAATAAAAAACACCTCCTCTACAGATAACACACATTTAACACACAATTAGTTTATTGCTGTAAATATCGCACCCCCAGCATGTTTAATAGTTCTGTTATGATTAATAAATGTGTTATTAATGTATTTATAACATCTTGAAAATGTGTAACAGTTCAGTTATGGTTAATAAATGTGTTGGTTTTTACAGTCTAGCTAAAAACCAAACAGTTTTACAGTCACTAGGGGCTGTTACCATGGTAACAGTTAACCATCACCAGGCACAGGTCTACATTATTATAAACAAACCAAGAGCTCCTGCCTCAAACCTTTCTCAAACCTTTTGTTTCAAACCTGAAACCTTCTGAAGTTCAGCACCGGCCTCAGAATCCCAGCCAAGGAGAAGCTTCAGAAGGTGCTGCGCTGCACAAGCAGGTTGAGCAGTTCATACATTCCCACAGGAGCTCATGTAGAGCTGTCAGAACAGACAAACAGGTCAAGAGTGACTTCTAGGCTTCAGCTCTGTCTCACCTGAAGAAAGGTGCAAAGATACACCTCCAGCTGATGGAGGAACTTGGCAGGTTATTTCTTTCAGAAGACACAGATCCTGTACTTATTAATTACAGCTTCAGAGAGCATGACAGCTGTTCTCCGAGCGTCCCTCCTTCGCTCCTACAGAGGGGAGGCTGACGTCCTCACTTAAGGAATAAATTGAGCAGTGAATGGAAGACCTGACAGGAGAAATCATGGAATGAAGCGGTAGCTGAACAAGGCTGTCAGACTGCAGACTAAAGATGCAACACTGAGCCTTTGCAGCAATTTAAGGTGCTTCTAGGTGGTCTTCATTCATTCAGACGTTACACAACGTCTGAGAAACTGTTTAAAGCCTATTGTGAAAGATGGCCTTCAGCTTTTTCTCCCCAAACCCTTATGTTGTCGCTGGCCGAGAGAAATCATGTGCCTCTATTTTTGTTCATTTTTATTTTTCTACATCATTTGAACACGTCAGCTGCCATTTACACTGTGTGAAAATTTCATGATGAATGGACCAATAGAAATGCTTCGAAATAGCTTCCATTGAAAGTGTGACAGAACGGACAAACGAGTTTCCATATTCTCTCTTTACTCAGTCCCGCTCGGTCCCTGCTCTAGATTACAGTGGCTCATGCACTCTTCCTCACCATTTTAGCAGCTATCACAGCTGTTTCACTCCTCATTGCAATATTAATATTTGCTAGCTTGGTAAATAATCTTTTTACAGTTTAAACATGAACTTTACATCTTTATATTAGCAGCAGGTAGAATTTCCATACTTACATGGGCTGCATTATACAGTGCGTCCAAAATCTTCTACTTGTCTACTACTCAGTAGTGAAATCAGTAGGCGAGTGTGGCTAGTATGTCTGAATACTCAGTACTGAAATCGGTAGGCGAGCGCGGCTAGTATGTCTGAATACTCAGTAGTGAAATCAGTAGGTGAGCGCAGCTAGTATGTCTGAATACTCAGTAGTAAATCAGTAGGCGAGCGCGGCTAGTATGTCTGAATACTCAGTAGTGAAATCGGTAGGCGAGCGCGGCTAGTATGTCTGAATACTCAGTAGTGAAATCAGTAGGCGAGCGCGGCTAGTATGTCTGAATACTCAGTAGTGAAATCAGTAGGTGAGCGCGGCTAGTATGTCTGAATACTCAGTAGTAAATCAGTAGTCGAGCGCAGCTAGTATGTCTGAATACTCAGTAGTGAAATCAGTAGGCGAGCGTGGCTAGTATGTCTGAATGCTCAGTAGTGAAATCAGTAGGCGAGTGTGGCTAGTATGTCTGAATACTCAGTAGTGAAATCAGTAGGCGAGCGTGGCTAGTATGTCTGAATGCTCAGTAGTGAAATCAGTAGGCGAGTGCGGCTAGTATGTCTGAATACTCAGTAGTGAAATCAGTAGGCGAGCGTGGCTAGTATGTCTGAATACTCAGTAGTGAAATCAGTAGGCGAGCGTGGCTAGTATGTCTGAATGCTCAGTAGTGAAATCAGTAGGCGAGCGTGGCTAGTATGTCTGAATACTCAGTAGTGAAATCAGTAGGCGAGTGCGGCTGGTATGTCTGAATCCTCAGTAGTGAAATCAGTAGGCGAGCGTGGCTAGTATGTCTGAATACTCAGTAGTGAAATCAGTAGGCGAGCGTGACTAGTATGTCTGAATACTCAGTAGGTATTGAGTAGTAGGTGAACGGCTCCCGGATGACCTACTGAATCGGCAGCCATTTTTATGTAGGTGAACACAGCACACTGTGTATCCCATGATTCACCTGGAGCCGCAGATGAATTCAGAGTGGAGTAAATAAACGGTGTAAAGCTGAACGTCGGCTGTGTGTACGTAGCTACGGCTAGTGAACTGCTGCTACAGAAGTTAGCGCTACTGCTGAGATAAACAATGATTACATTCCTCCCATTTATCTTCTCTGATCTACAGCTCCACACCATCTGACACATAATCAGACAAAAACACAGATCAGTTTCACAAAAAGATCTAAGTCTGTCAGTAAACGAGCTTTTAAATGAACAGCAGGACTTTTATGGTTGTGGTCTGACGTCTTGCGTCACAGGACGTTGGTAATATGGTGGACGTAGTACAACTGAGCTTGTGTGGTACTAAAACTCTCCTACTGAAATTACCTACTAGTCTGACGCTCGAGCGTACAGGCTCTAATCTATTACTGAGTAGTAGGCGATTTCGGACGCACCTTTAGTGTCCTGGTCTGGGATGTTTGAGCTGTCCTTAAATAATGCCGGGGCAAGTTCAGACATGCCCAGTAGGACCCTGTTGGAGTGTTTCATTAGGAGGGGGGT
Source organism: Megaleporinus macrocephalus (assembly GCA_021613375.1). Taxonomy (NCBI): domain Eukaryota; kingdom Metazoa; phylum Chordata; class Actinopteri; order Characiformes; family Anostomidae; genus Megaleporinus; species Megaleporinus macrocephalus. The sequence goes on along the minus strand of CM038704.1, from coordinate 8,524,962 downwards.
TCATGGGGTTTATGCAATCTGAAATGCTTTGTTGTCATGTAGATTGTTTTTTTTTCTTTCTGCACCTTTTAAACTTGTGACTGGACTGTCCAGTTAGAACCAGTATTTCCTGGATTCTGTATTTTAATGAATCAGTAATTTTCTATAATCGTTATTGTCTCCCCTGAAGAGGAGGATGAGTAGTATGTACTGGTTTAAGTAGACCAGTGGAGGGTATTTAAGGGCTCATTCCAGTTAAAGGGAAAGACTGGTTGGTAGTTATGCCAATGTGCACTGGGGGGGTGGAATGTTGTTTTCCTAAAATTGAAAACCTAATGTGCTATTGTGGTTTTGCAAGCGTTTTTTTTAACTCACAACCTTCATGGAGCATATCTACCCTTACCTGCAAGCATTTTGGAGATACTTGTTGTTCTTTGGACAGCGACGATATGTAAAAACTGCACTGAACAGACTTTGGCTTCAGCAAAGACCCTTGTAGAAAGCAGAGCACTTAGCATATATCTAGCATTGGAAACCCCATATAACAGAAATTTATCTAATTCAGATTGTCACTGCTGAGACTTATCTGAAAGTACTTATCTGTGCTAGCTGATCTTTCATTTCATTATATCAGGTTCAATATAGCTACAATTCCCATAGAGATGCCAGAGACAATTAATATTATGTTATAAAAAACTTTAGACACAAAGTTTTTAGAAGACACAATGTATGATATTAAGAAGGGTCAGATATATTTATGCTTTATTCTGATGTACTGTACAAAAGTCTTTGGCACCTATGCTGCTAGTTTAAAAGCCTTCATATTATCAATAAGTGTATTATCACCAGTACGAAGACAAGATCTGATTAGAACAGATGTAAATAATCATACATACAATACAAAGTAACATGAATATCTTATTGTGAGAGAAGTAGATCAGATCTTGAGCTCCAGTTTGAAGAACAAAATGTAGTTCCAGATTTCTCCTGGACGCCCCAGACATTGTATGAATGTAATCAGTTCCTTCAGCAGCAATCTTGATTTAGCTTAATGAAGTACTGAGCAGTCAAAGCAGGTATTAGATGAGAACTGTAAATAATACTGGGTGTTTCCACAAGGAGAAGCATGAAAAGGGTTAAATACACATACTAATGTATGGAAAAAGTTCTAGTAACTGTGTTAACACTATTTGAATATTTTAAATTACTGTGTTTTGCTCAGTAAATAAAAGCTTCTCGTCTGAAATGTGGTTATTTTTCAGCCTTATAGCAAAAAAGAGCACAAATTCTTGTCTGCATTCCAGACTGAAGGTCTATTCAGTGGGCTTATTAGTAACATTATATGTTCTTACAGTAATAATGTTATTAAGAACAAGCAGACCACGTTGGCTTAGTTGCTCATTTTAGATGGAGATTAAAGCTGGCCGAGAATCTTAAGCACTCAGTGGCAACAAAAGCAATTTCTTCTCTTTTCTGGAGACCACTAAGTGAGAGTTAATTGAATCATTATCTCCCCATTAAGTGGTGATTTTCTTATCAGATACAGCTGCTTCTGACAAGAGTACCTACAGCTACCCACTCGCTCTGTCTGAGCATTAATCAGGTCTCCTCAGGGAGAGAGCGTAATTGCTGGTGCTACCTAGAGTGACCGGCTTTGCGTCAGTCAGAAGACTTGGCACCCATCAGGCCTGGTTTATGTACAATTATCACTTTTCTTGACTAATGATGAAAAAATTAATTTGATGAAACTTTAGGATCGTCTTAAGGCTCATTTATACTCCCTCTACATGCGATACGACCGTCACTGCCCACATACTTCTCTGCATCAGCTCCGTTGACATGGTTGCTGAGCAAACACTTCCAATAGAGGGCAGTATGGAGTAAATCAAACATGGCGGCGGTGAAGGAGCTTGTAGTTCTGTATTTACTTCAAAAACAACGGACTGTCCCTGCACCGTGGCGAAGATACATCATGGTTAAAATTCTAACAAATCGCAACCAAACTTCAAGAAGTCGTATGTAAGTTCGTATGGAAGTTGTTGCGTCTTGCACTGCCCCCATGGTCTGCAGTGGTATTGTTCCATCCCGTCCGCATCCGTTAGCTTTCAGAAAATGTGAAAATTAGGCACAAAATTAACACAGAGTACGAACAGAAAGCTCCATGTGTATCCGTATCCGTATTTAACATTGAGTATAAATAAGCCTTAGATCAAGCATGGCGGCAGTGGAGGAGCTCGTAGTTCTGTATTTACTTCAAAAACAAAGAAAAACAATGGTTTGTCTTTGCGCTGTGGCGAAGTTATATCATGGTTAAAGTTTCTAACCAACTCGCACAACCAGGGTGCGTCCGAAAGCAGTGCGCGAGTAATACATGAAAAGTCCCAGGATGACGTACTGCAGGGGCAGACATTTTTAAGTATGCAGCCCCAGCACACTGTGCTATCCCAGGATTCCATCGGAGCCACAGAGGAATTCAAAACGGAGAAAAAAGGGCGGTGAAAAGCAGAACGTCGGCTGTGTGTACGTAGCTACGGCTAGTTGAACTGCTGCTACAGGAGTTAGCGCTGCTTCTGAGGTAAACAATGATTACATTCCTCTAGTTTAGTCTTCTCCCAGCTACAGCTACACACCGTCTGAGTTCATATTCAGACAAAAACACAGATCAGTGTCACAAACAGGATCTAAACCCGTCAGTAAACAGGGCTTTTAAATGAATAGCGGTGGTGGTCTGTCCTCTTGCGTCACAGGCTCAGAGTATGAACAGAAAGCTCCATGCGTATCCATTTCCGTATTTAACATTGAGTATAAATGAGCCTTTATGGTCAGTTTAGCTTCAACACCGCCCATTAGCACCGCACAGTGTGTTCTAAAGAGCCTAAAATTAGTATTTAATGCCGGCTCATCCAGACATGGAGGCACATGGGAAGTGCCGGACCCACAATAAGTGAGATTTGTTAAAATGGGATGTATAAATAGGATTTTAGCTAAAAAAAGAAATGTGCATATGTGCTATGTGTGATGTGCTGGGCTGTGGAGTGCAGTGTTTGTGCCTACCATCCAGCTGCAATGTACAGCTAGAAGTGACCTGATCTGATCTGTGATTTCTGCACTGAATTAGAATTCAAAACTACACAGTCAAGTCACATTATTATTTCCACTTTTTACTTTTGACGGCAGCAGCGTGTCGGTGGCAGCATTACTGTCTGGGGGAGGTTTTCGTGGCATTCTCTGGGCTCACTCATCCAAACGCACTGATTTTGATATTAATCCATCCTTGCAGATCACATACTCCCATACATGCTGATTGTCTTTCCTGGAGCAGATTCCAGCAAGACCAGGTGGCATGTTACATGGTTTGAAATGGAAGAGCTGACCAAGACGTCCAAATACTACCCTGGACCCCTATTTCCCCAGACTGGAACCCAATTGAGCATCTGTGGGACCATCTGGATGGTGGTGTTCGCTGTATGGATCCTACCCCATGCTTCCTCCAGCAGCTGTGGGATGCACTGCAGTCAGCATGGCTCCAGATCCTGGTGATAACCTACCAGGACCTTATTGAGTCTCGCAGTCCATCCAGCTGCTCTCCGTGCTGCACAGTGCACTCATTGGTTAATTTGGATGTTAGCTGGTCATAATAATTCCTCTACAATTAACCCATATGTGCAGTGAGCACACACACTCAAACCAAGGCTGGTTCCCTGACCTTCTGCCCACAACTGCCCCTACTGTATTTGATTTATCTGTGGTGTTTTGCAGTATTTGTCCATCAGCGTTCTCTCACTACAATAACAAGCACCAATCTATTCTATCTTTATTCAGCACCAAGCGATCATCAGAAACTAGTTTTGAGCTTATCAGTCACAGAAAACAAGCCAAACTGAGGGAGGATATCTAGACAACCAGACTACCTTGCTACCTTCAGCTATTTGATATTATCTATAAGCTCCACTGTAGGTAAGGTAGTAAATCACTGTATGTATAGTGACATAGAACATTATTTGTGGAATTACAGTAAATTACTAATAAATAAACTAAATACAACATTATCTGTACATCTGTTTATTATTAGATAAATCCAATTAAAGGTCACTTAATAAACTAAACAAGGTATTTTATTTATTTATTTATTTTTAAATATATATATTTTTTTTTGTTTATTATTTTTTTATTTAGTGTTGTAGCAGTCTGCAGTTTGGGGCGTGGCCAGAGAGTAATATAACTTTTCGTTTCAAAGTGCTTTCTGACTAAAGTTAATATAAACGTTAGCTAACCCAAACCCTCCTAGTCTGTTACCATAACAACACATTATACAAAAGCCGGTTTTAGTGTAGTATATTGTAGCGTCGCGCCAATAGCAGCTGGCGCTGGGTTGGTTTTCTTTATAAAGGGCTGGTATTTTGAGTGAGTTCAATAAATCTCCAAAATGAGTAATATTCAATATACTTCGTCACGATGTATTATCATCGTTGTTATTCATTGTCCTCATCACTGACCTCGCGTTTAAAGCTGACGCGAGCTACCCGACGCTCCAGCGAGGCGAGAGCTCGGCTCAGTGAAGCTGCTGACTGCAGAATATTTTTGAACAGGCATCCCAACCCAAGCCTTAATAAAGTGAAAGACCCCGAACACCTGACAACCAGAGCCCGTTTCTAACAACAAAGGAACAGCAAATATTACTTCACTATAATGATGATAACATAGCTGTAAGCAGTAAGATACTCTGCTCTTTAGTGGAAACGTTGACCATCTGCCTTCCTTCTGAATGTACTAGCTAACACACAATATGATTTCAAACCCCCCAAAATGAACCCCAGACCAGCTGCAGGTTTCCAAACATTCATAACACCTTCACTACGAGAGTTGGCCTGTTTACAACAGATATGTAGCAATGATTGTATTAAAGATTTGGATATGCATCTCCTCTTGTAGGTCACATACACCTATACATGCCGATTATCTTCTCTGGGGCGGATTGGATCTTCCGTGCGATATAGCACATGGCCAAAAAATGTCCCACGTTGGTTGAAAGAGTAAGATATTTGGGTCTTTTAGCAGAAACGTTGACCATCTACCTTCCTTCTAAATGTACTAGCTAACCTCATCCCCCTAAATGAACCCAAGAGCAACTGCAGGTTTCCAAAAGTTCCTTCCACCTTCATTAGAAGGTTGTTCTCTAATCCACAGACCTTAAAATCTCAATCTAAAGTCTAACCCAGCACCGCTGAAGGACAAGAGTGGGCATGTTTACAACAGACGTAGCAATGATTGTATTTAAGCAGCCCTTCAGCGAAGGACGATGCAAGGTTACTGAAAACTGTAGAGTCCTACATCTTTTTACTGTAACTGCTGCCTTCAAGCGACACGTTTTCCAGATTCACCATCAGCACATTTAACTTTCACAATCATGTGTGAGCATCGAAATGAAGAACCACATTCATATTCATTTTCATTTCACAGTCATTTGAGGGTCACTGTGTAACTCGAGAGCTGAAGAAAAAAAAACTAAACAAAACAAGTGTATGCAAATCATACACACCAGTTGAGGGTTTAATCAAATGCATTATACAGAGCGCTGCTGGTGACTTTACAAAAACAAAGCCTGGCCACTACGTGCTGCGAACAGGATGCCAAAGTGTGTCTATGACTTTGTGAAGTGAAATGATTGATTCGTGATTATTAAACTGTGGCAAGGCTTGCGAACAAGAGGTTTAAGTGTGATTATGACTGGTGAAGGTATGGAATGAGATAATTATAACTTTATGGTCACCAAGTACAATTTGAAATACAGCATTAAATAAAGTCATGGTGACAATTAAGTGAGGGGTGAGACTGAAAGAATAAAGTCATGCAACTAATAAGACTTGAACTTAAGATAATAAGGTCATGGTTACCATTTAGTAAGGTTTGAGATTGACATAATGGAGATTGACATAAGTCATGGTGACTACTTAGTAAGGTTTGAGATTGAGATAATTTAGTAATGGTCACCATTTAGTAAGGATTGAGATAATTAAGTCATGGTGACTATTTAGTAAGGTTTGAGATTGAGATAATTAAGTCATGGTGACTATTTAGTAAGGTTTGGGATTGAGATAATTAAGTCATGGTGACTATTTAGTAAGGGTTGAGATTGAGATAATTTAGTAATGGTCACCATTTAGTAAGTTTTGAGATTGAGATAATTAAGTCATGGTGACTATTTAGTAAGGTTTGGGATTGAGATAATTAAGTCATGGTTACTATTTAGTAAGGGTTGAGATTGAGATAATTTAGTAATGTTCACCATTTAGTAAGGGTTGAGATTGAGATAATTAAGTCATGGTGACTATTTAGTAAGTTTTGAGATTGAGATAATTAAGTCATGGTGACTAGTAAGGTTTGGGATTGAGATAATTACGTTGTGGTCACTATTTAGTAAGGGTTGAGATTGACATAAATCATGGTGACTAGTAAGGTTTGGGATTGAGAATTTAGTAATGCTCAACATTTAGTAAGGTTTGGGATTGAGATATTTAAATTGTGGTTACTATGTAGTAAGGTTTGGGATTGAGATATTTAAATTGTGGTTACTATTTAGTAAGGTCTTGGATTGAGATATTTAAATTGTGGTGATTATTTAGTAAGGTTTGAGATTATTTGTCATAATTAAGGCATGGTGACTAGTAAGGTTTGGGATTGAGATAATTTAGTAATGTTCACCATTAAGTAAGGTTTGAGACTGAGATATTAAGTCATGGTGACTAGTAACATTTGAGATTAAAATAATTAAGTCATGGTCCTTAATTAGTAGTATTTGAGATTAAGATAAATAAGCACAGGTCACCAGCTAATAAAGTATAAATAAAGATAAATCATGGTCACATATTAGTAAGGTTTGGGATTAAAATAATTAAGCTATAGTGACTATGTAGCAAGATTTGAAATTAAGTCAAGTTACAAAAGGGTTTAAGATTGAGATAATTAAGTTAGATCATCATTTAGTAAGGCTTTGGATGGGGATAATTAAGTCATATTGACTAGTAACTAGTTTGAGATTAAAATAATTAAATCATGTCCTCTAATTAGTAAGGTTTGAGATTGAGATAAATAAGCATTGGACACTAATAAATTATGAAATTCAGATAAGTAAACCATGGTCACTGTTTAGGTTTGAGATAATTAGGTAATAGGGACTAGTAAAGTTTGTGATTGAGATAATTAAGTAATTGTCACAGTTTATTTTTGTTTCAGATTGAGATGATTATGCCATGGTGACTATTTAGGAAAGTTTGGGATTGAGATAATTAAGTCATGGTGACTATTTAGTAAGATTTGGTATTGAGATAATTAAGTCATGGTGACTACTTAGTAAGGTTTGAGATTGAGAATTATGTCATGGTCACAATGTATTATTGTTTAGATTGAGATAATTACATCATGATGACTGTTTAGGAAGGTTTGGGATTGAGATAATTAAGTCATGGTGACTATTTAGTAAGGTTTGGTATTGAGATAATTAAGTCATGGTGACTACTTAGTAAGGTTTAAGATTGAGAATTATGTCATGGTCACAATGTATTATTGTGTAGATTGAGATAATTACATCATGATGACTGTTTAGTAAGGTTTGGGATTGAGATAATTAAGTCATGGTGACTATTTAGTAAGGTTTGGGATTGAGATAATTAAGTCATGGTGACTACTTAGTAAGGTTTGAGATTGAGAATTATGTCATGGTCACAATGTATTATTGTTTAGATTGAGATAATTACATCATGATGACTGTTTAGTAAGGTTTGGGATTGAGATAATTAAGTCATGGTGACTATTTAGTAAGGTTTGGGATTGAGATAATTAAGTCATGGTGACTATTTAGTAAGGTTTGAGATTGAGAATTATGTCATGGTCGCAATGTATTATTGTTTAGATTGAGATAATTACATCATGATGACTGTTTAGTAAGGTTTGGGATTGAGATAATTAAGTCATGGTGACTATTTAGTAAGGTTTGGGATTGAGATAATTAAGTCATGGTGACTATTTAGTAAGGTTTGGGATTGAGATAATTAAGTCATGGTGACTATTTAGTAAGGTTTGGGATTGAGATAATTAAGTCATGGTGACTATTTAGTAAGGTTTGGGATTGAGATAATTAAGTCATGGTGACTACTTAGTAAGGTTTGAGATTGAGAATTATGTCATGGTCACAATGTATTATTGTTTAGATTGAGATAATTACATCATGATGACTGTTTAGTAAGGTTTGGGATTGAGATAATTAAGTCATGGTGACTATTTAGTAAGGTTTGGGATTGAGATAATTAAGTCATGGTGACTATTTAGAAAGGTTTGGTATTGAGATAATTAAGTCATGGTGACTACTTAGTAAGGTTTGGGATTGAGAATTATGTCATGGTCACAATGTATTATTGTTTAGATTGAGATAATTACATCATGATGACTGTTTAGTAAGGTTTGGGATTGAGATAATTAAGTCATGGTGACTAGTAAGGTTTGGGATTGAGATAATTAAGTCATGGTGACTACTTAGTAAGGTTTGAGATTGAGAATTATGTCATGGTCACAATATATTATTGTTTAGATTGAGATAATTACATCATGATGACTATTTAGTAAGGTTTGAGATTGAGATAATTAAGTCATGGTGACTATTTAGTAAGGTTTGGGATTGAGATAATTAAGTCATGGTAACTATTTAGGAAGGTTTGGGATTGAGATAATTACATCATGATGACTGTTTAGTAAGGTTTGAGATTAAGATCCCAATTAAGTCATGGTCACTAGTTAGTCATTTTTGAGATTGTGATAAGTAATGCCCACAATTTAGTAATGTTTGGTATTAAAATAATTAATAATAATTGGTGATTATTTAGTATGGTTTGGGATTGAGGTCATGACCATGATTTAGTCACCTTTCGGGTTAAATGTATTTACATTTGTGGGCATTGCTTATGATGTGACCATGGAACAACATAATTCATGTTCATAAGTAATAATCATAACTTGTTTAGGTCAGACAATTACATAATTAATCTGTGCTGGCGAAAACCAGCAAGGCTTGGGATTTAGATAATTAAGGTAAAGTGAAATAATCAAGTTATAGCGTTAGAATCTTCTCCCACATGTTAAGCTGTGGCCACACACTATTTTCTTATTAAAAGGAAACGGCGCCAGTGCAGCAATGCAGCAGTAGATTATTCCATTCCAGCCTTTTCTTTGAAAGCCTGAAATAAGTAAATGAGTTTGTGTATCGAGGACAAAGAAACCAATCATTTTCTCCGTGTAGGGCCACATGCGCTGCTCTGCTTAGGGCCCTCAAAGCTCTGTCTTTTATCAGAACATTCTGTTTGGTGCATAAAGAACAGAATCCCACATGAAGGGGATTCAGGATCAGTCGGGCTTTATTAGACCCTCGCTGCAGATATCAAAGAAAATGGAAAGCTTGTGTACTTGACAGCCCCGTCGGACTGGACACTGCAGAATTCCAAAATCTATAGTTCAGAGTGATGATTCTGAGAACGGCCAAGCATCCTTATCTTTTAAATGATAAAAGCATTTGATACTTTTACTGGTTTCTGGAAACGTGGCACAATGAGAAGAAAACAAAAGGCACAGCATAAATAACTTATTATAGAAGAAGGAAGAGCTACAACAGTACCCTGATGTTTCCATTACCTTCATTCTACCTTCATCATGACAAACAATCTAAAAAATTAGCCAATTTTAATCCCATCTGTCTGTAGTCTCACATTTAAATCTAAAGAAAAGATGGTATGTGTTGACAAAATGAGCTTTATCAAAATGTTTAAATCAATTTCAATAATATAATTTTTATGAGAATCTGAACAAGTTCACATGATCCCTAAACACAAATTCAAATTACTCCAAACTCAAATTATCACCAATATTAAGTGAGCCAATATAACAGTGTCTGCATTTTCCAACCAATGAATGTATATATGTCACTACATACAGTCACTGAGTGTATATATATTATTACATTGTCACTGTCCAAAGAAAAAAAATATATCTTCATTTTTGTTAGTTTTCATTTTTCTATATAATTTAAACAGAACAGCTTTGCTTTATATTTAGTTTCATGATGAATGGACCAATAGAATTGCTCCCAAATTACTAGGAATGAAACCTCTAAGTTAACTCACATAAAAAGTAAAAAATGTTTTTGGCCTCTACTGTAAAGTTACTATTTTGGAGCTGTTTCTCTTTGGACAGTGACAATATGATTCACATGTACAGTCAATAAGTGTTTTTATTATTTGTGTATTTTACTCTATTATACAATATTATATCTACACAGTGGCAAGAAAAAGTATGTGAACCCTTTGAAGTTACCTGGTTTTCTGCAGATGCTTGTTGTGAAAAGCAAACTCAAAAAGTCTGAGTGTCTTATCAGTGAAAGTAGCCCTACACCTCGCTCCAATCTCGCTTCATTGATTGGACTCCAGGTTTGCTAACTTCTGACTCTAATTAGCTTTTGTTGAAGTCATTAGCATAAGGGTTCACTTACCTTTTTCCACCAGCACTGTGAATGTTTAATGGATGTGTCCAATACAGACATGAAATATTATAAACGTTTGTGTGGTATTAGGTTAAGCACATTGTGTTTGTCTAGGCTTGGGACGGTTTATGACCAATTAATGCAGAAAACCAGGTCATTTCAAAGACTTTACACACACACACACACACACACACACACACACACACACACACACACATAAAAAACTGTGCTTACACGTGTACGGATATTCTACACATAGTGAGTCTGAGTAGATATATATTATAAGAGCTGTTATTTACAGAATCTGTACTGCTGTGCTACAAAGGAGTTCCTGTAATACAGTGAAGAGCTCTTGTTCTTGTTCCAGTGGGGTTAACTAGAGATCCACCAAGCTGCCTTTACTTTACAGCTTGTTGCAGTCACGAAATTGCAGCAAATAAAAAACACTACCATGTAATTAATAGCAATTAACAATTTAATTGGCTTTTTTGTTTGCTTGTTGTATGCAGCTATTCATATAAATGTCTGAAGCTGTTTTGCTCGAGCTCTGTTTTGCTAAACGGCTCAAGCTCAAATAAACAAACATTAGAGGGCGCTGGTGAGAAAAGGTGTTTCAGCACCAGTCAGAAGTGTTAGGAATTCTGTGGTTGTCATGGGATCCTCAGTAGCTGCATTTTCTGCTTTCCTTTGTTGTGTTTACATGCCTTTGCTTGCACATAGCAGTTGGAAATGACGCAATGTAAAAACGTGTGTTCAGCTTCACTAATTGTGATTAGGGGATTGTGGGACTGGCCTAGTAATGCATAGTAGTGCCGGTAATAATTTATAATGTTAACTTTCCACTTTTAACAATTTCCAATTATGCTTTGCCTTAGTGTTCATTAGTCTGGCCCCTAGAGAACTGGACCCTGTTAATGGTGGGGACAGTTAATCTATATACTCAGCAGTAAGCTTTCTGAACATACTCAGACTATTAGGGCCACAGGGTGACGGAGAGACTGAGTGTCTGTGGTATGTGGTGGCAGAAGCCAAAGAGGAAAATGCACTGTCGCAGCGTGAGGTTTATCAGGTCATCAGACCCTGAGTGACCACACAGGAACCACAACTATATCACACACCAGCACATCTTCTAATATTTGATTATCTCTTTAATTTGAACCCAAAACTACAACTTTACACTAAACATCGATATTATTCTCAGTTAAAACAATAATAATAAACTTTACATGTACTCTACTTCTTTGTGATTGGCTTGTCAATTTAAATGTAACTAATCACATTCTACAATTCATGTGTCAAACTAAAACTCATTGATTCACTATTATTTAATTGCTTACAGGAATGATATAAGTGTCAGGAAATATAAAGTTAAAACAGGTTGATTATGCAGAATGTTCAGCATTTAAAAGCTGCTAAAGGAGGAGGAATGTCAGAGGCATATAGCATTTCAAGATATTACACTACAAACCACTCTGAGAACTACCAAACCATACTGCTTCCCATCTACAATTACCAAACCACACTGAAAACTTCCCATCCACAGCTACCAAACCACACTGAGAACTTCCCATCCACAACTACCGAACCACACTAAGAACTTCCCATCCACAACCACCAAACCACACTGAAAACCTCCCCTCCATAACTACCAAACCACACTGAGAACTTCCCATCCACAGCTACCAAACCACACTGAGAACTTCCCATCCACAACTACCGAACCACATTAAGAACTTCCCATCCACAACTACTAAACCACACTGAAAACCTCCCCTCCACAACTACCAACCACACTGAAAACCTCCCCTCCACAGCTACTAAACCACACTGAGAACTTACCATCCACAACTACCAAACCGCACTGAAAACCTCCCCTCCATAACTACCAAACCACACTGAGAACTTCCCATCCACAGCTACTAAACCACACTGAGAACTTACCATCCACAACTACCAAACCACACTGAGAACTTCCCATCCACAGCTACCAAACCACACTGAGAACTTACCATCCACAACTACCAAACCACACTGAGAACTTCCCATCCACAGCTACTAAACCACACTGAGAACTTACCATCCACAACTACCAAACCACACTGAGAACTTCCCATCCACAGCTACCAAACCACACTGAGAACTTCCCATCCACAACTACCGAACCACACTAAGAACTTCCCATCCACAACTACTAAACCACACTGAAAACCTCCCCTCCACAACTACCAACCACACTGAAAACCTCCCCTCCACAGCTACTAAACCACACTGAGAACTTACCATCCACAACTACCAAACCACACTGAGAACTTACCATCCACAACTACCAAACCGCACTGAAAACCTCCCCTCCACACCTACCAAACCACACTGAAAACTTCCCATCCACAGCTACCAAACCACACTGAGAACTTACCATCCACAACTACCAAACCACACTGAAAACCTCCCCTCCATAACTACCAAACCACACTGAGAACTTCCCATCCACAGCTACCAAACCACACTGAGAACTTACCATCCACAACCACCAAACCACAATGAGAACTTCAAATCCACAACTACCAAACCACACCGAGAACTTCCAAATCCACAACTACCAAACCACATTAAGAACTTCCCATCCACAACTACCAAACCACACTGAGAACTTCCCATCCACAGCTACCAAACCACACTGAGAACTTCCCATCCACAGCTACCAAACCACACTGAGAACTTCCCATCCACAGCTACCAAACCACACTGAAAACCTCCCCTCCACAACTACCAACCACACTGAAAACCTCCCCTCCACAACTACTAAACCACACTGAGAACTTCCCATCCACAACCACAAAACCACAATGAGAACTTCAAATCCACAACTACCAAACCACACTAAGAAGTTCCCCTCCACAACTACTAAACCACAATGAGAACTTTCCATCCACAACTATCAAACCACACCGAGAACTTCACAGCTACCAAACCACACTGAAACCTCCCATCTACAAATACCAAACCACATGGAGAACTTAAAATCCACAACCACCAAACCAAATTGAGAACTTCCCATCCACAACTACTGGACCCCACTAAGAACTTCCAATCCACAGCCACTAAACCACACTGAGAAATTCCCATTCCATCTGAGGAGGGCTTCTGTTCAACCAAAGCACAGCAATGCAGCACACACTGTTATGCTGAGCCAGTTGAGCTAAAAGTAAAAAAGAGCAAAACCTGTTCTGACCAGTAGATGGGCGTGCCTGTAGATGCTTGGTCCCAGTCCTCTGTGGCCTAAAGTCTGCAATCTTACCTGAAATTAAGGGGAAACAGAAGCCACATAGTTACAGTTCAGTTCAGTTTACAGCAGGATAGTGAATCAGACGGAGCTGCTCTCTAAACGTGTCTGTGGAGTGATCCTGCTTTCTGTGGCTTTATTGGTTTTATCAGTTATAGCACACTGAAAATTAGTGACTCCTTTTAAAGCTCAGGCTCTCAAGATCTGATGATGCAGCAAATCAACTCAAACCACTGCGCCACTGTGGAACCCAATATCAGTGACTCTTTTTATCTGTGTATGATACAGTATAGCACAGACTGAACCACAGAACCTGAACACAAAACGCCAGCACAGTTTGGATTATTCATTCCAATTCCATGCTGGATATTATCAAATATTTAAAAGGGGCCTATTATGCTTTGCTGTTTTTTTCCTATTTCCTTTAATGTGCCGAGAGGCAGAAACTCTCTCACAGAAACCACTCAGCTACCTGAAATGCCTCATTAGAATTACAGCCCTTTTACAAGGTGATGTCATCTGGTAACACAGTCCTTATTGTCTGCCTACTGGCCAGCTTGACACACCCTGACTCAACACACCACATTTACTGGAGGCTCCGGTGGTTGACTAATCAGAACGGAGCAATCAAACTGACCAATCAGAGATTGATCCAGCCCTTGATCCAGTTAGATTTCCAGCCCTTTTACAAGCCGATGTCATCTAGTAACACAATCTTTATTGCCTGCCTACCAGGAAGGTGGAACACCCTCACACACAACACATGGTTGTAACGTTCTACAGTCTGCAGGAATATAAAGCCAAAAGTACTCAATCAGAGCTTGATCCAGCTCTTCATCCAGTTAGATTTTTAGTTTTTTTACAAGGTGATGTCATCTAGTAACACAATCTTTATTGCCTGCCTACCAGGAAGGTGGAACACCCTCACACACAACACATGGTTGTAACGTTCTACAGTCTGCAGGAATATAAAGCCAAAAGTACTCAATCAGAGCTTGATCCAGCTCTTCACCCAGTTAGATTTTTAGTCTTTTTACAAGGTGATGTCATCTAGAAACACAATCTTTATTGCCTGCCTACTGGCCAGCTTGGTACACCCTTACATACAACACACAGCATCTACTGGAGGCTCTGAGGGTTAACTAATCAGAACAGAGTGATCAAGCTGACCAATCAGAGCACACCGGGCTAATGAGGAGGTGGGGCTTAAAGATACAGGTGCTTTAATAGAGTGTTTCAGACAGAAAGTAATTACAGATGTACAGCAGAAGAAAAATGCTGTGTTCTGGAAGACAGACGCATGTAACTATGAACATTCACTTAATCCAATTAAGTTAAATGTAATAGGTCACTTGAGGGGTCGGGCATTGATAATGGATTAGAAGGCCTGGTTCGCAATTAATGTTCCAGTTATTTCCAAAGGTTTTCAGTGGGGTTGAGGTTCCTCCACACAAAACCCGTCAAAACCACATCTGTATGGAGCTGGCTTAGTGCACCGGGACACTAAGAGTCAAGTTGAAACAAAGTTTTTTCCCCAAATTCCTGCCACATCATGAATCATCTAATTGTGTAAAATGTATGTTGTGAGCTGTAGCATTAACATCACACTTTACTGGAACTGTGAAACCCAAACCCTGAAAAACCAAACTTTGCCATTGGCACTATTAAATTTGGCATCTGCCAATCCTGAGTGTGCTTCATGATTACTGATAAAGCAAGATCCTTCCAGCTGACTCTAGGCATCGTGAATCGGGACCTAAGCCTTTTATGTAGCAGCTTGGCCATGGGAGCCCATTTGATGAAGCTCCTAATGCACAGTTCTTGAGCTGTTGTTGCTACTAGTGGCTGGTTGGTATTTTTTACTGATGCAAACTTTATCACTTAGCAGCCCTACTTTGCGAGTTTGCTTGCTCTACTGCTCCATGGCTAAGCTACTGTTGCTCCATGTCACAATGATAGCGCTTACAGTTGTCCAGGGCAGATAACTGACAAACTGACTTGCGACAAGTATAGTATCCTATAACAGAGCCATGTTTAAAATCACCAATGTTTTCCATATGACCCAGTTACGGCCAGTGTTTGTCTATGGAGCTTGCATGACTATGTGCTTGATTTCATACAGCTGTCAGCAATGGGTGCGGCTGAAACACCTGAACTGAAACCATTATTTCCCACATACCTTCGGCTATAAAATATTTGTCCAGGCAAGAATAAAAAAAACAAACATGTACATCCAGAGCCATATTAAGTATGAGAATAGCATTTTTTAACACAAATAACTATTTTTCAAAGAGAACTGAAGGAAAAAAAGCTGAATAACCGAAATATATAATTAACAGGGCTAGCTCCGTCCCCACTCTTACAATATTTACTTTATTAAAACCTGAATTTCTGCAGACTGTTTGAGTTAAAGAAGTGTGAACACTGAGAATCCATCGTATTACTCAGTAAAGCGCTGTATTACTAACTGCTGAGGTATAAAGTTAGTTGTATTGATCAATCTTTATTAGTGTTGTCCACAAAAGGAATGTTAACCAAGTCTTCCAGTTAAACTTAAATTACTATACTATATATTATACTATTGAAGGCATTGCTAATGTAACATACTTGATCTAAGATTAAGTAGACTTTGCGGTTTGAGTTTCTGAATTACTAAAATTCTCCAGTTAGCTCTGAATGAGTAGAATCTCTTTTGGCTCAGAGCTGATGGTAGTTTACTGTGCTGTGTGTCCAGCAGTGGAAGCTCTGACATTTGAGGAGCATTCCAGCCGCTCACTCGCTCACATACCGAAGCCCAGAATGACCACAGCAGACCAACAGTGTGGTCACACCTGGGGTCTCATTTATCAAACCTGTGTACATACAGTTTCATACATAATAAACCCCACATACACACAGTGTTTTATGCATGGAATGTGATTCATCAACTACAGCTGAACAACGTATGCAGAAAACCCCATGACATTAAGGGTCTGTCTCAAAACCTAGTGAGGGTCTACATAGACAGCATTTTACGTCAGAGTATGCGCTCCCGACATGTAGGCTGTCCCAATTCTTAGATACCTTAAACATGCTGTCTACTGAGAAACCTTATTTTGGCCTGATTTTCAGGAAGCATCGAACGCTTTCTTAGCCACTAAGACAATCCCATGATGCAACACAGGCTAATCTACAAGCAGTGAAATGTTTAGTTATTTTGATTCTTTCTGGTGTTTTAATGTGTTTCTGGTCATATAATCACACAAAACAGTATTTTATTATCAACTCTGTAACGAGTCCTTCACCATTTAGCAGTTTTATACTCGAGCCATTAGCATTTATGCTAGCAGATTTTTAAGCCTCGGGCTATTGTTTTGGATGCCAGCCGGTAGCTTAGCAACCAGCTAAACCACCGGTGGCGTGCTACAGTGGGCGGGAACAAGCCGTGACGCAGTCTCTCTCTAACTAGAGCGTCTTAGTAATCTGAGAGATGAGGAGATATGAGGAGAGAACACTGCTATTTACACAGCTGCTACCTAGACAGCCTATATACACACTCACTAGGTTTTGAGACACACCCTAACACGCGCGGGTAATCAGAGTGACCGGTGGAGAACATATACTGTCACAAATGAATCCACCGTATTGCAATGTAGATAACATTTACTGTATTATACCAGTTATAGTAAACTTACGATGCTCATCAAATCTGTCCAAAACAATATCCCTGTATTCTCAGTAGGACGGCTAACAGTAGAAATGAAAGGTTATAAGGTCACCTGGAGTCCCCTATAGTCACCTGTAGCTGTAGTCCTAAGATTAGGACAGCCCTTAATATATTTTGTCTGGTGATTATGTTTCTATGATACTGGTTTCTTATCTGGACTAAACGGAGACGATCATGAACTTAAGATCTGTTGTTCTATAACAGCTCCTGTCCTAAATTCAGTCCTAACTGAAGTTGTTGTGGTGACTAGACAGAAAACATTTCAGACTTTGAATGTTTATGTAATACGACCCAGACAGACAAAGCAATAGCTTTCATCCATATAAACTTCAAAACCTCTCTTATCAGGCTTCACTGCGTGTAGATGAAGAGCAGACAGATGACTGATTTAGGCCCACAGTGAAGATAAAGCAAAAGTATATAAAAGCAATAGATCTTTAGGATGACTGGAATGATAAACAGTGGCTGAGTTTGATAGTATAGCTTTAAATTCACTTTTTAAAATAAGAAATTGAAAGTACAATATTATTAATACAATCATGCATAAATAAACATACTGGATTTGAACTTGAATATTATTAAATAGTATTTAAAGTGAATATTTAATGACTACACATGTATATTTCATTCTTACATGCTTGCAATACAAATGCTTCATCGACGACTGGGAGCTTTTAAATGGAGTATGTTTATCATATATAGCCATCAGGGGGCGTGTTTTATGTAAATGAGCCTGGCTGATTTATGATTGTCAGTTTTGCTGATTGTCCAGTGTGTACCGCTGGTTCTGTAAACGCTTCATTTGAGTAGAACTGTACTGTTGAGTTGTGTGTAGGACTGTTGAATTGTTTTTTATTGCATGTTGTTAAAGATGCACCAACCGACCGGCTCTCTGAAGATAATGCAAAGTCTGAAAGTGATACAGGATCACGGCTAGATTTGGCTTACTGTTCACAGAAGCTCTAACAGAGGGTTTTAAATAGTGAGCCATGTGTACATACACAGCCCTTTACTGAGCCTCATACTCAGTGTAACTAAAACATCAGCAATAAGGAATGCATGGAATCCTCTTAGTTTACTTTAATAAAGAATCCAGGTGGATTGGATTTAGACATAATGTTTGTTTTTTACATTTATTGGAAAAACAATGTATATCAGACCCACAAATTCCATATCTGTGCATCCCTAATAGTGACACTGACCTTCATCCATATTAGTGATTCTGTTGGGAGTGTTTTGAGTGCTTGGAGTTTCTTTATATACTGTGCTGTGAGTTTTAGGCAAGCTGTGAAAACCATTCAGATCTGTTTATCTGAGCAGTGTTATCTTCCCCTGTAAAGCATTACATGACAGAGTAAACACAAATTAAACATAAATAGTCAGAACATGTTTGTTTTCAGTAAAGTTTTACAAAACTTAATGAATCCATAGCCTACTTTTTCTTTATTGTTTGAGGAGTGGGTGGATGGGATGTGTTTGCACTTTGAATGGCTGATTAGATGTAGCTCACAGTTGTATACTAAACAGCTGGGGCTATATTGCTATAGGCTGAATGGGCGGGGCTAATCTGCTGTAGGTTGAATGGGCGGTGCTAATATGTTGTAGTATTAATAGGACAGGGCTAATGTGCTTTAGATTGAACGGGCGGTGCTAATATGTTGTAAAATGTATAGGACGGGGCTAATGTGCTGTAGGCTGAATGGGCGGGGCTAAACTAATATACGCTGAATGGGCGGTGGTAATCTACTGTAGGTTGAATGGGCGGTGCTAATATGTTGTAAAATGTATAGGACGGGGCTAATGTGCTGTAGGCTGAATGGGCGGGGCTAATCTGCTGTAGGTTTAATGGGCAGGGCTAATATGTTGTAGTATGAATAGGACGGGGTTAATGTGCTGTAGGTTGAATGGGCGGGGCTAAACCAGTCTAGGCTGAATGAGCGGGGGTAATCTACTGTAGGCTGAATGGGCAGTGCTAATATGTTGTAGTATGTATAAGATGGGGCTAATGTGCTGTAGGTTGAATGGGCGGTGCTAATATGTTGTAGTATGTATAAGATGGGGCTAATGTGCTGTAGGTTGAATGGGCGGGCTAATCTACTGTAGGCTGAATGGGCGGTGCTGATATGTTGTAGTATGTATAGGACGGGGCTAATGTGCTGTAGACTGAATGGGTGGGGCTAATGTGTTGTAGGCTGAATGGGCGGTGCTAATATGTTGTAGTATGTATAAGATGGGGCTAATGTGCTGTAGGTTGAATGGGCGGGGCTAATCTTCTGTAGGATGAATGGGCAGTGCTAATATGTTGTAGTATGTATAGGACGGGGCTAATGTGCTGTAGGTTGAACGGGCAGGGCTAAACTGTTGTAGGCTGAATGGGCGGGGCTAATCTGCTGTAGGCTGAATGGGCAGTGCTAATATGTTGTAGTATGTATAAGATGGGGCTAATGTGCTGTAGGTTGAATGGGCGGGGCTAATCTGCTGTAGGCTGAATGAGCTGGGCTAATCTGCTGTAGGCTGAATGGGCGGTGCTAATATGTTGTAGTATGTATAGGACAGGGCTAATGTGCTGTAGGTTGAATGGGCGGGGCTAATCTGCTGTAGGCTGAATGAGCTGGGCTAATCTGCTGTAGGCTGAATGGGCGGTGCTAATATGTTGTAGTATGTATAGGACAGGGCTAATGTGCTGTAGGTTGAATAGGCGGGGCTAATATGCTGTTGGCTAAGTAGGTGGGGCTAATATGCTGTTGGCTGAGTAGGTGGGGCTAATATGCTGTAGGATGAATGGGCAGGGCTAATCTGCTGTAGACTAAATGGGTGGGGCTAAACGATTGTAGGCTGTATGGGCGGGGTTAATCTGCTGTAGGCTGAATAGACAGAGCTAATATGCTGTAGGCTGAATAGGCCGGGCTAATCAGCTGTGGGCTGAATGGGTGGACTAAACCACTGTGGTTTGATTAGGTGGACATACTGCTGTCCAAAGAAAAACATGTCCATGTTTTTCTCTGACCTTTAAACTGTGTGGACAAAAATCTTGATGTGTGAACAAACAGAAATGCTTGGAATAAAATCTCCTATACATTAATTTACATTGAAAGCATATGCTGTTTCTGCCTTCTTCTTGTTGTCAAAGAAGTTATGTAAAGTGATGATATTGTCTTAGATAGCGTATCTACACTGTATGGAGTGGAAGGTGAGCAGTAATGATCGTTTATGTAAAACACAAACAACACATTAACAAAAATATAGAAGATTCTCTGATTTGAGTCCTTTAAGGAAACATGGCTTAATTGAAAGGTTCTAGAGAACGTTTCTACTACAGGGGGACATTTCCTCTCTGATCTTGGCACGATTATTTAACTAGAGCCGTCATCTGAGAATAGAAGGCACAGCTATTAATGTGGGTGCAAATTTCCAAACATGTGAAATGGACCTGTACATACATTTCATAGCACAGTAAATCTAAACAGACTCTCCTAACATCTCTGATATATTTATGGTGTTAAGTCAGCGCAGGGTCTACATGAGAGAGCTATTAAAACCTGAAAGCCTTGTGAGAAGCCTGTGAGCTGAAAGCCAAATATATCTGATCACCGTCAACATCACATCAGTGGTGCTAACTGCTGAAAGCTGAGTTATAGTTAGTGTGGTGGACACAGTGTACCATACACAACAGTGACCTTCAGCTAGACACAGCTCAGCGTCCTGACCGCAGACACCTACAAGAATGAAACACTAAATGCCCAAATTACAAATAATCCACAGTTTTAGTCTGTCATTTGTTGTGTTTTAACACAATTACTTCTATTTTCTAACAGTTTAAAATATTTAGATGACTGCTTTGGTTCGCTGGAGGAGAGGCACAAACGTGCACAGGGTAAATAGTAATGGATATTTTATGTACACTGTTAAAAGGTCAGTAGCAGGGAACGCCAGCAAAACACTTTAATTTCCTCAGTGAATTACTCATTAGAAGGTGTTGGTTGTGTTTACGTGAATCCAGCTTTCTGATTGGTTACTGTAGCACTGTATCAGTGTGGAAGTGTTGGACTATGTAGGGTGATGACTGTGCTGCTGTTAGAAAGAGAGTACAATCTGGTATAATGACATTGTGGTTCATTAGCACATTTTTAAATTTTACTCAATGAAGGCTGCATTTTAAGGAACACATGTTGATGATGATAAAGGAATGAAGGGATGAAAGAACAATGTTGGTGGTGATAAAGGGATGAAGGAACAATATTGGTGGTGATAAAGGAATGAAGGAACTATGTTGATCATAATAAAGGAATGAAGAAACTATGTTGATCATAATGAAGGGATGAAGGAACAGTGTTGTGATAAAGGAATGAAGGGATGAAGGAATAGTGTTAGTGGTGATAAAGGAATGAAGGGATGAAGGAACAGTGTTGGTGATGATAAAGGAATGAAGAGATGTAGGAACAATGTTGGTGACGATAAAGAAATGAAGGGATGAAGGAACAGTGTTAGTGGTGATAAAGGAATGAAGGGATTAAGGAACAGTGTTGGTGATGATAAAGAAATGAAGGGATGAAGGAACAGTGTTGGTGATAAAGAAATGAAGGGATGAAGGAACAGTGTTGGTGATAAAGGAATGAAGGGATGAAGGAACAGTGTTGGTGATGATAAAGGAATGAAGAGATGTAGGAACAATGTTGGTGACGATAAAGAAATGAAGGGATGAAGGAACAGTGTTAGTGGTGATAAAGGAATGAAGGGATTAAGGAACAGTGTTGGTGATGATAAAGAAATGAAGGGATGAAGGAACAGTGTTGGTGATGATAAAGGAATGAAGAGATGTAGGAACAATGTTGGTGACGATAAAGAAATGAAGGGATGAAGGAACAGTGTTAGTGGTGATAAAGAAATGAAGGGATGAAGGAACAGTGTTAGTGGTGATAAAGAAATGAAGGGATGAAGGAACAGTGTTAGTGGTGATAAAGAAATGAAGGGATGAAGGAACAGTGTTGGTGGTGATAAAGAAATGAAGAGATGAAGGAACAGTGTTGGTGATAAAGAAATGAAGAGATGTAGGAACAATGTTGGTGACGATAAAGAAATGAAGGGATGAAGGAACAGTGTTAGTGGTGATAAAGGAATGAAGGGATTAAGGAACAGTGTTGGTGATGATAAAGAAATGAAGGGATGAAGGAACAGTGTTGGTGATAAAGAAATGAAGGGATGAAGGAACAGTGTTAGTGGTGATAAAGGAATGAAGGGATTAAGGAACAGTGTTGGTGATGATAAAGAAATGAAGGGATGAAGGAACAGTGTTGGTGATAAAGAAATGAAGGGATGAAGGAACAGTGTTGGTGATGATAAAGAAATGAAGGGATGAAGGAACAGGGTTGGTGATGATAAAGGAATGTATTGCACGGAGGTGCTACCATACAGAACTGATTTGTAGATTATGTGTATCACTACACTGATAATAATATGGAAATAAAAATAATAAAAGTTTCTTCTTTCCTGATTTCTGTACAGCTGCTCTATATTTGACAACGCAGCACGTTTGGGTGCACAGAGATGAAACAGATGATGTCAATGCGCTGCAAGTTTACAAATAACTCAAACACAACTTCAGGCCCCCAAAGCGGACCTGGATATTCTGTACGAGCTGAACTGTTACACAGACTGCAGATAGAGAACAAATCAATACACTAATATATAAACAATAAAACACAACTAAAAAACCTTCTAGCAACAATGCTTTATAAAAATCATAGAGAGCGAGAGAGAGAGAGAGAGAGAGAGAGAGGGAGAGACGGAGAGAAAGTTTGGCTCTTTGTGTTTATTTTGCTCTAGTACTCTCATAAACACCATAAACAGCACAAACAAACTATGAAGAGCACTCAACAGGACGAGAGGGCAAAACAAATCAGCGCTCTGTAAATACACCAGCTACATTATTTATCAAAGAGATTCACTGAGCTTTACACAGAGAACAGCGACAGGACATCTTTCTTCATATCCACGTTTACTGCCAAATATACTCGCTAAAGAAATATGAATTATAGTTAACAACCACCACTTAATGGTCATCTTTACAGTCCCAGGGAACACTGAGTAAAATACTAAATGTGTTTGCGTGACACTGAACTTGAATGTTATATCAAGCATCCTGCACAGCTCACATAAAAATAAGATATTACTTATGATAAAACACAGCTTAACAAACGCTGATCATCTAAGAACCGTGTGGGCGTAGCTAATGAGCAGCTTGATTGACAGCTTGTTGTCCAACACTCATAGCCAGCTCTACAGTACTAACATCACTACCCAGCTTTTATTTCATAATAACTGGACTAAAATGTCACAGTAGAAACAGCTGGTGGGTGATGATAAATGAATAAAGAGATGAAGGAACAATGTTGGTGTTAATAAAGGAATGAAGGGATGAAGGAACAGTGTTGGTGATGATAAATGAATAAAGAGATGAAGGAACAATGTTGGTGTTAATAAAGGGATGAAGGAACAGTGTTGGTGATGATAAATGAATAAAGGGATGAAGGAACAATGTTGGTGTTAATAAAGGAATGAAGGGATGAAGGAACAGTGTTGGTGATGATAAATGAATAAAGGGATGAAGGAACAATGTTGGTGTTAATAAAGGAATGAAGGGATGAAGGAACATTGTTGGTGTTGATAAAGGAATGAAGGGATGAAGGAACAGTGTTGGTGATGATAAAGGAATGAAGGGATGAAGGAACAGGGTTGGTGGTGATAAAGGAATGAAGGGATGAAGGAACAGTGTTGGTGATGATAAAGGAATGAAGGGATGAAGGAACAGTGTTGGTGATGATAAAGGAATGAAGGGATGAAGGAACAGTGTTGGTGATGATGAAGGAATGAAGGGATGAAGGAACAGTGTTGGTGATAAAGGAATGAAGGGATGTAGGAAGTGTTGTTGATGATAAAGGGATGAAGGAACAGTGTTGGTGATGATAAAGGAATGAAGGAACAGTGTTGGTGATTATAAAGAAATGAAGAGATGAAGGAACAGTGTTGGTGATGATGAAGGAATGAAGGAATTAAAGAACAGTGTTGGTGATGATAAAGGAATGAAGGGATGTAGGAAGTGTTGGTGATAATAAGGAATGAAGGGATGAAGGAACAGTGTTGGTGATGATGAAGGAATGAAGGAACAGTGTTGGTAATAATAAAGGAATGAAGGGATGTAGGAAGTGTTGGTGATGATAAAGGGATGAAGGAACAGTGTTGGTGATGATAAAGGAATGAAGGAATGAAAGAACAGTGTTGGTGATGATAAATGAATAAAGGGATGAAGGAACAGTGTTGGTGATGATAAATGAATGAAGGGATGAAGGAACAGTGTTGGTGGTGATAGAATGAAGGGATGAAGGAACAATATTGGTGATGATAAAGGAATGAAGGGATGAAGGAAGTGTTGGTGATGATAAAGGAATGAAGGAATGTAGTAACAATGTTGGTGGTGATAAAGGGATGAAGAAACAATGTTGGTGATGATAAAGGAATGAAGGGATGAAGGAACAGTGTTGGTGATGATGGTGATGATACTTTGTAAGTCGCTCTGGATAAGAGCGTCTGCTAAATGCCGTAAATGTAAATGTAAATGATAAAGGGATGAAGGAATGTAGTAACAATGTTGGTGGTGATAAAGGGATGAAGAAACAATGTTGGTGGTGATAAAGGAATGAAGGGATGAAGGAACAGTGTTGGTGGTGATAAAGGAATAAAGGGATGTAGGAAGTGTTGGTGATGATAAAGGAATGAAGGGATGAAGGAAGTGTTGGTGATGATAAAGGGATGAAGGAACAGTGTTGGTGGTGATAAAGGAATGAAGGTATAAAGGAACAGTGTTGGTGATGATAAAGGAATGAAGGGATGAAGGAACAGTGTTGGTGGTGATAAAGGAATGAAGGGATGAAGGAACAGTGTTGGTGATGATAAAGGAATGAAGGGATGTAGGAAGTGTTGGTGATGATAAAGGGATGAAGGAACAGTGTTGGTGGTGATAAAGGAATGAAGGTGTAAAGGAACAGTGTTGGTGATGATAAAGGAATGAAGGGATGAAGGAACAGTGTTGGTGGTGATAAAGGAATGAAGGGATGAAGGAACAGTGTTGGTGATGATAAAGGAATGAAGGGTTGTAGGAAGTGTTGGTGGTGATAAAGGAATGAAGGGATGAAGGAACAGTGTTGGTGATGGTAAAGGAATGAAGGGATGAAGGAACAGTGTTGGTGATGATAAAGGAATGAAGGAATGAAGGAACAGTGTTGGTGGTGATAAAGGAATGAAGGGATGAAGGAACAGTGTTGGTGATGGTAAAGGAATGAAGGGATGAAGGAACAGTGTTGGTGATGATAAAGGAATGAAGGGATGAAGGAACAGTGTTGGTGGTGATAAAGGAATGAAGGAATGAAAGAACAGTGTTGGTGATAAAGGAATGAAGGGATGAAGGAACAGTGTTGGTGATGATAAAGGAATGAAGGAATGAAATAACAGTGTTGGTGATGATAAAGGAATGAAAGGATGAAGGAACAGTGTTGGTGATGATAAAGGAATGAATGGATGAAGGAACAGTGTTGGTGGTGATAAAGGAATGAAAGGACAATTTTCTGGTTCCATTCATTTACATTGAAAGTTAAGACAGTTGGGTCTTCTTTTAAAGTTTCTATTTAGAAGATACATTATTTCTTGAGACAGCAACAAGATACATCCATATAACATTAAAATATAAAATAATTTTAAATATAATATAAATTGATTATAATTGATATCTTATTACTTGCATCTCTGAACAATATCTACTGTTAGAGTCCCTTATCAACCACATACTGTATTCTGCTATATATATATATATATATATATATATATATATATATATATATATATATATATCTGTACTGTATCTGACTTGTGTCCTGTTTTCTATTTATTATATGTCTTTTGTATTCACTGCACTCTTTTGTATGCAGTGTGTATATTGTATTGCTTTGCACTTGTGAGTTTCTTGTACCATATAGCCTGGAGTAACGTTGGCAACAGAGCCTTATAAATCTAATGTTATGCTGATGAAGATAAAATAAAAAAAATAAAACAAACAAATAAATAAAAATCTAATTTAAAAGCATGAACAACCGTTAACAATGCCTCATCAGACTGCAGAATTATAAGCACTTCGCGTAATAACTTTGTGTGAATGAGATTTAGGAGCTGGACGTCTGGTTCCATTCACCTCCACTGGGAACAGATCCGACTCGGTTTCTCTAGAACAGCATTTCACACCAAACCACTCTGAATGACTCCGTTTACTTTACATATGGTCGCTGTCCAATAAAAAACACGCATCTTTATTTTTGTTCATTTCTATTTTTCTACATCAATTAAATGCAACAACTGCTGTTCACACTGTGGGAAAATCTCATGATGTGTCGACCAATAGAAATCCTTCAAAATAGCTTGGAAAAAATTCTGGTTCCATTGACTTACATTGAAAGTACAGACAGTTTTTGTCCTCTCCTGTAAAGTTGCAAATTTGGGATACTTGTTTTTCATTGGATGGCGACAATATGTATATATATTTTTATAGAATTCACTATCTGGTTAAGGATTTATTTTAAGAGAATAAAAAGAGAACAAAAACAGTCCAATCAGAAAGAGCTCAGTGACTTTATTCATACTGACTTCTTTCACATGGATGTACAGAGTCAGGTATCCTGCATCCTCCTCACAGCCAGAGTACATGACATTTCTCTTTCCAAACAGTCCGTTCCACCTTAAATGATGCAGCAATTACATGTAACTATTGCACCGTTTAAGGTGGAATGGAAAATTCAAAATACACGAAGACAACTTCAGCCTTGCGTACACAACAGATCCTCAGGTCGGTGACCACTCTTAAGTTCGCACGACCCCTGATTTCCTTGAAAAAGAGAAGAAAATCAGCAACTCGCCACCTCGTTTACAGTCCAAGAGACGAAGAAAGAAAACAACAACAAAAAAAGAAGGAAAATCAAGACACTGGCGCCGTTAGCATCTACTTCAGACCCCCATTCAGAAAGAAAGTTAAAGATTTCGCTGCAAAACAAACCATCCTAAGCCTGACTGTCACCTGTCCGCGAGGGCTCGGAGCAAAAAAGCCAAGACGAAGCAAGCAAATTCAAGAAGGTGGCAGCCCAGAGGAAGAGAAGAAGAAGAGGAGGAAGAAGAGCAAAGAGAAAAGCGAAGAAAAGGTAGACGGGTGTACTCACCGATGAAAATTTGAGAGAGGAAAGAAAAAGGCTGTAAGAGCGAACAGACAGACGCACGGACACAGACAGACTGACAGCGAGAACAGGCGAGCAGCGGCGCAGTGATCCGGAGCTCCGCTTCAGCTCTTTAAAGAGATTCAGTCTGGATCATACCATCAGCACACAGACCGTAGGGGGGAGCTGTTACAGCCATTCAGCGCGCGGATGGTTCCGTCCATGAAAGTACGAATGCAGGCAGTGCAGTGCTGCTTCTGAGGTTGCCAGATTTCCCGCTTTAGAAAATGCAGGCCAATATGTCACCGATACGACGCATGTACAGTAGTGCAAAAGATAGAGACCCCCCCTTACCTTCATTAAAGGGCCCGTATCGTAAAAAAAAACCCCAAAAAAACACCATTATTTTTGTTTTCCCCTCTTTTTAAACGAGCTTGATGAAGAATTCCACAGCCTGTTTTAAATCCACTGTTTTTATGACAATAAATTTAAAAAATCCCCAACACATTTACTCATATCCACACAGAGACAGGGACTTCCAACCTTGACTCGAGACTCTCATAATTCTGGCCTGAGTGAAAAAAGAAAAGAAAAAATCCCAAGCAAAACCAATTACACCAGGAATGCCAACTCTAAAGTGGAATTCTGCACAATTGCAACTGATTAGTTTGCATAATTAAACAGTTGAGATGTACGCACAGTCGCTCTGAGTGGTTTAGAGTGGTCCAGAGAAACAGCCAGAACTGTTCTGGTTTTGTTTGTTTTGTTTATTTTTTCTTGGTGTATGGAACATTAGGAAAAACACTATATATTCGTATAGCAGAGTGTATCATATCTTGCTTAATTAGCAGATATTAATAAGTTGTTGCTAGATGGAGCTGTCTGTCATCTAAACAAGCACTTTACTATTTTTGCTACTATAAAGACCCCAAATATTTTTACGTGACTTTTAGTATCCTGCTTAACATCTAGTAAACTTGTGGACAGTAACACTATAAACTATAAATTTCAGTAAAGTAATTGTATTATTGGATTTGTTTGTGTTTCTCAGCTTGCAGAGCTCATGCCAGCTCCCTAAAATTCTCTAATAAAGTTTTAATATTACTCACTGTGTCAAAGATACATAAATAGAAGTAACATGGTGCAAGCTTTATAGGCTCTACTGAACAGAGCATGGAGCGTTCCAGTTTCTTGCTTTGTACAGTCAGTAATGGAGAGTAAACTGGATCACCATCCATCACATCAATAATAAACCAGGTCTGTTAACCACAGATACTGAGGATGTACAGATAGAACAGCTTCCATTCAACAGAAGAGCTCAGAGTTTTGATAACTGGTTGGCTTTTTAAATGTGGTGTTTAATATGCTTTTAAAAACACACCAAAATAACAACAAACCTGCCTCAGCACTTCCTCCATGCCACCAGATCTGCCCAGTCTGGCAACACACGTTCTGATATGAGAAGCTATTTGTATTGTATTGCTTTTGCACACTGTCTGGCTTGTTTGTTGGACCAACCTTGGCTGTGATTGCCTCGCACATTCACTGTGGCTTTGTTTCGACAACCTTATGCAACATCCCAACATGTTTTTTCATGCAGAGGTGCACTCAATTTTGGCCGAGATCTTGCATTGACGGCTGGAGAGTTGAACCCCTAAGACTTTCAATGGACAGGGAAATCCTAGCCTGATGAGTCTTGCCATTGTCATCCTAGAATACGCTTGTGCTATTGATGGGAAATCCACTGGTTATTCATACATTAAGGTGGTCAGATGACTTCATATTATGGCCAGAAGAAATTACTGAGCCTCAACTTGACCAATTTAAGCAACCCCAGATTATAAGATTGCCTCCAGAGCCCTGTACAGTGGTGTTAATGCCGTTATATAACACAATAGTATAATGTGTGTGTGTGTGTATATATATATATATATATATATATATATATATATACAGATTGTCGCAGTCCTATATATCTATGTCTATAGACAATGTCATATATATATTGTCGCAGTCCTATATATATATATATATATATATATATATATATATATGCTTCATGCTTTTAACTAGAACGATGTTAGTTTTACATTTTGTAGCCTTCAAGATTCCCATGTTACGTTTATTTGGTGAAGTTTTAGTCTCTCAGTTGCTTGTTTGGTTTGTTTACTAGGAGACATGGCTAGTGATGGTGACACCCTTGCACTCACTCCACCCCCTTGTTCTCCAGCCCCTTCAATGGAGGGCATGAGTCTGTGCCAATCGTCCCCAGCACTTTAGGCCAGGATTACTGAAATGCTTTTCTCGCATATTTGTCAGATTTCCAGAGGCTTACGCAGTCATTTCACATTTCATTTCTGTTTATGTTTTGATGGCAGTCCCCAGACCCTCCAGCTTCAATGAGCTCCTGGATTAAAATTAAACCACAAGCTTAAACATGTTATTACATCGAGGACAGGCAATTTTAGCCCCTCAGTAGAATATGTGGCCAAAGGTATGTGGACACCTGAGCATCACCTCTGTAAGTGTTTTAGTCCAAAATGAGCGGTAGTAATAGTGAGTATGGTGCCCTTTGCTACAGCAACATGTGCAGGATGTTTGGGACATCGCTGTGAGGATTTGACTGCATTCAGCATTCACACAAGTATTAGTGAGGTCAGGCGCTAATGTCTGGCTTTCAGTTGCCTTTCCAGCTCATTCCAAAAGTGTTAAGGTCAAGATTCAGTGCGTGGAGGTCATCCTGAATCAGGGATGAAGGGCCATCCCCAAAGTGTGGTCATCAAATCTCCTCTTGGAGATCTTCTTTGGAGTTTAGTTCCAGGCTGCTTTATTATCTAATGCTTATCTGATGCAGCCAATCAAGAACCTGATGAGTTTAATTAGGTGTTTAGGTGTTCTGACCACTGCTCTGGGATGTGATTGTATGCTGTTGAATTAAGAAACAAAGCAGCTCATTATTCCTCTTCCACCAAACTTTACTGCTGCCACTTTGCATTCTGGTGCACAGTCAAAAAGATGGTTCTCCAAGGGTTCTATTTAGAACCATGGGTTCTTAATGGAAATATTTAATGGTTCTTTGCACAATGACATTCATCAGAGGTTCGTCAGATTGTCAGAGAATGTGTTGTATACATGTTTAGAAAAATATGGTTCTGGTGCTGTTGAAAACTTGACATAATAACCATAGAAGAACCCTTTTTTGGTTCTCTAGAGGCATTTAATGAACAAGTAGACTTTGTCCAGTTAAGTAATCTTATAACAAGTTGTACTGATGTTGTTGTAAAGTACTGATAATGGAGTGTAAATGTAAGGTGTAGAAAGTACTGATAATGGAGTGTAAATGTAAAGAGTAGAAAGTACAGATAATGCAGTGTAAATGTAAGGAGTAGAACGTACTGATAATGGAGTGCAAACGTAAGGAGTAGAAAGTACTGATAATGGAGTGTAAATGTAAGTACTGATAATGGAGTGTAAATGTAAGGAGTAGAAATTACTGATAATGGAGTGTAAATGTAAGGAGTAGAAAGTACTGATATGGGAGTGTAAATGTAAGGAGTAGAAAGTACTGATAATGGAGTGTAAATGTAAGGAGTAGAAAGTACTGATAATGTAGTGTAAATGTAAGGAGTAGAGAGTACTGATAATGGAGTGTAAAAATGTAAGGAGTAGAGAGTACTGATAATGGAGTGTAAATGTAAGGAGTAGAAAGTACTGATAATGGAGTGTAAATGTAAGGAGTAGAGAGTACTGATAATGGAGTGTAAAAATGTAAGGAGTAGAGAGTACTGATAATGGAGTGTAAAAATGTAAGGAGTAGAAAGTACTGATAATGGAGTGTAAATGTAAGGAGTAGAAAGTACTGATAATGGAGTGTAAATGTAAGGAGTAGAAAGTACTGATAATGAAGTGTAAATGTAAGGAGTAGAAAGTACTGATAATGGAGTGTAAATGTAAGGAGTAGAAATTACTGATAATGGAGTGTAAATGTAAGGAGTAGAAAGTACAGATAATGGAGTGTAAATGTAAGGAGTAGAAAGTTCTGATAATGGAGTGTAAATGTAAGGAGTAGAAAGTACAGATAATGGAGTGTAAAAATGTAAGGAGTAGAAAGTACAGATAATGGAGTGTAAATGTAAGGAGTAGAAAGTACTGATAATGGAGTGTAAATGTAAGGAGTAGAAAGTACTGATAATGGAGTGTAAATGTAAGGAGTAGAAAGTACTGATAATGAAGTGTAAATGTAAGGGGTAGAAAGTACTGATAATGGAGTGTAAATGTAAGTAGTAGAAAGTACTGATAATGGAGTGTAAATGTAAGGAGTAGAAAGTACTGATAATGAAGTGTAAATGTAAGGAGTAGAAAGTACAGATAATGGAGTGTAAATGTAAGGAGTAGAAAGTACAGATAATGGAGTGTAAATGTAAGGAGTAGAAAGTACTGATAATGGAGTGTAAATGTAAGGAGTAGAAAGTACTGATAATGGAGTGTAAATGTAAGGAGTAGAAAGTACAGATAATGGAGTGTAAATGTAAGGAGTAGAAAGTACTGATAATGGAGTGTAAATGTAAGGAGTAGAAAGTACTGATAATGGAGTGTAAATGTAAGGAGTAGAAAGTACAGATAATGGAGTGTAAATGTAAGGAGTAGAAAGTACTGATAATGGAGTGTAAATGTAAGGAGTAGAAAGTACTGATAATGGAGTGTAAATGTAAACGCACAAGAAATCGCCACAGCGTTTTATACTAGATTACCATGTGCACAAATGATAAGTGTTACTGTGGTTTACTGTCTTTTATTAATACTATTATAGATATTATACGTGGTATAGATAATAGTTTTCGTTAGTTTTAGTCAGGCTTAAATTAAAGGAACTGAGTTTTTTAAACTACTACACTCTAACCAGCTGTGAGATTGATCATACGTATAATTTAAGAACTGTTAGTTGGAATTCTCCTGTTCCAGCTTACTTTCTCACACAGTAGACCAGAGTGACCCCTGTGGTGCGCTATTAGTTTAATGGGACACAACAGCATATACGTGTTCCTGTTCTGGACTCACCGTTAGTGATCACGCTAGTCAACCAGGCTTCGACCCGGGAGGTCAACCGGGCTTGGGCATGGTAAGGCTCGCCTAGTGTGAGTACAGCCTGAGATTTAAATCTACAGGTATATGGTTACAAGGGCATAGGTTTGGTGGTAGCATTGATCGGTACAATCCCCCCTCACCACTCACTTTCAGCCAATCAAATGCAAGCATGCCTACATGTAGTTCTGGAGAATTATTATTATCTAAAGCTGAGGATCACTCACTGTCTGCAGAGTCTCGTGTGACACTATAAGTGAAGGTATAACTCCTTACTATGATTTAATTCCAAAGATAATGCAAATAAGTTAGTTTGAATATTGGTAGGGACGATTCTGTCCTCCCAAAATATTGATCAGGACATGTCACTACCGTCTCTGACACACATTTACAGCATCTTTCTTGATAAGATTGATTGGAATATGCAGTCATGTTCATGTCGTGAAGTAATTTCCTCTGGAGAGCCTCAAAATGTCAATAGTCAGTTCTCTTGTTTGCAGTGGGTGTGGCTAAAAAAAGCAGACACATTAATTAGATAGGCTGACTTAATAGTCAATCAATGTGTGTTTGTGCTTTTGAGTATAGTTACAGTAAGTGGGTTGTTGGAGATATACAAGTTAAAATGAAAAAAAGAGGATGATATCAGACAGACACATAGACAGAGAGCACGCGAGAGAGAGAGAGAGAGAGAGAGAGAGTGAAACAGTTCTGGTGAATGTGTGAGAGCGGAACTCAGGCATTAGTAACACACATTAGTGTTCCATCTGTTACTGTAGATGCTTTGCCAACTACATGGCTCTGTTTCATCCCTCGTTGTTCTTAAGATTCATTGAATCCTGTTAGCGTCAGAGACCCTCACAGCAGCGATCCCATTAAAGCTTCTGGTGGAGACAAAAGAGCGGTTCTGCGTGTGGATTTGTTGTGCTGTGAATTTGTTTACTGGAAATTCAAAGAGGGGGAAAAAACAATTGAATGGCATGTAAATCCAGAGAGAGAGAGAGAGAGATAGAGAGAGAGAGAGAGAGAGAGAGAGAGAGAGAGAGAGCAACAACAAAGAAACTTATAGCAAAAGGGACTCAAACCCAACTTACAGAGGCAAAACTTAGTTTAGAATATATAGTATAGTATATGAAATGCCATATCACCCACCTGGAATGCCATATCAACCAGTTAGTACTATAGCAACAATCTAAAAATGTTTTATCTGCCAGTTGTCACGCCTCCCGTCACCCAAGATCCAGTGGACAATACATAATCTCACTTTAAGAACTCTCTGTCCAGTCACACGGTCCCTGACCAGAGTCATATGACGTATTACTGCCCTGGGAGTACTGAGTACCTGTTCCATGTGTATATAAGTTCCATTTCTTCCTGTCCCATGCCAAGTTTTGTCTTATCGAGCATCACTCAGTGTTACCTTGTCAGGCTTCTTTCCCTGTATTCCCATGTTTCTGTTTTTCCCCAACCAAGTTAAACCAACCAATTGGTTAAAGGGGCAATGTGTAAGATAACTCAGCCTCTCATATTTATACATCAAACAATAGGGGGCAGCATATCACCAGAACATTATGGTGTCTATTGCTATTGAAAGAAACATAGAAAAGCACAGTCTCTTCTTCTAAACTAAAGCAACTGCAGTGTTTTGTTGTGCTGCTGCAAGTGGTTTCTTGATAAAAGCTCAAAACATTGTCAAAACTCTATGTTTTGTTCGTTTTAGTTAACTTTGGAATGTTTTAAAATAAAAAAATATTACAAATGTCATCTTTAATGGTGCATCCTTTACACAAAACATGTACACACATGAGCACACTTACACTACAATTTAATAATTAGTGTTTTCCAGTGGGAAACCGTCATGGCCCTCTACGCCCTCTCAGAGGGCCTAAACACACACACACACACACACACACACACACACACACACACACACACACACATATATATATATATATATATATATATATATATATATATATATATATATATATATATATATATATATATACATCTAAACAATAACAAAAATAATGGCAAGTAAATTATTCAAACGTGTCTATTCAATCTGCGTTGGAGCGTGAGGGGTTAAGTGGAAGCCTGTGAGCCTGTACTCCCAGGACTGTAATGCCTCTGCAGAATGTTGTGGTAATGGGTTTAAAAGCAAAGGATCAGTTGCATGACCCTGCCATCAACCACTTCATCCAAAAGGACAGAAGAATGGACTTTTTCAAGTAATTCTTTGATGATGAGTGGGTGAGTTATTTAACGTCGTGCCAGCTGGTTTGTGTCTGGGCTGTTGATGCTGTTTGAGTTTAAGAAAACAACATAATGAAGCATCTCTACTTTTCTGATTGATGTGTATGTCGCTAGTGACCGTTGTGTGTGTTGTATTGATGTAAAGGCTTTTTATATCCTTTTGTCAAAACTCGAGCGTGCAAAAACGTGAGGTGAAAGATTTTAAGCTGCTCGTTTTAACATTTCACGCACAAAAATGTTTCACTCGTGAGCGTAAATGTGAAACTCATGAGCACAGAAAGAGGAACAGCACTCGCAATTTTCATAAACACACGCTCAAACTGCATTTTTGCACGCTCAAGTTTGGACATTAATGTGCTATACCCTCAGGTGCGTCATCTATATATTCCTCTGAAGCGCAAACGGAGCTGTGTGATGTTCGGTTATTTATAAGGAGGAACCTTATTTTGATTAAGAAGTTGTCTATGTTGTTCAGATGTTATTGTTTGTTTCTTTTCTGTCGTCTCAGTTTATTAGGGGAGGAAAAAGTTTTTTTTTTCAGACGGTGGTTTGGGGGACTGTGGGAGAGGGCCAAGGCTTAAGGGTCACGGTTCGCTACTGGTGTTTTCAACATATAGGTTACACCTGGCCAGCCAACATATTGATAGCCTGCAAAGTAGCAGCCTGGGATAACTATAGTATTTAGTCAGCAATACTCTAGCAACCACCTGGGATTACTCTAGGATTTACTTAACAATACTCAAAATACTTAAATATCTAGTGTCATTTATTATACACATGTAAGTATAATGACAGCCACTCAAATCTGTGTTATATTATAACAAAATTTTTGTGTATTACCCCCAAAAATTCTTACCATGATTATATCGGACCTGTGGGAAAACACTGAATACCTCCGCTCAGTTCCCATCATCCTCACTGTCCTCCTGATTACTTAGTAAAGCAATAATACAGCAAAGCTGTAATCATGTAAAACTGTGCTATGGGGTGTGAATGTGTTTGGCTGTCATCTGTTTAAATAAAGAAAACATTTACATTACAATTATAATAAGTATACGTATATGCATTCAGGGCACATCTAGAAATTAGTATTGTTTACGTCATCCAGTCAGAGCAGTGATTCGAATCTCTCTCCACTTCAGCTGTTTGTATGAAAGTAATTCTGATTGCGTTCCTCTGTTTTGGAATGCCATTGGTCTCTGCTGTCAGAGGTAACACAGGGACTAAGCTAATGATATGTCCCTCCACCCCCACCACCTCTTCAACACCTCCCCAGCCCTGAAGGCCACAGTCATAAATATGCAGTGTGTGAGTGAGAGCCAGTTTTGCACCATAATAAATGGTTTTGTGTGGATGTATTAGTCAGCTGTCACTGCGCTGGAAATGCCAGACCAAGAGAGCTCTAGACTTTCTTTTAATACACTTATAAAGCTATGAGTTTATAAATTATATTTTATCTGGACACATGACCATGAAATGTATAAAGTTACAATGTTTTCCTTCAATCATGCAGAAATTTTATTGACAAATTTATAGAACTTATTGATCATGCATTACAATGCGCGACACAATCTACTTTTATTATGCCTTGACCATGTTTTTACCAGTCAGCTACACAACTACCTGGAATGCCATATCAACCAAAGCAACCACCTAGAATGTTTATTAACCAGATAGCAACACCCTGCTGATCACCTGGCATGCAATATCAATGAATTAACAACTCCCTAGCAACCACCTGGAATGCTAAAGCATCAGCCTAGAATGTTTTATCTGCTAGTCAGCAACACCCAAGTGACTATAGGAATACCATATCAACCACCCACCTGAAATACCATATCCACCATTTAACAACTCCCTACCACCCACCTGGAATGCTATATACACCAGTCAGCAACTCCCTAGCAACCACATGAAGTGCCATATCCACCAGTCAGCAACTCCCTAGCAGCCAAGTGGAATGCCATATCACCCACCTGCAGTGCTATATCCACCAGTCAACAACTCCCTAGCAACCGCATGAAATGCCATATCCATTAGTCAGCAACTCCCTAGCAACCAACTGGAATACCATATCACCCACCTGGAATGCCAGCTCTACCAGTAAGCAACTCCCTAGCCACCTCCTGGAATGCCATATCAACAAAGTTAGCAATACTATAGCAACAATCTGAAATGTTTTATCCGCCAGTTGTCACGTCTCCCGTCGTCACCCAAGATACAGTGGACAATATATAATCTAACTCCAAGAACTTTCTGTCCAGTCACACGGTCCCTGACCAGAGTCATATGACGTATTACTGCTCTGGGTCTCTGGAGTACTGATTATCTTCAACTGCTCCATGCGTATATAAGTTCCATTCCTTCCTGTCCCATGCCAAGTTTTGTCTTATCGAGCATCACTCAGTGTTACCTTGTCAGGCTTCTTTCCGTGTATTTCAGGGCTAGGCCACCGGGAACGCCATTCCAACCAGTTAGCAATACCATAGCAACAACCTGAAATGTTATATCCACCAGTGAGCAACTCCCTAACAACCATGTGGAATGCTATATCAACCAGATAGCAATACTATATCAACAATCTGGAATGTTTTGTCTACCAGTTGGAAAAACATACAATAAAATTCCTTTAGTTAATGCAATCTTACAGCCTGAAATGATTGTGCACCTAAACTAACACTGTGTACTTAATGACGAGACAGGAATTGCAGGATTAATATGTTCATTAAATTACACAAAACTACTATTAAAAAAATGGATCAAAGAAAAACACACAGCTGGAATCAGCCCGAGAGGGGAAATCCAGGAATCCTGTAAATGCCTCTTCTGTCGGCTCGGTGGTGCTGAATATTCATTTATTCTTGCGGGTAAACCAGCTCAAATCTCTGCTGGAATCCCAGTCTTCCCAGCTCCGTCCAACAGGACATAAATAATAATGTGAAGCTGCAGCCAGAAAGTAATTAATAGGACAAGTCAGTCAAATATTAATGAAGAGGAGACGGCGGAAGAGGCTTTCCGCTCATCAGCTGGCAGGGGGTGATGCTGTAATGCTGTTAGACTGTTAGCCCAGCTCAGCGCTCGGGGTCAGGGTCCGGGGTGGGGGGTTGGTTGGGGGTGTTCTGTGTAAATTAGAACAGTGATATGGTCATCAGATGGTGCTGAATTTCAGTAACACTCTCAGAGTGCATGCTAATGCTGCATTAAATGCATGACTGTCAGCGCCTTTGAGGTGTCGGCCAGATGTCTGAGCAGATTTTATGGGTTCAGTAAGAAACTGAAAACGCTGTAGTCGTTAAGCTGGAAGAGGAAATATGTTAAGATAAGTGTGCCCTACAAAACTGTTGGCAGAACCGAGGCGGGCGTGTTCGGGGTGTTTTTATTCCCAGCACTAAAGATTTTATAGAAATGTTTTGTGAAATGCTTATCATAAATGACAGTGAGGACCATATAATATTCTACTTAATTCTACTTATATGTTACATAGAACCTTCACACATTTTAGTGTTGTGCTGTTTTTTAGCTTCTGCCTAGCAGTAAACATAGTGAAATCCATAGATACACAACGATCTGCCTTGTATCTACACACACTGTCCATCTTATCAACTCTATTTACAAAACAGGTGCACTGTGTAGTGCAACACTTACAGACTGTAGTTCATCTGATTCTCTGTACACTTTATTACCCTGTTCTTCAATGATCAGATAAAGAGCAGGTACTCTTTGGGTGGTGGGTCATTCTCAGCACTGCAGTGGCCAAAGGTGTAGGAGCGGGTTTGACATTGGGGGGAACACCTTTGCGAATATGAATCAAAGCCCACCCTATCCCCTAAATATAACCTATAAGCTGATTCCACTGTAGGTAAGGTAGTAAATCACTGTATGTATAGTGATGTAGAACAACATTTGTGGAATTACAGTAAATAACAAATAAATAAACAAAACACAACATTATCTGTACGTCTGATTATTATTAGATAAATCCAATTAAAGCTCACTTTATAAACTAAAGAGATACTCCACATTACATGCTACTGCTGTCAGAAAACCTTTTAACTATACATGCAATATCTGAATGATATACACATATAACTAAAAATATATTACTAAAATGAATTGACAAAACAGTGTATCTCCTGACTAGACCAGACTAACATTAATGTTAGACAGTAAGGCTGTGTCCCAAACAGCACCCTCTGGAACATTACACACTGCACTACTGAAAACACTTCTAATGATGGAGTCCTGTTATTTATTTATTTGTTTATTTTATTATATTTTATTTTATTTTATGTATGTAGTGTAGTAGCAGTCTGCAGTTTGGGGCGTGGCCAGAGAGTAAATGTAACTTTACGTTTCAGAGTGTTTTCTGACTAAAGTTAATATAAACGTTAGCTAACCCAAACCCTCCTAGTCTGTTACCATAACAACACATTATACTAAAGCCGCTTTATTCCAGTATATATGGTCATTGTTGCTATTCACTGCTCTCATCACTGACCTCACGTTTAAAGCTGGCGTAAGCTACCCAACGCTCCAGTGAGACAAGAGCAGTGAAGCTGCTGACTGCAGGATATTTCTGAACAGGCATCTCAACACAAGCCTTACCAAAGTGAAAGACCAAGAGACCACCTAGCAACCAGAGTCGGTTGCTAACAACAAACACAGAACGTGAATTGCGAAGGCTGCATTAAATTTTAAAATGAAGTGTTTTAAACAGTTTCTGCTTCTCTGTGGTTTAATGTTTGGGTGGGACAAACTTACCTGTTTCTGATTTTAGGTGGGACACGTCCCCCCCATCCCTCCTGGTTCCTATGCCAATGGCAGTGGCACTGGTGTGGTGGTGGTGTGTTAGTGTGTGTTGAGCTGGTTCGAGTGGATCAGACACAGCAGTGCTGCTAAGGTCTTTGCACACTCTGTCCACTCACTGTCCACTCTATTAGACACACCCACCTTGCGGGTCCAGCTTGTGGATGTAACGGCGGAGATGATAGCTCATCTGTTGCTGTGCAGTTTGTGTTCCTCAAGTCCTTTATGAGTGATCACAGGACGCTGTTGGCTGGATGTTGCTGGTTGTTGGACTGTTCTCAGTCCAGTAGGGACACTGAGGTGTTTATACACTCCAGCAGCACTGCTGTGTCTGATCCACAGTGCTGAGAATGATTCACCTCCCTAATAGCACCTGCTGTATGGTGGTCCTGTATTAAAAACAGGGTGAAAAAGACTACAGTCTATAATTGTAGAACTACAAAGTGCTTCTATATGGTGAGTGGACAGTGTGTGTAGATTTAAGGAGGTGGTTTTAATGTTATGGTTGATCATTGTATACACAGGGTTAGGGTTTAAAGAAAAAGAACGATCTAAGTTATTGGAGCTCTTTTACTGGTTCATGAATAAACCTACATAAATAAAATAGCTCAGAATAAAATATCTATTTACAGCCATTTACATTACATGCCAAACAGAAACCTCTGCAGAGCCCTCAGACACCAAGATCCATACTTGTGGACTCTCTGTGTCAGTCCACATGTAACATGGAATCACGGACTCCATCATGTATGTGTCCTTCAGATATGAAATCCAAACCTGGTTAGATCTTCCAGTAGAACAATGTCCCAAAGCACACCTGAAAATCAACACACTGACCACAGAATCAAGGTTTTGGTCATCCCCTCACCTAAACCCTGTAGAAAACCTTTGGGCTGACACAGAGAGGCTACAAGTATGGACCTCAGAATGTGAAGGATCTGGAAAGGTTTCTGTATGGAGGAATGGTCTTAGATCACTCTCCCAGCATTATAAGAAAAGACTTATGTTATCTGTGCAAAAGGGGGAGCCAACGATTGTGAGTTCACCAGTGCTGGTTGGTGGACCAGCAGTGACACTGAGGTGTTTAAACACGTCAGCAGCAATGAGAAAAATACACATTTAATAAGAAGATTGAGTTTTTTCTTTCAGCTATTGCACTTCAGTATCATTGTTGGTCCTGAAAGAAGATGAAAGATCAAAAGGATCAGCAATAGCGAATGTTTCTACGGCCCATTTTGTTGGTGGTTGCCAGAGTGGTCAATAGTTGACGCTGTATGACAGGGCAGACATGGGCTAGAGGTTAAAGGACCAGCCTTGTGACCAGAAGATTGCCGGTTTGATCCACTAAACCACAGGCCGCTAATAGGCAGACGGTGGTCCAGGTCCGGAACCAGACGGTGTCCAATGCGGACTTAAATTGATAATCTATTGAGAACGATTTAATTTTGACAGTCTTTATTTTAGAAGGCGGAACTATTCTTGTCTTTATGGTATACAGGATTTGTGATGCAGTAAACTCACAGACCAATCATGTGCATAGTAAAATCACCAAATGTGCTCCTCAGCCAATCAGATCTGTGCAGATTCGGGAGCGCGGCGCACACACAGGTGAGAAGCAGCAGTCGGAGAGTAAAGCGAGTCAGACGGTGTGCTCTAAAAGAAAAGTCGATGGAGAAAACTTTTCAACCAGGAATGGACCAAGACAGAGATGTCTATACTTCCCACAGACCGCTCCAAACCAACACGGCTCATATGTTCTGAGACCGTGACGCTAATTAAAAGCAGCCACGTATCTCATATCCATCCATTATCTTCCGCTACTCGGGGTCACGGGTGGGGCTGGAGCCAATACCAGCATCATCATGCGAAGGCGGGGTACACCATAGACAGGTTGCCAGTCCATCACATTGCCAACACACCCTACGGGCAGTTTAGAGTGGGGACCAGCCTAACAAGCATGTGTTTGAACTGTGGGAGGAAACTGGAGTACCCGGAGGAAACCCACTCAAGCACGAAGAGAACATACACACTCCACACAGAACGTTCTGGATATCTAATATCTGTGTGAGAATAGTCCAAACACAATTTCAGCCCAGGTTTAAAGTCCTGGCTGGACAACCAAGAGGTCACTTCTCTCTAAACAAGAGAAAGTGTGGAGGAATACAAAAGGAAGATAAACTGTTAAGGTGTGAAACTCAGTTAACAAGACTAAACACTTTATTCCTATTTTTATTATAAATAACTTTGTTACACTTTTTCAAAATCATTTTAAATGTAGCCCTTGTTTTTATTTAAAGTGATAAAAAAGCATTTATTCAGTTCAGCATTTAAACAGTAAATATACTGAAATATACTGAACGGTATGTGTGATGTGTTGGTGTTTCAGTAGTTGATGGTATAAGATGCTGATACTAGACTACTTCAGTAAACAGGATACACCACTGAATCAGAACACACGTTAGAAATGATGAGGGTCCAGACCTTGGCTTGAGGAGATCTCCTCTAACTGGACCTTACTGACTCTAATTAAACACCCCTGATCTAAACCCACAGGACATGCCTGAAGTGCCTTTGAGCAAGACACCTGGC
This sequence comes from Megaleporinus macrocephalus, assembly GCA_021613375.1. Taxonomy (NCBI): domain Eukaryota; kingdom Metazoa; phylum Chordata; class Actinopteri; order Characiformes; family Anostomidae; genus Megaleporinus; species Megaleporinus macrocephalus. The sequence continues at coordinate 8,482,495 of CM038704.1, read as the reverse complement.
CCCCAACTGCTTCTCAGGCGCTGTGGATAGAGCTGCTCACCACTCTGAGCAAGTGAGCTTACTCCCCCCCTCTAGTGTGTGTGTCCACTAGTTTGTGTGATGGGTGCAAACACAAATGGCAAACAGTTCTGAATTCTGAATTTTTATAAGAAATAAAAGGCGAAAAGCTAACTCTCAAAACCTAAGAGATCAAGGAGTTTTCATTGTTTTCATTCATAGTTCTACAACATAATTCTTATGAATAAGACAGGATACAGCATCAAATTATTTATCGCTCGTTCTTGGTTCTGATCACTGGAAGGGTTGAACTCCAGGTTAATGAGCTGCTCAATAATGTATTGATGTGCTGGTAAGGTCAGCATTGTCCAGGTCTTACTCTGATGTCATAAATCATCAGGGAATAAGCTTCGAAAGTAAAGCACCGCGCTATCGGAGACTCTGTATCTGCCGAAGCGAATACATCACCAACCCGAGCGAGAGCCGTGACAGACCCTGAGCTCGGAGAGATCCTGCGCCGGGACAGAGCCATATTAAATGATCAATCACTAAAGCGATCATCTGAATTTCATTTGAACACCGAAATGTACATTTGACATCTTTCTTAGAATCCTATCAGATCAAAGCAGTCGGCTGATATTAAAGCATGGACGCTAGTCTGACAACTCAAGCTGAGGAGGTCAAAAGGTAAACGGGCATCAAACAGTTTCTGTGTTATTACCAGTGTATCCAGTAACAGAGGTCCAGCTGTGGCACTTTGCATTAGGAACAGTCATGCAGTGGTAGATTTATGTATTTATTATCAAATATATTGAAGACAGAACTCTTGTGCATGGTCTGTAAGAGTTTGTTTTCATATCTGAAGGCTTCTGTAAAGGTTATGACCTACCGTGAGGCTCAGTGACCTCACACCTCATTATCTAGGAGTGATGTGAGGTGTGAAATTGGTCCATTGTGATGACAGTTCTGTCTAAATAATTTCACAACCAACTCAATGTTGTGTTCACCTCTGAAGCCGCGAGCCCCAGGCAGCAGCTTGGTGATATCGCTTGTGAACGAGTTGGGAATGCTGGGAGATGACATATGCTATACAGAGATTTAACACCTGGTGTGTCTCGAGTCTTTAGTAGAGATTTCCAGCTTCATTCAGAGCTGTAGGTTCAACATGGTTTCATAAAAACAGTCCTTCATTATAGAACAAGCTTCAGTGTGATAGATAAAATTGAGGAGCTACAATAGTAGTAATAGTAAATACAGTGTTGAAAATAAAATGGAAAAAACCCTAAAATGGTCTGCTTGTTTGTAGCTTGTAGGAATACTCAAATTGTACACTAATAATTTTCAATCTTACAAGCCTTACAAGCCAATCAAAGCCTCTAAATCTTGCACAAAATTCAAAAGTGTTCAAATCATACAAAATGTGTTGAGTCTGACACCAAGATCTTTGAATCTTACGCAAAAAAACCCAAAAAACGATTTCAATCCTACATTGGCGTAGGAACCGGGGAGGATGGGGGGGGCGTGTCCCACCCAATATTAGAAACAGGTAGATTTGTCCCACCCAAAAATGAAACAGAAAAAAAAGCGGAAACTGTTTAAAACATTGATTTTAAAGCACGTTTTGGCAGCGTTCTCAATTCACACGCTGTGTTTGTTGTTAACAACGGGCTGTGGTTGCTAGGTGGTCTCTTGGTCTTTCACTTTGTTAAGGCTTGTGTTGAGATACCTGTTCAGAAATATCCTGCAGTCAGCAGCTTCACTGACCCGAGCTCTCGCCTCGCTGGAGCGTCAGGTAGCTCACGCCAGCTTTAAACATGAGGTCCGTGATGAAGGCAATGAATAACAATGATTACCATATACACTGCAATAAAGCGGCTTTAATATAATGTGTTGTTATGGTAACAGACTAGGAGGGTTTGGGTTAGCTAACATTTATATTAACTTTAGTCAGAAAGTTAAAAACATAAAGTTACTCTGAAACATAAAGTTACATTACTTTCTGGCCATGTCCCAAACTGCAGACTGCTACTACACTAAATATGCAAAAATAAAATATAATAAATAAAATAAACAAATGAATGAATAAATAAAAAGAACAGCAGCGTTAGAAGTGTTTTTTTAGTAGTGCAGTATGTAATGTTCCAGAGGATGCTCAACATACATTATTCTGTCATTTAATTTTAGTATTATGCCTCCAAAAAAAATAACATTTTTAGTTATATGTGTATACAATCAAAGTTTTCTGACAGCAGTAGCATGTAATGTGGAGTATCTAGTTTAGTTTGTAAAGTGATCTTTAATTGGATTTATCTAATAATAAACAGATAATGTTGTAGTTTGTTTATTTGTTTATAATTTACTGTAATTCCACAAATGTTGTTCTGTGTCACTATACATACAGTGATTTACTACCTTACCTACAGTGGAATCAGCTTATAGGTAATATTTAGGGGATAGGGTGGGCTTTGATTCATATTAGCAAAGGTGTCCCCCCCAATCTCAAACCCGCTCCTACGCCCTTACAACCCTACACACATTTTCACAATTATACACAAACATCTTCAGATCTTATTTCTAACTTCAAATCTCATGCAAAATGGTGAGTGCTGACAAAAAAGTTTGAGTTTTGCCCAACATCTTCAGATCATATACAAAAATGTTAAAATCGTACAAAATATGTTGAGACTCCCCAACATTTTCAAAACTTATTCACATAAAGACTTAAAAAAATCTTACACAAATATTTTCAGATCATATAGAAAAAAAATTTCAGCTTTTCCAAAAAACTTTTCTTCTTACCCAACAGCTTCAGATCATGTACACAGATGTTTAAATCGTACACAGTGTGACTCCCCAACATTTTCAATTTGGAAACACAAAAGAATTCAAACCTTATTTAAAAAATCTTACACAAATATTTTCAGATCATATAGAAAAACACTGATTCTTAATCAACACTGACTCAAAAATCTAATTTGAAAAACTTTACATATACTTACATAGAAATCTTCAGATCATATACAGAAATGTTCAGATCTTACAATGTGTCTCGCAACAAATTGTAAACAAAATCTAACTCCCAAAAATCTTCAAATCTTATTAAAAAACACTTTGAAATATTACAGCATTATATTCAGATCATATACAACATTTTTAGCTTTTACACAAAACAAATCTTTAAATTCTGCTCACACATTTTAGAATCTTATGCAACTTTTTTAAATTTTAGTGTTTTTCACTTTAGTGTTAAATTTAGTCAAATTTGATACACAAACCTTTAAATTCTTTAAATTATACAAAACATTTATATTTGTAAATCATATACAGAATCTTCCAATCTTCCACAAAACAAATTATATTTCAAACAGCAAATAAATAAAATACATTTCCAGCTTTCCTCACAGTGCACACGATCACAACCACAAAACAAATTGTGGTCTAAATTTTATAAGTATTTAATTTTTTTATAGTGTACACACTTCATCCCTGCTAACATTCACCACAGCTGTGGTTCGTCCAGCTCAGGCTTTGGTCAGCGAGGGCTGCAGCTGGACACTACACTAGACCCCCATTTCCTTTAAAAAGGTCAGCAATACAATTTGAAAGGCCTGAATTGTTCTCTCCAACTGTCGGAAAGAATTATCGCATCTAAAACCCAGCGTCTCCAGCTCGGCCTTGCTTTCCTTTCTCTGCAGTACATCTGCATAATTTAATGAGTTCATCAGTCAGGTCATATACGGCAGATGCACTTGATTCTACACGGAAAATGAATTTCTATACGTTCTATTTAAACATAATAAAGTGCGCTTGGCTCTTCAGTAAGACCCCATTATCACTGCAGAGTCGCAAAGCCGGGGAACGGAGGCGCAGGGGAAAGCGCTTCTGTGTTTAGATCCGATCGTAATGGACTCGGAGGGTCTGAATTCTGCATGGTTTTTCCCTCCTGTCATTATCTTGCATCTCTCCCACCGTGTTCTCCGGCTGATGAACGATAATGAGAGGAAAGGGGGACAAATGATCGCTTCACTGGTGGTTTAGAAAAGCCACACTCAAGAAGACAGGTGATTATTCCTGAACCAGGATCAGCTCGGAGTAATTGGTGGAGAGAAATATGAGGTGGCTATTACTTACACAGCTCAGCGTAGCAATCAATGTCATATTGCCTTTTCCATCAAAGGAGAGAACGAAGAGCACTTAGCAGCAAGTGCCCTTCACTTAATGGAGCACTGTATACTCACACAGTGTGCTTGTAGACAGACTCCAGACTAGACTGGAGAACGGACAACAAAAATAAGACAGCGATTAAAAAAAATTCAGCTCCCCTCAGACATACATTGATACAACAATATGCTTCTAATACTGTGTAGTAAATATTTCGTATAGACCGCCTGAAGTTTATGGCTCAGCAGGAACATCAGGAACCACCCAAGGAAATCTGCCACAAACCCAAGAGATAAAGACCTGGCCATAAAGGTCAGGGCCAGTTGGACCTGTAGACAGCTGGACTTAAACAGGGTGTGTTTTGCTGGGTGAGGTAGACCTTCTTCAGATCTCCTCAGATCATGTCTGTACCACAGTATCCTTAAGAATAAAGCATATACTCTGAACCGAGCTCCCTGATCACTAGCCAACAGAATTCCACCATTTTTCTGTACTTGCTTTACTAAATCAATCAGAGTGGTTTGGTGTGAAATTCTAAAGAAGCTAAGCTAACTGTTCACAGTGGAAGTGAATGGAACCAGACGTCCAGCTCTAAAAGCTCTCTCAAAAAAACATAAAACGAGTATAAATATGCTGCCTGATGTCTAATATGTTGCTTTACAATAGCTTTGTGAAGAGTTTGGCCTTTAACTCCATTCACGGTGAAGGCTATATTATAGGTTTTCCACTGTTTTACCGTCTTCTGTATTCCACTCAGTATTCCACACAGTATTCCACACTCAGAAAGCACGCGTAGGTTCACTGGTGGTTTCAACAGTAAAAAAAACTGCTATATTTTTGGTGTAGACATGGTGACCAATGGTTATCATCACCAGCACTATGAAGACATGGGATTCATCAAATATTGTGCAGATGTTTGGAACAAATTGGTGGAATTGTAGTCTAGTTTATTTGTATAGAGCTTTTTACAAAAATATTGTCACAAAGCAGCTTTACAGAATTAAAAAAAAAGACATTTACAACATATATATCCCCCAATGAACAAGCCAGAGGCGATGGTGGCAAGAAAAACTCTCTTAAGACTGGAGGACAAAACCTTGGGAGGAACCAAGATTTGCAAGTGGAGGCCCGTCCTGCTCTGGTCAAACACAGTTTATTGAGCTAAATTCAAAAATAGAACTAATCTCTGTTTGAAGACTCTCTGACTCTTTGTCTTTGTGGAAAGTTGGGTTGAGCTGAAACAGTCCCATCATATCTTAATGCTGGTACATTTACTTTAAGTTTATCGTTGCTGTCCGATGAAAACCAAGAATTTTTCTTTTTGCAATGTTTAGTTTTTTTATAGTTTTCATTAACATTGTTTCAAAATTTCATGATGATTGGATTAAAAAACAAAAACACAACTATGCTATTAAATATATCATTTTGGAGGTACTTGTTTTTCTTTGGACAGCGACATCACACTGATAGCATGATACAAATTCTGATCATCAGTTCATTTATCAATTATTTTATTTCCAGTCAACCACAACTTCAAAGTTCAGTACTAGAAGTTGGGGTGTGTCTGAAATGGTCCACTCGTTAACTCGTTCCCTGTTCACTACATAGACTGCTCTGTGTAGAACACTTTATAGGGGGGCAGTGAGAGAGACAGTAGAGGGAGTTCAGATGACAAATTTTCTAAAGAAACTGCTATGCACTGTGGGGCGTCAACCTGTAAGTAGTGTACATCGCTTGTCCACTAGTTTTATGGTGCATTGTGGGTAAGAATGTAGTGAACTATATAGGTATTCTAACTGTCCACTGAGAATTCAGACAGTACTACAAATTGGCCAACACCCTGAATAGAATACTAAACGGTAACTAGGGTGCGATTTCAGACACACCCACGGTTTACCTTTTTCTGCTTCGCCCCATCAACACAACCCCAAACACATCCAGCGCTGCTGAGTTCTAGACTTTTCCCTGTTAAAGCCTCCTCCTCTCCTGCTCCTAAAGTAAATGTGCAGTTCTTCAGTATTCATTCCATCTATCCATTCCTGCTCTGCTAAACGAGAAGTGAAAGCTCAAGATGTTTCCTACAGGTTAATGAAGGCTACATTGCTGTAAAGGACTGTCGGTACCCTTTAGAGAAGGTGGGCTTTACTACAGGTTTCAAGACGAATGATTGAGAATGGCTGTGATTTTTCTGGTGTTGTGGTATAAATTATATATAAATGTCAGAGAAACTGATATCTGGTACATGCCTGACTTTTAATAAAACTTTTGCAGACTTGCTTTGAACATGAGTTGAACTGCTGAAAGTTCTCTTCAGAATCTGAACACCTATTTCAGGAACATCTTACACAAAAATCTTAATATTTATGCACAAATCTTCAAACTGCAGAGGCCTCACATTACAGACTCACATAAGCGTTCAGCTCTTACACAAACATCTCCAAAAGGCACCCAAGGATCCTCAAATTGTTTACCAAATATCATGCCAAAACCTTGAAATTACAGAAGAAATCGTACACAATAATATGTCTTACATCGAAATCTTCAAATCTTACAACAAATCATATGCACAAATTGAAACAATCAAATCTTACACAAAACATCATAACATTGTGTGTAAAATCTCTGTAGAAACTACATGTGTTTACCTCCTGAAATGGCACCCAGGAATCTTCAAGTTGTATACCAACTATCATTAATTTTTATGACAAAGCTTTCAAACCATTCACCAAAACCATTACATTTTACACAAATATCTTCAAGTCTTACCCCAACATCTTATTTTCTTACATAAAACCTTAAAATCACAAAAATACATTTTTAAATCTAAAAATATACCAAATGTATTTAAAAACTTCAAATCTTACATAAAACATTAAGCTTTTACACAAACATCCTTAAATGGTACCCAGAAATCTTTAAATTGTATACAATTCATTCATATTCATGCCTAAACTTTCAAATCATACACCAAGAGCTTCACACCAAAGTATTCAAGTCTTACACCAACATCTTCAAATTGTTACCAAAACTTTTCAAATGTAACACGAACAACTGGATTGCAACTGGATCCTGGACTTCCTGACAGGGAGGCCCCAGTTAGTCCGGTTCGGGGACAGCAGCTCCAGCACCATCACCATGAACACTGGGGCACCCCAGGGCAGTGTACTGAGTCCTCTGTTGTTCACCCTACTGACTCATGACTGTGTTGCGAAACACAGTTCTAACAGCATCATAAAGTTCGCCGATGATACAACTGTGCTGGGTCTCATCAGCAAAGGCGACGAGTCAGCATACAGGGAGGAGGTACAGCAGCTGGCAGACTGGTGTACAGTCAACAACCTTCACTGGAATGTAGAGAAGACCAAGGAAATGGTTGTTGACTTCAGGAAATCAAGACCGGACCACTCTCCGCTTAGCATCAACGGCTCCTCTGTGGAGATCGTTAAGAGCACCAAGTTCCTTGGTGTCCACCTAGCGGAGAACCTCACCTGGTCCCTGAACACCAGCTCTACAGCCAAGAAAGCCCAGCAGCGTCTCTACTTCCTCCGGAAGCTGAGAAAGGACACTTTCAAAAAATTTAAAATCTTACACAAACATCCTAAGACTGTACATAAAACCTTCAAATATAAATAAATCTAATGTTATAAAAACATTACATTTTGTGCAAACATTCTTTAGATCTGACACAAAAGCACATTCTAAAGTGGAAATGAACACAACCCTGAAACCGTGTGTAATCCAATGTTTCAGGTCTGATTAATTTCTGAAACGCAGGTTGTGTATCTTCTACAAACAAGCCAGGAGAGCAGGTTGAGCTGAGCCACCTGCGCTAGCACCATGCATGTGGCCTCGTATTCCTGCATACACACTGCTCTGGGTTTGTAGTGTGGGGCTGCTTTGATATGCTAAAGAACTGTTTTAGAGCGCCGCTGGGCTGCTTTTGCCACGAAACCTGTCGATTCTTCTGAAATATCCGTTCAGATGTGCTCTGCAGCGGCGGCGGCTCTAAATCTTCCCCTGCTGTGTTTGCCATGCACGTGCACACAAACCGAGCGTTCACAACCAACACACAGATCTTCTGTCATCCTCTCGTTCTGATAGCACTCTGATCCAACGTGCCGTTTTCAATCAGAACCCTTCATCTGCAGCCGCTCCACCAGCAGCTGTCCTTCAAGAGCCCTTGACAGGAACCTGGGCAGCCTCAACAAGTCCAGCCCTCGTGTGTTCCTTAATGATGTCTGCATGCGGTGAAGCGTCACTGCGTGTGAGCGCAGCCAGATTTAATAACAGTACAGCATGAATGAACAAACAACACAGACCATTTACACAGACCAGACATAACATTACAACCGCTCATATCTATCTCATATCTACACACATCCATCCATCCATCCATCCATCCATTATCTTCTGCTTTATGGGGTCATGGGGGCAGCGTCATTGGGCGAAGGCGCAGTACACCATGGACAGGTCGCCAGTCCATCACATTATACCTACACACGTTGTCTGTTATATCAGCTTAGATATGAGCATATATACCGTATATGAGCACTCAATAGTTCTACTATTAGGAAGGTGGATCATTCTCAGCACTGGTAGTGTGTTAGTGTGTGTTGTGCTGGTGTGAGTGGATCAGACACAGCAGTGCCGGATTGTTTAAACACCTCAATGCCACTGCTGGACTGAGAATAGTCCACCAACCAAAACTATTCAGCCAACAGTGTCCTGAGTCTACAGTTACACAATAATTTGAATGTATAACTGTAAATGTAGGTATTGTGATATAAACTGATTCTACAGTTTCTCATTAGGTTGAATGTATAACTCTAAACGTAGGTATTGTGATATAAACTGAGTACAGTTTCTCATTAGGTTGAATGTATAACTAGCTCTAAACATAGGTATTGTGATATAAACTAAGTCTACAGTTTTAGATTAATTTGAATGTATAACTCCAACTGTAGGTATTGTGATATAAACTGAGTCTACAGTTTTACATTAATTTGAATGTATAACTCTAAATGTAGGTATTGTGATATAAACTGAGTCTACAGTTTCACATTAATTTGAATGTATAACTCTAAATGTAGGTATTGTGATATAAACTGAGTCTACAGTTTCATATTAATTTGAATGTATAACTCTAAATGGAGGTATTGTGATATAAACTGAGTCTACAGTTTCTCATTAGGTTGAATGTATAACTCTCTAAATGTAGGTATTGTGATATAAACTGAGTCTACAGTTTCTCATTAGGTTGAATGTATAACTCTAAATGTAGGTATTGTGATATAAACTGAGTCTACAGTTTCTCATTATGTTGAATGTATAACTCTAAATGTAGGTATTGTGATATAAACTGAGTCTACAGTTTCTCATTATGTTGAATGTATAACTCTAAATGTAGGTATTGTGATATAAACTGAGTCTACAGTTTCTCATTAGCTTGAATGTATAACTCTAAATGTAGGTATTGTGATATAAACTGAGTTACAGTTTCTCATTAGGTTGAATGTATAACTCGCTCTAAATGTAGGTATTGTGATATAAATATGACGGCTGATTTCAACAGAACTGTGCCGAGCAAACCCTCAAATAAATCATTTCAACACACATTACAATTCTGTGGAAAAGGTGAAACATTTGTAGAGCTCCGGTTGAGCTGATTCCAGGCAGAAGGCTGTGGAACACGGCGCTCAGTCAGGGATGATTTCGCTCATGTGTACATTCCCCCCCTCAGGTGATGTGCAGCATACAGCAGATGTGTACTGATAGTGACACTTGTCAGGATTTTCTTTCTGTTCTTTTGTCTCTGTTTGAGTTGCCCTGTATCACAGAAAAGAAAATTAATAATAGAAATGTCAGACAGCCAAAGTAACATTACTCTCTTATCTCTTCAGTAATGCAGAGGTTTACAGGCGTGAGTAAAACCCAGTTCATTTAGGAGCTAGTAGTGCCCAGAATTATGACAAATCACAGCATTTGGCTCTTCCACTGCACAAAACCTGGAATGAGAAGATATCAGATAGAAGTTCAGCCACTTCCTTTTTCCTTATGTAGTCTCAGATAGTTAAATCAATAATCTATGCACTGTTGAACAATGCACTGATATTCCAGACTGACTAATCTCATGAAGGTTTTATGTAGTTGAGTCACGTTATGAGCTAATATCCAGAGTGACCGCCGTGTGCAGGACAGACAGCAGCTAGATGGACTGGGAGACTCAATATGGTCCTGGTAGGATGTCACAGGTATCTGGAGCCATGCTGACTGCAGTGCATCCCACAGCTGCTGAAAGGAGCATGGAGGAGGATCCATAGAGCCAACACAGCGATTGAAGTGGTCCAACAAATGCTCAGTTATGTTCACAACTGGGGAGTAAGGAGTCTGGGATAGTACTTGGAAGTCTTGGTCAGCTCTTCCAACCAATGTGGGACATTTCTAGCCATCTGATATGTCGCATGTTGCTGGAAGATCCCATCCGCCCTAGGGAGGACAAGCAGCATGTATGGTGTATGTGATCTGCAAGGATGGATTCATACCTCAATCAGTTGAGTGTCTACCCCATGGATGAGTGGGTCCAGAGAATAACACTGCCAGCTATGTGCTGCTGCCATTAAGACAGTAAGACATGATCATAATAATATGATTTGACTGTGTATTTACTTTAAATAAGAACTTGGTGATGGTCTTCTTGACATGATCTTCTAGTGGTAGAAAAGGCAGTGTCGTAATTGTGCACTGGTTCATTCAGGCTTACTTGACTCTCTAGTGGACTAAATGACAGCACTGTTGTAACCTGGATTGATGAATGCCTTGTAGTTGGTGGTCTTCCTCACTCAGTATAATAGAAAACTGGTTAGTCACATTTTAGCAACCACCTGGGATGCCATTGTGATCACCTGGCCCCACTATAGCATTCATCTGGAACACCATAGCATAATCACTTAGCAACATACCAAAGACATTGTAACACAAATCCTTGACACCAGCTAATTGTGTATGATTCTGATTAGAACCTTTGTGAACATGGTTCTTTAAAGAATGAGTTCTGCTAATGTTACAGTATCAAGGACCTAAATACTATATAGAACAATTTTCAAAAAGGTTCTAGATAGCTACATATACAACACATTCTCCATCAGTCAGAGGGACAATTTCACCATGCAGAGAAACATTTAAGCAAAATTGTTCTTTGAGTGTTCATAGTCCTTTAGAATCATTGGCCTGTCTCAAAACCTAGTGAGTGTGTAAGTAGGCTGTCTGTTTAAGGAGCAGCGTTCTCTCCTCATCTCTCCTCATAAAACAGATCACTGAGACGCTCTAGTTAGAGAGAGACTGCGCCACGGCTTGTTCCCACCCACTACAGCACGCCACCGGTGGTTTAGCTGGTTGCTAAGCTACTGGCCGGCATACAAAACAATAGCCAGAGGCTTAAGAACCTGCTAGCATAAATGCTAATGAGTATAAAACTGTAAAATGGTCAATGACTTGTTACAAAGTTGTAAATAAAATACTGTTTTGTGTGATTATATGACCAGAAACACATTAAAACAAGAAAGAATCAAAATAACTCACATTTTAAAACCACTTCACTGCCTGCGTTGCATCATGGGATTGTCTTAGCAGCTGAGGAAGCGTTCGATGCTTCTTTAAAATCAGGTCTAAATAAGGATTGCATACTATGACATAAAATGCTGCCTATGTAGGAGTCCACTAGGTTTTGAGACAGACCCATTGTCTTTACTGAAGAACCCCTGAAGACTTAAAATAGCAGAGTAACTATTTGTTTTGCACAGTATTGCTGATATTCATGCTATTTTCCATGACAACACTGAGGGGCGGCCATCTTTGTTTACTTTGTGTTAGAACTTCCGGTGCGACCGCGGGCACATTGATACTAATTACAGGCAAAACGACAATAAACATATAAAATGACTAGCATAACATGTTCAAATAGAGGGAGTCAGTAATTGGAAGAAGAGGAAAACTTGACTTAAATAAAGAAGTTACTAACACAGCACATAAAGATCAGAGTGTTGTAAAGCCGCCTTCCAAAGAAGAGGACCTGCATCTCTGACTGAAGCTCTAAATTTAAAACATCCACCAAAACCTCCGTATGTCTGCTCTTACCATTCTGTGGAGGAGAACCAGCACCAGAGCTTCCTTATCCAGAGAAATGTCTCGCTTATGAAGCTCAGAGGAAGCAGACGCGTCAGGTGCTGGTGAGACTATCAGTTAAGTAACTGTTTTCTGATCAGTGTCCACCGCGCTAGGCTATCTGGACTGTAACTAATACCCACGCAGAGTGGCTCGGGCAGCTGGCTTGACTTGGGTTTAACCGGCTTTCAAAAATATAAACTCACCGTCTGTGTGTACGAGTACACGCCCACCTTCCCACTGTGCAGGTACTGATACGAACCGTCTACACCTTCCTAGACTACTAAAGTAATTAAACATGTCACCATAAGTATCCTCAGATCACCTTCTTATATCATCCACTCACTGTGTTATTAACCTCGGATGAGACAGTGTTGTCCCATTCGAACTTCTTACTGTCTCTCTGGTCTCCTCCCATGTAACTGTTTTCATTTTGGTTAGCTGAGCGGAAGTTCTAACACAAAGGCGGAAGAAACACGTGCTTGAAAGTGGGTGTGGCGAATAGAGCTCTTGATATTGTTCTTACGATTACAAAAATGAACCAAATAATAACAAATAATACTTAATTCAGTATAACTACCAAGATCTAAGAATGAATGCAAGCACTGAAGAACAGAATGCTTCAGATCTGTCAGCTTCAAAGTCATACATGTGTGTTCATTCATTTATTTTAGTGATGTTGAACGTTTCCCCCCGTTGGGGGTCTCTGCCAGCACTGGACTTTGTGTTCTGAATGCCAATGTTTGGTCAAACTGCCGCACGTTTGTCAGACCTGCTTGTTATTTCTGATAAGTTGTCAGCGCCGTTTGATGTGAGACGGAGCCGCAGTGACAGCTGGCAGAGAGACTCAGTGCCCTGCTGAGCTGCTGCCCTCGTTTTTTGTTCTGAATAAGTAACATAAGGCACGACGCTGGTGATCGACTTCATCAGATCACTTCAGAACCCTTTAAACATGAACATCCTGCTGTAGGAATTATTGCTGAGATGCATTTAGATGTTTCTCAGCTTGGGGAAGTGGAGGAACAGCACCTATAGCCCACATGCACAGCTTCTTATATAACAACTAGGGAAACAAAGAACAGCTATAGTGTTGATATCAGTTTGAACAAGCTCTGGCCCCTTCCTATTCAGTTCAATTCAATTCGAAAACAGACAGTTATATATGACATATATAACACAGTGAGCAAGCCAGAGGCAACAGTGGCAAGAAAAACTCCCTCAGACTGGAGGAAGAAATCTTGGGAGGAACCGAGACTCACAAGGGGAGACCCATCCTCCTCTGATCAAACAGTGTTTACAGTTTAATAAACTAAACACTAAAGAAGAGAGTCTCTGGTAGAGGCAGCCTTTGACAGAGAGGTGCTCTATTGTTAGATTTCCACTGAACTCTCAAGTAGCTTCACTACACGGATGTTTAGTAGCTACCTACAGCAGACATGAATTTCCTTCTCTGTGTACATTAAGATTAACACAACATCTCTATGTTATATTTTACATTACAAATAACTATCTTACTTGTTATACTGAGTTTAAATAACTCTGTTAGACTATCCTCTACGTGTCCCTTCGGTGTTCCTGGACTCCTCAGGATCATCAGTAGTGTCGGAAGCGGTTTGCTGCTTCAACGCTACAAAACCTTTCATTAATGAGTTCGGCTATTAATATGTGTGATTAATGTGTGTATTGGGCTCTACAAAATAAACTACGCTAAGATGTCATTGCAATTGTTGCGCAATAGCCTGACAATACAAACTTATTTCCATATCTCTGTTTACCGGCTGTAACTGGGGACTGTCTTTTGGAGAACATCTGTGTTAGTTTCGCACATTTAGCAGCATCTTCTTCCAACGGCTTTCTTTTTTTAACCTGGCCTTTTCAGCTCCACCTGGCCTCTTCCTGCCCTCCATCACCACCGACTGACGCTCGCCGCTATTCTGTTTCATTTTACAGACCAGAAAAGACACTTATGGGCGCAACCAACTTAAACATTTAGGAGGGGAGAATTCCCTCAGATGGTAGAACCCACTTGATCTACTAAGATGTAGGGCCTGTGCTGTCAGATGAATGTAGAATGAATGCAAGAAGAAGATTAGATAAGAGACAGATAAGTGTCAAAATGATTTTTCCAATCCAAACGGCCCAAACTTGAGATTGACATGAGCCGGCCCATCGGTAATCCTCCCGAGTCTCCGGATTAGCCACTCGAGGCCTGACTGAGTCTTTATGTAAAGTGTGCATAAGCTAAAAAGTCCCATCCTATCTCAATGCTGGTGCATCTGGATGGCACAGTCATGTAACTGAGGTTCTAGCAGTTGGCGCTAATGGACAGGAGAGCTGGCTGGTGATGGGTGAGGAGGAGAATCTCCTATCGGGGAGACTCTCCAGCGCCACCTTAGGACAGTTCTGTTACTTCATTACCTAAGCTGAAGCTGAGCCCTTGCATGGGACAGGGGTCGTATCAACCTCACAGGCGACTTTAACAGCAGAAAGACTATTTTCATTCATTTTCTTTACAAACAATTTTTTCACTCTTTAATTTTCTAATTCCCTACAATTTCTGAGACACACTGATTGAAAATGAGGGGGTAGGCAGTCACTGAATCGCTGCCTGTTTTGTTTTTGCTGTGTAAATCCTCATATTAAACTAAGAGGAAGCGATTGCACAATTGTACAGCTTAACTAAAAAAACAGTCTGGGGTCTAATAGATCTAGAATGATCTGTAATGATCTGCCTAGCCCCTCATTTTCAACAGATCTTGAATTATCCCATGAAATAAATGCGACTTGTTCTCGGTAATAAATGCTAGTGCATGATTATGTTGCACTGTTGGTCACACACACACCTGTTTGATTGATTTCTTGGAGCTTTGGGACTCTGAGTTGTTCTAAATGTCATTGGTGAAACACGATCGCATTTGTCTGATCATTTAAGCAGCCAGCCTGGCTTCAGGAAGATGGTTAAAGCACTTAAGGGAGTGTGCACTGCATCATTCTCCTGGCAAATGATGTTAGAGGTCTTATTATGTCTGGTTCTATTAGTGAGAAGAAGGCAACGTGCGACGGTTCTAATCTACTAGGAGCAATTTTTCATACAGGTTGCAGCACACCTGGTGACTGAGCTCATCGTTCCTGTTCACGGAGATCAGTCTTACTGCACCGGGCCTTGGAGAACGCTTCTCTGTTGCCCTTTTACAAAGATGGTGATATTAATCATGAGAACAATTATGGTCCAATTTCTACCGGCTTCTATTCTGCACTTGCAAATGTGTTGTTCTCATGATCTGATACCTGCAGCTAATAGATTTAGAAATATCAAACTCCCTTTCGAAGGTGGAAGCTGCTTTGAACTGCATGTTCAAACAGTGGCTACACCAAAGACAGTTCATTTACAGCTGGGACCCAACTAGTTTGCCTGACGGTGTTGCAGTGTTTACGTCTCACAGATCATCTTAATTATAAGTAAATATAAGATAGGTGTAGCAAAGTACATTACAAATATGCCTGGCGGATGTTTCCCATAGCCAATGATTCCCACAGAATCCTAGTTTTAGTTCCACTCTTGGATTATAGAATCTATTGAATGTCTGATATAAAGTCGCAAATTGCCCTAAGTCAGAATGCATTGGTTGGTTAAAAAAGAAAAACACTCCTAAAATTGAATAGACCAAATGAAAAAAATATATTTTCTGTGAAGAATAGATTTCCATGCATTTACCACCTATTTACTAGATGTTAATGAACTACATACATGTTAATTAGTAACACCTTAGCTACCACTGAGGATAACCCAAAATGATAAAGTAATGGCCTACCAACACCTTAGCAACCACCCAGATTAATACAGCAATGGCCTAGCAACACCTTAGCAACCACCTGGGATAATATAGCAATGGCCTAGCAACACCTTAGTAACCACCCGGGGTAATATAGTAATGGCCAAGCAATATCTTAGCAACCACCTGGAATAGCATAGCAATGTCCAAGCAGGACTCTTGGCAACCACCTGTAATAGCATAGTAATGGCCTAGCAACACCTTAGTAACCACCCGGGGTAATATAGTAATGGCCAAGCAGTATTTTAGCAACCACCTGGAATAGTATAGCAATGTCCAAGCAGGACCCTTAGCAACCACCATACATAGTATGGCAATGTCCTATCAACACCTTAGTAACAACGCTGAATCATATAGCAATGGCCAAACAGTATCTTAGCAACCACCCAGGATAGTATAGCATTGTCCAAGCAGGACCCTTGGCAACCACTCATGATAGTATAGCAATAGCCTAGCAACACCTTAGTAACCACGCTGGATAATATAGCAACGGCCAAGCAGCATCACAGCAACCACCTGTGATAGCATAGCAGTGACCTTGTGACACATAAGCAACCACCCATGATAATATAGCAATGGCCAAACAGCACCTGTGGTAGCATAGCAACACCTTAGCAATAACCCGGGGTAACAGAGCAATGTTCAAGTGGCATCTTAGCAATGGCCTAGCAACACCTTAGTAACCACCTGGGTTAATATAGCAATGGCCAAGCAGTGTCTTAGCAACCACCTGGAATAGTATAGCAATGTCCAAGCATGACCCTTGGCAACCACCAGTAATAATATGCCAATGGCCTAGAAACACCTTAGTAACCATGCTGTACAATACAGCAATGGCCAAGCAGCATCACACCAACCACCTGTGATAGCATAGCAATGACCTGGCAACACCTAAGCAACCACCCATAAAAATTTGGCAATGGCCAAAGAGCACCTGTGATAGCATAGCAACACCTTAGCAACCACCCGGAACAATGTTCAAGCAGCTTCATAGCAATGGCCTAGAAACCCCGTAGCAACTACCAGGGATAATATAGCAATGGCCATGCAGCATCTTAGCAATGGCCCAGCAACACCTTAGGAACTACCTGGGGTAATATAGCAATAGCCAAGCAGTAGCACCTGAAATAGTATAGCAATGTCCAAGCAGGACCCTTGGCAACCACCTGTGATAGTATGGCAATGGCCTAGCAACCCCTTAGTAACAACGCTGGGATAATATAGCAATGGCCCAGCAACACCTTAGGAACCACCTGGGATAATATAGCAATGGCCCAGCAACACTTTAGCAACCACCTTGGATTATATAGCAATGGCCTAGCAACACCTTAGGAACCACCTGGGATAATATAGAAATGATCAAGCAGCATCCCAGGACTCGCTTCCCCATCTGGCTGGAATACCACTGCAATGGCCCGGCTACATGTTAGACACTGACTATCTGTACTATCTGTACATGTGAGAACTCCTGATGTATATACATCTACTCGTTTGTACCTACTTAATGAGTGGAATTAGACGAGCATGCATGAGAAAATAATGTGGAGGAGCTGATGTTCTGTTTGCTGCTGGTTTTGCTGAGAGGTGTTTCTGTCTTTGGCCTGAGAGTCGGTACTGACGGAGAGACACCCGATGGCGTGCGCTCACACACCGCACTGATAAGGGGTGCACAGGCAGGCACGGATTAGATTTAGTCAAGGAGTCTTAACATTTTACACATGTAGCCTGTGGCCGTTCTGCGTGGCTGCTGGAGCTGAGGATAGATTGTTGCCATGGGTGGATTTCAGAGCATCGTTTTCACAGAAATTCCAGTCCACTCCAGTAGACAGCCGGTCTACAAATACATTACACTTTAATGGAACGGACGTCTTCGCAGTACACGTCGTTCCCAAGAATCTTTGCCATGAGATACAGATCAACACCACTAATGAGAGATCTAAGGGCAACAGTGAGGAAGAAAAATCTTTGCATTACAAGTCATAACAATCTACACAGAAGCTACTCTGGATTACGCAGAGTGAGTCTGAACCTCATACACTGTACACTGTACCTCCTTTGGCCTTCAGAACAGCAAGAGTTCACCCGGGCAGTGACTGTACCAATTCCATGCCCTTGGTGGGGACGCTGACAGGCCTTCTTCGCCAGGGAGTTGATGTGTCAGGACCATAACAGCTACCAAATGTGAACTCCCAGGTATTTAAAACTGCCTGCTCTTTCCTCTGCAGCTCCGTCGATCCAGGCAGGCTGGTAGCTCGTCTCCTGCTTCTTTGAGCAGATTCTTGCTTTTCTTTAACTTTGTATGTTTATTATGTTTATATACAGTGCCTTGCAAAAGTATTCGGCCCCCTTGAACTTTTCAACCTTTTGCCACATTTCAGGCTTCAAACAAAGATATGAAATTGTCATTTTTTGTGAAGAATCAACAACAAGTGGGACACAATCGTGAAGTGGAACGAAATTTATTGGATATTTTAAACTTTTTTTTGAAAAAAACAAATATTCGGCCCCCTTGCATTAATACTTTGTAGCGCCACGTTTTGCTGAGATTACAGCTGCAAGTCGTTCGGGGTATGTCTTTATCAGTTTTGCACATCAAGAGACTGGAATTTTGCCCATTCTTTCTTGCAAAGCAGCTCAAGCTCAGTGAGGTTGGATGGAGAGCGTTTGTGAACAGCAGTTTTCAGCTCTTTCCACAGGTTCTCGATTGGATTCAGGTCTGGACTTTGACTTGGCCATTCTAACACCTGGATACGTTTATTTGTGAACCATTCCGTTGTAGAGTTTGCTTTATGTTTTGGATCATTGTCTTGTTGGAAGATGAATCTCCGTCCCAGTCTCAAGTCTTTTGCAGACTCCAACAGGTTTTCTTCCAGAATGGTCCTGTATTTGGCTCCATCCATCTTCTCATCAATTTGAACCATCTTCCCTGTCCCTGCTGAAGAAAAGCAGGCCCAAACTATGATGCTGCCACCACCATGTTTGACAGTGGGGATGGTGTGTTCAGGGTGATGAGCTGTGTTTTGCATTGTGGCCAAAAAGTTAAAATTTGGTTTCATCTGACCAGAGCACCTTCTTCCACATGTTTGGTGTGTCTCCCAGGTGGCTTGTGGCAAATTTTAAACGAGACTATTTATGGATATCTTTGAGAAATGGCTTTCTTCTTGCCACTCTTCCATAAAGGCCAGATTCGTGCAGTGTACGACTGATTGTTGTCCTATGGACAGATTCTCCCACCTCAGCTGTAGATCTCTGCAGTTCATCCAGAGTGATCATGGGCCTCTTGGCTGCATCTCTGATCAGTCTTCTCCTTGTTTGAGCTGAAAGTTTAGAGGGACGACCGGGTCTTGGTAGATTTGCAGTGGTCTGCTCTCTGAGATATTTTAAGCTCGGGAAATCTTTTTGCATCCAAATCCGGCTTTAAACTTCTCCACAACAGTATCTCAAACCTGCCTGGTGTGTTCCTTGGTCTTCATGATGCTCTCTGCACTTCAAACAGAACTCTGAGACGATCACAGAGCAGGTGCATTTATACGGAGACTTGATTTCACACAGTTGGATTCTATTTATCACCATCAGTCATTTAGGTCAACATTGGATCATTCAGAGACCCTCACTGAACTTCTGGAGTGAGTTTGCTGCACTGAAAGTAAAGGGGCCGAATAATATTACACGCCCCACTTTTCAGTTTTTTATTTCTAAAAAAAGTTTAAAATATCCAATAAATTACGTTCCATTTTACGATTGTATCCCACTTGTTGTTGATTCTTCACAAAAAAATGACAATTTTTAATATCTTTATGTTTGAAGCCTGAAATGTGGCAAAAGGTTGAAAAGTTCAAGGGGGCCGAATACTTTTGAAGGCACTGTAAAGGATGTCTACTTTATTAGGCCGTCATGGAGGCTTCTACCTTCTGCCTTTATTCTGTTTGCGCGTGCATTCTTTTTCTGGCATATATGTTTAATAATTGATTGTATTTCTTTGAATGTACATTTAAATTAAATATGCATTCAAAGCTTTCTGTACATTCAGTGACTTTATTGAATTCTTGCTGCCTCACCCCCCTTTTTTTTTTACTGAAGCTGCCAAATCCACATAAAAAACCCGAATGGAAAGCCAGTTAAACGAATTCGTTATGGAAGATTTCGAGTAAGCTTAAGGAAGCATTTGTCACATAACAGTACAGCCACGCTCAGCTCCTCCCCAACACAGCCACGGTCATGTACAAGCCCACATTATTACTGCCACTGAGAGGAGAACCGAAGCTGTTAAAGAGAGATATATATATACGAGGCGTTTACTCAGCCAGCTTATGACAAGGTTATTGTTGTGTGCAGCACTAGGTCTGGGACGATGATGAGGAGGAGTAATTGAGAATGTTGGAAGGACGTTCAGAGGATGTAATTACAGTTCTGCTGTAGTACGCTCCGCTCTGAAGGAGCGCTGTCGTCTATAAAGATGTCTAAAAGAAAGTAAATCAGCAGACTGTACTTATGACCGCAGTAGAAACACCTCTATAATTCTTTTATTATAATGGACTTGATTATGAAACATGTTAATATTCATGTCTTAATGGGAGTTCTAATAGAGAAATTTCTTTTTGAACTAAATTTGGTGCCACTTTAGAGCAAAACTACTTTTATAAAGCGTTTATAGATAATTCTAAATGACTTTACTAATATATAGACATCTTAATCGTTAATATGCAGTTACAGGGACCACAGTGAACTTTTATTGATATGGTTAAAGCTCAGATTTTAATGCACTGTACTGATCTTAGTCTGCTATTTCCATCCTGTCAGCTTTAATGCATATTCTTATTCACCAGATAGAACAGCTCACGTTTGCCCTTTTAATTAATGTGTTTTTAACTATTTATGTGTAGAAACTATTTATTAATACTTTGTTACAAGGGCATAGAATTAGCATGGACTGAAGTGACGTGTCGCCATCAAAATCCAGCGATTATTGAATTGTCCCTCCGGAAAAAAAAACTGATCTGTCAATGTCTCATTAACCTAGAGGTGCAGAAAGGATTTAATCATGTTCTCTACTCAAGTCCTGCCTCCCCGTAACAGTGTGATTGGCTGTGCCTTCCAGTTACCTTCCAGTGTAAACCAGTAAAACACTGGTTATATATATTTCCAGACTCACTGCGCAAGACTCAGGTGCAGTGTGCGAGACATATGGGTGTGAAAAGAGAGTAAAGATGGCGGCAAAAAAGGCTATCTTTCAAAGAAACATGTAAGTCACTTAAAGTCTAGTTTTTTAATGAAATGAGTCCATCATAGTACCGATAATGGCAACGCTCAGCTTTGGTGCACAGCATACAGCAGGCTAACATCGTCTGTAGTTATGAATAACAAGCTGCGTTCCTAATTTTATTAATATTAATGTATACAAGATGTCAAGTTTGATAAGTCTTTAGATGTAAACTTACTGTTTACTGGTTTGAAACTGGCTGAAGTTATGTTGATAAGTCTTTAAAAGTAACCTCACTGTTTACTGGTTTGAAACTGGCTGAAGTTATGTTGATAAGTCTTTAAAAGTAACCTCACTGTTTACTGGTTTGAAACTGGCTAAGTCTGTGTCTTGTAGTTTAATTGAGACATTAAGAAAGATTGAATTGTTTTCTGAGATTGTTACTTTGTTGGTTTTTTTTGTGGACAACAGCACCAGGTTATGCAGTGCTCCATGTATTATCCCGATGTACGAGACCTGTTTTACAGACGTCCTGGGAACCTGTTTTTGTTAGCTAGGCTTTCACTGACGCATTAAGCGAGATTAGTTTTGTGTAATAGTTACTTTGTTGGGTTTGTGGAGATTCTGAAACTCCATCTACTTTTATTAGTGCTGATGAATGAGACCTGTTTCATTTGCACTGAAGTCTAAACCACTTCTTTGTCAGTCATTAGTTTAACATGAATTTAACATTATACAATTCATAAATTAAATTCTAACTTGTTATTCTGAGTAGGTAAAAAGCACATAGAATAACATATGTTGTACATCAGTCTTTTATCATTTTATCATGGAGCAAAGAGAAAACAACAACAAAATAAACAGGCAATGTCAGGGTACGTGGCAGGGTAGATTCATAAGTCCCCACCAATGTCAAGAGCCAATCTACGCCCTTGCTTTGTAAAGTTTTTATAACTTATTCATTAATATTCATTAATAAGCTAATTCATAATTCATTCTTAAACCATTCATAAACCCTTTATGAGGGGAGTCTTATTCTAGAGTGTTGCTAAATTCTACTGTACACAATTTCTGACAACACTGTTTCTCAGTGACCTCTTGATTTTTCAGTTAGATTGAAATTTGATAAATCTTCAGGCTTTACACAAATAATTCAGTGTATTTTGCTCCTAATTCTGGGTGGGGGCAGGCATGGGCAGGGGTTGTTGGGAGAGCAGGGTCAAGGGGGATACTACACAAATTAATTTTTATGGGGTAGCAGATGGTTTCAAATATTCAGAATCTTATTCAAATTCAAAAGATGCGATAATTAATAACCTGTTGGTGAAAGACACTGAGATGAGTCTTGGCCAAGACTACACCTGTTGCATATTTTACTCTCAAAAAGTTGTTTACGATCAGCATAAATCGTATTTCCCAGAAGGTCCATGCTAATGTTTCTGTTTCTATTTGTGCTATTTCTGCTTGAATTGGCTGCAGAAGAGCATCATTTTAGGCTACATTACCTTATTCCAGCACTGGCACACTGCCAGTGACACAGAGCACCGTAATGGAAAGATGTAGCGTTACTGACCGAGGAGGATAAAAACACGAGGAAATATGGTGAGCGCCTGCTGCTGCGATTCACCCTGTAAAGCCTGAAATAACTATGCAAGGTCTCTATAGGTCAGAGGCCAGGTGAGAGATTCAGGGGGTCCTGGAGGCTCTGGGATCTCCTAATAAATCTCAACATCACAATTCTAGGTGGTGCCTGAAAATAAATTGATTATGGAAGTTTTGCTATGGAAGCTTATCTCATTTCAAGAGAGGGACTTGTTACTCGTTTTTCAAACAGAAGAGAGGAAATGTGTAAGATCCCAATGAATGTGTGGAAGATGGCGTTACCAAACCAGAGAGAGCTTTTATTTATGACAAGAAGAATTAATCAAACATTTTGCTGACACTGAAGCTGACCTGTACTGTTAAGGTGGGTAAATTAGGAACTTGCCATCGGTCTAGTAGCAAGCCAATATGAGCCCCCTTCTAAATACCAAGAAGGTCAGAGGTCACTAGCCAGAGACATCTCATGATAATTCATGATAATTTAATTTCTTTTACAGTTGTCAAATTCAGTGTCAGCAAAATTTTTTATTAAGCAATTACACATTTCTACCAGAGAGGTCTCCAAATCCACAGATCTTACGTAGTGTAGCTTTAAATAAAATTTTGCTCTCACTAGACCTTATTCAGTGCATAGCAGACGTGTGGACTCGAGTCAAATGACTTAGACTAGAGTCCAACTCGAGTCAATAAACTGATGACTTGTGACTTGACTTGAAACAAAGATTATGCTGTAGTAAGTAAAAAAAAACTGCGGCATGCAGGACACGTATAGTCAAGATCACAGATGGAGCTGCAACCACTTCAAACTTGGTTTGACTTTTGAGGCTGCACAAAGAACAGTAAGTCTCTGCTCTGCATATTTACACATAATGATAAACAGCTAATGTGAAGGAAGCTCTCTCTCTCTGTTCATCCTCCTAGATCTTCCACCGTCCACTGAGAACTTTACTAAACATTAAAGTGTTTAGGAAGCTCAGCGTCTCAGACAGGAAGTGTTCAAGTAGTGCAGAACAGTACAAACACTGATCAGTCCATGCAGAGCTACTGCAGAGTCACACATGCTGTTAGAACTGAAAGACTCGTCCAGATAT
Source organism: Megaleporinus macrocephalus (assembly GCA_021613375.1). Lineage (NCBI taxonomy): Eukaryota > Metazoa > Chordata > Actinopteri > Characiformes > Anostomidae > Megaleporinus > Megaleporinus macrocephalus. Next base: position 8,458,451 of record CM038704.1, on the reverse strand, counting down.
TAATGATTATGGTTTAGAATGTGATTATTAAAGTTCCTGTAGGTGTAATGTGTACTAATACTTCCATACAGTGCAGTGTTTCTCAGCCTCGGCCTTCGAGGCCCACTGATTCACATTTTAGTGTTTTTTCTGCTTCAGCACCTATTTTAACTGGTAATGGACTGGTAATGAGGTGATTGGACTGGTAATGAGGTGATTGGACTGCTAATAAGGTGATTAGTGATTAGAACTGCTTGAAATGATCTAAGTTATTTTTGTTATTATACAAACTTTCAAAATGTTAATGTTATATTAATGTTAGTTTAATGTCTACTAATCAACTGCATTGTGTTAAAAACTGAAATGAAGTTACATCTGGCGACTTGAGTAGGACTCGAAGTTTAAGACTTTAGACCTGACTCGAGACTTCCATGTACTGACTTGGGACTTGACTCAGGACTTGATTGTCAAGACTTGAGACTTACTTGTTACTTGCAACTTAGTGACTTGGTCCCATGTCTGGTGCATAGACTGTGTGGCTGATGTCACACGCTGTCGCGGTCTTGTTTTGGTTTACCTGCAATTTTGAGCGTTTTATATTTCTTATTGGTTTTTCTGGTATTTGAATCTTTTGCTTTGGTTATTCTTGACTTGTCTTTTGGGTTTGCACCTATTGGCCTTGTTTACTAGTGATGACCTGCTTTTCTGGCTTCCTGATCTTCTGCTTGTCGTTTTCCACTTCGACTCTGGAATTAAACTTGCTCTTGACTCCTTACTATTGTGTGAAGCACTTTCTGACAGAACAACATAAACAAAGACAGACAGACAGACATGAAGCAGGACAGACCGTGACAGCAGGAATGTTTGCCCTGTTACTTTTCCTCTATTAAAGTTGTATGTAGAGTCTTTGCGGTGGATTCCTTACTAAGCTACTAAAGGCACTGTACAGGTCAACACACACATGCCAAAAGCCAAATATACAGCTAAAATATGATTAGGACACATCACATATCTAACAGTGACATTCAAGCCTATAGCTTGAGGCATTAAAGGACCAATTATTTTTCTTCCTCCCAAACATTCTGGTTTAATTCCCATTAAGGCTGTCCCAGTTAACCAGCATATAACCATATTGCATTTTCTGTTTTCCTTACGGCTGAACTGATATGATAGATTCCTCTTGAGTAGGAATTCCTATTTGACTGGGCATTTTCCTTCTTTCCCCAGTGGGGTGTCTGAGTTACGAGCTTAGTTGAATGCAACATTAACCACCTAATTATGAGTCAAGTCATTGTTCCTTGCTTGCTAATGTAACTTGTAAGTCTGGTTTCAATACCAGAGCGTCACAGAAAGCAAGTTTGTAGAACCAAATGGTAACAGTCTGAAAAAAACACCCCCTCCTCCTTTTAAAACTTTAAAAACATTTTTCCTATGAGGAGCTTTGATTCTGATCCTGACTGAACTGGTGGTGTAAGAGGTCCGTGTGAGGTCCCATGACATTTAGTTGTGCGTGTGTTCCAGAAGAAGAGCGGAGGTGGCTATTTTGTTTGCGCGCCCACACTAGAGGGGGCGGGTAATAAACTAGCATTAGCACCTAATTGAGTTACGCTCTCCAGAGAAATAGGTGCGTCATACACCAGTTGTGTGCACTTTGACTTTGTGTGTGAGGAAAAACACTAAAGCGCTGTGTAAAAGAGACCAGCGGTGACAAACACAAATGCAGCCGGGCTCTGAGTTTGTGGGGTTAAATATATGTACAGTAAACCAAAAGTATTTAGACACTTTTTTTCATTATCTGAATCAGTATCTGGGATAAAAATCAGCACCTCCAAATCCATGACCATGGTCCTTAGTCGGAAAAGGTTGGAGTGCCCTCTCCAGGTTGGAATTGACCCCCTGCCTTAAGTGGAGGAGTTTAAGTATCCCGGGGTCTTGTTCACGAGTGAGGGAAGGAAGGATGGAGTGGGAGGTTGACAGGCGGATTGGTGCAGCGTCTGCAGTGATGCGGGCTCAGTACCAGTCTGTCCTGCTGAAGAGAGAGCTGAGCCAAAAGGCAAAGCTCTCGATTTACCGGTCAATCTATGTTCCTACTCTCACCTGCACTCACGAGCTCTGGGTAGTGACCATAAGAACGAGATCACAAACACAAGCTGCCGAAATGAGTTTTCTCCGTGCGTTGTCGGGTCTCACCCTTAGAGATAGGGTGATAGATAGAGATTTCTCCACGTCGAGAGGAACCAGCTGAGGTGGTTCAGGCATCTGGTTAGGATGCCTCCTGGAGGCCTCCCTGTGGAGGTGTTCTGGACATGTCCGATCAGGAGGAGACCCCGGGGAAGACCAAGGACACGTTGCAAGGATTATATCTCTCGGCTGGCCTGGGAACGCCTCGGTATCCCCCTGGAGGAGCTAGAGGAGGTGGCTGGGGAGAGGGAAGTCTGGGTTTCTCTGCTTAGACTGCTGCCCCCGCGACCCGGATCCCCAGAAAAGCGGTAGATAATGGATGGATGGAGTATCTGAACAGTATCTGAATACTTTAGGGTGGCAGGAGGGCGTGGTGGGTGGTGCGGTCACCTCACAGCAAGGTGGACCTGGTTCAGTTTTCCGGGGTTTCCTCCAATGGTCTGGTTTCCTTCTACAGTCAGAAAGAGAAGCGGTTATGTGAGTTGGAAATACGAAGTTGCCCACCTGGGTGTCTGTGTACTTGTGATGGACTGTCCAGGATGTTCATGCCTTCCACGCAATGGATAGCTTTGGATAGGCTCCAGCACCCTCCGCAAGCCAGGAGGATAAGCAGCTCAGGGAATGAATGAATGATTGAATGAATTTATTAATGAATACCTCATTTAAGGCTTTTACTAAAATCCCAACATACAGATTAGACCGTGTGACTTGAAAGCTTTAGAAACCTGCAGTGTTCTGTGTTTTTGGTGGATCTGCTTTAAGCAGTATTAAACTCAGTGTGGCTAAACAGCTGTATGGCAGCGTTAGCTTGAGGCTAACTGGAAATCACACAGGTGTAAATTAGCATTTTAGCAGTTTTGGAGAAGGCCCTGCAGAGATTTGAGCTACTGTTCTGTTTCAGTGCTGCATCTTCACACACCAAGCGTAAGCTGCAGCAAACAGTGCGATGTGCAGAGAAAATCATGGGCTGTCCACCCCCAAAGATTTTTACTCATGTAGGATGAAGAAGAGGGCGGCCCCTCACACCCCGACTGACCTCTCAAACCAGGTTACTCTCTCCTCTAGCGGTTTCCATCTCAGCGGAGACCAAGCGTGAGAGCCCTAAAGACTTAGTCCCGCCTCGTCCACAGCTTCTTTCCCCAGAACATCATCCACCTAACCAAGGACCTTCTCACGTCTCTCAGCTTTAACCTGCTGCAGATGACCTTTATTACTCACTCTGTACTGTATATCATCACTGTATATACCATAATAGCATATATACCGTATACCTTTCCTGGTTTCCTCCACTGTAGTCAGTACTCCTCAGTACTACCACTGTGTCTCCTACTGCAGACCCTTGTTTCCACAACATTTGTCCATGTTATCAGCTTCACTGACCATACAGGATCACTTTGTAGTTCTGAAATTACAGACTGTAGTCCATCTGATTCTCTGTATGCTGTCACACGCAAACACAAGCAATTTTCATGCAATTCATGCAATTTTCATGCAATTCAAAAACAATATTGTCCATTTCACAATGAATGTAAGTGTATCAGATGATTTTTAAAGAATAAAAATGTTTGTATTAAAGCCTATTTTTGTGTAGAGGCTCATTTTGCATATAGTCCTATTATCAGTAATTCTCAGTTCTCTGTCTAAATCTCCTGGTACGACCACCAATCCAAGTTAAGGATGTTATTGGACTAATTGGTTGTTAGGACACTCTTGCTCAATTGTGATGCTCAGCTGAAAAACATTCTACTAATAAGTGAGTATAAAAGGGAGAACAACATTCTAGGTTAGTTTAGTATCTGAAGATCAGCAGTTGATGGCTCACTGACCGACTCAAAATGACCAGAAAGAAACAACTTTCTTTAGAGACCCGTCAGTCCATTGTTGTGTTTTCAAAGGATACTCCATTGAAAACAAGAACATTTCACTGTGATCCCAAACTGTGATCCCCCCCCCGCCCCCCCCCCCAGCCCTTACGCCAACGGACAGGCCAGAAAACAGAGCAAGATGTGATATGTGCATTATGTTGGTGTGGCTAGATGAGACACAGCAGTGGTGCTGGAGTGTTTAAACACCTCAGTGTCACCGCTGGACTGAGAATAGCCCACCAACCAAAACTATCCAGACACCAGTGCAGACACAGTGACCACTGATGAAGGACTAGAGGAACACAATCTGTGCAGCCCTATCTGAGCTTCAAGTCAAGTCATCTCTGACTTAACATCTACAAGGTGGACCAGCAAGGTAGAGATGTCTAATAGAGTGGACAGTGAGTGGACACAGAGTTTAAACCAACTCCAACAGCACTGCTGTGCCTGATCCACTCACACCATCACAACACCACCATGTCAGTGTCACTGCAGTGCTGAGAATGACCCACCAGCCAAATAATATCTGCTCTGTGGTGGTCCTGTGGGGGTCCTGATCATTGAAGAACAGGGTAACCAAGTATACAGAGAAACAGAACAGAAGAGTAGAACTACAAAGTGGTCCTATATGGTCTGTGGAGCACTTTGTATTGTCAGAAATGAGTGTATATGCGACGCCATAGCTTTCATACATGCAGTAATTGAAGAAATCTGCAGCAAAATATGGTCCTGCAGTAATTAGGGACTTTCTATGATGCTCACTGATCTCATTATCATTAATTAGCCAAGGATGTCTGTGTGCGTGTGAGAGTATCTACGTGTGCACACGAGTGCTTGAGCCAGCATGCTTAAAGGCTCAGAGTGTAACTGAAGACTCCAATTGACTACATTATCATACATCAACCTAATTAGCTTCAGCTTTGATCTCACTGTAACACAGAGATCTTTGGGGCTAAACTCTCTCAGTGCATAAGGAGCGAGTGCGCAGGTGTATTAAAGCCTAAAAGTCCGTGGCGAAGCATGGCAAATATTAAACACTTCAATTCTGCACGGGGAAGCAGAAAACCTCAGTATTTAACATGTTACGTATTTATTGTGTTTATTTAAGTACCATGTTTACAATGAGAAAAGCAGTGGGATGCAATGCACTGGTAATATTAAGATGATGCACTAAAACCAGTGAAAAATCAAGCCAGGAATGTGGACTGCTGCACATCCAGGCTAACGTACTTAGTGAAAGGGAGGAAACCTCATCGCGGGAAGGTGCATTATGATTATTTTCACAAGCATGTATGATTCATTCATCAATCATTAACTGCATTGCATGATAATATCACTATTAGAGCTAAGCCTTCATCAAAACATGATCAAAAACAAAGACCACTGAGATGACGCTAAAGCTAGCCACCCTATGGGGTTTTTATTTGTATGTTAGCGCTGAGCTAACAGCAATTTGCATCATTTATTATTATTTTTTCATCTTTTTATATTGAACAGACTTTTTAAAAGCATTTCTTATGTTTTTTCTAAAGCTTTCAACCAAAACCTTACAATGACGCATGACAATGAGTGTCGCTAACATACATGCAGAAATTAAATTTAGCTGATGATTATATTACATAGTAATAAATTAAAAATATTAAGTCATTTCATTTCACAGCGCCTTCTCAGAACGTTACAAAATGAAATGCATGAAATGAGACTCGGAGCTAGAATGTACTTTCTTTGGAGCTGCGTGTTTCAGTCTGAAGCTAGATGAGCTCACTCAGAGAACAGTAGACAGTAGAACTGTGATGCCACTGTTTCACAGACTCCACTCAGCTGAAGTTCCAGCCTGATGGAACGGCAATCAGTCCTGTGTGTGGGCTGGAAACTTGAGCAAATTTCAGAATGGTACTGTAGAAATAGGACTGACTGGTAAGTTGTAGCTCTCCACAGAAAAGCATGTATCTCTAAACGGCAGCTTTACAGGAGAGCATAAAAACTGTTTCCCTTTTAATGGAAGTCAAGGGAACCAGATTTTTTTCGGATCTATTTTGGAGCGTTTCTATTGGCCCGTTTATCAAGAAATTGTCACGGAATGTAAACGGCAGCTGTCTTGTGCAAATGATGATGAAAAGTGAAAAATGGAGAGACATGATTTTCTTTGGACAGCAATGATGTACAAAACAGAGACAGGAAATTAAATAGTACTTCATCACTGAATTTTTGGTAGTTTGTTTTGCTCCCTTTATCTGATGTAGTTCTTTTTTAATGGTGTATTTATCTTTTTATGATATTATAGCACTTTGTATACAACCTACACTATATTGCTTTACACCACTGCATCCAATGATTTGCATTGCAATTAGTGATTTAAGGCTTGGATGCAGCTGCTCTGCCATAGAAACCCATTCCATAAAGCCCTCTATGCACTGTTCTTGAGCTGATCTGAAGTTTGGAGGTCTGTAGCAATTGCTATGCTCCTAAGCATCTGAAGACCCTGCTCTGTCATTGTACGTGGCTACCACTTTTTGGTTGAGTTGCTGTCGTTCCTAATTGCTTTCACTTTTTTATACCACTGACAGTCGACTGTGGAATATTTAGTGGTGAGGAAGTTTCACGACTGTACTGGACCACAGTACCACGCTGGAGTTCACTGAGCTCCTGAGAGCGACCCATTCTTTCACTAATGTGTGTAGAAGCAGTCTGCATGACTAGGTGCTTGGTTTTATACACCTGTGGCCATGGCAGTGATTGGAACACCTGAATTCAATCATTTTGAACAGTGAGTGAATACTTTTGGAGATAAAGTATACATTGAATAGCAGCATGTTGACCATAGCATTGAGTACATCATCAATATATGTGTCCTTTTGTAATCTTGACTATTGCTCTCATTAACAAGATCACAGGTTAACATAAACCCAAAAAAGCAATACCTGATAAGGTTCTTCACAAGCACAACATTTACAACTGTGAAGTATCCTAGCCAAAGAATATTACGGCAGCGGGTGTCGAAAACAGTGTTTCTTATTTTCTTAGTTTTAGTGATTAGAACAGCTTGAAATGATATAATTTTATATGCAAGTTTTTTTTTGTTTAATATTCTGTCAGTTTAATATTCTACTAATTAATTTAATTCTGTTAAATACTGAAATGACATTACATCTGGTGACTTGACTAGGACTTGAAGTTTAAGACTTGGGACTTCACTCGAGACTCACCTGTATTGACTTGGGACTTGACTTGAGACTCACTTGTATTGAGTTGGGACTTGACTCGAGACTCACTTGTATTGAGTTGGGGTCTGACTCGAGACTCACTTGTATTGACTTGGGACTTGACTCGAGACTCGCTTGTATTGAGTTGGGGCCTGACTCGAGACTCACTTGTATTGAGTTGGGACTTGACTCGAGACTCGCTTGTATTGAGTTGGGGCCTGACTCGAGACTCACTTGTATTGAGTTGGGACTTGACTCGAGACTCGCTTGTATTGAGTTGGGGCCTGACTCGAGACTCACTTGTATTGAGTTGGGACTTGACTTGAGACTCGCTTGTATTGACTTGGGATGTTTTTTGCAACGTAGTGACTTAGTCCCATGTCTGCTTTCCTCCAGATCACTGCCAAGATTTTATTTTATTTTTTATTATATTATCCATGTTATCAGCTCCACTTAACAAATAGGAACCCATTGTAGTTCTATAATTACAGACTATAGTTCATCTGATTTGCTGTTTACATTGTTTATCCCCTTTTACCCTGTCCGTCAATGTTCAGGACCCCCACAGAGCAGGTCCTATTGGGTCATTCTCAGCACTGCCATGACACTGCCGTGATGGTGGGATGTTAGTGTGTGTTGTTCTGGTGTGAGTGGATCAGACACAGCAGTGCTGTTGAAGTGTTTAAACACCTCAATGTCACTGCTGGACTGAGAATAGTCCACTAACCAGCAACATCCAGCCTACAGTGTCCTGTGGGCAGCATCCTGTGTCCACTGATGAAGGACTAGAAGACAACCAACCCAAACTGTGCAGCAACAGATGAGCTACTGTCTCTGACTTTACACCTACACAGTGGACCAGCAAGGGAGACGTGTCTAATAGAGAGGACAGTGAGTGGACACAGTGTTTTAAAAAAACTCCAGCTGCACTGCTGGTGTCAGATCCAACTGTATCTGTACAACACACACTAACACACCACCACCACGTCAGTGTTACTGCAGTGCTGAGAATGACCCACCTCCCAAATAGTACTTGTTCTGTGGTGGTCCTGTGGGGGTCCTGACCATTAAAGAACAGGGTAATAAAGTATACAGAGAATCAGATGAACTACAGTCTGTAAGTGTAGAACTACAAAGTGCACCTGTATTGTCAGTGGAGCTGATAAAATGAACACAGGAACATTAGCTCATGGCTATAAACCTAGAAGCTTGAAGGAGGTAATGGAGGATAGTGTTATGATAGCTGAGTAGTGATGGGAGAAGAAAAACAAGCAGACATTTAGGAAAGATGTGGAGAGCGTCAGGACTCTCTCTCTTGGCCGGCCGGCCACAACACAGTGACAAATGAGATGCAGTTTTCTGCCGTGCTGCTAGTACATTTCCCACTGTGGGTCAAAACAGCTGTTTGGATTTTCTCCTAATTGCTTGCAGGGCCCCCTAGTGGTTCGTGTTCCCCAGGCATGCACCCATAAAACCCACTGTATGATCAAGTCAGCTCAAAGTTTATTTATGTAGGGCTTCTTACAGCAGACGCTGTCACAAAGAGCTTCGCAGAAAGTCCAGGCCTCCATTGCGCAACCCAAGTTCAACAGCTCGTTAACTCTTCCTCTCAGGGACAAACTTCAGAGGAACACTCAAACGGGGGAACACCCATCCTCCTCTGGTCTACACCAGATACTAACACAAAACTAAAATAGAGCAGTGAGTGTAGATACAAGGAGACTGTTCGGTGTATCATCCTCCAGTCTGTCAGTATCCGGTCTCATGTTTACAGACCTGCCATTTAGAGGGCAAGATTTTACAGGTACTATACAATAACAAACATAGATAACATAATAACATACAAACTGGATTCCAAAAAAGTTGGGACATTAAACAAATTGTGAATAAAAACTGAATGCAATGATGTGGAGGTTCCAACATCTAATATTTTATTCAGAATAGAACACAAATCACAGATGAGAAGTTTAAACTGAGAGAATGTATCATTTTAAGGGAAATATGTTGTTTCAAAATTTCATGGTGTCAACAAATCCCAAAAAAGTTGAGAGAAGGCCATTTTTACCACTGTGTGGCATCCCCCCTTCTTCTTACAACACTCAACAGACGTCTGGGGTCAGAGGAGACCAGTTTCTCAAGTTTAGAAATAGGAATGCTCTCCCATTCATGTCTAATACAGGCCTCTAACTGTTCAATCGTCTCGGGCCTTCTTTGTCGCACCTTCCTCTTTATGATGCGCCAAATGTTCTCTATAGGTGAAAGATCTGGACTGCAGGCTGGCCATTTCAGTACCCGGATCCTTCTCCTACATAGCCATGATGTTGTGATTGCTGCAGAATGTGGTCTGGCATTGTCTTGTTGAAGAATGTAGGTCTTCCCTGAAAGAGATGACGTCTAGATGGGAGCATATGTTGTTCTAGAACCTGAACATAGTTCTCTGCATTAATGGTGCTTTTCCAGACCTGCAAGCTGCCCATGCCACAAGCACTCATGCAACCCCATACCATCAGTGATGCAGGCTTCTGAACGGAGCGTTGATAACAACTTGGGTTATCCTTGTCCTCTCTAGTCCGGATGACATGGCGTCCCAGTGTTCCATAAAGAACTTCAAATCGTGACTCATCTGACCTCAGAACAGTCTTCCATTTTGCCACACTCCATTTTAAAAGACCCCCGGCTCAGTGCAAACGTTTGAGCTTGTGGAGCTTGCTTAGAAATGGCTTCCTCTTTGCACTGTAGAGTTTCAGCTGGTAACGGTGGATGGCACGGTGGATTGTGTTCACTGACAATGCTTTCTGGAAGTATTCCTGAGCCCATTCTGTTATTTCCTTGACAGTGGCATTCCTGTTTGAGGTGCAGTGACGTTTAAGGGCCCGGAGATCACAAGCATCCAGTAGAGTTTTACGGCCTTCACTCTTACGCACAGCGATTGTTCCAGATTCTCTGAATCTTTTGATGATGTTATGCACGGTTGATGATGAGAACTTAAAGGTCTTTGCTATTTTACGCTGGGTAACACCATTCTGGTATTGCTGCTTCTGGTATCTTTCTGCGCAACAATGGTGGAATTGGTGATCCTCTTACCATCTTGGCTTCAGAGAGACACTGACACTCTGAGAAGCTCTTTTTATACCCAATCATGTTCATGTTCAATAGGTCAATTGACCTAATTAGTGTTAATTGTTCTTCCAGCTGTTTGTTATAGCCACTTATTGCTACTTATCCCAACTTTTTTGGGGTTTGTTGACGCCATGAAATTTTGAAACAACATATTTTTCCCTTAAAATGATACATTCTCTCACTTTTGATCTGTGATTTGTGTTCTATTCTGAATAAAATATTACATGTTGGCACCTCCACATCATTGCATTCAGTTTTTATTCACAATTTGTTTAGCGTCCCAACTTTTTTGGAATCCGGTTTGTAGAACAAAGAAAGCAGCCTGTGATTGAACACGAGCATGGCTGGATTACTGACCAGGCCAGTGGGGCCAGCGCACAGGTGCCCTTGAGGTCAGGGGGCCCCAGGGGGGGCTTTGGCCCAAAACATTTTGCGATGTCTATCAACATTTATGATACAATATATTTTTATTTCCCAGGGCCCTCCATTTTAAGGATCCTCTGACTTTTAGGGAATTTGAACCCAGGGGCCCTAGCCATGCTTTTGGGGCCCCTATCCATGCTTTAGGGGCCCCTAGCCATGCCTTGGGCCCCTTATGAAAATGGACGAGGCGTTGTGGCACTGCTTTAAATTCGACATCTGGCTATTAGGGGTCCTAGGAAAGAGGTGGGCATACCATTAGAGGGCCCTTGATCACGAGGGGTGCGGGTTCAGGGGGTGCCCAGGGGCCCTATCCCTAATTCGTCCTTGGACACGAGTACTTAGATTAGCCAATGATAAGTGATGAGAACTGTTAGAGCCCTTTTAGAGTAACAGTGAGAAACAGATCTGTGAAAATCAGTCAGTGTTAACAGTGAGAACCAGTGACTGCTGTTAGGAGAGACCCATAAACGTCAGTGACTGTTAGAAGCCTGCAGTGAAAATCAGATGGATAAGAGCTCAGGGTATCATGAGGCAGGAGAAGGTGCCTGATTAGTTTAGTTTAGCTTACAAGGCAGGTGACCCATGCCAGCATTCAGCCCAAGCTTCTTGTCTAATGCTTTTACTGTAATTTGCAGAACATAATAGCTATTGACCATCAATTTGTACAGACTTATGCAGACGGTCTTCTTTACTGTAAGGATTGGTCTGGGTGCCAGACCAGCTCCAGCCACCAGGGGGGCAACGGCAGGCTGGCAATCAGCCCTAACTCCTAGCACCTGATGAGCTAGCTATTAATACTCTTGGGAAAGCAGTCAGAGTTGCTGGTTCTTTTGTCTCAGTGGACGTGAGAGTCTTGTTGGTAAAGGTAGAGGGCTGGGCGTGTTGTGCTTCCCCTCACTGTTATTTAAAAGAAAAGAAAAGAAAAGAAAAGAAAACTTGGAATCTGTCTCTGGTTTCTGATGAAAAGTGGCTTCCAACTCCAAACTCTCTCTCTCTGCTTTTCTGAGGATGGAGTAGTTTCCCCTCACTCATCTGTCACCTGGGCTACCGTCTCAGTAGACCTCAGTTTAAGGAGATAGCCAGTCTCCCCAGCCCAAACTTTTCTTCAAAACAGGTAGGTTTGGGTGTTCCTTGTGTTCTCCCCACTGTGGTTGCATTGGCTTTGGTTGTGTTCCCAGCATCAATCTCGAGCCTTGCCTTGCTTGAGTCCTCTCTGAGTTTTTCGTTTCAACCCTCTGACGCATACCGTTATACGATTTCTTTCGTTTATTTATACACTCCTACACTACCTTGACTACTAAGCAAACTATCACTGGTGGCTCACCTGGTAAAACTTGGATTAGTATCCTAGCCAGAATTTCTGGGTTTAAATCCCAGCAGAGCTATCATTACATATTCATATGATTTTTATTGTTTTAAAGAGTTACTTGTATCCTTTAAAATAGATATTGAATGTGTTGTTGTTATTCCAGCCTTGATGGTATTTTTAGTTCTGGTTAACTGATTCAGTTATAATTAAATAGACATTCGGTTACTGTTAACACTGCAGTCTTAAAGAAAAGGAGCAGAAGAGCATGTAATGTCTTGGTGTGCTTACTAAACACACACTGTTGTAATTAATAGTGTAACTGTGCAAAAGAAGACGACACTGATTTGTACTGTTCTGCTGATTCTGTATAAGCACCAGTGAAAAACTAATGATGCATAAACTAGCAGTAAATGCAAAGCAGACTGAGTTCATGCTCCTCTCTGGTTTCTGTTTGTGTAATTGTGGTTTTAACACATTAACTCAGAATGTGAAGGGCCACTCGATACAAGAACTTCAGCATATGGCTGAATCTCATCAGTAAGTAAGATTTTACTATTAATGAGTGAACTAAGAGAGTAGCCTGGTTTTCTGTATTGAAACAGAACATGTTTCCAGTGCATGCTGGGAAACAGATTGCTGAGACTATGTTATCAATCACTGAATAAGGTGATGTGATTGTACAGACATGCGCTTGCCAATAGCCTCAAGCCTGGCTCTGAGATGTATGACCAGAAACCTCTACAAGTATTATCACTGGTATTAAAAAGTAGGTTGATTCCCTCCATCACTTTACTGTTTAATCATGACTGTTATGGTTTTATTGTTTTCTATTTCAAGTTTTGTTCCCTCGGTATACAGAAAAGGTACTGTGGATTAGAAGTTATCTTTGAATGAGTCAACTCAAAAAGATGCTCAGCTTTTACATGAGGTTTCCTTAAACCTCTTAACATTCCAGCCTGAAGATACATACCCAAATCTTGAAGCTTTTTGCTAAAACACTCCATAAACTAGTGGAATTTTCATGATGTAATGTTCCTGAAAAGCCTTCAAATTTGTACTAGAAAGCACTAAAAGGTATTAAAATTAATCTGCAATGGTCCAAATATGCTGACACAACATGGGTCTCCCCATTTGTTTGATGTATAATATGTCCAGATTGGCCAAAAGATGGCTTTACGAAAAATATGGTACCTTGGTTGTCTTTGGTGGAACTGTAGATCTTCAGATATATTCTTAAATATATTTATTATTGATTTTGGGCCCAAACGTGTTAAGAGGTTAAGTACACAAAACACATTTATTAGTGCTCCAGTATCTTATTTTGCTACAGAACAGTGCTTAGATTATCTAGAACTGGAGTTCTCAACCTTTGTCACCTCAAGGCCCACTTGTTCATAAACTAAAATTAACTTTTTAAAATACATTTTTCTTTTCCTTCTTCAATAATTGTCCCCTTTTACTTCGCTGTGTTATTCAGTGTTGTGTGCAGGTAAACAGTCTTCAAAGTTATTAAGCTCAAAGTACACACTTTTCTAAGCTGACTGAAATGTTTAATTGGAATTCCAGTTTTTTTCTCTGTTACAAGGTGATGTCATCTCATAACACAATTCTTATTGGCTGCCCACAAGCAAGATTGCCACGCCCCCACATAAAACACAGCTAAAAAGAAGTTGAAATTTTTCCACTCTGTAACGTTCTGCTCCAGGTCTACCAACTTACGAGCTCTAGTTCTAACAAATACAGCAGGACCAATGCCACCGTCTGAACTGCTACAGAGGTGTGGAGATGGAACCTGTAGCAGGATGTCGCTCTCATGGTTCTAAATAAAACAGAGTGGGTATGCTGACCAATCAAAGTAAACTAAATTAGTAGACCAATGAAAATGAGCATAATAGGTCCACTTTAAGTGTTTACACTGAAAACATGAGAGTTATGGCGTTCTTTAAATTTATTTCTATTACTAATCTACCTAATAATTTTAATTTGATAGTTTTCTATATTTCTAATTAGGTACTTTTTTAATAATGAATTTGGTCTGGGTAGGTTAATTCAAATTATCGCTAATGTTCGTGGGAATTTTATTTAATGTATTGATTAACAGTGGAAATGATTACTCTGATATTATTTGGGATAATTTGAACATAATGCATCATTGTCTTAGGAAGATAGTTTAACATAATTTAAGATTTAATAGAGTTTAATATAAGTAATGATTCTGACTTGATTATTTTGCTGGTTTGCTTTCTCAGCCTCAGTAAATCAGAATCAGAACTTGATAACAATAACCTCCTGTTCTGGCGTTTGAGAGGGAAACTCCTATAAATGCAAATGCAAATGAGGCAGAAGAGCTGAAGAGCAGCTCCGCCCCTTTTAACTTATTACTAGAGCTAAATCACCTTTTAATGCCTAAACAGCAAACAATGTTAGTGAATCTGCTGCTCATTCAGTGCAATCCTCCCTTTCAATCCTCCCTTTAACAAAAATAAATAAATCAAAACAACAAAAGCAAGTGCACTCTCTCCCTCCTTCTCTCCCTCGCTCCTTCTCTCTTTCCCTTCCTATTTCTCCCTTCGTCCTCCTTTCTCTCCTTCTCTTTCTCTATCCCTCCCTCTCTTTCTCTATCCCTCCCCCTCTTTCTCTCCCTCCTCTCTCTCTCATCCTGTTTTTCTCCCTCCCTCTCTCTGTCTCTCTCCCTTCCTCTCCCCCCTTTCACTCCCTCTCCTTGTCTCTCTCTCTTTCTCTCTCTCTCCCTCTCTGTCTCTTCCTCTTTCCCTCTCCTTGTCTCTCTCCTTCTCTCTCACGCTCTCTCTCTCTCTTTCTCTCTCTTTCATTCTCTTTCCCACTCTTTACCCACTCTCTCTCTCCCTCTCTCTATCCCTCCCCCGTCTCTCTCCCTCTCCCTTTCCCTCCCTCTCTCTCTCTTCCTCTTTCCCTCTCCTTGTCTCTCTCCTTCTCTCTCACACTCTCTCTCTCTCTTTCTCTCTCTTTCATTCTCTTTCCCACTCTTTACCCACTCTCTCTCTCCCTCTCTCTATCCCTCCCCCGTCTCTCTCCCTCTCCCTTTCCCTCCCTCTCTCTCTCTTCCTCTCTCTCCCTCTCTCTTACTCTTTCTCCATCTCTCTAATTCTCTCTCCTTCTCTCTCTCTCTCTCTCCCTCTCTCCTTCTCTCTCTCTCCCTCTCCCTCTCTCCTTCTCCTTGTCTCCCTCACTCTCTCGCACACTCTGTCTCTCTCTCATTCTCTTTCCTGCTCTTCCCCCCTCTCTCTCTCTATCCCTCCCCCCTCTCTCTCCCTCTCCCTTTCCCTTCCTCCCTCTCTCTCCCCCCTCTCTCTCCTTCTCCCTTTCCCTTCCTCTCTCTCTCTCTCTCTCTCTCTCTCTCTCTGCAGTGTCCGTCAGTGCAGTGGAGTGAAAATGCTTACTGTTGTGTTACAGGCTGATTAATTCAGCTTCATTATCAGCTGTGTATTTGCGTGTGTGGTTCTCTGCTGGGGTTTTTTTTCTGGAGCTGCAGCAGATTAAAGTGTTCTGGTTTAGGGAGGCTAAGAGCTCTATTCCTACATACTAAGAGCGAAGATGCCATTTTCTGCTCAGCATGGACGCAGGTGAAAACAGCCCTGCTTCCTCCAGCACTCATTCATCACTGTCCTCACTCCCACTCCCACTCCTCTTTCACTCGCAGCGCTCCAAAAACTGCATTTGTTATCATTTAATCTGGAGGGCTCTGAAGTAGGCCTATAGATAGCGTTCGCTAAATCACGGAAAAAGGGTCCACAATGGCTGCATTCGCTGTCTAGCCAGGAGATCTGGACTTACTTAGTAGTTCGAGTGTCAGTTATCAGTGTGCGTCGTTAATTGTGAAAAATTCTCAGCACAACAGAAGTCGTCCTTCACCTCACTGTCTACCTGTAGCTGAGTTAGGGGTTTTTTCTGTTTGTTTTTGCTCTCCAAATATTTTTCCTTCACTACCTCGGCTCTTCAGCATCTTTCCCCAGACACAGCAGAGCTGCTGGAGTGTTTAAACACCTCAGTGTCTCTGCTGGACCGAGAACAGACCAACCAAAAATATCCAGCGTCCTGTGATGGTATAATGTTAGTTTGATGATTGAGTTTGGATCAACACCTTCAAACTGAATGAATTCAAATCTTAATTTGGAAGCCCATTCACATTATGCTGTTGCATTATCAACAGTAAGCCAGGAGGGGGCGCTTTTTCCAGGTTTTGTGAATGCCAACTATAGTAACACTAGCAGAAATTTGGATTAAGCTAGCAAGCGAGACTGTTGACCGAACAAAGAAATGGTATGTATTGTGGTGTCAATTAAGAGAGGGAAGGATTGGTCGGCTATCTATCGGTATCGGACGATTTTAATAAAAATATGTGATCAGTGATTGGCCGAGATTTCTCCATTTTAGAGCCGGTCCCAAGAGCCGATCAATGGCGTTAAACAAATGAGCCTAATTTCTGTATTTCCAGCTAGCGTTTCATCCAGGAAGAGGAGACCCCCCTCCCTGCAATTCCTATCTGAACCACTAGGTGGAAATACACACCCTTTAATTTTCCACAGACTGACTAAAGCAGCGACGTTGCAGAAAAAAATGTGCTGAAAGTAAACATGTCCGTCTGGCAGTGTTTACCGTACGTGACAGACTAATCCAGGATGTTTTTAAATGAGTAAAATAAGTGTGTCTCGTTGGGGAAACAAGACAAAGATATTTAATTCTATTAATCTGATACAGCACTGCACACAGCTGAATACAGTGAGTATCAGCAAACAGCAGAGCTAGCACACACAGCTAGCACAAAACAAACAACCCAGAACACCATACAGACCAGATCTGACCGGTACGAACAGAACAGCAGCAGCAATTCAAGATCTACATTTAATGATTACAGATTTAGTTTAAAATAACAGAGTCTGCGTTTAATGACTGCAGTTTTTACTGCATGTCACTGCATTTGCTTTTTTAGTTTTAAATTAAGGGTCTAAATTTAATGATTGAAGTATTGGGGGTATTTGTTTGATTTACTTTGTTTATTTACAGTTAATTTTGTTAAAAATATTATGTTGTTTTACATGAGCTCGTTAAAAATGGTAATAAACCAGTTTAGACCAGGTTTCATGACTTGCTTGCGCACTAATAACTACATGTAGCCCTGCCGTGGCGTATCGGTATCGGCTATCAGCCGATCGTCCTGAAAGGTGATCGGCGATCGGAATCGGCCTCAAAAACGCTGATCGGTCCATCACTAGTGTCAATGCAACATAGTGCTTTGAGCAAATGCTCTTTTATTGAACCGTCATCAAGAAGCAGGCAGGTCAGCTACAGCCACATGATTCTAGTGCATAGCAGCCACACAACCCGCCTAATGACCCCACGACTCAGCACGAAACAGCACATACTTTGGCATCACCTCCATCAGGGTTCCAAGCGAGCTGGGCTGATAGCGTTAGGTGATGTAAAAACTCTGTAGAAAATCTTCACAACCACCAAGTAGGAGTGTGCCATATCGTATCATACACAATAATATCTCCAACATTTTTGAATATCGTAAATGATATTATACCCTTAAATATCGTGCCATATCACCCATCTCTAATTATCACATCAGATACTACTTTTACTGTTTTTAGCAAAAAACAAATTCACACTTTTCTCATTTCCCATTATATATCTACTAGAGACAGATTTAATCTGTCCAGTATCATTCACTTTACTTCAGTCCTGGATATATGGAGATATTTGTAGTGCAGTATTTGGTATCATGACATTCTGGATTATTGACTTCTGTTACAATCTGATAAATTCTTGTATTTTTTAATATCTCAGTTAGGGGTGTGCCATATCATATTGTATGCAATAATAACATTTAATTTTCATTTTGTTGCAGTAGTGTATTCTTGAAATATTTTTTTAATTCAATGTTTTGTCATATCGCCAAGAGTATCGTTATCACAAAAATACCAAGAAATATCATGATATTATTGTAGGGACATATCGCCCACCCCTACCACCAAGTATCTCCAAAATAATAATTTTACAGTAGTATGTCCACAGTCAAAAACTGACACAGAGTAAACAGAGTTGAGCCCAGGCTTATCATTCAGTGAGAAAAACACCACTAAACTGGCAGCAATGTTTATTTACAGCTTAAAGTCCCTCCTATTAGATGCCAGCACCTCCCAAAGCCTGCATGCTCTGCATTCACTCTGCATAGGCACGCCAAGCATTTGTCACAGTAGAAGTGAGTATGCAATCCTTAAAATAACAATACGTCCAGCTGTCCAGATGATGTTGCTGATATTGCATCATTGTGAGCTGTGCACCTGTGTCACACATAGTTTGTCAGTATTTCAGTATTCCTGATTCCGGACACAGTCTGACATGGCCAGATCCTGGATAGCAATCATATATCAGCCCACTGGCTTAATAACTGCGGCACACTGCTGACTAGTTTCCACTGCTTGTCCACCTTCACACCACTCAGATTACTGTGAAAAGAAGGAAGACTGTACAAGGAAAACAAGTAATAAAAAATTATATTTTGTTTAATTCTCTCCTAACCAACAGCAGTGCACCCAGAAAACGCTGAGCAAAATGCCAATGGACTGCCAGCTTTACTGCTAGTGGGCCAACAGTGGTCTGCTATTCTCCTGCTATCAGGTACGTAATCTGTGGACACATCTGGAAACTTCTTGTTAAATTTTGGTTGATGGTCAGAGGTACTAAAAGGATGCTCGCAAAGCTGAAAGCAAAGTTGGATTTATTTACAGGGATTGGTTGTAACACAAGTAACAGAGCAAACATTACCGATAGTGATGAGACAAAGTCGAAAACCAAAAGACAATCAGAAAACAATCAGACTAGCAACCAGAACAAAAGTACAAACCAAGATAGTCTCAAACCAGACAAAGATCATACAACAACAACAACACAACCCGTACAGACAACAGAAGCTTCTCAGGATATAACCAGAGTTAGCAACACATCACAAAGTACAGGTTATGTAAACGAGTCACAGGTGACCGATATCTAATCTCAGCCCCCTAATCTCAGCCACAGGTACTCCACCCACATGTAGACAGAAAATCTGATATGCATTATTTCTGACTACACTGTCAGGATCCTCCCGGTTACATTCTGAATGGCTATTCCGCATAAACGCAATTCCGCATGTACACACTTCCGCATGTACACTTCCACACATACAAACTTCTGTGTATACACAATTCTGCGTATACACACTTTCATATATACACTTCCGTGTCATCACATTTCCTCATCTTTACAGTTCTGTGTATACACACTTACAAGTCATCACACCTCTGTGTATAGACACTTCTGCATAAAAACACTTTCACATAAACACACTTTGGCGTTATCACACTTCCACGTCATCAAACTTCTGTTTATACACGCTTCCTTGTATACACACTTCCGCTTCATCACACTTACGCATATACACACTTCCACGACATCAAACTTCTGTTTATACACGCTTCCTTGTATACACACTTCTGCTTCATCACACAGCAGTAGTTAAGCAGCGACAGGTACCAGAATCTCCTGAAGAGTCCTGCAACGTGAGACCCTAGAGCCCCTAGAGCTCCGCACCGGTTTCTGAAACCCCTCAGTTTATTTCCTCCCTAATAAGTTTACCTTCCTCAACATTTAGCCCAGAATTTCTCAGGATGTTCTCCAGATGTTCTCATTATGACCTCGTATGATATTGTAGTTATGTGATAATTGAACCAGTGCCCAGATTTCCAATCACTACACGCTCAGGTAGAGGTGGGGGGTGGGGGGATCTGCGGCTTCAAAGTGGCACAGTATATCCTTCTGTTTGTGAACAATCAGAAGATGTGGCCCTGTTCCAACGCTGCCCTTCACCTTTCACCTTGAAAAAACTAAATATGGCTCACGTCTAGCAGGTCAGAGACAAAAGAGCAAGTGACAGCTCAGTTGTTGGCAGGAGCTCAAGTTAGCGCTGAGAATAGAGGCCTGCTGGGACTATTTCAAGAGCCCAACAGCTGAGAGGGAGGACGGGGAGAGTAAACAGAGAGCTTGTGACGGAGGGAGGGAGTTTTTCTTGGTAATCATGCAGGCAGACGGTTCCTGGGGACACAGCGCTGTCAGCCCACCTCTGCGACAGTACAGCAGCCCGTGAGGTCTTATCCAACACCTCGGGTCACAGAGACTTCCTCAAACTCATCAAACGGTCACCGTGCCGTGTTGCATAGATAAGACTACTTAGCCGAACCTTTGAACTGTTGTAGCCACACGTACTTCCGCTCATATCTAAATGAAGACTGAGGAGCTCAGTTACACGTTCTCTATTCACAGATCCAGACGGAGGACAGAATATCATCACTGTTCAAACAAGAACATGTATCCTCAAAATGACAACTTTACAGGAGAGGTCTTTACTTTTTTCTATTTTGCTATGTTGGAGCATTTCTATTGGTCCATTGATCAACACATAATCATATGATGTAAACGGCAGCTTCTGCATTTAAATGGGGTAGAAAAATAGAAACCAGACAGCAATGATGTTCAATAAATTAAAATTTTTGTCATGTATGCCTTCCAAAGACAAACCAATGTCAGGTGGTGTCCAGCCATATAGACTAAGAAAACAATCAAAAAGGTAATTCAGTTTAATACAATTCTAATTTAAAATATTGCCATAACTGTATATTTAGAACCTTTAAAATGAAAGGGCTAACATGTCTTTAAAGGTGCAGTCTGTTAGATTCCTAATCAGTTTAAAACATTTTAAAATTAACTAAAATTATTGACAGAATGTAAAGAAATAACAGGTTTGATGGGATGTCAAAACCAACTATGTATCAAGTTGCAGAGATATCTACTGACCCAGCCTGTCTTGCAATACCACTTCGTAACTGAAGAGGTGATAGTAAGTCACTGTAGTACCACTTTGTACCTGAAGAGGTGATAGTAAGTCACTGTAGTACCACTTTGTACCTGAAGAGGTGATAGTAAGTCAATGTAGTACCACTTTGTACCTGAAGAGGTGATAGTAAGTCACTGTAATACCACTTTGTACCTGAAGAGGTGATAGTGAGTCACTGTAATACCACTTTGTACCTGAAGAGGTAATAGTAAGTCACTATAATACCACTTTGTACCTGAAGAGGTAATAGTAAGTCACTGTAATACCACTTTGTACCTGAAGAGGTGATAGTGAGTCACTGTAGTACCACTTTGTACCTGAAGAGGTAATAGTAAGTCACTGTAATACCACTTTGTACCTGAAGAGGTGATAGTAAGTCACTGTAGTACCACTTTGTACCTGAAGAGGTGATAGTGAGTCACTGTAATACCACTTTGTACCTGAAGAGGTAATAGTGAGTCACTGTAATACCACTTTGTACCTGAAGAGGTGATAGTAAGTCACTGTAATACCACTTTGTACCTGAAGAGGTGATAGTAAGTCACTGTAGCACCACTTTGTACCTGAAGAGGTAATGGTGAGTCACTGTAGTACCACTTTGTAACTGAAGAGGTGATAGTGAGTCACTGTAGTACCACTTTGTACCTGAAGAGGTGATAGTGAGTCACTGTAGTACCACTTTGTAACTGAAGAGGTGATGGTGAGTCACTGTAGTACCACTTTGTAACTGAAGAGGTGATGGTGAGTCACTGTAGTACCACTTTGTACCTGAAGAGGTGATAGTAAGTCACTGTAGTACCACTTTGTAACTGAAGAGGTGATGGTGAGTCACTGTAGTACCACTTTGTAACTGAAGAGGTGATAGTAAGTCACTGTAATACCACTTTGTACCTGAAGAGGTGATAGTAAGTCACTGTAATACCACTTTGTACCTAAAGAGGTGATAGTAAGTCACTGTAGTACCACGTTGTACCTGAAGAGGTGATAGTAAGTCACTGTAATACCACTTTGTACCTGGAGAGGTGATAGAGAGTCACTGTAGTACCACTTTGTACCTGAAGAGGTGATAGTAAGTCACTGTAATACCACTTTGTACCTGAAGAGGTGATAGAGAGTCACTGTAGTGTGGAGCAGAATCAGTCCAACATGAGAGGATGAAGAAGTATTGCTTCTTCAATCATGGTGAAGGTGCCGCTCACCGTTAAATCATTTAAGAACAGGTAGCCAATGAAAGAGGGCTAAACAAACGATGACTGAAGCTCTTGATAAGCAACTGCTGCCCCCCACTTTCAGCAAAAAATCACATTCAGCAGCAAACAAAAGGAGTGATATAAATAGATATAAAGTGATATAAATCACCTCTGGAGATGCTGTTGGACAGTAAAGGTATTAGTTATGATGCTGTACTCCCTACAGTTCTTCTGGACTGGTAAGAAGTGAAGAGGGAGGAGGAGGAACATTGTTTCATGACTGGTACATAAACAACTGTTGATGCAAACAACATTGAGGAGGAGGGACTTATAGCAGTGGACACCACAAATATCTCGTGATATGTTTCCCCCTATTGGTTGGAGCATGAACTTGACAGCTTGTGTAATTTTACGAGTGATGAGGAGTGATGAGGAGTGATGAGGGTAAAGCAGACCTCAAGTGGTTTGGGTTTGTAGGTTAAGTGATGTGACTGCTGGAAGAGCATGAACATGTTTCACTGTTTATTATTGTTATTCGTTTTTTGCTTTCTGCCAGATCTTCGCCGCATAACTCGTCCTGCAGTTTTTGAGATATCAACAACGTTCCAACTCCAGATTGTTCGGTCTGATTAGGTGATTCGGGCTTGTATACAGCTTTTGGATTGGATGCACGGATTCTGGAAAACAATGGATTTTTACTGTATTTTTTTCCCATAGAGAATTAATAGGATAGAAAAGTGCACGCCAATCTACTGAGCTTCTGCTCGACTGACACAGACACCGTTTCACATACACTGACTCAGGGCAGATCTCCGACCACAGCTGCAGTGTTGCTTTAACCCACACTCGTCTTTTTGTCCTTTTTTTCCCATCCCTCTTTTTCCCCATACAGTCCTATTCATTTTCGGACACAGCCAAACAGCAGGGTTTCAGTTAACCTACACCCTCAAACTGCAGGTACTCAATCAGGGCAGATCCCCAAGCACTTATCCACAGATATACTGACCTTCACTCGTCTGTTTGTCGTTTATTCATCCCTCATTCCTTCCATAGGGTCCCATTCATTTCCGGAAACACCCAAACATTATGGTTTCATTTAACCTACAGCCACCACACTGCCTGTACTCACTCAGGGCAGATCCCCAACCTCGAATCCAAATACACACCCACCCGCACTCCTCTATTTATCATTTATGCACCATTTATGCGTTTCCTTCAGGTTACTGAAGTTGTTGTGTTGGAAGGATGGAATCTAAGAATTTGTTTATACGTGTTTTCAATAAATAAATAAATTACATTAAAACATATTTTAGTTAATACATAGTCACACTGTCCAACATTTTCAGGCTTCCTTATACTGAGGGGAAAAAATGTATACAAAATATCTTACAGACACAAAGATGCACACCATTCCTGAGAATATAATAGGAAATAATAATTTGCAATGTAGAATGTCTAACATTGTTTTGAAGTCCTTTATTCGTCCTTCGACTCCAGAGCTTGTGTGGCCTCCGTTTCCAGAACGGTGGACTTTGTGCAGAAGCAATTCTGCAGAAGTTAAAAGCGTTACAGGAGGAATATTCTACCCGCGTAATGATGTGAGGCTGCAGCTCATCAAATGCAGAAGTGGTTCTGATAGTCAGTAGCCTTTGGATATCTCTGCTGGTGGCTGAAGTCCAGCTGTGATATTTTAGAAGTATTATCATGTCTGTCTGATTGCTTTGGCTCATGGCGAGGCTCAGCTGGGAGACGCTGCTACGGCGCTGCTAACGCTTCGACACCTGCAGCAGGTACACACAGAGCAGAGAAAGAGAGAGAGAGAGAGAGAGAGAGAGAGAGAGAGAGCGAGCTATCAAACCTTCTTGCCTTGGTCTTCTGCACCAGTCTCTAACCTGACCACTGCCTGCGCTTCTTTTATGTATTTGCTCCTCTGTGTCACTTTCAACTGCTATTTATTTTTCATTCTCGAGCCAGAACCATGTTCTCCTACAACATTTTCACACGTGTGTGTTTTCCTCGTAGCTCATACCTCATTTTAGCTCTTACCTTAAGAAAGTTGCTGCTATAAACACCAAACCTGCTGTGCAACCTGGATCTGCATCTCTGGTCTTTGTTTAGGAGCAGAGGGATTGCTGTTCCGGAGGGGCTGGACCTTATTTCCATAGTTTTGGAGGAAAATAGGCTCCAAAATTGAAGCTTTTCGCCTTTAATAGAGCTTGTGTTAGCCACTCATTTATCTGTGTTAAAGTGTATGTGAACCTGTCCCCGCAAAAGATCAAGTTTCAGGTTTTCTTATGTGATCTGGATGACGTCCGAAATCCAGATGGGGGCCTGACCAGTGCTTAATTTGTAAAACATCAGGTAATGGAACACTAAAGGTGGGGTGATCCAGCAAGTGGGCAGTGATGGAAAGATCCTGGAACACAGACACAACATTGCTTTAAGTGTTCACATAACATAGTAGCATTCTATGCAATAAGATAGAACCAGCTCTAATGAATGCAGTAAGGAGCTGCAACCAGGAAATCTCAGAGATGCCACTGGAGGCATAGTTTTTGCTAGAACATGGTGTCCTACGAATAAACCAAACAAAAAAAACCCTCAAACCATTTCATGTTCCACTAAAACAACAATACATATACGAAGACTGCCTAACCTAATTATTCAAATTACCCCACAATGCAGTCATTGCATCTACAGCCTCCTGTGGCACAAGGTCGAATTGTACAAATGGTGGACCAACAAGTTTCAGAAACAGATGGACGCACGCTGTGACTGGCAAATCAGGTTCATTTGGAGAAACCTGCTCGCACTCTGCACTTGCGATTTATTTTAATTTACTTTATAAAAAAATCCCCATGTTAAAAACCAAAAAACGTCACAGAGGTGCTGGATCCATATAAATAAGTTCCGGAACGCAGGTACTTGAAATACGAGAGGTGCTGGATCTTGTTCCGGCAAGATCCGGCACAAATTAAGCACTGGGCCTGACGCTGCATTTACACTGCTCCGTCACGTCGACCCGTTGCAATGTATCACATTCATTTTCAATGGGGAGCATTGGTTGCGTCAGCCGTGCGGTGCATCGTGGGTCCGGCGCGTCGAGTTTGAGGGGGGGTGCGATGTGACGAAAAGTTCAGCCGAGACGAACTTTATGCAAATGAATCTGGCAAACGCAATGCGTCTATCCAATGAGAAGAGGGCGGTTAGTCTTGCGGAGAGTTTCCTTAACCTATGAAATGTTTGTTCCATATTCATAACTAAATTAAAACACCCTCGTTTATATTTACATCTGATTCAGATCTATCAAATGATGGTATGAAACAGCTGATGTTGAACACGAACATTAATCACCGCTGCCCCGTCACCCCTGGAAACGCACATATCTGATTCCATTGGAGGACGAAGGGAACACCCTTGTTACGCCCGCATGCGGCCAGCTGAAGGGGGGGAGTGCGTTCACGTCCGTTGACGGGACGGAGCAGTGTAAATGCAGCGTAAGTGCGAGACAGAATGCAGGGGATGGAGGTGAGGAGTCTGTGATGAGCTAGTTTAGATGATATTATACGAGGCAGCAGATATAAGAATTACCAAGCTGTTACGGCTGTTTACTTACCGTAACGTTAGGTTTCAAATCTATCACCAGTGTTCACCCATGGATCACCTGTACACACTACAATACTCACTCCTACTGACCACCAGCACTATCAGCTCAGCTTTTCATTCACCAGTTTTCCTGTTTCCACCTTTAATGTAGTAAGTAATGGAGTCCATTCCTGTTTGAAAAGTCGTTTTTCTCTGTTGACTTTTCTTTTTTTTAAAGCACGCCGTCTGACTCGCTTCACTCTCTGACTGCTGCTTCTCACCTGTGTGTGCACCGCACTCCCGAATCTGCACAGATCTGATTGGCTGAGGAGCGTTTGCTGATTTTACTATGCATGTGATTGGTCTGTGAGGTTAATGTGTCGCAAAGCCCGTATACTGTAAAGACAAGAAAAGTTCCGTTGCTTTAAATAAACACAGTCAACATCAAATCATTCTTAATAGATTATCAGTTTGGGTCCGCATTGGACAACATCTGGTTCTGGACCCGGACCACGGTCCGCCAATTAGTGACCTCTGTTATAGACTTATGCAATATAATGCAAATAGTTTCAAGGTCTTATGAAAATAATTTAAGTCTTATGATCTTCAATAACATTTTATTTAGAGCATACTGCATTTAAACTGAATTATACTGGAAGGATTAGGTAACCAAAATATGGCACAAATGCTGTGTTTAAAATATCAGAGCAGGTAAGACCTACAAATATGTTTTCATTAGTGACCTGGAGTGTTCTTCTGTGAAATGTGTATAATAAAAGCAGTAGACAATCACGTGACTAGGGGTCTCACAACTCACTGTAACTGAATTTTTATTTATCTAATCCTGCCGCCCTGTTTTTTTTCTCCAGCCCTCATTCATCATCCCTCAGACGCCTCAGCCCCTTATAGAAAACTGAATTGTTGATTAAAAGCACAAGACTGCATTTCATGTTGATTGCACTAGTTTATCTGACCCTGTTTTCCTTTCTTTTATGCGTCCATCATCGTATAGAAACCTATTGATTTTGCTACTCTTTGAAATTTCAAGCTACAAGCATGACATCGCTGAGAGTTCAGAAGATTCCGCCAGTGCATTTAATAAACACATCCAGCTTCACCTGCATTTCAACACAAAGAACCCTAGATACTGCCATGGTCTTCATTTCTAGTCTCGTAATGAACTTTTAGCAAGTCTTAAACTTCACTTTCTAGATTATTTTGATCATTGCATCTATTTCCTTACAGGATAATAGTTATAAGTTATTTCCATTTATTTCATATTTTTATTTATTTTAATTTATTAATTTTTATAATTCTTTTATTTGACTGTCATACACGTCAGTTTGCCTCTTTATCCTTTTATGGTGAAATCTCATTAATTGGTTTGTTATGTTTGTTTTATTATGTCTCCTTCTTAATTAAATCTTAATTATTCCCTTAATTATTTTTTTATTGATCTTGTTTGATTGTATTGTCAATGTGTTTATATAGTTTAGCAGATTAAATTTCACTTTAATTACTTTTTCAGTCCCTTTAAGCTGTAAATGCTTGGCTGCATCATAAGTGAGGGTCAACCTCAGAGTATTATAAGGTTAATTGATAGCAGTTCTAGTTATACCAGACATGAAGATGCTCTATATCAGCCTATATATGTTTCATTATGGCCTATTTTCATAATTTGATAACTGAATGGCCAGACCAAAAAAAGGAAATGGTGCAAAACACAATAGTTAGTAAGAAAATCCATAACTTAGTTTGAGCTGAGATTTTAGAGAAGCAGTTACTCATAAAATAAAAAGCAGACGACAAACTACTCTTTTCTCAAAACACTTTCCCAAAAGGTTGTAGTTGCTGAGACACAGTCAGCTTGATTACTGCCAGGTCAACAGCAGAGACAATGCTAAATTTTGCTGTCTGTCTGGTGTGTGGATTTTCCTCTGCTTCTCTGAATAAATGTATTGGACCCTGAGTAACTCATAGATAACACATAGATAAAATGCAGTGTGTAAAGGCCTTTAGAATAGGGGCATAGCCAGACTGCCCACAGTCCTGCCCAATCAAAGAAGAGAGAATATTTTTTTGTGTTGAATTAAAAAAAAGGAAATTAATTTTGTGCTGTATGTCACTGTATTAGTATAGCTTGCTATCTGCCATTGCCTCAAGCCTTTAGTTAATTAGCAGCATGTCAGTCTTTGTATATGAAGGTCCAGTTCTGTAAAAGGAGAATGCTGTTCCAGATATAAAGGAGTATGAGGTTTCCTGCCTACACATATATATATATATATATATATATATATATATATATATATATATATATATATATATATATATATATATATGATGTTGATAACATTTGAACCACAAGAGATATTACAAATCTGATTGCATGAATCGATTTTGGAGACAATTCTGGTCTTCTTTGATCTGCTACATGACCACTTTCCCATTGGAAAAACTTGTCCTTGAACCAATATGGCAGCTTTCAAGATGGTGGCCATACTCTGGAAATACTCTAAAAGATAGGCCCCCTCACTCATTACTTGCTGGGGTATTCAGATACGTCATTTCCCTTTTGATTCTGAAATAAAAGTGTGTCCTGAGACTTTTGAGTCAGCCTGTATATATATAGTCATTGTATCTCCAAAATAGTAACTTTACAGGAGAGAACAAAAACATTCTTAACTTTTAATGTAAGTCAATGGAACCAGATTTTTCCCTGAGTGATTTTGCTGCATTTCAATTGGTCCATTCATTTTCCATTTCCATTAACACAATAGAAATAGTACTTACTGCATTTAAGTGCTGTAGAAAAATTAAAGTAGCTGAAATGGAGAATGGATATATGTTTTTATTGCACAGCGACAATATACAGCTTCAGGGCACCTGCTTCATGTCATTAAAGGAAAGATCCAGTCTAGAATGGTCTACAGTGATTAGGTTTAGGTAGGTTTTTAAGTTTTCTGTGTTGTTTTGGATTGTCTTCATTAGAACTCATCTTCAGTGTGTGAAAGTTGATGTAGGCTTTATAGTGAAGGTTGCTGTATTTACCTGCTGGGTCTACTCAAAAAGATATTCCTGCCACTGATTTAGAGTGGTCGTTTGAGTTCAGTGCAGTCCAGAGTGTCTATGATATAAATTAGACTCAATTGATCAGTTTTAAAGCTCTGAAAAAGAAACTTGCCCCAGAGTGAGAAGAACGACTACGTTCCACCCACTGAATGGTGAAAGCCAGGAATCAGGTTTATCAACTCCTCTACAGTAAATACAGCTAGAGCAGCTTTATTGTAATGGCACACATTTAACACGGCACCTAGTTTGCCTGCAGTTAGGATGGTTTTCTTTCAGGCAGTACCAAAAGTGCTATTTGTAACAGTTTTCCAGAAAATAATGCTAAAAAAATAAATCAGTCCCATAAACAGCTTTAACCCTAACCAAACCTATGAGAGTTGAAATATTCAGTCACATAAAATCTGATTTGTGATAAGGTTATTGACTGAAACGATTTCTGAAATTTTTCTGTTGATTTTGGAAGCGAGCCATGTCTAGACGGACAACACGACATAAATAAAACATCTATTTACAGAAAAGCTAGAAATCAGCAGTATTGACAAAATTCCTAAAGGCTTTGTAGACAGCAGTGTTTCTACTGAAACGTAGGGTATTAATGGGAGAATGCTTCGTTAGAACATTGCTGTGAGTATTTGATCGACAAGAGCATTGGTGAGGTCGGGCACTGACATTGGATGATCAGTTCTGAGTTACTACAACTGATCCATCAACAGTTACACTGCTCCTTAGAAAAACATTGGGGGGCTTTTTACCCTCTAGTCCACGCTTGGCATTGAGCATGATGACCATAGACTTATGTGCAGCTGCTCCAGAGCATCCCGTTTGTTTTGTCAGTGCTTTTCTATGGAAATCATACAAGCTGTGTGAGTTAGTGAAGGACATATATTCACTCATTAAAGGTTAAGCACCAGCTAATATGAAAATGTCAAACTCATAATTACAGCAGAGTCTGAGATCCTAACGTGATTATTAAAGTCAGAAATCGTTTTATTTTTTACAAAGTCAAGAAATACAGCTTAAAAGACAGTTTAGCTCCGCCCACTGTGGACAACAGATGGTGGACAACAACCCTAGAAGATGCACTTACGGTAATGCACAATGACAGAGAGGAGGTGTTGTTTATGGCTGTAATAATTGGATGTACAGTGGACCCCCGTACACAAATGACTCAAAGACCCCCAAATATCCAGAAAGTGGACTAAATCTGTCAACTTTAAATGGGGATATTGGAAAGGACCGTCCTCTCACTCAGTCATCTGTAGCGATCATTTATCACAGCTATGGGACGTAGGCTTACACGACGACTGGATCTTAAGTCTGGAGCTGTTCCAACAATATGGGCGTGTAAGGAAACCAGCGAGAGGTGTTCAAGAGCCTCCGTGTACGTGGAGGTAAACCAGGTAAGCTCAGTTACTGAGCCTGCTTTAGCTGATGTTAGCTAACTTTAGCTTTACATGCTAAGATTGGTGGTTCAAGTTGTGCTAAGCTAACGTAGTTGAGTTATGAAGATTTATAGAGTCGTATGAGAGCGAGTTCCACTTTAATCATATTTACTACAATAACTGTACCTCTATATCTGAGTTTAGCTGGTTGCTAGGCTGTTGTCATGAATAATGTTGGTTATTTATCTAAATACTGTTTACACTCAGGATGAGCTGCTGTTGTGGGTGTGGTTTGACTAAAAGTCTCAGGACTAAGTGATATGGTGGTCTATTTCTACATTACAGCTCTTTCACATTCTAATTCAGAAATATCATCAGAATCTAAAAAAGCAGAACTGGAAAATTGAGGAATTTCAGGGCCGAGCTCAGGTTTTTCTGTCAATTCAAATCGTCATTTTGAGTCATTTTTATATATTTTCAGTATCTACAACAATGTGAAATCACCAGGGCGTCCATAAGAGGTGCTTAGCCTTTAAGATGGGCTGTCTGGATACTTTTGGACAAATAATCTAAATGGTAATTAAATCACGCATGCAGGTCTGTGCTTTCATCTCTGAGTGTGTGGCTGCTGGTCTCATCAGGAACATAAAAAGGCAAATGCTACTGAGCTGAGACATGTCTGGTTGTGCTGTTTTTTTTATTATTATTCACAGCTTTTTTTTTTTTTTTGGCTTTCCTAGAATGAAGAGGCTTTAACCAAATGTGAAAAGTGACATGGAGACAGCCGACTAATGAAATGCAAACTCATTCTCATATCAGAGCCTGTTATCAACACTCTCCTGACTCCTTTCAGTGATTTAAAAGGAAATGCTCTACTTGTTTGATTCCTTTTGGAAATTAAATTTAACATCTGTGCATTCAGGATTCAGGATAAGCATCTGATCACCTCTGAGCATCTGATCACACCCACACTGTTAACCCAGCCATACCTTTGCTCACACGTAGCACTGAGTCTCATAAAGGATGGCGGTTGATATAAGTCAGATATGACATGATGTTATCTTGGTATATGTTTCAGTACATATCTTCATCTGCACCATCCAAATCTCTGATCTCCAGAATCATGACCTCCAGACTCAGACAACTGAACTTTGGATATACGTCTGCCTTCATGTCTAATTTGTGAGGCCGCAGAGCATGGCTTGACACTCAAATCTGTATATTTGCACATTAATTTGCATAATTTATTTGACTGATTGTTTTATCTCTGCCTCCTTTTGTCACATACGTTGGAAAAATGGCTTTGTATCCCAAGTGGACTTCTTGAAAGTCCACAGGCAAAAGCCTGACCATTGAAATTAGAAGACAGCTCTGGAGCTCTATGGGCTTTTTCAGTAATGTACACGTTATGTCCACGTGTCAGAAGTTCGAAAGATCAAAGGTTCTGATTGGGCATGCAGCTTCTAGATGCTGTCATATTTGAGTTTCCCTGAGATGAACTGCTCATGGACTCTGACACCAAAGTGAAACGGGTCCTTCCCTTCAAAGTCAACAATCAGGTGCAGCATTTGCAGCCACTTCAGGAAATTCATACCATTTGAATCAATCACCGTAGGTGTAGATGGATGCCGTTCCGCAGCAGGGGGACAGGAAAATGAAGGAGGAGGTGTTTGTAGTGTCAGATTTGACAGCACCAGCATTGGGTTTACCTGCTAACCCATGACAGCAGATACAAACATCAGGTCTAACACACTAAACTGCCTTTCACTCTAGCTATTCAGAATTCTTTCAGGATCTCATTGGTAGAATCACTGGGCAACTCTGTATGCCAGGGGTATTTAATTAGAGTTCAGTACAGTCCAGTTAGCGGACATTTTCTCGTTCGGGTCCAGACCATCATCATTTCTAACGTGTGTTCTGATTCAGTGGTGTATCCTGTTTACTGAAGTAGTCTAGTATCAGCATCTTATACCATCAACTACTGAAACACCAACACATCACACATACCGTTCAGTATATTTCAGTAGATTTACTGTTTAAATGCTGAACTGAATTATACATTTATAAAACTTCAGATAAAGCGTGCATCATCTCGTTAACTCGTTTCACAGCTTGACCGGTTGGTTCGGTCCATGTCTGTTTAAACAGTCGGGCTTCGCCGTCAACTTTCCTTTTTAGAGCATGTTATTCTTTCTCCAGTTCATGTTACTCTCCGACCAGCTTTACTTGACTGCTGCTTCTCGCTTTGTACCAAATGGCTGAGTGTATTTGTTGGCACGTGATTGGTCTGTGAGATTACTGCGCCTCAAAGCCTGTATACCGTCAAGACAGGTTTGGGTTCGCATTGAACAACGTCTGGGCCCGGACCGCGGTCCCCCCATTAGTGACATCTGCCGACATCTCTGTTCTCCTCTGTCCATTGGCGAGTATCCATCTGGGTCATGGGGTAAAAGACATAGAAGCCAGAATGGAGTCATTGTTCTTGTTCAGGAGCCTACAGACTGGTGAAATCTATTGGGGGAGATTAAGATTTGCTTTGACCTCATTTAACTTAGGGGCATCTCGCCGCTGTCCAGAGGAAAGCAGGTGTCTCCAAAATGATAGCCTTACAGCAGAGGACAAAAGCCCGCTTTACTTTCCATGGAAGTTAATGGAAATGTATTTTTTTTCAAAGCAGTCTGCAAAAGTGTGAACAATGGAATCAGACAACTGTTGAGCTTTGTGGGCTTTCTCAGTAATGTACATGTTATGTCCACGTGTCTGAAGTTCTGAAGATCAAAGGCATGTTTTGGGAAGCACACTTTTACTGGCGTCACCCCCTACTGGACATACACAGTAGCTACAGTACCTGATAGCAGGACAAGTGTGCTACCTTGGTTATGCAGAACAAGTATACACTGTTTAAAGTGTACATTGAGTTCTTGCTCCTGAACTGGATGTCTATACACTGGCTTTAAATATACATTAAAGCACAGTCTAAAGGAGTGGTTTCCTTGGTCCTTGGTCCTGGAGGACTGCTTGTCCAGTGTTTCCTTCTGCCAAGACATCTCCACTCCAACCCTGGAAGCATGGACCTAGGTTTGCAAATACCAATTGTCCCTACCAATGATTAAACACACCCGTGCACACTAACTTTGCAGTGAAGTCTTTAAAGTTTTAGATAATAATTCTGATTGATAATTCTCCAAGATGATGTTTAAGCATGCTCACATTTGATTGGCTGAAAGTGATGGGTTAGAGAGTGGGGGGTGGGTTGCTGTGTCCCTATTAATGTTACCATCGAACCTACATGGGGCAGCCATGGGCTGAACGTTAGGGAACCAGCCTTGTGACCAGAAGGTTGCCGGTTCGATCCCATGAACCAACAGAACATGACTGAAGGGCCCTTGAGCAAGGCACCTAACCCTGACTGCTCCCTCGGTGCTGTGGTAGGGCTGCCCACTGCTCCGGGCAAGTGTGTTCACTGTCCCCTTGTGTGTCTACACTACCATTCAAAAGTTTGGGATCACAGTGAAATGTTCTTGTTTTAATGGAGTATCTTCTTCCTTAACACAGCAATGGACTGACGGGTCTCTAAAGAAAGTTGTTTCTTTCTGGTCATTTTGAGTCGGTCAGCAAGCCATCAACTGCTGATGCTTCAGATACTAAACTAACCTAGAATGTTGTTCTCCCTTTTATACTCACTTATTAGTAGAATGTTTTTCAGCTGTGCATCACAATTGAGCAAGAGTGTCCTAACAACCAATTAGTCCAATAACATCCTTAACTTGGATTGGCGGCCGTACCAGGAGATTTAGACAGAGGACTGAGACTTGCTGATAATAGGACTATATGTAAAATAAGCCTCTATACAAAAATAGACTTTAATACAAACATTTTTATTCTTTAAAATCATCTGATACACTTACATTAATTGTGAAATGGACAATATTGTTTGTGAATTGCATGAAAATTGCATGAAATGAAATTCTAAAGTGATCCTAAACTTTTGAGCGGTAGTGTATATGTGAGTGTTTCACTGCAAGGATGTAGAGATCTTGAATTTCCCTCTGGGATCAATAAAGTCCAGACATCCTTGTCTGGAAGGGTTTGTTAACGAGCAGGTTAGTTGGATCAGGTGCAGGTTCAAGCACTAAACTGTGCAGGGCAGGAGGTTCTTCCCACATAACCAGTGTGTGGAGCAGAGGAGGATGGGTTCTCCTTTTGAATCATGACTCCTCTTAAGGCTTCTTCCTCTTGCTCTAAGGGTTTTTTCCTTGCCACTGTCGCCCTTGGCTTGCTCATGGGGGGGCTTGACCTGGATTTTCTGCAAAGCTGCTTTGGGACATCATCTGCAGAGATAAACGATATATAAACAAACCTTGACTTGACTTGACATGCCAGAAGAAACGACTGAAAATGAAGTCATCAGTTGGCGAACCATCACGGCTAGCTCATTCCCAGACTCCTCTGAACGGATCTATTATTTGCAATAACGAAGAAAATAAGCAGGTTTGAAATGCCTGTGGAGGACAAGAGAAAGTGGTGAACACCCTGTAGAATCTCTTATCTACTTTCTCTCGCCTTATACCTGTAACTAAAGAAATCATTAAAGATGCCTTTGATGACCATTCAAGTAATTATATTAAGAGAGCTGCATCAGGGAAGCTGCAGCTTAACCCAAAAATAGGTCCTACAGCAGCCTTAGCAGAACTGCAGCAGCCTGGATTCCCCGTCCAATGAAAATCTTATTAATTCCTGCTGATTCAGGACAACAGAAACCAGCACTTCACAGCTCACCCACAGAACACATACATCTCCAAAAAAATCTAAATCAGGATCATTTATTTTGCCAAGTATGTCACACATACAAGGAATGTGTCTTGGTGAGGCTCATGTATGACATGTAACAAGAACAATATTACACTAAAATAAACACACAACACGATACAATAAATAGAATAAGATTAATAAAGAGCCAGGAAAGGTGCTTATGAAAATTGAAAATCTATGCCTATACACTACCGCTCAAAAGTTTGGGATCACAGTGAAATCTTCTTGTTTTTAATGGAGTATCTTCTTCCTTAACACAACAATGGACTGACGGGTCTCTAAAGAAAGTTGTTTCTTTCTGGTCATTTTGAGTCGGTCAGCAAGCCATCAACTGCTGATGCTTCAGATACTAAACTAACCTAGAATGTTGTTCTCCCTTTTATACTCACTTATTAGTAGAATGTTTTTCAGCTGTGCATCACAATTGAGCAAGAGTGTCCTAACAACCAATTAGTCCAATAACATCCTTAACTTGGATTGGAGGTCGTACCAGGAGATTTAGACTGAGAACTGCTGATAATAGGACTATATGTAAAATAAGCCTCTTTACAAAAATAGACTTTAATACAAACATTTCTATTCTTTAAAAATCATCTGATACACTTACATTAATTGTGAAATGGACAATATTGTTTTTGAATTGCATGAAAATTGCATGAATTGCATGAAAAATTCATGAAATTAAATTCTAAAGTGATCCTAAACTTTTGAGCGGTAGTGTACCTGTACTGATATTCTACACATAGTGAGTCTGAGTAGATATATATTATAAGAGCTGTTATATACAGAATCTGTACAGCTGTGCTAATAAGCATTATGTTATAAAGGAGTTCCTGTAATACGTTGAGATTCAGTTCAGGTATGAGTTTGAATTTAGAGTGCAGGGTGACCACTGTGGTTAATGAGAGTAGCAGCTCTGGGAAAAAAGCTGTTTGCATGTCTGGTTGTGCTGGTTTTGATGGTCCTGAGTCTTCTGCCGGAGAGAAGTGTCTGGAAGATGTGATGTCCAGGATGAAAGGGGTTAGATATAAGGCAACTTTACAGGAGAAGCCAAAAACCTTTTCACTTTATGTGTAGGTCAATGGAACCAGAAATATTTCCAAGCTATTTTGGAGCATTTCTATTGGTCCATTCATCATGAAGCTTTCGCCCAATATAAAGGGCAGCTGTGGTGTTGAAATGATGTAGAAAAATAAAAATCAACAAATGAGATACACGTTTTTCTTGGACATCAACCAAAAAAATGAAGTAGTGGGTCCTGAAAAGCATGCAGCTTCTAGATGCTTGTCAAATTCCAGTGTCCCTGAGATGAACTGCTCATGGACTCTGACACCAAAGTGAAATGGGTCCTTCCCTTCAAAATCAACAATCAGGTGCAGCATTTGCAGCCACTTCAGTAAATTCATACCATTTAAATCAATCACCGTAGGTGTAGATGGATGCCGTTCCACAGCAGGGGGACAGGAAAATTAAGGAGGAGGTGTTTGTAGTGTCAGATTTGACAGCACCAGCATTGGGTTTACCTGCTAACCCATGACAGCAGATACAAACATCAGGTCTAACACACTAAACTGCCTTTCACTCTAGCTATTCAGAATTCTTTCAGGATCTCATTGGTAGAATCACTGGGCAACACCGTATGCTCTCCTGGTCCCTTGGCGAGTTTCCACCTGGGTCATGGGGTAACAGACATAGAAGCCAGAATGGAGTCATTGTTCTTGTTCAGGAACCTGCAGACTGAAGCACAGGGATGGTCCCTGTGATGAAATCTATTGGTAAGATTAAGATTTGCATTGACCTCATTCAACCTAGGGGCATCTCCAAAAGGATAACATTACAGCAGATCACGAAACCCCTCTTTACTTTCCATGTAAGTTAATGGAGAATATTTTTTTTCAAAGCAGAAATCTACAATAAATTCCATTTGCATTCTTTGCTGAGTCAGTGACGGACTATAACAAATAATAACAGTAAATAATAACATTTCTCTATAAAGAGTCAATGCTTCTCAACACATAACTGCAAAACGAGACAATCAATGTTTATTGGACTGCTGTTTGCACTGATCTCTGAACAGTTTGAGGAACAGATATTGCAGCTTACCCAAGGAGTGGAAGGTCATGGCATGCAAGTAGTAGGCAAGGACCACTCAGAACATGATGTTCTGATGCAGTCAGGAGTCAGTGAGCTAGTGGTGAACAAAATTAAAATTGTGTGCAGAGGGCATGAGAGCAGACCTTCAAAAGATCAAAGCAACACTTAAAATATATGAGCCAAAGGATATCACAGATGTGCTGAATTTTAGTGGCCAAACAAACATACTTATGTTTATGGCTGAACTCTTGTATTATAAATGCCCAACACAAATACTGTATCACAGTATAATCCAACCATAAATTTCATGTACAAAGGATTAAACTGGTGGTCCTACCCACTCAAGGTAAACATATAGCCCTCTTTTCATACAGACAGCTCACATTAATAACTATACAGTGTCAGACCATACAAGACAGTGCAAGTGGTTCAATTGGCTGGTGCTTAATGGGACAGAAACTAACATATCATAGTACATAACACAGAGCATTTAAATAAGTGCTCATTTTTGCAACCACTGCAGCACCTTCTGCAGCTGTGAACTCTTTGCATGCCATTTGGCATGTATCTCTGATATTCACTGAATGAGGAAATGATGGGCAAGACCTGCAACTTCCTAAGTTTCCTTCAGTCATTGTCACACCAAGTGTAGACAGACACACAAATCCACCAGTTACATACATCGAGAGGCACATGACCTGTATCTCAGCCCCTCTTCAGAACTTCAGAACTCTGGATGGGAGTCCAGTATGGATTCTACAGGTACAGGAACAGCTCTGGTCTGTGGTATCACAAAAATAGAGGATTATCCTGGGCGTAGGTTTGGTGGTAACATTGATGGGAGCATGCCTGAACGTCGTTCTCTAGTAAGCACATCAGAATGATCTAAAGCTAAGTGTATAAATGGCTCAGTGTAAATCAGGTAGAATTCCTGAGCAGGCTGGCCTCTACAGGTCTATACAAGACAGTGCAAGTGGTTAAATTGGCTGGTGCTTAATGGGACAGAAACTAACATATCATAGTACATAACACAGAGTATTTAAATAAGTGGTATAAGTATAAGTATGGGAGCTGTATCCTATCATCTCACAGAGAATATAGCAACAGTGGAAGCCCTACATTTTATTTTTACTTGAACTGTAACTTAGTTCTGCATGGGAGAAGTAGCCTGACAGTGTATCAGTAATAAAGACAATAGTTGAATTGAACTGAAACTATGGGTGTGCCTCAAAACCTAGTGAGTGTGTAAGTAGGCTGTCTAGGTAGCAGCTGTGTAAGTATCAGTGTTCTCTCCTCATCTCTCCTCATAAAACAGATTACTGAGATGCTCCAGTTAGAGAGAGACTGCGTCACAGCTTGTTCCCGCCCAATGCAGCATGCGACCGGTGGTTTAGCTGGTTGCTAAGTTACTAGCTGGTTGCTAAGTTACCAACCGGCATCCAAAACAATAGCCCGAGGCTTAAAAATCCGCTAGCATAAATGCTAATGGCTTGAGTATAAAACTGCTAAATGGTGAAGGACTCGTTACAGAGTTGATAATAAAATACTGTTTTGTGTGATTATATGACCAGAAACACATTAAAACTCCAGAGAGAATCAAAATAACTCCATTTCACTGCTGGTAGATTAGCCTGTGTTGCATCATGGGATTGTCTTAGCGGCTGAGGAAGCGCTCGATGCTTCCTTAAAATCAGGTCTAAATAAGGTTCCTCAGTCGACAGCATGTTTAAGGTATGTAAGAATTGGGACAGTCTACATGTCGGGAGTGCAAACTCTGACGTAAAATGCTGTCTATGTAGACCCTCACTAGGTTAAGAGACAGACCCATAGTGAAGGTATAACTCCTAAATATGACAAAGATAACGCCTACAAGTTAGTTTAAATATTGGTAGGAACAATCCTATTGTAAGCACTTCCTCCCAGCGCCTGCAGGGGTCGCAGTCTCCAGAATACTAGCTAGCTCTGGACACACACACCCTCTCTTCTGCATGCGCTCACTCATTCAATCACCACACACACCTGGCATTCATTACAGCTCACGGCAGTAGCTCGTTAGTGCGGCCCATATAAGCCCTTCACGCACTGCATTCAGTGCGTAGCATAGTTTGTGACATCTCCTTACTTGTTCCACGATCACGGGCCAGCGTCTGAACAGCTTCCCCGGAAGTTCAGCCTAACTTCTCATCTCCACAGCGGGGTCCTGCCGTTCTGCCTGGAGCCCTTGAGGCCTGCGGACTCACCGACCTGCCTGAGCACTTACCTCCTGTCATCTGAACTCACCCCTGGTGTCTCTATCCCACGGGTCTCCACGTTGTGAGGTTGGTGTGGCCACTGGACACTGTTTCTCCCCGACTCCCGCCGGTCCTCAAGTGACTTTTGAAGTTGAATATAAACTGTGTTCTTACGCTCACTCTGGGAACAGAGGGAGTGGTGTATACCCCCACTCCGGAACGACGCAAGGACTAACCTCTATTTGTTTGAACTGTCCAGGCAGGGCCTAGTTCGTGGTTTTCTCTCTAGCACTCAGGGAGCTACTCTATCCTGGGGTTCTTGAGGTTCTGTGGCTACCAACGGCGGCTACCCTGACACCTACCAACTCACCTGCTCCAGTAGCCACTTCCCCAGGCTGTCTCTGACTCCAGCTCACCTGGTCTCCCAGGACTCTCCCCTCTATGGGCCCAGCTCTGCACTTTGTGTTCACATTACATACTCTTGTTTCTGTTAATAAAGCCTTGCATATGGATCATAACGTCATGTCTGAGTCTGATTCGTTACACCTATCCTCCCAAAATACTGAACGGGACATGTCCCTACTGTCCATATGCCAAGCTACGCCCATGAGGAACATATATAAAAACACTGAGTTTGATGTGTGGGTCCATGTGTCCGTCAGCCCCAGAGGGTTGGAGAGGCAAGCTGAAGAGGGATCCCTGAACCTGGTGGACTTAGTTTAGAGAACTGACCATGATGAGTTGGCTTATGCAGAATGGTGAATTCCGTGTTGACGCAGCATAGAATGTAAATGGACTAGAGCTCTCCACTTCTGTGCTGTGGTGTTACTATACTAAACACTACTGCAACACTCCAACACTCACTGTAAAAGAAATGGGCCAGTTTCTGCTTCTGAGTTCCAAACATCCTCAAACAAACTTCTTGCTGATTGGTGTCCAGTTCATGCCCTGCGAATGTGATTTTAAAAGTCCCATCTCATGACTTTGGAGGTGTCCTGTCACAGAACCAACGAGTAGGGAGATCCATTGTTTCCTTCCCAGAGCTCTGACCACCACAGAAACTTGCAGTGACCTGTGCTAGGTGGATATAATCATGGCCAGGAATTCACCCCTGAATAAGAGCTTCGGTGTTATTCATGTGCCAGGTAAACAATGATAAGTAGCAGAAGGATTATCCAGAGGACACTCAGAAGCCAAACCCACACAATAGGAACAGGTGCAGGAAAAATAATGCAAAAACAGGAGAGATCCCTGTTCCCCAGCCACTTCTTCTATTCTGGGGTTACAAAGCAGAAGAACTGCTGCAGAAAGGCTTAGGACAGCACGATCCATACACAAGATGCACAAGGTCATCAAGGTATTAGCAGAGGTGTCACCGGACCACGGGCTGAATACAGAATATTTTCCCAATTTGTAAACGAGAAGGAGTTTACCTATTCCTATCCTGCTTGTTGGACCCACAGTGGCCAGATCATCTACAGCAGTTCAGAGAAAAGGATGCTCCAGACATCAGGACAGTGCATCTGGGTGTAAACAGTAGAACTGGGGCTCAGTCCTGGGCACGTGGACCACGCATAAGGAAGAAAAAAGTGGACAATGTTTCAGACTCTTAGCCAATATGGGTGCGGCCCAAGAGAACAAGCACTGTGTTTCGAAGATACAAGAAAAATCACTTCAAAGCGATAATATGGCTACGGAAACGAGAGGAGATGTCCAGAAAAGGCTAACGGTAATTTCACGTAGCGTCGTTTTTGCCATCAGAATGAAGAGCAAGACCAGTTCAGAGAGAAAGCTTTTTATTCTATGGACTGCAGTACTGATGTTTCTCTGAGCTCCTACACCCTGGTCTACCCTGGTCTCAATCATGTCTCAGCTGCATTGTCTTTTATAGGCCCGCCTTCATGCTCCTCCTGGTCCTTTTGGGTACATCTGGCCAGTCGTAATTCTCTTGGGTGGACAAAGGTTTTCGAGTTCCCAAGAAAAGTTCTCAAGATAAGTCGCAGGGTATATGGCCCTATATGGCGGGGGTCCCAAAAAGCCCTGATGTTCCCGCAAGCCCTGCAACATTCTTGGCCACCTGTCTCTCATATACTTTGAACAAATGCTATGGAACATAAAAAACTCACAACAACGGTGATAATCTGAGTAGGAAAACACATTTTCATTTTATTGTTTGAAGTTTGGTTACAAAGTTGATACAAACCAAATAACTTGGGGATATTTTGGCAAATTCTGGCAAATCATCAATCCCTGACCCAATCAATACATTTGTTTCAAGCCTTCAGTTAGTATCAGCTTGCCGATGTTTGAATTTGAAGCTCCAAACTTCAGTTAAAAGATGGAACTGGGCTTGGGACAGATATCCTTGGGAGGTTCTTGCCATAAAACACAGGTTCTGCTGAGCCATAAACTTCATGACATTCATCTACAGCTTCAGTGTAGAAATATTTGCAACACTTCAATGCATTGATACATCAAAGATAAGACATAGATGGACCATGCCCACGATGGCAGTATGCTTGACTAGATTTACTCTTTTAAGTTTGCTGTATTGTTTTCTCCATCTTTCTACACCTCCACATTTTTATTTGAACTCTTTTGAACTCTGTTTTGTGTCTGTATTGGCTAAATTTGTGGTGAGTGGATGTGTGCCTCATAGTGAACGGGCTGCAGCTTTGGTGAAATGGTTGGAATATGTAGGGTGACCACGCTGATTTTAAAACATTGTGATACGTTATCATGTTTGGAAATCATTTTAAATAAGTTGACCTACCAAGTTTTTTATTTACATCCCAGGTGAAGAAACGTTGTAAAATGAAAATGTGCAATACATGCAATGCCAGAGTGTACTTAGATTGTCTTTAAACTTTCTTTAAATATCAGAATCTGGCTATACATGACATGTGAGTGCACAGTCTCTGGTGTATAAAGCAAAATAAATGTTCTCCATGCTATAAAATCAATGTTTAGACCAGTTAGGTTTAAAACATTGTTAGGCTTGATGCCAAAAGCATAAACTGGCCTTTAGCAGCATTTAAAGTGGGGAGAGATGATCAGACTACGTTGTACATGTTAAATATTTTACTGCACCTTTTTAAACCAACTGGTCCACAAAATCATCAGACTGGTCAGTTATAAACACACTTCAGCCATTTAACAGTTGGCATGATAAACTCTTTGTAAATTGGTAACAATGCTTTGTAATCATAGTTATAAACTGTAATGATACTTCATAAGACTCAATTGCCGCAATTTGCTATTATATCTTTTAAATGCATAATAACAAGTGCATAATAATAAAGCCCCTTTAGTGCATATTAACTCTTATAACATCTTTATAACTGAGTATTTCAAAGTGAAGTGTATACTTTATCTTTTATCTAGGATAAACTGTAAGAGCATCCCGCTTACTGATATTCTGTTATTCTTTGTTAAAAGTAAATTATTAATAAATATGATTTGATTACTATACCATACGATAAACCTTATTTGTTAGCATTTCCTTTGAATGAAATGTCTATGAGAACCTATAAACACATTCATTAATGTTATGATACTTTTATAAGTCATCTTAAATGTGACAATAGATATTTCTAACAATGCATTACCTTTTATAGCCATGATTATTATTTGTCAGCTTTATTATTGTGGTTGCACATTGCAAAGCAATATCAACACTCTTCCGACTCCAGATTGTCTGGTGTGATTGTGTGATTTGGGCTTGTGTACAGCTCTTGGATTGGATGCACAGATTCCGGAAAACTTTCCCATAGAGAATGAATAGGATGGAGGAGTGCACGCCAATCTACTTGACCTCTACTCAACCGCCAGACCCTGTTTCACAAACACTGACTCGTGGTAGACCCCTGACCATGAATTCATCATTGGTTCAACCTGCACTCATCTCTGTGTCGTTTTTTTTCATCCCTCTTTTTTTCCCATAGAGACCTCATGGTTTCACTTAACCTACAGCCACCAAACTGCATGTATTCACTCAGGGTAGATCTCCAAGCTCTAATCCACAGACATACTGCACTCATCTATTTGTCTTTTCTTCATCCATCGTTCCTCCCATAGGGTCCCATTCATATTCTTTACGGCCAAACTGCATGTATTCATCCAAGGCAGACCCCCAACCTCGAATCCACACACATACTGACCCGCACTCTGTCAACCATCCTGTGTTGCACTTTTCTAGTTATAAATAGAGCTTCAGGTTGCAGCATTTACTGAAAGACTTGTTGAAACACTGACACATACAGTAAAGTAAAGCACATTACAAGCTTCAAATGTTAGTTTAGACCAGTACTGTCAATGTGTGCCACTAACTTAATAATGATTATTATGCATTATACATTGTCATTATATATAGTGTTCATAACACATTATAAGAGCTTGGGTTAAATTTGTCAGCTTTATTATTATAAATAGAGTACTGTCGTCAGCAGTGTTACACCCAAAGTCACTGTAAACCACTAACTTAACAATACATATTCAATAAATGATATCAGAAATAAGTATTAGTGTAACATATTGATAGTACAAAGTGACTTTACTTCATTTCTGGTGGTTGGTGTTAAAACCAGTGAGGAAGCAAATGACAAAGCTAGCACTTCAGTATCAGTAGGGGTTTTAAGTAAAAGCAGGAGTTAGGTAAAGCACATTGTAGTAGTAACTC
The DNA here is from genome assembly GCA_021613375.1 of Megaleporinus macrocephalus. Classification (NCBI taxonomy): domain Eukaryota; kingdom Metazoa; phylum Chordata; class Actinopteri; order Characiformes; family Anostomidae; genus Megaleporinus; species Megaleporinus macrocephalus. The sequence goes on along the minus strand of CM038704.1, from coordinate 8,414,416 downwards.
TGGGTTAGGCAGCTTGTTTGGAGCCGGCAATATTCTGGTTTTAAGAGCAGATAGTCCAGGCCTCAACACCTGTGGTGAAAAATCAAATATTAGAAATAAATAAACTTAATAGTATCACTTTACTCTCTGCAGACTGTGACGAACTTCTACTGACGCCAGTTCAATGCACCATGCTAACAATTCACGATGCATCATAAACATGACTAAACAGTGTAATTCATTTGAATCATTTTTCATGGCCATGTTTATAAATATGTTATGGAAATGTGTTATACATCTGTTTATAGATGCTCATTAATCAGTACAGTGAACACAATTGAACACATTTGTTGCCCCTACATTGTGTAAAGGAAAGCCCCCCCACCATAAGCATATCCTACAGTAATAACAGATTCATAGTGTATTACATAACACACACTGACAGACAGAATAGCTACAACATACAACAATCAATTGTGAGTAACCTGTCTGTTACATTCCTGTGGGCCACAACTGTGATTGTTTTTGTTTCTTGTTCTTGTCTTGTTGAGTGTGCCAATTGTTTAGGATTGAGGAGAGAAGCTCAAGCTGATTGGTCACCACCAGGGGGTACCAGCTTTTAACAAGTGACACAAGAACAGGAAGTGAGGTGGTGTGCTTGGTTTCCAACATGGCTCCTGTTGTTCGTTGGTGGTTACTGAGTGTGATAAGACTAAACTGATGGTAAACATTGTGTATCTTTTTGTGTCCTGTGTAGATAACTTGTAGATAACTTGTAACTCTGTGGGGAGAAACGAGTTTTCTTTAATTGTTTTCTCCTGGTTTGTTTAGTAGTTAGGTTAATGATTTGTATTTCCTTTGTTTTTGTAATGCAAGTTAGTTTCTTTTTCACTTGTAAGTTAGCTTTGTTCTGTTTGTTATTTTCTCTTTTCTTTCATCTCAGTTTTGTAGTTTTGTTAAATAAATACTCCTCTTTTTGCAACCTTGGCTGAATATATGTGTAAGGAATCAGACTCGAGAGGAGACATATGATCCATTCGCGAGGGTTTAATGCGTTAGAGCAGTTCAAAATCAACAAAAACAGTTCAGAGAGCTCGCTAATGCGAGAGTGTCCAGAGGGGTGGAAGCAGGAGGGCTAGAGGAAGCCACCGGCTGATCTGGAGAGCAAGCTTAATGGTGAAGAGGGATTGCCAGTGTAGATGGAGTCTCTTATACGCACCTCCTGTGTTGGTCCGGTGGTACTGGGAAACCCGAGCAGCACTCGCGTCCCACGGCGGAGGAGGAACCAGATTCAGCCCTGCTTTGGACAGGTTAGAGCAGTGCGCTGAATGACCGGCGTGACCGGCTGGAGCCGGGGAAACGAACCAGATATTAGAGGAGAGTTTGTGGATCCGTGGTAGCACCGACCTCACTCCTCGGATACTGCAGCAGGAGGCTCAGCCGACTGGTGGTGAGTGCTGAGGCAGGTGGGAGAGGCTGCTGGTTCTCTTGGGTTCCAGGGAGGTAGACGGGACCCTGCTGTGGAAAGGCCAAGCTTGTTGAACCTGGGAAAAGACCTAAGGTAAACACCAGACTAGAGACCATGGACAGGTAAGTTCTGATCCTCACAGTTTCAGATACTGAAACAACGCCACACTCTGAGGGCTGGCTTATATGGGCTGTGCTAATTAAATGCTGCCGCAAGCACTAACGGGGAGCAGGTGTGAGTAATAGGTAGCCATGGTGATGTGCATGTGTGTGCAGGGTGTGTCTGGATTGCCATGGTGATGTGTGTGCGTGTCCTAGGCTACCTAGTAAACGGGTGACTGCGACCGTACAATCTGGCAAGTCGGGGAGCTTACAGTATGGTTGGGGAACCAGGAGGGCACGGGGGTCTCATTTATGACCTGGATCAGGTAGTAACACTGTTATACGCTTTATGTGCACCTCTCGTTAATGGTTTTGTAGGTGCTCCTAATGTTGTTCTAATTATTAAAAAGCATCTTATGTGCTTTATGAATATGCACAGCTCATTATAAAACATTACATGTGTATATTAAATGAATTCTAATGTATAACTTATTACAGAGCACTGTAAGCATATTCTTTAAACATTAATATTGAGTGTTACCTTGGATTGTTCTGGTCAGCACTGTCTTTGTGTGGCCTGCCTGTGTTCATACCCCCCTCACATCAGACCGAGACCCCTGGGGGAATTTGATGCAGGCATTCCTGAGTGACAGCGGTCTCCAGAGTGGTCTGTCCTCCTCAGAGATGAATACGTTACAGTGGTGTCAGAAAGTAAGCTGTCAGCTCCACGGAGGAGACAAAGTGGGGGTCTGAATGTGCTGAGTACTAAAAGCTGGACGCTCATATGGTCTACACTGCCAGACTCTGGAATCACTTTTATGACTAGCTTTTATTTTATTGCACATAAATGTGTTTTATAATTTGAATACAGAGCTGCTCTAAAATAAAAGTGTGGATACGGTAGGCGGGTTTAGAATGATGAACAGAACTGATGAAGACGAGACTGAGGCTGAGAAAGCTGTGGAGCATCGCAAATGAAGTTCTAATAACATTCATCATCTTTTGTCAGATCAAATATTTGTAAAAACTGTAAAAGTGAAATATCATTTAATAACATAGACATTCCTTCTGACTTAGTATGTGTAAGAGCTCTGGGTTACGTGTTACGTCACAGCAGCTCTCTCTCTCTCTCTCTCTCTCTCTCTCTCTCTCTCTCTCTCTCTCTCTCTCTCTCTGTCACTCGCTCTCTTTCTCTCTCTCACTTGCTCTCTTCTCTCACTCTCTCACTCTTTTTCTCATTCGCTTTCTTTTCTGTCACTCTCTTTCTCTCTCTCTTCCTCTCTCTTGCTCTTCTCTCTCTCTCGCTCACATCTCTCTCTCCCTCTTTTGCTCTCTCTCTGTCACTCGCTGTCTTTCTCTCTCTCTTTAATTTGCTCTTTTCTCTCTCTCTCACTCTAACTGTCTTTCTCATTCGCTTTCTTCTCTCTGTCACTCTGTCTTTCTCTCTCTTGCTCTTCTCTCTCTCTCTCTCTCGCTCTCTTTCATTTGCTCTCTTCTCTCTGTTTCTTACTCTCTCCCACTCTCATGCTCTCTCTCTGTCTTTCTCATTTAATTTCTTCTCTCTGTCACTCTCTCTCTCTCTCGCTTGCTTGCTTTCTGTCACTTGCTCTCTTCTCTCTTTCTCTCTCTGTCTCTCATTCTCTCTTTCACTCTCTCTCTCTCTGGTTCTCCTCCTTCTCTGTTTCTTTCTTTCTCTAGCACCTCTCTCTTTCTCTGCCTCTAATTCTCTTTCTTTCTTTTTTTCTCTCTCTCCTCTTATACCTTATACCTTTCTCCCATTCCTGTCTGTATCCCTCTCTCTCTTTGTTTCTCTTCTACCCCCTCTCTCCACTCTCTCAATCTTCTCCCCTCCCTCCTTCTCCGCTCTCTTTCCTTTCTCTCTGTTTTTCTCTCTGTTTTTCTCTGTCTTCTCTCCCCCTTAAGTGCTTTAAGTTATGTGTTCTCATAGAAGCCTCATAGAAGCATGCTGTGGGCTCCCCCCCCCATCTCAATCTCTGTCCTCTTCCCTGTCTCTCTCAATCCCCTATGTCTCTCTCCACTCTCTCTCTCTTCCATATCTCTTTCTCTTTTATCTTTCTCTCTGTCTCTCTCCCCCATCTCAATCTCTGTCCTCTTCCCTGTCTCTCTCAATCCCCTATGTCTCTCTCCACTCTCTCTCTCTTCCATATCTCTTTCTCTTTTATCTTTCTCTCTGTCTCTCTCCCCCATCTCAATCTCTGTCCTCTTCCCTGTCTCTCTCAATCCCCTATGTCTCTCTCCACTCTCTCTCTCTTCCATGTCTCTCTCTCTTCTATCTTTCTCTGTCTCTCTCCCCATCTCAATCTCTGTCCTCTTCCCTGTCTCTCTCAATCCCCTATGTCTCTCTCCACTCTCTCTCTCTTCCATGTCTCTCTCTCTTCTATCTTTCTCTCTGTCTCTCTCCCCCATCTCAATTTCTGTCCTCTTATCTGTCTCTCTCAATCCACTAGGTCTCTCTCCACTCTCTCTCTCTCTCTTTCTCTCCCTCTCCTATCTTTCTCTCTCTCTCTCTCTCCCCATCTCAATCTCTGTCCTCCTGTCTCTCTCAACCCCCTATGTCTCTCTCCACTCTCTCCCTCTCCCATCTCTCTCTCTCTCTCTCTCCCCCCATCTCAATCTCTGTCCTCTTTCCTGTCGCTCTCAATCCCCTATGTCTCTCTCCACTCTCTCTCTCTCTTTCTCTCTCTCTCTCTCTCTCTCTCTCTCTCTCTCTCTCTCTCTCTCTCTCTCTCTCTCCCTCTCTCTCTCTCTCTCTCTCTCTCTCTCTCTCTCTCTCTCTCTCTCTCTCTCTCTCTCTCTGTGCTGTAATGCTGTAATTTCCATAAGATGCCGCGGGCTGCAACTCTCACACAGCGACTTACCATCAATTTTTCAGCTTGAGAATTTTTTTTCAACCAATAAATTACTCAGAGAAAAATCGTATTATGCTGCATCAATTTGTGGAATAATCAATGCAAATGCTATGCTAATTGGCGAGGATTAAATCGGTGCGACAGATGGTTTCTGTATTGCTCTGATATCGAGAGTAGTGAACCTCCTGTCTCAGTGTTTAAAGAACATTTTCCTCCACATATCCAAAACCGATAAACACGGTCACACTGCCTCGGTCAGGAGGAACGCCGACCCCTCGTTAATAAATAATCAATAAAAAATCTCTATGCCAAGATAGCAGCAGAGTGAGATTACACGTCTCCGTCTTCGTATCAGCACTGTGGGGCGTTCTTGTACTCAGACCTGAAAACAATCTATCACATCTGCACAGTTATGGACTTATAGTTCCTCAAATATCGGTGAATAAAACCTGGAACGAGGGAAAGCTTGGAGAGCTGAAACTGTCAGAATGAACAGAACAATAAAAATTCTCTAGAATTACTTGTACATATCATTATTTTTTTTTGTTCTTTGTGTTTTTTCATCCATTACAAATCAGATTCTTGGTATGTGGCTTGTGTTTTTGAAAATACAGTGTGTTAAAGGACCTCATTTCATTTTTCTTCCCTGCCTCGTTCAGAACCCCCTCTGAAACAGTACTTCAAATTTCAGTATGAGTGGACAGATATAGCACAGAAAGTTGTGATGCACAGCTATTTGATGTGTTTAATGTGGGGCAGAACACAGAGCTGAAGGCGTAGTTCAGCACCAGTGACAACGCGTCAGATATCTGCATCACAGGGAACTTCCCCTATTGTTGTTACAACTTTCTGTTGATAACGTTTAAACCACAAGAGGTATTGCAAATCTAATTGCAGCAAACAGTTTCTGAGATGATTCTGGTCTTCCTTGATATACTACATGACCACCTTTCCACTGGAAGATCTTGTCCTTGATCCAATATAAGCTTTCAAGATGGCGGACATGTTCCAAACAGATAGGCCCCCTCACCCATTACTAACTATTCAGATGCGTCATTTTCCATATTGTTTGTGGCATAGAAGCATGTCCTAAGACTTTTGATTCACGCTGTATAATATTAGAAATCTTGGACAAAACATCTTCAGGTATTTAAACTGTATATACACTATATATATACATATATATTATATCTCTGTCCAATGAAAAACATGCATCTCCATTTTTGTCAATTTTTATTATTCTACATCATTTGAACATGACAGTTATTGTTTACATTGGTGGAAAATTCCATGATGAATGGACCAATAGAAATGCTATATATATCGTTGTTGTCAAATACAAAAAATGTTTTTTATTTGACAACAACGATATATATATATATATATATATATATATATATATATATATATATATATATATATATATATATGATAAAGCCAGGTTGAAGATTTTATTGATCATTTGAAAATACGCTGCTGATTGATTTGCTACTTGGCTTCAGCGTTTGTTTGCACTCAGTTTGAGGGAGCTTTTTGTGTTTGAGGCTCATGAATTGTGGTTTATCTTAGGAGGCGTGAAGGTATAATGCCTGGCTGTCCTGACAGGATGCTTTATTATAAATCTCTTCATGAGGCTGATGTGGAAAGTGTGACTATTTCTCGCAAATAAAAATGTGTTGCAGTGTAAAGCCCAGGAGTGTAGTGGGATTGTGAGTGTTCAGAATGGCTTTTGGGAAATATATATATTTACGATTCTCAGTTTGAGCGAGCCCCAAGTGCTTGAGTTTGGTCATTTTTAGTAATGGCTGAGAATTCAGTGTATAAACTTTCTTATGCTGCATACTTTGTTGTGTTTTCCTGAATTTGTGCCCAGTCATTTTATAGGGGTCTGTTTTTTCTTCTGCACAAAATCCAAAACATCCTCTGAGATCTTGGTGACAGCCAAGGTGTAGATTAAAGGGGGTTACAACCTCTTTGCCCCCCTGAATGTCCAAAATCTAAATTCTGGTCGCTAAAACATATGAACCTACATTCGGGTGACTGTTTGGTGTTTTATCTGCTTCAACCAAAACCAGTAAGCAGCTTCTGTCTTTTGGGATTTGTAACTAAATAGAGATGCAACACTGGTCGACCTCAGGGTGGCGTGTTGCCAAACTGTTTCACGAAGTTGGTCCCTCATAGATGAGTAACTATGACTATGCTATGATTTGATAGAAGCTCCATTTGTTTGTTCCCTTCACTGTCCAAAGATCTTTACTGAAGTTTAAAGGTATTACAATGTTTGTTTATTGTCCAGCTTGTATATCTATTAACAACCAAAAAGATGGAAATTCTGACTTGTCTGTAGAGACAATTGTGGTTGGACTCTGTTGGAATTGGATGCTGGTAATAATTGATTCTGAGCAAGCAGAAGCTGTCCACCATTTACATCATCTTCTCCATCAATGGTAAAGTTGTATCAAACAAGTTTCCAGCGTTAGATCTGAATATGAACATCGGGAAAAACTAATGGATTACGTAATGTGACATAACGGTAGAACATCGATGTGGCATCTGGGACGGCTCATGACGTCTTACCAAAAAGTCTAGCAGAATTTTGAATGTTTTTCCACCGAGTTTAAGATCTCTTATGACATGTTCCTTGACGTTGACCAGTAGGAGAACAAAGTGCTCTCTGGCATACATACATATAAAGAGATTCATTTAAAAAAATCCTTAGGGTGGCGCTGTAGCAAACTGTTTCACACAGTTGGTCCTTTATAGATGAGTAACTATGACTTTGCTATGATTTGGTTGAAGCTCCATTCCGTTTGTTTGATTCACTGTCCAAAGATCTTTACTGAAGTTTAAAGGTATTAAAATTTTTGTTTATTGTCCAGCTTCTATATCCATAAAGAACCATAAGATCTTTCAGAAGTCTCTACTGAAGCTCACTTGTCGGCCTAAGGGTGGCGCTCTAGAGAACTGTTGGCCACACAGTTGGTCCTTCGCAGATGCGTAATTCTAACTATGCCAGGAATACCTCTGAAAAACTTTACAACGCACCTCATTCCTCTAAATCACAGAGGAACAAGTAATCAGTGTAGAATGAGCCAGTACATGAGATCACATGCCACATAGTTAAACAGCACATTCCTCTCCTGCAACTTTTCCTGTTTACCTTGTTTGTTAGAGATCTTTTGTGTATCAAGCCAAAAGGTCCACCTGGTAGAAATGTTTGACACTACTTTTAAGACCCCTCATCAATAATAATTATAAACAGAGGCCGCTCTGAAAACTGAAATGGCTAACTGGCCATCATGAGCGTTGTATCTGCTGAAAAGCTTGTACGGGTTTATGGTGCAACATAAACAAAGCACGTCGAGCTTGTACTAATCAGCTCTCAGCCTTTTAGCGGCCCAAAGGAAGAAACGTCTGCTGTGAATTTACAAAGGCATTAATTACACGCCATCACAAACTAAATGGGAGCTGATTGTCTGAATTACAAATACAGATGATTTACACATTTGAACATTTGCGCCATCATTAAAAACTCCTGAACAAACAAATTCCACATACCAAAACCAAATGAACTGTCACTCATGCGTCTTCAGTCTCTGTTCACGTTCTCTTCAGGGTTCTGTCCTCTTCCCCAGATAATAAACCTCTATTCAGATCTACACGGTTCCTGTGATATTCATATTTAAAGTGATGAACTGCAGAGAAAGATGATGGGTTTGTATGTAGTTCTGCTGGTTAACACCCTGATTTTATTATGTACTGTAATCTGATTACTGTCACACTGATCAGACACCTCCTTGTATCTACACTTATTGTCCATCTTATCAGCTCCATTTACAATACAGGAGCGCTCTGTAGTTCAAAACTAACAGACTGCAGTCCATCTGTTTCTCTGTATACTTCATAACCCTGTTCTTCAATGATCAGGACCCCCACAGGACCACCACAGAGCAGGTATTATTTGGGTGGTGGGTCATTCTCAGCACTGCAGTGATACTGACGTGGTGGTGTGATCAGACACAGCAGTGCTGCTGGAGTGTTTAAACACTGTGTCCACTCACTGTCCACTCTATTAGACACTCCTACCTCACTGGTCCACCTTGTAGATGTAAAGTCAGAGACAGTAGCTCATCTGCTGCTGCACAGTTTGTGTTCTCTAGTTCTTCATCAGTGGACACAGGACGCCGCCCACAGGACACTGTTGGCTGGATCTGGTTGGTGGACTAATCACAGTCCAGCAGCATTGCTGTGTGTCATAGCAGCACAACATACACTAACACAACACCATCATGTCACTGCAGTGTTGAGAATGACTTTTCTAATAGTACCTGCTCTGTGGTGGTCCGGTTAGGGTCCTGACTATTAAAGAACAGGGTGAAAGAGGATAAACAATGTATGCAGCGAATCAAATGGACTACAGTCTGTAAGTGTAGAACTACAAAGTGCTCCTATATGGTACGTGGAGCTGATACAAGGTATAGATTAAGATAAATTAAAATCCTATATTTTAGAACAAGATCTGCACTTAAAGCTCAGTTCTCTGCCATTTGAAGGTTTTTTCTACTGCAGAGAATTGTGGGTAACTGAAGGTCTGGAAGGATGCATCAGCTGTGTCCTCGAAATCACACGAAGGCCCTTTACTTTGGAACAGCTTTTTGAAACGCAGCCCAGGCTTTGGATCGCAGCTTCTGACTTTGTGAAGTCAGCTTCTCTCTGAGTTGTACTGATAGCTATTTCCTGTTGGCTTTTCTGGTATCTGACCTTGTTTTGTCCATGAGCCTCTTTGTTTTGGCTAGCTGGTTGTGTTTGACTCCGGTGTTTGACTCTGGCTTGCTCAATGGTTTCACTGTCCCGCTTGGGGTCTGGTTTGCATCTGGTTCTTGTTCACCCACTTAATGTTAAACCTAAATCATTGTATTACCACTAGTGGTTAGTACAGTGGTGTAGTGGTTAGTATGGTGGTGTAGTGGTTAGTATGGTGGTGTAGTGGTTAGTACGGTGGTGTAGTGGTTAGTACGGTGGTGTAGTGGTTAGTACGGTGGTGTAGTGGTTAGTACGGTGGTGTAGTGGTTAGTACGGTGGTGTAGTGGTTAGTAGAGTGGTGTAGTGGTTAGTAAGGTAGGGTAGTGGTTAGTACGGTGGTGTAGTGGTTAGTACGGTGGTGTAGTGGTTAGTACGGTGGTGTAGTAGTTAGTACGGTGGTGTAGTGGTTAGTACGGTGGTGTAGTGGTTGGTACAGTGGTGTAGTGGTTAGTACGGTGGTGTAGTGGTTAGTAAGGTGGTGTAGTGGTTAGTAAGGTGGGGTAGTGGTTAGTATGGTGGTGTAGTGGTTAGTAAGGTGGTGTAGTGGTTAGTAAGGTGGTGTAGTGGTTAGTCAGGTGGTGTAGTGGTTAGTATGGTGGTGTAGTGGTTAGTACAGTGGTGTAGTGGTCAGTATGGTGGTGTAGTGGTCAGTACGGTGGTGTAGTGGTCAGTAATGTGGTGTAGTGGTTAGTACGGTGGTGTAGTGGTTAGTACGAGTACGGTGGTGTAGTGGTTAGTACGGTGGTGTAGTGGTCAGTACGGTGGTGTAGTGGTTAGTATGGTGGTGTAGTGGTCAGTATGGTGGTGTAGTGGTTAATATGGTGGTGTAGTGGTCAGTATGGTGGTGTAGTGGTTAGTACGGTGGTGTAGTGGTTAGTACGGTGGTGTAGTGGTTAGTATGGTGGTGTAGTGGTTAGTATGGTGGTGTAGTGGTTAATATGGTGGTGTAGTGGTTAGTATGGTGGTGTAGTGGTTAGTATGGTGGTGTAGTAGTTAGTATGGTGGTGTAGTGGTTAGTACGGTGGTGTAGTGGTTAGTATGGTGGTGTAGTGGTTAGTATGGTGGTGTAGTGGTTAGTATGGTGGTGTAGTAGTTAGTATGGTGGTGTAGTGGTTAGTACGGTGGTGTAGTGGTTAATATGGTGGTGTAGTGGTCAGTACGGTGGTGTAGTGGTCAGTATGGTGGTGTAGTGGTCAGTATGGTGGTGTAGTGGTCAGTACGGTGGTGTAGTGGTTGATACGGTGGTGTAGTGGTTAGTATGGTGGTGTAGTGGTTAGTATGGTGGTGTAGTGGTCAGTACGGTGGTGTAGTGGTTGATACGGTGGTGTAGTGGTTAGTATGGTGGTGTAGTGGTTAGTATGGTGGTGTAGTGGTCAGTACGGTGGTGTAGTGGTTAGTACGGTGGTGTAGTGGTTATTACGGTGTAGTGGTTAGTACGGTGGTGTAATGGTTAGTACAGAGGTGTAGTGGTTAGTACGGTGGTGTAGTGGTTAGTACGGTGGTGTAGTGGTTAGTATGGTGGTGTAGTGGTTAGTATGGTGGTGTAGTGGTTAGTACGGTGGTGTAGTGGTTAGTACGGTGGTGTAGTGGTTAGTATGGTGGTGTAGTGGTTAGTATGGTGGTGTAGTAGTTAGTATGGTGGTGTAGTGGTTAGTACGGTGGTGTAGTGGTTAATATGGTGGTGTAGTGGTCAGTACGGTGGTGTAGTGGTTAGTACGGTGGTGTAGTGGTTAGTACGGTGGTGTAGTGGTTAGTACGGTGGTGTAGTGGTCAGTATGGTTGTGTAGTGGTCAGTATGGTGGTGTAGTGGTTAGTACGGTGGTGTAGTGGTTAGTACGGTGGTGTAGAGGTTAGTACGGTGGTGTAGAGGTTAGTATGGTGGTGTAGTGGTTAGTACGGTGGTGTAGTGGTTAGTACGGTGGTGTAGTGGTTAGTATGGTAGTGTAGTGGTTAGTACGGTGGTGTAGAGGTTAGTATGGTGGTGTAGTGGTTAGTACGGTGGTGTGGTGGTGTAGTGGTTAGTATGGTGGTGTAGAGGTTAGTATGGTGGTGTAGTGGTTAGTACGGTGGTGTGGTGGTGTAGTGGTTAGTATGGTGGTGTAGTGGTTAGTATGGTGGTGTAGTGGTTAGTATGGTGGTGTAGTGGTTAGTACGGTGGTGTAGTGGTTAGTACGGTGGTGTAGTGGTTAGTATGGTGGTGTAGTGGTTAGTATGGTGGTGTAGTGGTTAGTACGGTGGTGTAGTGGTTAGTACGGTGGTGTAGTGGTTAGTATGGTGGTGTAGTGGTTAGTATGGTGGTGTAGTGGTTAGTATGGTGGTGTAGTGGTTAGTACGGTGGTGTAGTGGTTAGTACGGTGGTGTAGTGGTTAGTATGGTGGTGTAGTGGTTAGTATGGTGGTGTAGAGGTTAGTACGGTGGTGTAGTGGTTAGTATGGTGGTGTAGTGGTTAGTACGGTGGTGTAGTGGTTAGTATGGTGGTGTAGTGGTCAGTATGGTGGTGTAGTAGTTAGTATGGTGGTGTAGTGGTTAGTACGGTGGTGTAGTGGTTAGTATGGTGGTGTAGTGGTTAGTATGGTGGTGTAGTGGTCAGTACGGTGGTGTAGTGGTCAGTACTGTCTCCTCACAGTAAGATGATCTGGGTGGGATTCCCAGTCTGGGTGGTTCTGTGTGGAGTGTGTATGTTCTCCCCGTGTTTGAGTGGGTTTCCTCCGGGTACTCCGGTTTCCTCCCACAGTCCAAACACATGCATGTTAGGTTGATCGCTCACTGTAAACTGCTCATAGGTGTGAGTGTGTGTTGGCCATGTGGTGGACTGGCGACCTGTCCATGGTGTATCCCACCCTTGCCCAGTGATGCTGGGATTGGCTCCAGGCCCCCTCTGTGACCCTGACTAGAAGGATAAAATGGAAGATGATGGATGTGCTGCTTCAGCTCCGTCTTCCAAATGTTTAGGGGTTCATATGTCTCGCGTCCAGATGAATTCAGTTCACTCTGCAGTGTGGAAACTGTGTAGCTGAGTCAATTAAGAACGTAACTGTGTTTTTACCCGGTTAGGCTGAAAGATTCTCCGCTCTAAGTCACAGCAGTTAAATCAGGTGGTAAATGAAGCTCATTCTGAGAAAATGATTAATAAACTTTTGGAAATTGGCTGCCGAGTAAAACAGATACACTCGTGTCAAACTTACAAGACAAATCACCCTCATCCATAATATTTTACCCCCAGATCGCTCGGCTTTGTGCACGCCCGCCTTCTAATACAACTGTTTGTGCTGTTCTTTATGTTTATGATTGATAACTTGCGTAAATCAATTTCCTGCCTGTCTGCGCCCATCAGCTCCCAGTCTGCACAGATATGAATATTCATATAGTTGAGGATGGGACTGTGATTCTCTTGAATGTGGCATGTATGACGGGCTCAGTGTGATGGGCTCAGTGTGACAGGCTCAGTGTGCAGAGTGTGGAGACAAAAAATGTTATATTTAAAATTAATTAGCTGTGTAGACATCCGAGCCCGCACAGTGTGGAACAGGTGATATTAGATTCATAATTACAGTAATATTCTAATGTTGTATGCAAGGCATTTCACAATGTTTTTTTGTGTAGTTTTATGTTCTGAAGTCTTTATTTGCTCTAAAAGATGTTTTCATAATAGTAAAATAAACATAAACAATATTAAAACAGCATGAAAGCATTGATTTTATTTATATTTCTTTAACCATTTCCTGTCCTCCTCTTGAGGAAAATAAAAATGAACTGTAATTATTGTTTAATATCTGCTTTGTCTGATCAATATGCTTTTAATGTGCTGCAGCAGATGGAATGTAATGAATCTATGTAATATATAGAGCAGGATTATAATAGCGCACACTAAAACTACTACTAAATCTAAAACTACTAATACAAATATTGGCTTTTTAACTGTAATAAAAAATAAAACTAAAGATTTTTTTAAATTGCTGCAAAACTAAAATGAAATAAAATTTCTGAAAGAAAAAAATGTATTTGGTTTCTCTAGTGTATAAAGGAGAGTAGAAGTAGAACTTTAAGGAACTCAGAGTCTCAAATCTACTGGATTTTATTCTATTTTAAATTTTATTCTGTTCTTATATTGTATGTGCTATCGTGGAGTTCATCATAATTCTAATAATAAGTTGAACTTAAAAAAAATACTGCTAAGAAATTAAAAATCTAATGAAAAACTATATAAAAATTGAAACAAATGAAAATTTTAAAACTAGAATAATCCTAAGATGGAGGTGTTGAACAAAAACCTACACCCAAACTGTGTCAAACTAGATCACAAGATATTAAAACCACTTACAAACAAATTCTCAACTATTTTAAAACAAAAGTGCAACAAAATCTTATATTCTACTGTTTTTATGTTTATTGGTATTTATTTTCTGCTTGTTTAAAATGAAGACGTCTGTAGTAGACATTGTTAAAGTTTTAGCCTTTCACCTGTTTTCAATGACCTCATTTAAATTCATCCATATACACCAATCAGCCGGGGCGGACAGTGAGTGCTGTGTCTGATCCACTCCCACCAGCACAACACACACTAACACCCCACCACCCCATCAACCAAATAATACCTGCTCTGTGGTGATCCTGTGGGGGTCCTGATCATTGAAGAACAGGGTAACAGAGTATACAGAGATGAACAGATGAACTACAGTGTAGAACTACAGTGTAAAACTACAGCGTGAGTCAAAAGTTTCCGGACAGCCTTTTATTTCAGAAATGTAAAGGAGAATGACGTATCTAAATACCCCAGCAAGTAATGTGTGAGAGGACCTATCTTTTAGACTATGTTTTTAAATATCATAGTCCTCTAAAGTCTTTGTGGCGGGACACTAGACATTTGACCAATCATCACTCATGTCCTCATGCAAGTTATTGGATCATCAGGCAGGAGGCTGAAGAACAAACTGTCAGTCATGGCTACAGAGCCGCTATGTGTAGTGCTGGTGGTTTTGTGTTCTGAAAAGAAAAATTATTTTAAAAAACGAATGCAGACCCTTTCCTGGACGCCACTAAGAGAATGTAAGATAACGAGTGTGTTAACATGTCACTTTCAAACAAGCCATATAAATAATAAAGTCCAGAGCTGACCAGTTCCGAGACAGCTTCTTTCCCTCAGGCCATCAGGCTGCTGAACATCCAGTAGTACTGGAGTATCAGTAAGTGTACCTGTCACTGCAACTCCTACCTGAATCATCAACATGATGATCTCCATGTACAATCCACACCTCATTACAGACTCACTCTGCACTCGACTGACACTTCAAATCCAGACTGACCTGTTTACACCTTTACATACATCTGTATAACTGGATAATCTGGAGTATATATAGACTCCTGTGCTAAATGTGATGTGAAAACATGATTTGTTTGTGTTGCAGCTGTTAAAGTAAAACTAAGTAGTTCTGTGGCTCCTTATTACACCAGACAGTGTCCCTCATTCTTTTCACCATGTTTACTTATGTGAACTGGTAAACTGTAACACTACCTTCACCTACCTGTGTACAGGTAAACTGTAACACTACCTTCACCTACCTGTGTACAGGTAAACTGTAACACTACCTTCACCTACCTGTGTACAGGTAAACTGTAACACTACCTTCACCTACCTGTGTACAGATAAACTGTAACACTACCTTCACCTACCTGTGTACAGGTAAACTGTAACACTACCTTCACCTACCTGTGTACAGGTAAACTATATCACTACCTTCACCTACCTGTGTACAGGTAAACTGTAACACTACCTTCACCTACCTGTGTACAGGTAAACTGTAACACTACCTTCACCTACCTGTGTACAGGTAAACTATATCACTACCTTCACCTACCTGTGTACAGGTAAACTGTAACACTACCTTCACCTACCTGTGTACAGGTAAACTGTAACACTACCTTCACCTACCTGTGTACAGGTAAACTATAACACTACCTTCACCTACCTGTGTACAGGTAAACTATATCACTACCTTCACCTACCTGTGTACAGGTAAACTGTAACACTACCTTCACCTACCTGTGTACAGGTAAACTGTAACACTACCTTCACCTACCTGTGTACAGGTAAACTATATCACTACCTTCACCTACCTGTGTACAGGTAAACTGTAACACTACCTTCACCTACCTGTGTACAGGTAAACTGTAACACTACCTTCACCTACCTGTGTACAGGTAAACTATAACACTACCTACACTTACCTGTGTACAGGAAACTGTAACCCTACCTTCACCTACCTGTGTACAGGTAAACTGTAACACTACCTTCACCTACCTGTGTACAGGTAAACTGTAACACTACCTTCACCTACCTGTGTACAGGTAAACTGTAACACTACCTTCACCTACCTGTGTACAGGTAAACTGTATGTCACTCTGAATAAGAATGTCTGCTAGAAGCTGTATATGTAACTGTGTTGGGTTTGTATTTACTCAGATTCTCACTAATAACTACTGATACAAATATGATATGAGGCTGCAGATCTAGATTTGAAGCAGAGTCGAGGGCTACTGTACGGCGGGCCCACATTACAGGTGTTGATGGCCCCTCTTAGATAGAGTAGATGTTCATCAGTTAAGCGCAACATCCGTTTTATTTTTCAACAGCAGAGCTCTCTCTTCGCCATCTAAAAGCTGTTTACACATGCTCCACAACCTTGGAAAGCTCTGAAAGACCAGTATTGACAAATCACCCTGTTTCCCCAGCTTCTGCTTATGTGACTATCCATCAGAAGTTCCCCAGCAATTGCTTATCCATCAAACAACAGCAGAACGAAGAAGAAGTACCCCCCCGGAACGGCGTGCGGCTGAAATGGTGGTAAATGTCCGAGCTGCTAGAGTTGAGTGTGTGCAATTTCGCCTAATGATCAAATGCAGTCTGTGTGAATGGAGGAGAGGCACAGCCACTTCAGGCACTTTCTAGCTGCGTATAGGATGTTTGGGTGCGTCCCTGCGGACTTCCCTGGCTAATTGGAGAAATACATCATGCAATTAAGCCTCAGACGCACGGGGCGAGGAAACTGAGTAATATGGAAATGGAGTTCGGAGTCCTCTCTTAGGAGAACTGTAAGCTGTGTGAAAGAACAGAAGAAGACGGAGAAGAAAAATGCAGTAACGAGAGTTTAAATCCAACGTCTGGGGCCTGGAATCCCATCCCAACAACAGCTTTCCAACATACAGATGGAATATAATGACAATATAATGATATTATTCCTCAAAGCAGGACAATCAGGGTTGGACTCCCGGTCCAAGTGGTTCTGTGGTGGAGTGTGTATGTTCTTTCTGTGCTTGAGTGGGTTTCCTCCGGGTACTCCGGTTTCCTCCCACAGTCCAAACACATGCTGTTAGGTTGATCAGTCACTCTAAATCGTCTGTTGGTGTGAGTTTGTATGTGTGAGAGTGTGTGGTAGCCATGCGATGAACTGGTGACCTGTCAGTGGTGTACCCCGCCTTCGCCCGATGATGCTGGGATTGGCTTCAGCATCACCGTAACCCAGACTAGCAGGACAAAGTGGAAGATAATGGATTGATGGATAATGACATTATGGAAGTAGGGATGCGGTACAAGTGCATATTTTAGTAGTAATAGCTGATAATGAGTCTGATGCCTTCTTTCTAAGGAAAACCGAAAGCTGTGGAAAAGAACAGAAGAAGACGGAGAAGAAAAATGCAGTAACAAGAGTTTAATTCCAACGTCTGGGGCCTGGAATCCCATCCCAGCAGCAGCTTTCCAACATACAGATGGAATATAATGACAATATAATGATATTATTCCTCAAGGCAGGACGATCCAGGTTGGATTCCCGGTCCGGGTGGTTCTGTGTGGAGTGTGTATGTTCTCTCCGTGTTTCAGTGGGTTTCCTCCGGGTACTCCGGTTTCCTCCCACAGTCCAAACACATGCATGTTTGGTTGATCACTCACTGCCCGTAGGTGTGAGTGTGTGCATGAGTGTGTTATCTATCAACTGGCGACCTGTTTGTGGTGTACCCTGCCTTCGCACGATGATGCTGGGATTGGCTTCAGCACCACCGTTACCCCTGACTAGCGGGATAAAGCATATGATAAAGGACAGATGGATGGATAATGACTTTATTGAAGTAGGGATGCAGAATGAGTGCATATCTTTAGTAGTAGTAGCTGATAATAAGTCTGATGCCTTCTTTCTGAGGAGAACTGAAAGCTGTGGGAAAGAACAGAAGAAGAAAAATGCAGTAACGAGAGTTTAATTCCAACATCCAGGGCCTAGAATCCCATCCCAACAACAGCTTTCCAACATACAGATGCAGTAGTGATAATATAGTGACTTTATTGAAGTAGGGATGCGGTATGAGTGCATATTTTTAGTAGTAGGAACTGATAATGAGTCTGATGCCTTCTTTCTGAGAAGAACTGAAAGCTTTGTGAAAGAATAGAAGAGGATGGAGAGAAAAAATACAGTAATGATAGTTTAATCCCAACATCTGGGGCCTGGAATCCCATCCCAACAGCAGCTTTCCAACATCAATGAAATAGTGACCATTTAATGGAGTAACCACATTAATGCAGTATGAGTGCTTATTGTTAGTAGAAGTAGCTGATAACGAGTCTGATGCCATGATGAATTATCTACTTATAATGAAGTAGTGTAAATTAGAGCAATGTACTTAATAGTTAAATCAATAAAATCTAGCTAATTTAATTGAGGTGCATGAGCTAGCTGTGCTACATTAGTTACCTTGGATTGAGTAGCTCTGCTGGGCAGAACAACTGGTTTGGTTTCATGTCAGGAAACACATTCACATTTCTGAAAATTCTTCATCTTCGCCATTTCATTCAAAACAACACGCTGTGCACCGAGTACTGAACAGACACTGAGAGACTGAGCTACAGCTGAACAGCGAAAGATACACGGTAGGACAAACACAATCACCACACTGTGTGTATGTGGCTTCATTGGAGGAAAAGAAAATGGAAATGTTTATGTGAGGATTTTCTAAGTTTGTTAAGACTAGGACTTTAATACAAAGACCCCAAAATTGGTGGGGTGGTGGAGTTTTGAGTTTGGCTAAGTGAGGAAATGGTTTCTCCTCATTGTTTCTGAGGAAAGTAGAGCTTTAGTTATGGAACAGTGGAGTTTTTCGTGGAGATTCCGCACAACTCATTAATACTCGACAGTTCTACTCAACAGAGAAAATTGATATATTTGTTTCTTTAGCCGTATTGGGGGAGCACATGTGGTTTGGCAAGCCTCGGCTCTCCACCTGCATCAGGTAAGTGGTTGTAATTTAATGGACCAGCTCCTCCTTATCTTACGGCAATGGTCAAAAGTAGATCTGTACATCGAGCCATCGAGCTTTCAATCACAGCTCGGCTTGTTCCACCAAGACGCATGGAAGACATGCGACAAGACACTTCTCTGTCCTGGCACCCAGATGGTGGATTGAACTTCCATTGGCTGTTTTAAACAGCAGACTCTCTCACAATCTTCAAAAGCAGACTGAAGACCACCATCTCTTTGTGAAGGAAGCACTTACAAGCACCAATCTACTGTATTATTGAAATGAATCATGCACTTATGCAGCTGTGCTGTACTCTTTATCTTCTAGGTTGGAACACTGGCTGGGTATTACTAGGTATTGCACTTGTACTGTATGTAACCCTCTATTTTGTTGTCTTCTTTCTAGGAATCGGCACTGGCCCTTGTTTCTGGCAGTGCTTGAGCTCAAGAATAGTTTGGACTTAAACCTGTATGTACTAGCTAGAGATACATACTCTGACCAAACCCAAAGCACTTATGTAAGGAACAACATGGAAACGAATGTCTGCTAAATGCCCTAAATGTAAATGTAATTGTGTTTGAGAGTGTGTTCTGCCGAGGCGGAATGTTTAAACTTCCCAGTGACTTTGTGTCCAACCATTATGGAGTCAGTAAGGTCATTAGTGCGAAAGCATACATGTGGCTTACATTGCGTGGTCTCAACGGGTATCAGTATGTTGGTATGGGTGGGTTTTCATGAGTACAAGGAAATGAGTGCAGTATTGGCACAAGTATCAACTAGCAATGCATCCCTACATTGAAGTCATAACATACTGCAAACCAAGAAGCAGGAATTTGATTAAGTGGTCTCTCAATGCAACTGACACCATCTTCTCAACGAGAAGCCTGGGTTCGGGGGAACCTGTTTGTCCTGCCAAAACGTTTGCAGCTGGATACTCTTTCCTTGGAGGACCTCGAAGACATTTTCCTTTTAGGCACAAAGATTTCTGGGGTTTTGCTGATTGGATTAGGCATTTCCCTGGTATATTGTGAAATTAAAGTTAGGTTAGGTCAGCTGTCAAAAGCCCCCAAAAGCTGCCTGACATGATTGTTGCGGTGGGCAGAGCTGAGACTGAGACTTTAACTGCAACATGGAAAAGCTCTCGGCTTTGCAATTGATGTGGGGCCACTCACACAAACATCCCAAGTCAGATCTGCTTTCGGCTCCCGGTTATCAGCGCTGGTCTTGGCCAAGACGGGCCGCTGATAAAGCAAAATTCCTCCATAAGGTCACTGTTTTGAGAATCTCTCCCGTATCCCACGCCTTCGCTGCTTCGCCCTAGGTGTGGCAGGACGGGTCTGGCGAGGGCCGAATTATAGCTGCATGTCGGATGGCCACTTGCTGCTAGGTTTTGTGTCCCACTTCCCCTCCCCCCTTACCTGTTGCTAGTTCTGTTTAATGTATTGAATGTGCCTTTATGCTGAGTTTTTTCCCACACGGTGTATGTCTTTTTTTCCTCTCCTTTCCCCTGTGTATCCCTTTGTATTTTATCATTCCCTTTCTTCCTGTCCTGTCTCCCCTCCCACCTCTCCCACTTTCCATGTAGTTCTATATACGGACAGGTTGATGGATAATTCCGCCAGTTCTCAATAAAGATCATTTCATACAATACAGATACCACAGATGGAGATCAGGCTGAAAAACTTGAGTATTTCTTTAAAAAAAACAGGTTCTTAAGTTTTTGTTGTTTTATATGTTCTACTGTAACACACCTGATTCAGCTGATTAGGTAACTATTAAGCCCTTCATGAAAGGTAGAATATGTTCTCTCTACCACTTCTTCACTTTTCCGTCCCTTCTCACAGCTTTCTGTAAGCCGTGGTTTTCCCTAAAGAAGCGCATCCCATCTCTGCTTTCTTAACCCTGTGTGCGCTCAACAACACGCTGTAGAGAGGATTTCATAACAGTTTAGCTGATTCGGCCCGGGTCCGCTGTGTGTTCGGGTCACGACTCTTAACTCTGATATAGATCTGTTTTACTAATGATAAATCCGCTTATCACTCGCACTCATTTCACATCTTCAGTACAATTTCAGAGTAGAGTCACATTCACATCCAGATCCGCGGAGGAACACAGAACCGGCACTAATTTAAACTCAGCGCGAGGAGTGGCCAACTGACATCACCAACAGACAGCCGCAGCAGAGCTTCGACAGAGCAGAGGTAGGTTACACTTATTAAACCCAAATGTGTTTTTGTACTGGTTTGATTTGTTAATGTTGGATATGCTGGAGGTTTTAGAAGTTTGTCTTTGTCTCAGCTGGTTTGAGGTTTTTTGTGATTAATTCTGTACATAAACTTTACAATATAATATATATATATATATTGTGGCCGACCCTGTGCCACCCAGCGCCGGCCGGGCAGGACGCACGTTCCCTCCCAGGACAACAGAGGTGTTTCAGGCGCGGAAGCCACGTGTTGGTTCAGCCCCAAGGTTGTGGACAGCCGAAGCCTGCACGTGGCCAGGGGGCGGGGCTCGTTAATCACGCAGGGCCCGCGAACAATAATCGCCCCACCTGAATCCGCTCACAGACGGCAACAGCGGGGAGATAAAAACCCCAACGCCAGGACAAGAAGGGGGTGTTTGGGACGAATGCGGCCGCTTTGACTAACCCTGCTCTCTGTGTTTTTTTTCTCCTTTTTCCCCCTCTTTCTATTGCCGATCCGGGAGGAGACTGAACGCCGCCTCCCCCCCCCCCGCTCTCTCTGACTCTCAGGCGGAACTCTGAGGATCGTGGCGGTTAAAGGCAAGCCGTCGCCTGGAGAACACCCCCCCCCCCCCCTTTTTTTTCGCTGTTAGGAGACGGAGACATACCGGACACCAGGATCTCTCTCTCTCCTTCGTGGTTTTGGGGTAAATTCTTGGGTATTTTTGCTTTTTCCCTTTTTTTATGCTGGTCTGCCGCCCTTTGGAGGCCTTAATAAATTCCCCTACGGGGTTGTTTACGTTCACATCCGCTTGGTCTCTGTTCTTGGTCAAAGCCGCGGCCCGAAAAGGGCGACATCTGGTGGAGAATGCGGGCATTGACCTCGACAGACGACTGTAGATAAAAGAGAAAAAAAAAAAAAAAACGGCAGTTTTTTTGTTGGGTTTTTTTTTCATTTTTTCTTTTTTTCCCTCTCTCAAATTTAATTTTGGCCCAAGGAGCAAGCATGGAACAAGTCCTACAACACCTCCTTGAGTGTAACCTGAGACAGCAAGAGGTTACTCAGGAACTCGCAAGAGGACTAAAGCACGTCACAGAGGACCTCCTCGCCTCGCATCGGGCCCACCCAGGAGCGGCCCCCCCTTCCAGATGCTCGCAAAACGGCGCACCAAGTGCTCACTAAACTCTGCGCCGAGGATGACGTGGAAGCCTTCCTCCACACATTTGAGTGTATCGCCGAGCGGGAGATGTGGGACAGAGAGGAGTGGTCGGCCATCATCGCGCCCTTCCTCACCGGCGAGGCACAACTGGCCTATTATGCTCTTCCGCCCCCCCAAGCCCAGGACTACGATCTACTGAAAGACGAGATCCTCGCCCGGGTTGGCCTCAGTTCCGCGGCGGCCGCTTCAGAGTTCCACCGCTGGACGTACAAACCGCATCTTCCATCCCGGCCTCAGATGACGCACTTGATGAGAACAGCTCGGAGGTGGTTGCAGCCCGACGCGTTGGGAGCCGAGGCGGCCGTCGAGCGGGTGACAATGGATCACTACCTCCGCGCCCTTCCCCTCGAGTTAAGGAAAGCGGTAGGCCTAAAGGGGGCAAGCACCGCCCGTGAGATGGTTGAGGCCACCGAAGCGGCCGAAAACTTCTTTTCGCTCTCAC
Source organism: Megaleporinus macrocephalus (assembly GCA_021613375.1). Classification (NCBI taxonomy): domain Eukaryota; kingdom Metazoa; phylum Chordata; class Actinopteri; order Characiformes; family Anostomidae; genus Megaleporinus; species Megaleporinus macrocephalus. The sequence continues at coordinate 8,392,066 of CM038704.1, read as the reverse complement.
GTTCTGAAAAGCGAGAACACCCACTTCCCCCCCGCCGGGATTTTTCACGACCCCACCGAGACGAACGGTCCTTCCGGACTGCAGAGCCCTCCCGGGAGAGAGCACCGCCCCCCTCCCCTGGGGGCCAGGATGTACCCATGCCTACCGAGCCAGACTCCTCACCCCGAGCCCCGACCGCCAAGGCCTGGCTAGGCGGCTGCTCCCTGCACCATGAGGCGCCCCGATCAGGACCGACCCGTACCTTCACCATAAATGGACGACGCCTCACCGGCACCCTCGATTCTGGGAGCACCATCACCCTCGCCAGGACCTCCGCCGTCCCATGGCTCGAACCCTCCGGACTACTCCTGGATGTCTCCTGTGTCCACGGAGACGTTCGGAAGGTGCCGGCTGCACAGGCACATCTCGGTAGCCGCCATGGGAGCTGGGACTTGACCATTGGCCTCCTGCAGGACCTACCAGTCCCACTCTTGGTGGGCCGGGATTTTCCGAGGTTTGAGGAGGAGCTCCGTACGCGGCCGCTACCAGTGGGGCAACAGAAGCGTCACCGCCAGAAGCGGCCGGTTTCGACTCGCACCCCGGGATCCTGGGGTTCCTCCTTTTTGGCCCGTGCCGGGGTTGACACAGCCGACTCTGACTCTGGAGGTGAGAAAACGGGAGGGAGAATTGATCTCTTGTCCTTTTACCAACAGGTGCTGCATGAAGGGGGTTTCCACCGGGAGCAAAGAGAGGATGATCGCCTCAAACATGCCTGGGCCAATGTTAAGAGCATAGACGGGCACCCACACAGCTCCGTTCCACTGCCCCCTACCTACTTTATGGTGAAAAATAACCTCCTTTACCAGCACACCCATCTTTCGGGGAGCCCCGTCGAACAGCTGCTAATTCCCCGATCTCGAATCGATGCCGTAATGCATCTGGCCCACCACCACCCACTAAGTGGTCACCTTGCCTCTGATGCAACCCTAAACCGCCTGCTTCCCCGATTCTTCTGGCCGGGTATCCGGGCAGAAGTGAAAAATTTCTGTATGCGCTGCCCAACATGCCAGCTCCATTCACCTAAACGACCTCCCCCAGCGCCCTGATTCCCCTACCCATAATTGGTGTGCCCTTCGAGAGGCTCGGGATGGACTTAGTCGGGCCCCTCCCTAAATCCTCCCGGGGACACGGATATATACTGGTTCTGGTTGACTACGCTACCCGTTATCCGGAGGCGATCCCCCTGAGGAAGGCGACCTCGCAAGCTGTGGCCAGAGAGTTAGTTCTCCTCTTTTCGCGGGTGGGCATCCCAAAGGAGATCCTCACGGACCAAGGAACTCCCTTTGTTTCACGCCTAATGTCCGATCTGTGCAAACTTTTAAAAATCCACCACTTACGGACCTCCGTCTACCACCCTCAGACAGACGGCCTCACAGAGCGTTTTAACCAAACGCTAAAAAGGATGTTAAAAAAACTGTGGATCAAGACGGACGCGACTGGGATCTGCTCCTCCCCCATGTCCTGTTTGCGGTGCGGGAAATCCCCCAGGCCTCCACTGGGTTTTCTCCATTCGAGCTCCTTTATGCGCATAGGCCCCGGGGCCTGCTAGATATAGTAAAGGAGGCTTGGGAAGAACAACCATCACCCCATCGGTCTGTCATAGAGTACGTACAGCAGATGCAACACCGCATCGACCAGGTACTCCCCATCGTCCGGGAGCACATGCTAGACGCCCAACGAGCCCAGCAGCGAGTCTATAACCGGCCGGCCCAACCCCGTGAGTTCCGGCCAGGAGACAGAGTCATGCTGCTTGTACCCACCACCACCTGCAAGTTCCTCGCTTCCTGGCAGGGACCGTTCACCATCAAGGAGAAGGTGGGTGAGGTGAACTACAAGCTCGAGCAGCCTGGTAAGAGAAAACCCGAACAGTTATACCATGTAAATCTGCTGAAAAATTGGCCGGAGCCTGTCCCTCTGCTCTCTGCTCTAGCCCAGGTTTCCTCCCCGCCTCATACGGTACCCCAGGGCGAGGACCTATCCCCAGAACAGCATAACCAGCTGGAAGCCACAGTCCATCGATTCCTGGACGTTTTCTCCAGCCAGCCAGGCTGAACTCATGTGGTACAACACCACCTCCGCACCCCACCCCATGTGGTGGTGCGACAGCGACCCTACCGCCTCCCTGAAGCACGAAGGCAGGTCGTCGAGGAGGAAATCGACAGAATGCTCCAGTTGGGAGTCATAGAACCCTCCGCTAGTCCCTGGTCCAGCCCCATCGTCTTAGTGCCAAAGCCGGATGGGAGCTGGAGGTTTTGCAATGACTTCCGGAAGCTCAATGCCGTAACAGACTTTGACTCATACCCTCTGCCCCGGGTAGATGAGCTCATTGACCGACTGGGGAAAGCGCGGTTCATATCCACCCTGGACCTCACAAAAGGCTATTGGCAGGTCATGCTCGCCCCTGAGGCCCGCGAGAAGACTGCTTTCTCCACTCCCTCTGGGCACTGGCATTACACGGTTCTTCCGTTCGGCCTCCATGGAGCGCCCGCCACCTTCCAGCGACTGATGGACATTGTTCTTAGACCCCATCGCAAGTATGCAGCCTCATACCTGGATGACGTCATCATCCATTCCGAGACGTGGGCTGAACATGTACTCCATCTGGAAAGGGTTCTGTCCGAGCTCCGTGGGGCGGGACTCACGGCTAACCCCGCCAAATGTAACCTCGGGCTCACAGAAGCCCACTACTTAGGATACCGCATAGGACGGGGCCTACTCCAGCCACAAGAAAAGAAAATAGCAGCTATCTTGCACTGGCCCCGGCCGCGGACGAAGAAGGAAGTACGGGCCTTCATGGGGTTGGCGGGGTATTACAGAAGGTTTGTTCCCAACTTTTCCTCTCTGGCCTCCCCTCTCTCAGACCTCACCAAGAAAAACCAGCCGGAGCGGCTGACCTGGACAGCTGCCGCGGAAGAGGCATTTGTGGCACTCAAGACCCACCTTACTTCCTCCCCTGTGTTGAAAAACCCGGACTTTGGCCTCCCTTTCATCGTCCAGACGGACGCCTCGGAAACGGGCCTAGGGGCAGTCCTTACCCAGATTTTCGACGGGGAAGAACACCCAGTCCTGTTCATCAGCCGGAAACTCTCCGCCGCAGAACGCCGCTATGCTGCCCTGGAAAGAGAAGCCTTGGCGATCAAATGGGCCGTGGAGGAGCTCAAGTTCTACTTGACAGGTTGGCATTTCACGCTGGTGACTGATCATGCTCCTCTGCAATGGCTAGCCAAGGCTAAGGACACCAACCCCCGGATAACACGCTGGTTTCTCTCGCTCCAGGGTTTCTCGTTCCAGGTGCAGCATAGACCTGGGCGCCTGAACGCCAATGCGGACGCACTCTCACGTCTCCCCGACAGCGACCATGCCTTCTCGGGTAGCCCTGGGAGGTCTCTAAGGGGGGGAGACTGTGGCCGACCCTGTGCCACCCAGCGCCGGCTGGGCAGGACGCACGTTCCCTCCCAGGACAACAGAGGTGTTTCAGGCGCGGAAGCCACGTGTTGGTTCAGCCCCAAGGTTGTGGACAGCCGAAGCCTGCACGTGGCCAGGGGGCGGGGCTCGTTAATCACGCAGGGCCCGCGAACAATAATCGCCCCACCTGAATCCGCTCACAGACGGCAACAGCGGGGAGATAAAAACCCCAACGCCAGGACAAGAAGGGGGTGTTTGGGACGAATGCGGCCGCTTTGACTAACCCTGCTCTCTGTGTTTTTTTTCTCCTTTTTCCCCCTCTTTCTATTGCCGATCCGGGAGGAGACTGAACGCCGCCTTTCGCCTTTATATATATATATATATATATATATATATTATATATTATATATATAATATATATATTATATATATATATATATATGTATATGTGTATATATATATATATATATATATATATTTCTGCCTGTTTTTCTTTTTACACTGTCCCACTTTACCTATCATTTGCTGTTGTCCCTTCTTGCTCATTGGGCGGGGTTTGGACCCAGATTTTCTCTAAAGCTGCTTCAAAACTACATCTGTTGTAAAAGGCGCATATAAATAAAACTGGACGTTGTTGGTTGGTAAGTTGGTAAGCCGTTCACTACGTCACTAACATGTGAGCCAAAACATACCGCATGAGAGAGTCATCATAAAACAGACAGGGAAAATTGACAAAAAGGCAATAAGACTAGCGACCTCAGCCACAAAGCAACAGACAAAAACTAATAAACACCAGAGGCAGCAAACAGAAACGCTCAGTAGGTACTGAACCAGCAAAGAGTCTGGGTGCATCTAAAACCGCCAACTTCTATACTACTCAGTAGGTGAAAACAGTAGGTGGGTAGTATGGCTGGTATGTCTGAAAACTCAGTATTCATTGAGCACTGAGCGTTACTCAGATGATGTACTGAATCGGGAAACATTTTTAAATATGTGAACGCAGCACACTGTGCCATCCTTTGATTCTGACTCTGAGTCTGGTTTATCCTGAATTGTTACAGCTCCGGTCTGTAAATAGAATTACTTGTACATTTGTAAATACTCTAAACGCTTTGTTTTCTGTTTGTTGTATTACCAGTTTGTCGCCGTGTGTGCTGGGATTGGGGTTTGTACGTCTGTTTTGTGGTCAGTTAGGGAGTTTGGCTCTCTTAAAGAAAACTTGCACATATACTTTCAGTTTAAAAACATCTAAACCAGAAGTTTACTGAGAGTATTTAAAAGTGGGAGCAGTATATAACTTGTACCTAAAGGGCAGTTTGGTGGCACAGTGGGTGGAGCTGGCGCTTCACTGCAAGAAGGGTCTGGGTTCAATTCCCGACCACAATCCTCTGTGTGTAGAGATTGTATGGTGTCCCGTGTCTCTGTGGGTTCCCTGCTACACTTAAAAGACATGCTGTAAGTATGTGTACGTCTGTGTGATAATCTTTTTTGAAGATGAATTTACAAACTAGTCAATTAGTTAGTAAACTAACAGAACCCAGCCCAGGAGAGACAGTTCGAACAGTGGTTAATAGCTCCTTGCCGTGGTCTTGGCGCTAGTCCGATGGCAGCCTCGAACAGAGAGCACCCTCACCGAGAGTGATATTCCAGTGATAACGCTAACTAAAAAAGTCAATAGTGGACCAGCCAGAGCCGGGGAACAAACTCGCTACGGAGAATGAGTCCTGTAGTCCAGTGGTGCACCAACCTCGCTTCATGGGGACGCCTATGGGAAGGCTCAGCCGGGTGGAGGTGAGTGCCGAGCAGATCAGAGGGACTGTATATCCTCTTGGGCTCCAGGGAGTGAGACAGGACCCCGCTGTAGAGAAGCCAAGTCTGGTTGGACCTGTGGAGAGACCCTTTAGCGACGGCCCAGAGACCACGGACGGGTAAGTGCTGGACCAAACAACACCTCAGTTAGAGAAACAGAGAAACAATGCCATGCACTCGGCTGAGAGTGTGGCTAGGCTGTGTAGGAAGCGCTACCGAGCTACCCCGCTAGCACTGATGACTGTCAGCTGTGGGAGATCTGTTGTCATGGTAATGTGCATGTGTGTGAGGGGTGTGTGTGTGTGTGTGTGTCCGGAGCTACCTAAAATTCAGAGGACTGCGATCTCCCAGCAGAGTGGGCTGAAGGGCTTCCAAGTGCCAAGAAGTATTAAAGTAGTACATTTACCAAAGTACTACTAGTACAATAATATTAGTATACCAACTAAATAAAGTATACTCGGGGAAATATACTTTAACTTTACTTAAGTTTACTTGAGTGAACTTTAGCTACACTTAATTTTTGGAGTCTAGGAGTCCTTGGACCTCCACAGACAGGTAAAGAAGTCCGGGTATTTACGGCTGGTTTGTGTGAGGGAGGCTCCACGGAGAGCTTATTGTTGATCAAGATAAAAAGAAGGTCAGGGTTGTAGTACTAAAGCAGCAGGAAGCCTTTTCTTCATTGTTTTGGTGAAGGTTTCTATACGTGCTAGAAGATTTATCATCGCAGGTCTCGTGTGGAGCAGAGACCGCAGAGCTGTGAGCTGTACGCTTTGGTGTAGTGATGAATTATTTCACCACTATAAGTATGCACTCATTCATGCCTGTGTCACGTCCTGTTTACATTGCTGTAATGCGATTCTCACAGGCCTCACAAATCACTTACTTGATTACAGCATGGCCAAAAACACAGCTGCTCAGGTGATCACTCATAGTGAGAGATCCCAACATCACTCCTGTCCTCAGCAGAGCCCACTGGTCAGCTACTTCTTTTTGCTTGTAAAAATGTTTATAGTCAGAAGTCTCGGCCCCCAGTCTTTGGCAAAACTGCTCCTCCCATTGATCTTTGCTCGTACCCTGAGGTCTGCCGGGCCTGCTCTGTTTAGCAGAAGAAAACATGCTCGCAAAATCTGTAGCGGCAGTATTTCTAGGAGAGACACCATAATAAAGAGATAACTCAGTATGTTTCTAGTTAAATGTCACTCATGCATTTTATATACACACTATATTGAATATAATAATTGAATTCAGGTGTTCCAATCACTTCCATGGCCACAGGTGTATAAAACTAAGCATCTAGTCATGCAGACTGCTTCTACACACATTTGTGAAAGAGTGGGTCGCTCTCAGAAGCTCAGTGAACTCCAGCGTGGTACCGTGATAGGACGCCACCTGTGCAGCAAGTCTAGTCGTGAAGTTTCCTCACTACTAAATATTCCACAGTGGACTGTCAGTGGTGTTATAACAAAGTGGAAGTGATTGGGAACGACAGCAACTCAGACACCAAGTGGTAGAACACGTACAATGACAGAGCAGGTCAGCGGATGCTGAGGAGCATAGTGCACAGAGGTCACCAACTTTCTACAGAGTCCATCACTACAGGCCTTCAGATCAGCTCAAGAACAGAACGTTGAGAACTTTATGGAATGGGTTTCCATGGCCGAGCTAAAGACATGGATGAGCGAATCTGGTGTGGTCCTGACCACAGCCTGATAGAACACCTTTGGGATGAATTGGAGCGGAGACTGTCAGCCAGGCCTTCTCGTCCAACATCAGTGTCTGACCTCACTAATGTCTTTCTGGTAGAACGGTCAAACATTCCCATAAACACACTCCTAAACCACGTGGAACACCTTCCTAGAAGAGCTGAAGCTGTTATAGCTGCAAACGGTGGGCCGACATCATATTAATATATATATATATATATATATATATATATATATATATATATATATATATATATATATATATATATATATATTACTGTGTGGGTAAGGCTTTACTTTAGCCACACCCCTCAGGAAGTGAGACTGCATTCCTGTCCCTCATCCCATATGGTGAGCAGTTGGATCTTATAGTTTGATGGAATGTTGGTCGAGTAACACTGATGCTTGTGGATTAAAGGCAAATCAGAGGGTTTATTGGAGAAAGGCAAACCAAAAGAAGGCATGAGGGAGTTTTTTCCTGCTGCTGTTGCCCCTTTCTTGCTCACTGGGGGGGCTGGACCCAGAATTTTCTGTAAAGCTGCTTTGTGACTACACCTGTTGTAAAAGCCACATAAAAATAAACCTGGACTTGACTGTGTTGGAGGTTTGTAAGCTGGTCAAAGTTACTAACACATGAACCCAAACATACCACATGAGAGAGTCGTCATGAAACAGACAGGGATAAAGACCAAAAGGCAATAAGACTAGCAACCTCAGCCACAGAGCGAAAAACAACAAACAAAAGAAGGTCATCACAAGAGGCAACAAACAGAAACACTCAGTAGGCACTGAACAACCAAAAAAAAGGCTACTATGTCAGTAGGCGTTAGACTGAACCCAAAGTGTGGGAAAGTAGTAACAGTTTCAGTACTGAAATGTTTAGTATCCACATAACCTTGGCACCTAAGCAGCCAATCAGATGAACTACAGTCTGTAGTTGTTGAAAAACAAAGTGCTTCTATATGGTAAGTGGAGCTGATGAAATGGACAATGTGTGTAGATGATATATGTTATGGCTAATTACTGTATGATAATGCTCTGTACAAGCGTTAGATGTCTGTGTTTAATCACAAAGAGCAACTTTTAGCTTATTAATAACATACAATTAGAAATCCTATAGAGGAGCTAGCAGAAATGAGCAAGATTTTTTTTTTTTGGTTTGTTTTTGACAAAGTTAGACTGGTTGGACAAAGATCTAAACTTTAGACTGTAATAGTCTCAGTCTGTCACTGTTGCAGTACAATAAACAAACCGTAAGGTCTTCGCTGACTTTGGAATCTGGTGGAGACTGTTGTAAATATTTCTTATATACCATTGCCCCTTTGCTGAAGTGAGTCTGAGACACAGATGGCCATCATATAATGTATGGCTCTATGGCAAAGACCAAAGAACACATCCCCCTAGTCCTTCTGCAAGTTCTAGATGTAGGCTAGAAGTATGTAGGCTCATTTATGCTCCCTTTACATATGTAAATGAACACGTGTTTGTAAACGTTGTGACCGTCACTTCTCACATACTTCTATGTGTCTTTTCTGGTGGAGACTGTTATAAATATTTCTTACATATCATGCCCCACTGCTAAAGTGAGCCTGAGACACAGATGGCCATCATGTAGTTTATGGGTGGGCAGAACCTGTTGTTCTATAGCAGGAATCTACCCCAAGCCCAGAAGTTAACAACCTAGCCAGTAGAGTCACATGGGGCAGGTGAAACATGGAGGCAGGCCTATAAGACTCGGCAGTTGTCAGTTGAATACAGGCCAATCTTAGACCATCTCAGACCTTCTCAAAGCATGTATGTACGGCAGTCTCTTCAAGAACAAGGCATACACTCTGAAAGGGTCTTCATCTACATTTTGATGGCAAGAAAAGAAGTTACAACAAGACAAACACAGAGAACGCATTGCAGAAGATAGATTTTCGAAAATCAATTCAGTAAATGTATTATTTTTTTAATTTTATTTTTTTTCACTGTATTTTCCCAACAGAATTCAATTTGCAGTATGCTATATGATATAAGGCCAAAGTGTTCTCTTGCTTTCCTAACTGTAATATTTTTTACTCCAATCTTTAGGGTCATTTTCCTAAACACTTCCATTATGGACGTTAGTTTCTCTTCCAGCAACACCAGCCAAAACATGATGTTCTTAAACTAACAGGTAAACAGGAGGAAAGCCTCAGGCAATCTTTAGTCCAGCAAACACAGTCCTGATGTGATTAAGACTTGGCTCTGTAGCGACAATGTAAATCATGTTTGATTATGAACAGACCAGCCTAATTCCTCTCTCTACACCGAACACTGTGTGCATTTGGCAAAGCATCCGGATCCAGAACTTCTAGCCAGCAGGGTTTGCATGCCAAACACATGTGAGTCTATATCCCGAATTTTCAGACAGCTTCATAGAAAGAAAGCATTGAACTTTGCAGGCGAGCGGTTTGGGTGTCCAAACACCCGCCCCACTGCCAATACAATCCTGTTATTTTGTATGCAAGTAATACTTCAGGAAAAAGAGAAAATAAATGAATGCTAACACAATAATGTGTTACAAATCCAAAAATGGAATCCTTAAGACAAAGCTTGAACAAAAATCTGGCTGCATTGACTTACATGGAAGGTAAAGAGATATTTGTTTTTCTTTGGACAGTGATGGTTCCAAAACTGTCACCAGCAACACGCTCCAAAGGAATCAAGACTGGGACAGTTTAAGATGTAATATTTAAATACATCCTAAACAGGTGATGCAATCATGCTTGGATATAAAAGGAGATATTTAGATCTTTACGAGTGAAGATTGGTTGAGGCTTGCCACTATATACACTACCGCTCAAAAGTTTAGGATCACTTTAGAATTTCAATTCACGCAATTTTCATGCAATTCACAAACAATATTGTCCATTTTACAATTAATGTAAGTGTATCAGATGATTTTTAAAGAATAAAAATGTTTGTATTACAGTCTATTTTTGTATACAGGCTTATTTTGCATATAATCCTATTATCAGTAATTCTCAGTCCTCTGTCTAAATCTCCTGGTACGGCCGTCAATCCAAGTTAAGGATGTTATTGGACTAATTGGTTGTTAGGACACTCTTGCTCAATTGTGATGCACAGCTGAAAAACATTCTACTAATAAGTGAGTATAAAAGGGAGAACAACATTCTAGGTTAGTTTAGTATCTGAAGCATCAGCAGTTGATGACTTGCTGACCGACTCAAAATGACCAGAAAGAAATAACTTTCTTTAGAGACCCGTCAGTCCATTGTTGTGTTAAGGAAGGAAGATATTCCATTGAAAACAAGAACATTTCACTATATATATATATATATATATATATATATATATATATATATATATATATATATATATATATATATATATATATATATATATGGACAAATCAGGACACTCAGATACATAGGTAAGCTCCATTAGCAGGCTTGTTTGTTGAATGCAGAGTGGAATACAATGTACTGGGCTGGGCAAAGACCGGGAAAGCTGGGGCCCCAGGGAACCAGCGTGCCAACTGCATCCAGCTGCGTAGAGAACGCAGATGTTGAGCAAAGATGGTTGCCTCGATCTGGACTGGTGAAGCAGTAACTGAATCACTGTTCTAATAGACAAAAAATGGACCCCCTCAATCATAGATTTTCCAGGAATGAAGTCTTGTCCGAGCAGTTGAATAAAGCAGACCTCTCCAGGCCAGGCTCGCTGAGAGTCTGCACGTAGTTCAGAGTGAGTAAATTAAGAGCACCTCGACTAAAGTGGCGTGTGGTAGAACAGTCTTGCAATGATGGAGATCAATGCGCTGGTTAGATTTAACTTGGAGTAGACTGACCTTGAACTTGGCTGGAGAAGTAACAGGACTAGCCGTTAGCAGGGCTGAGGAATGGAGAAACTGCCGTGGATGTAACCAAGAGCAGCATAGTCCAACAGCAGAGTATTAACAGGGCCTGGTAAGCGCATGCCAGTGCACATTTAATACCAAGTTTAAAGGGTGAGTTAATGGAGACAGGTGGCTAACATGAGAGAGCACCAACACGAAACAGGTGGAGGGAGGAAACAAGAGGGCGGAGATAATAGGACCATAAGACACAACATAAGCACAAACCACATGGACCTGACCTAGAACCCTAACCAACTATCAAAACTATATATATATATATATATACATAGTTTTGATATATATATGTGTGTGTGTGTGTTAGACTAAATAACTGAGATATAATGATATACAGAAAATATACACATATATATTTAAAGTTATATATATATTTATTATATTATATTTTATATATATTTATACTTTACTGGAGTAACTATATTTTCCAGATGACTTTTTACTTCTAGGGTTTTACTAACCCTACTTTTCTAGGGTTAACTTACATTTTAAACATAGCCTCGTTTCCCTGTTACATTTCAGCTGGTTTTCATTCCTATACATTTACATTTCAGTAAAGATTATTGATAACATGTCTTTGAAGTTTGACTTTGTGCACCATTACAATACTTAATACTATTACAGATATGATGACAACTAGTCATCATATCTTCAGCTCCAGTAAACACATGTTAATGTTCAGTAGTAACAGATATGCTTCTTTAATATATTTACATTGTACTAAACTACATTCATGTTCAATGGGCGTATATGTGTCTGAAACAGGAAGCCTAGCGCATCCCAAATTTATCAACATCAACATTTTAATATAACATTATAGTCATTATGGCTTTTAGAAGATAGGGTTTTTTTTGAGGAGGTGGGCTAGTGCACTATAGACCCCTGTGGTGAGGCCTAAGCTTTTGTCCTTAATGGCCTTTTTCTTTTTCCCCTTACATTAATTTTACTTTTATACTTTAAGTAGTTCTGAAAGCAGTACTTTTACACTTTTATTGGAGTGAAAAGCTTGAGTTGATACTACAACTTCTCCAGAAGTATTTTTAAACCCTAGTATCTATACTTCTACCTGAGTAATGAATGTGAATACTTTTGACACCTAAACCACAGCCTAGCTAGTTAGTTACATTGTGTAATAGTCTCTAATAGTATATCTTGGTGTTTGTCTGGTCAGTTGAAAGGTTTTATGACTTCTAAGGCCTGAAAAAGCTAATTTACTAGGCCTGTGTTGTTTACCTTTTTTTTTTTTTTAGAGGGAGAGCTATGTATGTTTTTATGCTGTTAAATTCAGATATCACCAGTTGTTGTCCAGAATGTCCAGACTGCATCTTTAATATGATCATTTTAACAGGACTTAAGCTCTTACTGTTCTCTTTTAATGCTTTTGTTGAATTATTGTCACTATTTTTTATTTGCCTTGCCTTACATACTACTTATGGTGAATGTATGATGCTCTAACAAGTGAGTCGACTGCAATTGAGTTTCTTTCTAAACTGCTTTCACCACAGTGCCTTTAGATGAACCGTCCCCTCCTACCTCCTATAATCACGATCAGATTTGAATTATGAACTGTCTGAGCACCTGCACTGTGTACCTGGCTGCAGGGCGTCTGTATTGTATTTCCCGCTCAGAGTAATGCACTCGAGTTTATCCTTTAATTACATTGAGGAACAACCCAATTACCTGACTCGCAGCTGCAGGCCGTCTCTTTATGAATGTAGTTAATTTCCTCTCGCCCAAACACACCGTCTGCTTCGGCGCTCATAAATAAACATCTGTCGCAAGAAACTATTTTTCTCCTGAACATCGTGAGGCTGATTAACAGTAAAGGTTTAAACATGCGGAATACAGAGAAGCACAAAAAGGTGCACTTAACGTACAGGCTGTCCATCACTGCGCCTGACCTGAGACTAGGGCTGTGTATTGGCAAGAACCAGGCCATACAATACGTATTGTGTTACAGCGGTCACGATTCAATATATAATATAATTTTTCAACTCATACTATTATAACACACTGTTATATGAACAGGTTTGCCAATACTTACAATATCACTGCACCCTTGTGCTATTTGTTAATGTTGGAGTGGAGCAGAAAATGCATTACAACACTGCCATCTAGTGGTCAGAGCCATCCAATGATTCACTGTCTGTCAGGAATTTGTGTATCGATACTGTGTTTTTGAGAATCAATACAGAATCACTAAACATAATATCCCGATATTCGATTTTTTCGATATTTTCTTACACCCCTACCTGAGACCCACTGTGGACGATGTCTTGATAGTCTTGATGTTCCTTTGCCTTGTAACATGCCTGAACTGTGTCAGGTCCAAAAGTTTGAAATCAATTGAAGTGCATGGACATCCTAAACTAGTTACCAAACAGTATCTCAGTATGTTTTTATAGAGTATTTTAAATTATACATGATAATAATAACATACTTTGTTCATGTGTATATATACAGTACTAATAGTTTGAGGCACTTAAGGACATTATTTTATTATTTGCTCACCAAAACACCTCATTATTAAAATATTTAAACAGTATTAATTGAGTAAGTAGTGCTTTTACATACCTCGGTGTGTTTATTTAACCCTTTCCAAGCTTCTCCTTCTATAAACAACGCAGTATTATTTACAGTTCTCATCTAATACCTGCTTTGACTGCTCAGTACTTCATTAAGCTAAATCAAGATTGCTGCTGAAGGAACTGAATACATTCATACAATGTCTGGGGCGTCCAGGAGAAATCTGGAACTTAACTTTGTTCTTCAAACTGCAGCTCAAGATATGATCTACTTCTCTCACAATAAGATATTCATGTTACTTTGTATTGTATGTATGATTATTTACATCTGTTCCAATGATATCTGGTGTTGTTACTGATGAACATACACCTACAATCAGCTTAGGTGTCTAAGATTTTTGTACAGTAGTGTGTTAAAGTTATTGAGACTTAATCGCTATAATCGCTTTCAAATGCATGGATTCTGCATATTCATTTAATAATAATTATGTCCTTTTTGACGTTTAACAGCTTTCTCTGTCGTTTTAGAGTCCACATTCCTCATTCTGCAGACATTCAAAGCTCCCTGTTACTCTTAGTGTCCTGCTTATTATTCAAATACAGGACCAGCTCCAAAAAGTTTGAGAAACTCCTGGTTGCATTGACTTGCATTAAAAGTTAACATGGTTTTTGGGCTCTGCTGTAAAGTTCCCATTTTGGAGATACTACTTTTTCTTTGCACAGTGACCATATCGTCGCTGTCCAATTAAAAACATATATCTCCTTTGGCAATTTTGAGTTTTCTACATCATTTTAACACGCCAATGGTTGTTTACATTGTGAGAGAATTTCATGGTGAATGGACCAATAGTAGTGCTCCAAAATAGCTTGAAAAAAATTCTGGTTCCATTGACTTACATTGAAAGTAAAGTAGGTTTTTGGTCTCTCCTGTAAAGTTGCAGTTTTGGAGATACTACTTTTTCTTTAGACAGTGACGATATATTCAACAGAATTGGCTTCATATCATTAAAAAACATTCATTCCAAACTTTTAAATGGTACTGTGTATGTATATTTAATCATATCAACATACATAAAGAACAGCTGCTTTCTTTAATTAGAGACTTTTTTTATTCAAAGGTATAAAAAACTTTGCTCAACGGTTCAGTGTTACTCAACAGCCCATTGATAATAACTACAGTCTGAAGCCTCCAGGTTGGTCCATCTGTTCTGCGGGTTTATTCATTAGTCAGAATGCTCCTGACAGAGTCCTGACAGTAGGAACCATATGGCAGCTATGCTAAACGTGCTAAATGTCAAGCACCCAACACTGAACTGGCCATAAGGCCTTCCTTCTGAGAAGAGGAGGACCCGATTCCAGCGCCGAGCAATTAAACAATGAACCCGTTCTAGTGCCAAGACTCACTTGAAATTAACTGAGCATATGTTTTCCATTTGAGCTTAATTACTTTGGATTTAGCAGAGCTAATTAGCATCATAGTGCATAATCCACTCGCTGTAGCCAAGATTACACGCAGCCCGATCTGGATGTTATGTATTCTCTATACATCCGAGTGAAAATGAGAGAAGCAATTGGATTAAGAATGACTTAGTAACAAATATCTGTTTTGTGCAAGGCTGAAATAAAGAACGTCCCTTATTGACAGAGGGTATCGATTCAGTTGTGCGTCCATATTGACGGAGTGCAGAAACCGTGGAGTCATAAACCAGTTTAAATTAGACCAGAAGAGACTCAGAATAGATTTTTTCCTGCAACATGTTGAAAACACGCCAGTCTTAAAGCAATCAGGCTTGAATAATAGATTCATATCACTTTAGCTTTCATTGTGCTGGAATAGATTCATTTAACCATGACATGAATTGTAAACAGAAATTCCACTTTTTTCAAAATGTCTCCATAATTCAGTGGTTGAGATGTAAACAGAGTGATTCAGAGTGGGTCTGGAGTGAAATGGTTCAGATGGCCTTTACAGTGGTGGGGTTAGTAACCAGGGGTCACCATGTCACACAAGTACAACACAAGTATAACTTTTATTTACTATCAAAACCACCTACAAAAGTCTTCTGAGTGTTTATATATGGAATGTTGCTGATGGTCAAATAGAAATGAATAAGAAAATACATTTTCTGGCAGCACGGTGGTGTAGTGGTTAGTATGGTGGTGTAGTGGTTAGTACGGTGGTGTAGTGGTTAGTACGGTGGTGTAGTGGTCAGTATGGTGGTGTAGTGGTTAGTATGGTGGTGTAGTGGTTAGTATGGTGGTGTAGTGGTTAGTATGGTGGTGTAGTGGTTAGTACGGTGGTGTAGTGGTTAGTATGGTGGTGTAGTGGTCAGTATGGTGGTGTAGTGGTTAGTATGGTGGTGTAGTGGTTAGTACGGTGGTGTAGTGGTCAGTATGGTGGTGTAGTGGTTAGTATGGTGGTGTAGTGGTTAGTATGGTGGTGTAGTGGTCAGTATGGTGGTGTAGTGGTTAGTATGGTGGTGTAGTGGTTAGTATGGTGGTGTAGTGGTTAGTACGGTGGTGTAGTGGTTAGTATGGTGGTGTAGTGGTTAGTACGGTGGTGTAGTGGTTAGTACGGTGGTGTAGTGGTTAGTACGGTGGTGTAGTGGTTAGTATGGTGGTGTAGTGGTTAGTACGGTGGTGTAGTGGTTAGTACGGTGGTGTAGTGGTTAGTACGGTGGTGTAGTGGTTAGTATGGTGGTGTAGTGATTAGTAAGGTGGTGTAGTGGTTAGTACGGTGGTGTAGTGGTCAGTATGGTGGTGTAGTGGTTAGTATGGTGGTGTAGTGGTTAGTATGGTGGTGTAGTGGTCAGTATGGTGGTGTAGTGGTTAGTATGGTGGTGTAGTGGTTAGTATGGTGGTGTAGTGGTTAGTACGGTGGTGTAGTGGTTAGTATGGTGGTGTAGTGGTTAGTACGGTGGTGTAGTGGTTAGTACGGTGGTGTAGTGGTTAGTACGGTGGTGTAGTGGTTAGTACGGTGGTGTAGTGGTTAGTACGGTGGTGTAGTGGTTAGTATGGTGGTGTAGTGGTTAGTACGGTGGTGTAGTGGTTAGTACGGTGGTGTAGTGGTTAGTACGGTGGTGTAGTGGTTAGTATGGTGGTGTAGTGGTTAGTACGGTGGTGTAGTGGTTAGTATGGTGGTGTAGTGATTAGTAAGGTGGTGTAGTGGTTAGTACGGTGGTGTAGTGGTTAGTATGGTGGTGTAGTGGTTAGTACGGTGGTGTAGAGGTTAGTACGGTGGTGTAGTGGTTAGTACGGTGGTGTAGTGGTTAGTATGGTGATGTAGTGGTTAGTACGGTGGTGTAGTGGTTAGTATGGTGGTGTAGTGGTTAGTATGGTGGTGTAGAGGTTAGTACGGTGGTGTAGTGGTTAGTATGGTGGTGTAGTGGTTAGTATGGTGGTGTAGTGGTTAGTACGGTGGTGTAGTGGTTAGTATGGTGGTGTAGTGGTCAGTACGGTGGTGTAGTGGTTAGTATGGTGGTGTAGCGGTTAGTAAGGTGGTGTAGCGGTCAGTACAGTGGTGTAGTGGTCAGTACGGTGGTGTAGTGGTCAGTACGGTGGTGTAGCGGTTAGTACGGTGGTGTAGCGGTTAGTAGGGTGGTGTAGTACGGTGGTGTAGTGGTTAGTACGGTGGTGTAGTGGTTAGTACGGTGGTGTAGTGGTTAGTACGGTGGTGTAGTGGTCAGTATGGTGGTGTAGTGGTCAGTATGGTGGTGTAGTGGTTAGTATGGTGGTGTAGTGGTTAGTATGGTGGTGTAGTGGTTAGTACGGTGGTGTAGTGGTTAGTATGGTGGTGTAGTGGTCAGTATGGTGGTGTAGTGGTTAGTACGGTGGTGTAGTGGTTAGTACGGTGGTGTAGTGGTCAGTATGGTGGTGTAGTGGTTAGTATGGTGGTGTAGTGGTTAGTATGGTGGTGTAGTGGTCAGTATGGTGGTGTAGTGGTTAGTACGGTGGTGTAGTGGTTAGTACGGTGGTGTAGTGGTTAGTATGGTGGTGTAGTGGTTAGTACGGTGGTGTAGTGGTTAGTATGGTGGTGTAGTGGTTAGTACGGTGGTGTAGTGGTTAGTACGGTGGTGTAGTGGTTAGTACGGTGGTGTAGTGGTTAGTATGGTGGTGTAGTGGTTAGTACGGTGGTGTAGTGGTTAGTATGGTGGTGTAGTGGTCAGTACGGTGGTGTAGTGGTTAGTATGGTGGTGTAGCGGTTAGTAAGGTGGTGTAGCGGTCAGTACAGTGGTGTAGTGGTCAGTACGGTGGTGTAGTGGTCAGTACGGTGGTGTAGCGGTTAGTACGGTGGTGTAGCGGTTAGTACGGTGGTGTAGTACGGTGGTGTAGTGGTTAGTACGGTGGTGTAGTGGTTAGTACGGTGGTGTAGTGGTTAGTACGGTGGTGTAGTGGTCAGTATGGTGGTGTAGTGGTTAGTATGGTGGTGTAGTGGTTAGTATGGTGGTGTAGTGGTTAGTACGGTGGTGTAGTGGTTAGTATGGTGGTGTAGTGGTCAGTATGGTGGTGTAGTGGTTAGTATGGTGGTGTAGTGGTTAGTACGGTGGTGTAGTGGTCAGTATGGTGGTGTAGTGGTTAGTATGGTGGTGTAGTGGTTAGTATGGTGGTGTAGTGGTCAGTATGGTGGTGTAGTGGTTAGTATGGTGGTGTAGTGGTTAGTATGGTGGTGTAGTGGTTAGTACGGTGGTGTAGTGGTTAGTATGGTGGTGTAGTGGTTAGTATGGTGGTGTAGTGGTTAGTACGGTGGTGTAGTGGTTAGTATGGTGGTGTAGTGGTTAGTACGGTGGTGTAGTGGTTAGTATGGTGGTGTAGTGGTTAGTACGGTGGTGTAGTGGTTAGTACGGTGGTGTAGTGGTTAGTACGGTGGTGTAGTGGTTAGTATGGTGGTGTAGTGGTTAGTACGGTGGTGTAGTGGTTAGTATGGTGGTGTAGTGGTTAGTACGGTGGTGTAGTGGTTAGTATGGTGGTGTAGTGATTAGTAAGGTGGTGTAGTGGTTAGTACGGTGGTGTAGTGGTTAGTACGGTGGTGTAGTGGTTAGTATGGTGGTGTAGTGGTTAGTATGGTGGTGTAGAGGTTAGTACGGTGGTGTAGTGGTTAGTACGGTGGTGTAGTGGTTAGTATGGTGATGTAGTGGTTAGTACGGTGGTGTAGTGGTTAGTATGGTGGTGTAGTGGTTAGTATGGTGGTGTAGAGGTTAGTACGGTGGTGTAGTGGTTAGTATGGTGGTGTAGTGGTTAGTATGGTGGTGTAGTGGTTAGTACGGTGGTGTAGTGGTTAGTATGGTGGTGTAGTGGTCA
The DNA here is from genome assembly GCA_021613375.1 of Megaleporinus macrocephalus. Lineage (NCBI taxonomy): Eukaryota > Metazoa > Chordata > Actinopteri > Characiformes > Anostomidae > Megaleporinus > Megaleporinus macrocephalus. The sequence goes on along the minus strand of CM038704.1, from coordinate 8,373,389 downwards.
GTACGGTGGTGTAGTGGTTAGTATGGTGGTGTAGCGGTTAGTAAGGTGGTGTAGCGGTCAGTACAGTGGTGTAGCGGTCAGTACGGTGGTGTAGTGGTCAGTACGGTGGTGTAGCGGTTAGTACGGTGGTGTAGCGGTTAGTACGGTGGTGTAGTACGGTGGTGTAGTGGTTAGTACGGTGGTGTAGTGGTCAATACGGTGGTGTAGTGGTTAGTACGGTGGTGTAGTGGTTAGTATGGTGGTGTAGTGGTTAGTATGGTGGTGTAGTGGTTAGTACGGTGGTGTAGTGGTTAGTACGGTGGTGTAGTGGTTAGTATGGTGGTGTAGTGGTTAGTACGGTGGTGTAGTGGTTAGTACGGTGGTGTAGTGGTTAGTACGGTGGTGTAGTGGTTAGTATGGTGGTGTAGTGGTTAGTATGGTGGTGTAGTGGTTAGTACGGTGGTGTAGTGGTTAGTATGGTGGTGTAGTGGTTAGTATGGTGGTGTAGTAGTTAGTATGGTGGTGTAGTGGTTAGTACGGTGGTGTAGTGGTTAGTACGGTGGTGTAGTGGTTAGTATGGTGGTGTAGTGGTTAGTATGGTGGTGTAGTGGTCAGCACTGTCTCCTCACAGTAAGATGCTCCGGGTTGGATTCCCGGTCCGGGTGGTTCTGTGTGGAGTGTGTATGTTCTCTCTGTGCTTGAGTGGGTTTCCTCCGGGTGCTCCGGTTTCCTCCCACAGTCCAAACACATACATGTTAGGTTGATCACTCACTCTAAACTGTCTATAGGTGTGAGTGTGTGTTGGCCATGTGATGGACTGGTGAACTGTTCATGGTGTACCCCGCCTTCGCCCGATGACACTGGGATTGGCTACAGTGCCCCTGTGACCACAACTAGCGAAATAAAGTGGAAGATAATGGATGGATACATTTTCTTTGGGGACTATTTATTGACCTTTCATGTATATGCCCTGCATGAATCCCTCCGCCATAAATAAAGTTTGTTGGCCAAAATCTTATCGAAGCTATCATAAACATTGTCTCAGACAACGGGCAGCATATTCATAACTATTTCATGTATTAGTCCTTCATCAACGGTCACAGGACACTGTTGGCTGGATGTTGCTGGTCGGTGGACTATTCTCAGTCCAGCAGTGACACTGAGGTGTTTAAACACCAAATAGTACCTGCTCTGTGATGGACCTGTGAGGGTTCTAACCTTTAACAATGTATACAGAGAATCAGATGAACTACAGTCTGTAAGTGTAGAACTACAAAGTTCTCCTATATGGTCAGTGGAGCTGATAACAAGGTCCAAGTGGCTGGTCATTGTTTACCTAAACGTTAAACAATATATACAGGAGTGAGATACTATTTGAATTAATACAATTTATATGAGCAGAATGTTCATAAACATAAATGTTTATGTAATATATTGCCAAAAGTATTCCTTCACCCATCCAAATCATTAAATGCAGGTGTTCCAATCACTTTCATGTCTATAGGTGTATAAAACCAAGCACCTAGGCTGCTTCTACACACATTAGTGAAAGAATGGCTCACTCTCAGGAGCTCAGTGAATTCTACATGGTATCATGATAAGACGCCACCTGTTCAACAAGTCCGGTTGTTAAATGTACTCACTACTAAAACATAAAAACTCCAGTAAACTTACAAATGTTTGTGTTTTTTTCTACTTGTTTGTACAACTAAATACGATTGCAGGCCAGCTTGCCAACAGAACCCCAAGAAGATCCTCGGCCAATTAAGCAGCTATTAAAACCTGAGGAGAACTTTGTTTTCTTAGTGCGGTTCCCCGTCCCGAGCTCCATCGCTCCTCTCAGTCACCGCTCAGGCATTGACCATCGGCTGCTGGCGGCTAATTGCTGAGAGACGGGGTAATTGAGTGGTCTCTGGGGCTCCATTCAGCTCCACACACTTCAATACCGTCAGCAAATGTCAACACGAGGGTGAGGATTAATGAGCTGCTGCTGATGCTAACGTCTGCCAGCCAATCCCCATGGCTACTCCAAACCTGACACTCTGACAGGAAACGGGCCACCGAGAAATTTCTTAAAGTGGGCACAGCGGTGTCATTCCCTGCCTGGAGATCAGCTTCCACTTAAAGAGACCAGAGCAACAAACAAACATGCATCCATTCATGTAGACATTTATACACACTCACCTAGACCTTCCCCAGAGGTGGCCCATATCTAGTTACTTGAGGTGGTCACTAACTATTTTACTGAGGTGGTCAGTAACTATTTACATTGACTATAGTATAGGCACTTCAGTGTAGTTCCTGGTTTCCCCTGTTTCTGTCTTTGGCCTCTTTCTTGTCTCTGCCATGCTGCTTTGTTTACCTTGCTCTTCTGTAATTTCCATGTGCTTCTGTTTATTTTAGGTTATAGCTCCTCCTTGTCACTGTATGTAGATTGCAGCCCCTCCCTCTCGTTAGGCTCTGGAGTCTCTCGTTAGTGTCTTGTGTATTTATACCCCTAGTCGATCCCTTGTGTTTGCTCTGTGTTTTGCTGTTGCTCTGTATGTGTGTTTGGTTTCTTTAAGCTTAATAGTCTTTTATTTCTAGTATCTTTGTTTGTATCTTTGTTTTGTTATTCTTTAGTTTCTTTATCTAGTATCCTGTCAAACATTCCGATGTACACTTGTGTCCTAGCTTGTCTCCCTCCACATTACTTACTCATGTATTTGTTCTCTCCTGAGTGTTTTTAAAGCATAATCCTTTCACTTCTCCTCCAGTATATCTACATTTTGCTTAGTTTTAGCCATATTTACTCACTAACTGCTTTTTGTGTTGTTGGAATGATTAAAGCGTGTGTCAAAGTATAACTACAGTACATAAGAGATTCCTACTCATCGCAGGTTGCAAGGTAAATTGAATTTAACACGTGTTTAATTTCATTCTGTTTTGTTGGTGACAATATCTGTGCTGTACAGAGTTGTGCTTACTCTCGTCTCTGAGCTGTATTACTTTATTTTAGACCCCAAAAGCAGAAGCATAGAGCTGCACAGTGTTTAGTGCTTGTGCTAATAGACGCTGATATTCATCTGCGATTGATAAGTTACTCAGTGCGTACGTAGCTTTTAACCTGATAGATTTTAGTTTAAAGAATTTCTACTTACATTGAGTACTGCTAGGCTACTCAACTCACCTCTAAAAAAGTTTCTGTAAATATTAGTGCACAGTTTCTATTTGTTTGCTGAGTTTAGTCTATTTCAATTTTTTTAAATCACGATTTTTGCACAAGCCACATTTAACATAATTTTTGTTAAATGTTAAACTCAGATACAGATACAAATACAAAGAAATGGTGCATTTAAATATGCAGACTATAAGAATATATTGTCATAAACACAGAGAAACAAGCAGTCCTGATAAAATTGTTACTCTGCACTATACTAATGCAATATAAATTCCAAGTACTAAGAACAGAAAACAGAAAAAGAAGAGTGTATATATTAGAGATAGACCGCTCAGCGTTACTGAGGCCGATTCCGATCGCCGATCATCTTTCAGCGTGATCAGCCAGTAGCGATAGAGGGCGGGGTATACGCCATGGCAGGGCTACATGAAGTTATTAGCGCAAGTAAGTCACAAAACATGGTCGAAACTGGTTTATTACCATTTTTAATGAGCTCGTGTAAAACTGCAGACATTTTTTAACAGAATTAGCAGTAAATAAACAAAGTAAATCAAACAAATATCCCCAATACTGCAATTATTTAATTTAGACCCTTAATTTAAAAAAAAAAAGCAAATTAAATAAATGCAGTAAGAACTGCAGTCATTAAACACAGACTTTGTTATTTTAAACTAAATCTGTAAACATTAAATGTAGATCTTAAATTGTTGCTGCTGTTCTGTTCATACCGGTCAGATCTGGTCTGCACTGGGTTATTATCTGTTCTGGGTTATTATTTTTTTTGCTAGCTCTGCTGTTTGCAGATACTCACTGTATTCAGTTATGTGCAGTGCTGTATCAGATTAGTAGTGTTAAATATCTTTGTCTTTGTTCCTCAACGAGACACTGATTTTACTAATTTAAAAACGTTCTGGATGAGTCTGTCATGTATGGTAAACAACTGCCAGACGGACGAAATGCTTGCTATCACTGCTTTAGTCAGTCTGTGGAAAATAAAAGGATATGTATTTCCATCTAGTGGTTCAGATAGGAATTGCAGGGAGCTGGTCGGAGTGGGTTTCAAGGAGGTCTCCTCTTCCTGGATAAAACGCTAGCTGGAAAGACAGAAATTAGGCTCATTTGTTTAACACCATCGATCGTCTCTCGGGAAATCGGCTAAATTGGAGAAATATCGTCCGATACCGATACATAGCTGTTTGATCTTTCCATCTCTAATATATATATATATATATATACATTGATATTTGGATAGTAAGAAAAAACTAAACCAGACTGAACTAAGACTGAACTTTGGAGTTGAGTCTCTTTGAGAAACAACAATGGAAGCTGTAATGACGGTAAAGAGGGGGCATAGTAAAAACTCACACTTCTGATATTGTGATAAGTTGTGGAGCATTCTGTGTCACTTTTTGTCAAATATGTGTTTCTAAAGTTAAAGAATCTACTTAATGAACACAATTATTCCTTTATTTTCATCCTTATACACAAAACTGTATCACTGGGGTGGGCCGGGGACGTTGCTAAAGGCCATCAAATGTTGAGAACTGGAGCTGAGAGTGTTTCCACCAACAACATTAACCATCTAAACATCTGTAGTCCTTCAAACTTAAATCTGAAATTACTTCCCACATCATTCTACGTTCAGGTGCTTTTATTTGTAACACATACGGAGCGTATTTCAGACCCCCCGAATTCTGCACTGTCCAGGAGTTGGCTTTTCCCCAGCAGTTAATGAGAAGCTCAGGTCAGGGCTTTTTGATTGGATTGCAGGCCGGCACCCCTGAGAGGGCAAAAAACGCTCCCAGAAATATTTCTGCACTGTCTTGCCCTGACATATTATTGTCAGCTCCAGTCCAGACCATCAATCATGGCCGCTGGTGCTCCGTTCCACCTCTTCCCCCTTTTCCTGCTGCAGGATCACTGTTTAATCACTGCCTAACCCCCCCACCCTGCAGCCCGTCTGCAACGTAACAGATGAGCTGCTGTCGCCAAAGTGATTCCAAACTCTCAGGAGGAAACTGCAGCGTTCTGTTTATCACATATTTCTCAACACAGCTCCGCACACAAGCTTTTTCTTCTTCCACACGTGAGCTCAAAAGTGGTGAGAAAGCGTTTCTCAACGTAATCTCTGTCAACGTGTGTAGCACAGTGGAGATACGTGAGCTGGGCCTTCAGTTCTGGCCAGAAATATCACAACTCAGCAGCAGTAAACGAGAGTTCTGGTAGTTCTGGGATTCTGGTGGCATTTCAACAGAACAAGCTAACAGCAATTCATGTGAATGTTTTCTGGCTATTCTGGATTACACACAGACACTCGAACTTATAAAACACTTCTTTTCTCTTTTGCTGCTCAGATTCGACAGATATCAACATATCATCGCTGTCCAAAACACACAAGTCTCTCCAAAGTAGTAACACTACAGACCAAAAACCTTCTTTACTTTCAGTGCAAGTTAATGGAACCAGATTTTTTTTCCAACAGATTTTGGAGCATTTCTATTGGTCCAGTCATAACGAAACTTTCCCACATTGGCGTAAGAATTGGGGGGAGTGTTCACCCAATATGAGAAACAGGTAGATTTGTCCCACCGAAAAAATTAAACCACAGAAAAAGCGGAAACTGTTTAAAACCACTTTATTTTAAATGTTCGCAATTCACGCGCTGTGTTAGCAACTGGCTCTTAGGTGGTCTTTCACTTGGTTCAGGCTTGTGTTGAGATGCCTGTTCAGAAAATCCTGCAGTCAGCAGCTACTCTGAGCCGAGCTCTCACCTCGCTGGAGTGTGGGGTAGCTCACACCAGCTTTAAACACGAGCTCTTGTGATGATAGCAATGTACAGCAATATTTGCTGCAATAAAACAGCTTAAGTGTAATGTGTTGTTATGGTAACAGACTAGGAGAGTTGGGGTTAGCTAACGTTTATATTAACTTTAGTCAGAAAACACTCTGAAACATAAAGTTACATTTACTCTCTGGCCACGCCCCAAACTGCAGACTGCTACTACACTACATACGTAAAACATAAAATATAATAAAATACATAAATTAATTAATGAATTAATAAGAAAAAACATTGTTAGAAGTAGTGCAGTATGTAATGTTCCAGAGGATGCTGTCTGGAACACAGCCTTACCGTCTATCATTAATGTTAGTCTAGTCTAGTCAGGAAACATTAACATACATTTATTTATCATTTCATTTCAGCATTATAATGTATTTTTAGTTATATGTGTATATAATCCAGACACTGCATGTATAGTTTAAAGGTTTTCTAACAGCAGTAGCATGTAATGTGGAGTATCTTGTTTAGTTTATAAAGTGATCTTTAATTGGATTTATCTAATAATAAACAGACGTACTTTGTATATTTGTTATTTACTGTAATTCCACAAATGTTATTCTATGTCAACATACATACAGTAATTTACTACCTTACCTACAGTGGATTCAGCTTATAGCTAATATTTTGGGGATAAGGTGGGCTTTGACCCGCTCCTACGCCCTTGCTTTCACAGAATATAAAGAATAGTTGTCAGGTTTAAATGATGTAGGAAAATAAAAGTCAACAAAAATGAAGATACATGTTATCTTTGGACAGTGATGATACGTTTGATGTATGTATTAGTTTTACAGTGACTCTTTCAGTAAAGACCCCCAACGAAGAGCTGCCGCCGCTGTTTTACATTCCTAACAGTTCACCAGAACCTGCTTAGACTACAGTTCACAGGCCATAGTCCCTTTTTTTGGGTTCATGTAAGGCCTTTAGTCCTGTTCCTGAAGTCCTAACCAATGGAAGAGCTCGCTTGGCCTTTTCTACCCAGATACCACAGAGGAAATAATCCTGATTGGAGAAGTTCAAATATAACAAACACCAGTGGTGTCAAGTCAGGCCCTTCTAATCCCTTATAGAAGCGGTAATAAAGGTGTATGTAAAATCATATGAAAATATATTTCATTAATACTGTTACGGTTCGTCCAGTCTTTCCTGTCTGTCTTTGTTTACATTGCTCCTCTTAGGCCTGTTCGACTTTACACAGTGTCGCAAAGCCCGTTCGCCGCCTGCCTCGGTGCGGTGCATGCTGGTTAGTTTTTTTTTGTCTGACTTGAGTCGGCGCCACCAGCACCTCACGATGACATACGATGTTAACATCTCGCGAGTGCGAGGCGGCTGCAGGCTTCACACACAGTCGCTGCAGTCGCTCTCCACTAACTGCGCTAGCCGAGAGACGGCTTGATGAAGGCGGAGCTTAATTCTCATTGGTCAGAAGCTCGGCGGACATCTCTAACGTTTAACTCTTTTTATTGTAAAATATATATAAAATATACATATCTCCTCTAAAACTCTTTAAAGACCTCATATTTACACGTATACTATCAAATCTCATAGCATGACAGTTCATTTTCATGCAGTGTTCAACATATTTCTTATTCCATAATTAGTATTTCAGATCACGAAGAGGCTCCAGTGTTGATTTATACTCTAAAGTTGTTCTAAAGTGTTCTGAACTGCTCATATGATTTGTAACTGTCTTTAAAAGCACTACATCACTATGTGGATATGTATTTCATTCTACTTCTTTTCTTTCTTTCTACTATTTTTCTATTGCGTCTACTTCATCAGCTGTAAAGAGAGCTAACACCGCAAGACCCACCGTTGTTCACGCAGGCTGCAGGTGGCGACTGCCTCCTCCCACAACTGCGTCCGGCTGCTCTCGCTGACCACAAAGGCCAGGCACAGCTGTATCTCGAACACGCCTCTTGTCTCTGCCCCACACCTCCTGTTTCCAGGTGTTCTGTGTTTTCTGTGTCATTTATACCCTCTGTTTGTTCCTTGTCGTGGTCAGTCTTGGTTGCTTCTAATGATATGTGAGTCTATTAACAAAACCACTCTGACCAATCAGATTCATGATTTCGTCTAAGGGGCAGGCCCACGGCTGTCTGACCCCTTCTCAGCCTTCTGAAGAAGGTGCTACACCCTCACTTGTTGTCATTAAGCACAAGCTAGTTTAGCTGAGTAGCCAACTTCAAATGGCAACTGCAAATGAAGCAGGTATTGGGTGCTTTTGAAATCACGTTCTTGAACAGTAAGTACTCAGTTGGAGTGCCTGCCCGTTAAAGCAGAACACTCTTTCAGTGGGTTTAGTATCCACGCAACCTCAGACGCACTACGTCCGCCATCTTACCAACATCCAGTGACGCAAGACTGTTATTCATGTAAAAGCTCTTCTTACTGAAAGATTTAGACTGTTTGTGACACTGTTCTGCGTGTTTTTCTGAATATGTAGTCCGACTGTGTCGAGCTGTAGCTCTGAGAAGTTGAAATGGGAGGAATTGAATCATTGTTTACCTCAGAAGCAGCGCTAACTACTGTAGCAGCAGTTCACTAGCCGTAGCTACGCACACACAGCTGACGTACTGCTTTTCACCATTTTCTCCTCCGCTTTGAATTCCTCTGCAGCTCCAATGGAATCATGGGATAGGAGTGCGCTGGGTGTGCACTATGTATTTGGACACCCTAGTCACTCTCGCACACTGCTTTTGCGTACTGTTCAGTATGGAAGTATGCGATTTCGGGCGCACACATTGTGATCGAAAAGCTGTTTCAAGGCCATTGTTCAACCAAAAAACTCACAATAATTCAGAGAGTTAGGCCAATTCCACCTATAAGTGTGAAACAGTTACTTATGTACTTTCTGTCAGACAAACTATGAGAGGTATTTCAGGCTAACGGCTAGCACACAGCATCTGAAGCTGTTTGGCTGGGTTTGTATACTGTTTGGGACAGATATATATGGCGCATTGAATCACAAGGGAGCCAGATTACACCAAGAAACGCCATCGCATCTGCTGGAGCACATTTCTCAGAGTTTAACTTTCTGATAAACAGGTACATGTTGTGCCCTTTCATCTATGCCACTTTTGTTTTTTGGGTTTTTTTTTTCACTTTTAGCTGCATTTCTGGGTTATTTGTATTTTTAAATCCATCCTGTGATTGATAATATGATTTATGTGGTCTATTGTGCATTAACAAAATGTGTGTGGAGGTGGGGCGATGGGGGTTGTGTAGCAGAAGGGGTACCCGGTGAACGCACTGCACACCACTGACAAACAATGATTCTATTACATGAATATCCATTAAGGCCTTCTCTGAGCACCTTGAAGGCCCTGAAGGTTCCTCACTGATATAGAATACATGTTTCCCAGCATAGAACATAAAATCCTACAATGGAAACCCAGTGCAGTTACTGAGCTTCAGCAATAAACATTAATTTAAATTGTAATTAGTTTGGAACTACTGGCTACTTGTGTTAGCGCGTGGAGGAACATGACAACCATATTTAATCCATCCATGCAGTGAAACACCCACATACCCACACACTAGAGAGCAGTGAGCACACTTGCCCTGAAGCAGTTGGCAGCCCTATCCACAACGCCTGGGGACTGTCATGTCAGTCCAAGTCGTTTGTATATTAAGTTGTAAGTCTGTTTTAGAGATGAGAATAGTTTTCCAGGGACAGGAACACGTGTTCATTTGTTACCAGACTGTCTGCGTTATGTAGTAACATGTTCTGAAACGTGTATTTGGGAATTCCAGCATTACCTTTTATTCTAAGTGAGCTTCTGAATTGTTTTTACATCTGGCTCAGACGTGACTTTTATTGGTAATCAATGCAGACGCAGAAGATGAACTCTATTCTAAAAGAAAGGTTTAAAAAAATGCTCTCTCTTTGAAAATTGTTACTGTCTAACGAAAAACAAATCTCCATTTTTGTCCATTTTTATTTTTCTACATTATATGAACAAAGCAGCTGCCATTGATACTGTGTAAACATTTCATGACGTATGGACAAATAGAAATGTTCCAAAATAACTCAGAAACTTTTCTGGTTCCATTGACTTACATTTAAAGTGAAGAACTTTTTTGGCCTCTCCTGAAAAATTACCATTTAGAACATACACGTTTTTCTTTACGCAGCCATGAAATATATATATATATATAAAGTTCAACTACTGGACATGTTTTGACTCAGGTGACTGGTTTGAATGTTCATTACTGAGCTTTGCTTCTCTCAGTCCAGACTTACTTGCCATAAAGCGTTGGTGTACTAGATCTAGATATGAGTCACCCCATCCACTTTAATGTTACGGATCTGACAGCCAAGAGACAGAGCTGTACGTAATATTGACACATATCGTGTATGAGTGTTTACGTCCCTCATATTCACGGATGGTAAATCTTGGTGTGAGAGGTGAGGAGGAAGCGGCTGCTGTCTCCGAGATGTCTCTCCCCGTGACTCCTGTGCTGCTTCCCTGCATTTTCAGCTGCTAACTGGCAGAAAAATATTGACGTGTACTTCTGGATGAAAACCAGGCTCCCTGCGCTGCTTCCAGCAGAGGCTCTTCTCTACGCCAATTATTGACATCACCTCCAGACAGGTGCTGCTAAACTGAGATTTTTGTACTCTTGATATTTTTATGGCTCTCACGTGCCAGTGGCTATTAACTCATACCTGCTCAGACTCTGCACCAGCTCTAAACCCACAGCTAAAAGGAAGAACCTCCGTAACACAGGTTCCAACAGAAATCCACATCTACTGGAAACCTAAATAACATATATATGTTTGTAAAAGTGGAATGAAATCTATATATACAGTTAGGCCTAGAAATAATTGGACAGTGACACAAGTTCTGGCATTTTAACTGTTTACTGAACCATATTCAAGATACTTTTATATCATTAATATGGGCTTAAGGTGCAGACTCTCAGCTTTAATTTCAGGATATTCACATCCTAACTGGAGATAGGGTTTGGGAATGACAGCTTTTTAATATGTAGCTGCTCCTTTTTCCAAGGGACCAAAAATAATTGGACAACTATCGCAAAAGCTGTTTTATGGGCTTTTCCTACATTAATCAATCTTCAGTTAAGCAGGTAAAAGGTCTGGAGTTGATTCAAGGTGTGGCATTTGCATTTGGAAGCTGTTGCTGTAAACCCACAACATGCGGTCAAAGGAACTCTCAATGTAAGTGAAACAGGCCATCGTTAGGCTGAAAAAAAAAGAAATACTCCTGAGAGATAGCGGAAAGGAGCGGCCAAATTAACAGTATATATATATATATATATATATATATATATATATATATATATATATATATATACTACTGCTCAAAAGTTTAGGATCACTATTAAATTTCATTTCATGCAATTTTCATGCAATTCACAAACAATATTATCCATTTCATTAATGTAAGTGTATCAGATGAATTTTAAAGAATATAAATGTTTGTATTTAAGCCTATTTTTGTAGAGAGGCTTATTTTACATATAGTCCTATTATCAGCAATTCTCAGTCCTCTGTCTAAATCTCCTGGTACGGCCACCAATCCAAGTAAAGGATGTTATTGGACTAATTGGTTGTTAGGACACTTTTGCTCAATTATGATGCACAGCTGAAAAACATTCTACTAATAAGTGAGTATAAAAGGGAGAACAACATTCTAGGTTAGTTTAGTATCTGAAGCATCAGAAGTTGATGGCTTGCTGACCGACTCAAAATGACCAGAAAGAAACAACTTTCTTTAGAGACCCGTCAGTCCATTATTGTGTTAAGGAAGGAAGGCTACTCCATTATAAACAAGAAAATTTCACTGTGAGCCCAAACTTTTGAGCAGTAGTATATATATATATATATGTATATATGTGTGTGTGTGTGGTTTCTATCACCACTTCTGTAACAAAACCCTAACCATTTCACACCAAATCACTCTGAATCACTTCACCAGTGAAGAAAAACAAAAATGTATCCTACAACAAACTAACATGAAATAAATGAGGCTTGCTCCGCCGATCCTTCACTTCACGAGAGTCGTATGGAGCAGTGAGGGGAATGTAAAATTGCTAATACATAGCAGTGCAGTGCTGCAGGGAGTAAACAGCATCACAACCTGGGGGAATATCAGTCGGGTAGTTAATGGAGAAGCTACAGCAGTGTCTGCAGGAGAGCAATAGTGCATTATTCTTCTCGGCTGTAGCTCTGTGACGTGGCCGCTGCTGCCCTGAGGCTCATATGTGGGCTTATACGGAGCGAACGAGGCAGTGATGCTAATTGGGACTGCTGGGTGGATTCCCGGGTTGCCATGTTTGAGGGGTATTATATATGATGGGTAGTGTGGTCAGGGGGATGATTCTATAGGGCCGGGATTATAAACATGGCGCATCATTGAGTCAGTGTGTGCTTCAGGTGGCCATTTCAAAATCCACGCACAGGCCAATTATGAAAATGAGGCAACGGAAAGAAGCGGTTGTGGCATTTAAAAAATAAAAATAAAAGACGGGAGGTTAAAAGAGGAATATTTGCTCTAGAACACTGAAACTGGAGATGTGGGGTGAGGTCGTTAGGGGTAACTGAGAAGGCGTTGTGGATGGTGCTGAAACAATAGCTGACATTCCATTCAAACAATTTGTGAATGTCGTTTGCACATTTGCCAATTTTCCAGCAAAAATATGCAAATGAGGTTTTTCTGTCCACCAGAGTTTTGAGAAGAACCTTCAGATGATGTAAGATTTGGGGCTGCATTGAAACAAGCTTAGAAATATCTTTAGGGCTTTATGGCTGTGTTGTTGCCGGCTCAGAGATGGAGGGTAGGATAAGCGTTGGTCCACCTTAAAAGGGGGTTGAAATCTCTGAGCCGCCCCAACTCCCACAACCTTGACAAAGCTGGAGTTGGTCTGTTATTCTAATTTCCTGATCCACTTTAAAGGGTGCTCGAATGTAACTGCAGCATATTTTAAAGTGAAATGGGAAATTCTGATAAGAAGCCAGCATTAACCTTGTTCCACTAGATATCCAGGCAAGGACTGAAATGATATGTCCTCACCAATATTTAGCAAATATTTCATTGTCAACACCAATCATTTAGTCCCCTCCAAAGAAAACTTGGATCTGTCAATGACTCGTTAACCTAGAGGTGCAGAAAGGGTTACATCACGCTCTCTACTCAAGTCCTACCTCACTGTAACACATACGGCCAGTGTGATTGGCTGTGCCTTTCCCTGCTGTCACGTGAGACTCTGGAAGGAAGTCATATGTGAGACTCACTGTTCAAGACTCCGGTGCAACGTGGGTGTGTAAGTCACTTATAATCTAGTTCTCTGGTGAAATGAGTCCATCATAGTAATGTTAATGATGATGTACACACAGCATACAGCAGGCTAACATCATCTGTAGCTCTGAAGAACAGGCAGTGTTCCTACTTTTATTAATGTTAATGTATATGAGATGTCAGTTGCACTATGGCTGAAGTAATGTTGATAAGTCTTTAGATGTAAACTCACTGTTTACTGGTTTAAACTGGCTGAAACGAGTCTATGACTTGTAGTTTAATTGAGACGTTAAGAAAGATTGAATTGTTTTCTGAGATTGTTACTTTGGTTTTGTGGACAACAGCACCAGGTTATGCAGTGCTCCATGTATTAACCCTGATGTACGAGACCCGTTTCCCGGACGTCCTGGGAACCTATTTTTGTTAGCTGGGCTTTCATCGGCGCATTAAGAGAGATTGTTTTTCTGTGATGGTTACTTTGTTGTGTTTGTGAAGATTGTGCAGCTCCATCTACTTTTATTAGTGCTAATATATGAGACCTGTTTCATTTGCACTAAGTCTAAACTAAGTCTTCTTTGTCAGTCATTAGTTTAACATGAATTTAACATTATACAATTCATGAATTAAATTCTAACTTGTTATTCTGGGCAGGTGAAAAGCATGTGGAATAGCATATGTACTATGTCAGAACTACATACTGTTTGTTGTTTTATCATGGAGCAAAGAGAAAACAACGTGGTGTAGTGGGGTAGATTCATGGGTCATAGTAAATAAATGAAGGGTTTTTTTTTTTAAGCATAAAACGAAACGTATTTCGTCAGCTCTGCAAATGTCGCTATACACAGCACTCTGGCATTACAAGAGCTGATACAGGACCCTTTAGCTGGACTGCACTTCTAAATGCCTGAGTGAACAATTCACTTTTGGTTTTCTTCCCAAACGAACATACCTGCAATTATTTATAGCGCACAGTAAAAATCAGAAATTAATCAAATAAAACAACTTCAGAAAAATAATTTTGGGTGGGGGCACTTTTAACATATAAACATAACTTGGTCCCACCAGTGTCAAGAGCAAATCTACGACCTTTGTATCTGGGAACTGAAATGCACCAACTGTGCACCATGATTATTCCCAGTCATTCCCAGTCACCAGCCACCCACGCCAACCGATAAGAGAATAGTCACTGTATTAAACAAATTGGCCAAAAACTATAGACGATAGCATAACAGCGGTTCACCATTGGCAAGCAAAACGAGGTGTTGGAACAGAGTCATGTGGCTTGTAACATCCTAGTTTATTTGAAAATACCCTTTTCAGTGACCCCTATAGGGATATTATAACTTTTCTAATTTGTCCTGTTCTGTGATATTTGGATTTATTACATCTTTTCCCCAAAACAACTGGTGGATGGAAATCCCACTAATGGAAATCTCTTTAGACCTTTGTTCAAGCATAGTGGAGGATCAGTGCAAGTCATGAATGCTGACAAGCACAAACGCAAAATCGCATAATTAAACTAAGCAGCTGCTGGTGTTCTTATAACAATGAACTGACCACCCCTGAGTTCAGACCTCAACATGTGTTTGGGGTCACTTGGACAGTGAAAAACAGAAAAGGTTAAACCAGCTTCTAAGACTAAACTTTGGAGGTGAATCTCCTTGAGGAACTGAAAGTGAGTCTCCTGTAAAGGATAGAAGCTGTAATAAAGGTAAAGAGTGGACACGATAAACACTCAAACACCTGATATTCGATTTAGTTGTTGGCTTTTGCATTATATTCTTTTAAATATGTGTTTTTCTGGGGTTTTTTTCAGACACTTAAAAATAAATAACATAATTATTTAATGCCCACTTTGGCTGGAAATAAAATAAATTTAGGGTCTCTGACTCATGCACAGTATTGTATGTTTGGTCATGTTCACGTAATGAGGTTCTGAGGTGGTCTCAGAGTGCCCCTATACCTGCAGCACTTTCTGGTTCCACTGTTATATCTAGAATCTCTGTTTACGGCAACACCCGTACTGACTCTTGGTTGAGATATATAAGAACCCTATTCCTCTACTGTTGGCTTTCTGGATCAGACACTCTTCATCAATTCATGTCCATTTACATGTCACTACTGTTCCTGCTGCGATGATTACCAGCTTCTGATTACCTCACCCAAAACTCCAGCCTCCTCACCTCTGCCCAACATCAGTCTTTAATCGATAGTCTGTCTCGGTTCTTGTGAACTTTTAACCCTCATGGTTTCTTGGTCATCTGTATTTGTCTGGTGTCCACTTGCTGGCCAGCTATGACCTGTTATTGTGGATACCTGGTTTCAGATGGTTCTAAGCTGGTCCCCCATGGTAATTAGTTAGATTCTGGCTGGTCTGAGATGATCCGTTGACCCACTGAACATCAACCTGAATCAGGGTTAAAACACACCCTGTGCTGATTAAACGGGTCATGCTGGTCAAACTCAAACTGCACTATGCTGAGGACCCACTGCAGTTTGCATACTAGGAGAAGGTGGAAGTGGAGGGTGCCATCCTCTGTATCTTCTGTACAGAGCTCATTCTCATTTGAACAAGGGGAGCAGTGCTGTGAGGGTCATGTTCTTTGATTTCTCCAGTGCCTTAAACACCATCCAGCCCCTCCTACTCTAGACCTCTATATCAGTCATCAGATACTGCTCCAGACTCCTATATCAGTCATCAGATACTGCTCCAGACTCCTATATCAGTAATCAGACACTGTTATACTCCGGACTCCCATATCAGTCATCAGACACTGTTATACTCCGGACCCCTATATCAGTTATCAGACTGTATCGTGTTATATATTTACTTCAGATTTATCTGTATGACTGTATGTTATATATTACTATAACTATGTATAATAATGAGTATACTGATGTTGTTACACTATGCCTATTATATTGTACACCATGTATACAGTCTATACATATATAGTCTATAATATGTCATATATGTAATGTAATAAATATATGCAATATTAATATAAAATATAAATCATTTTGGTTTTAACTTTAAATCTTACTAACCTGAAGCCATCCATAATTGAAATGGTCAAGTACCTGGCATATAACAAGTTTATATTTAAATATGAGTCAGTGAGCTGGTTAATGCATTAAGACAGAAGCTTGGTTTTCTGAACTGAGTACTTTGTTATCAATAATTAATTACGGTGATGTAATATATAGACATGCTTCTGCAAACAGCCTCAATCTTCCACTCGGCTCTGAGACTCATCACTGGAGACGCCTACAGTACTCATCATTGCACAGCAGATCAAAAAGGTGACTGGTCCTCTCTGCCAGTCCTCTCTGACACTGGCCTCTGTTCATCTACAGAGCGCTTATTGGCCATATGCCCTCTCACTCCACATCAGTGTCCTCTGTAAATAAAGGACATTAACTTATTCCAGTGACTGCATGTCCCTTCAGGCATCCAGAGCCTTTACTGAACTGGGAAAATCTGCTTTAAGCTGCACCAGCATGTTGTAATTCATTACAGGAGTCTTTAAAACTTTAAACATTTAAACTGTTTATCTCTGAGCACCTCCACTCAGCCTGCCACTGCTTTCAGGTAATTTATATTTACTTCATTATATATTAGTTATTTTATTATCATTCTTTTTTTTTTTGCTTTTAAACTTTCTTAGTTGTTTTTTCTTACTTGTATTATTTATTATTATTGGTTTTATTATTGATCAGTTTGATAGTTTTGTTTGGTAGACCTTTATTTGTGATTTTTATTACACTTATAATTAAGTTTGTGGTTATATTTTAACTTCAGTTACACTGTAAATGGGGGTCAAGCTCAATGTACTCTGTGATTGGTAATGGTGATGATTGATTGATTGACTGATTGACTGATTGATTGAATGATTTATTTATCAATTTATTTATTTTTTTCAGCTAAAATAAAATGCTTAAGAACCTTAAAGGAAGGAATTTTTTTCAGCCATTTAAATTATTTACTTTACTTATTTTCATGTGTAAGTTCATCCTCTATATATGACTTTTTTTTATAATTGGTCATATTTCTGACTTTAAAGCTTTTTACTTACTAATATACTTGAGTAAAAGTATTACTATTAGAAACTACTCAGTACAAATCCATCAGTAATTGGATCTACTTACTACGACCTCTGGTTGTTTCTGAGTAAAAATAACCAAAATTATTACTAATCTGTAATCTGTAGCATCCATATTCTTGCATGACGCATGTGCATACGAACAAGAGTCCAATTTTGGCACAACACCTGCAAAGCCATTCTGGAGAAATACCATCCATAAGGTTGCCAGGGTTTTAAAAAAATAATAATAATACTAAAAATATTTAAACCCAAATGAAACTCTCTCTCACCAAAAACTACCCATTATCATTTGTGGTAAAGAATATTTCATGATAATTTTTCATCTCCCTCCTCACTCTTTGGTTTTTTGATTGATTGATTGAGTGATTGGGTAATTGGTTGGCCGATTAATTGATTGGGTAATTGGTTGGTCAGTTGATTGATTTGGTAATTGGCTGGTTGATTGATTTGGTAAGTGGCTGGTTGATTGATTTGATTGAATAATTGGCTGGTTGGTTTTTTGGTTGTTTTATTTTTTCATAAGGTCATATGATCACCAGGAGTTTATTATTAATAATAATAATAATATTAATAGGTCACATTAAACCCAAACCAAACTCTCTCCTATCAAAACTAGCCAATATTGTTTGTGGTGATGAATATTTCATGACAATTTTTCATCTCCCTCAGCACTCACTGAGTAACTAACTGATTGACTGGTTTGTTGGTTGTTTGGTTGATTTAATTTTAGGTATTGCTATTAAGGTATTGCTATTAAATAATAATAGCAATTAATAATAATAATAATAATAATAATAATAATAATAATAATAATAATAGGCTACATTAAATCCAAACTCCCACCAAAAACTAGCTGATATTTATCATGTGGGTGATGAATATTTCATGATGATTTTTCATTCTGACTCTCATTTTGTTCTCTGTCTCCAGAGCTGTCCTCGTCCTCCCTCCCACGGTTTTCACTTTATTCATTTTCTCATCTGTTAAATTCTCTCCGTCCCTCACTTTGATGACCACTTTCTTTTTGGTACTTGGAATTTAAGTCGTTGGTGGACTCAAAGAGAAAAGTGTGTGAGTGAATTCAAGGTTGAGTTAAAATGGACCACTTCTTGTTTTCAGTGCTGCTGACTGGGGGGGCTGATGGTTTGTGTGATGGAGTGTTGTGGCGTGACAGCCTGCTTTCCTCCTTACTCAGTCACATGTACTGTTTTGCACTCTCTTTTACATCACTGGGTTATATAACTTCAGCAGCACTGCTGTGTCTGATCCACTCACACCAGCACAACACACCACCTCCACTTCAGTGTCGCTGCCGTGCTGAGAATGATCCACCATCTAAATAATACTATAGTGGGGCCCCTGACCATTGAGGACCAGAGTAACAAAGCATACAGAGAATCAGATGGACTAAAGTCTGTAACTGTAGGAATACAAAGTGCTGCTATATGATCATTAGAGCTGATAGACAGATACAAGGAGGTGGTAGTAGGATTAAAAAAAGAAGATTGAAGTAATTATTTATTAATCTATAAATTATTAATTCAGTAAGTCAATAGCCTATCAAGCAACATATTAAAAAACAAAACCATACCATCTGTGATTTACATGCAGGACCTTGGAATGGAGGGAAAATGTGAAATAATGAATGGACCTTGGCACTAAGCCATTCCTTTGAGCTATGTGTAAATATATAGATTCACTGGTCAGAGATCAGACTTATTGCTGGGGAAGTCTTGGTAAAGGTGACTGATTAAATAATAACTGTAAAATAATTATGTGGATGGATGGATGGATGAACTTAAAAACTATGGTATCTATAATGAACTGTGATGATTTTTTTATTATTATTATCTTTTATATTATTTGTACTATTTATTATTTTTATTATTATTATTATTATCTATTTTTTATCGTGATTGTTTTTTATTGAGTATTTTTTATTAGCATTTCAACTTTTTATTATCTTGTTGTATGTATTTAATGTTTATTTTATATTCTTTTATAAAAAAAAATTCTAACATTTTTTACATTGTATTTTATACATATATATTAAAATTTTATTTATTATTTTTGCTCATTTTGCTTTCAATCCCTTTAATTGTATATGCTCGGCTACATTGAAAATGAGGGTCACCCCTCAATGTATTTCCCAGATTAAATAAAGGTTGATTGATTGATTGATTGATTTGTGGACATAAAGTATTAAATACAGCAGTCTTACTTTTATATATACTTAATATCAGACTTTCAATAAACTTCAATAAACAGGTGTGTATATTAAAAATATGTGTGTGTGTGTGTGTGTGTGTGTGTTCTTGTAGTGGTATATTTGTAAAGACTACATGTCCTTACAAATATATGACAATATGACATTCTGCTGGTCCTCACTTTTTCCACATTTTTTGGAAAATCTAGTTGAGCAGAAAAGGTTTAGGCGCAGGTTTAGTATTTTTATCAGACATTGAGGTTAATGTTGGATTTAGGTTTAGGTCTAGTATTACTATGGGATGCTGAGGTTAAAGTTAGGTTTATATTTAGATGTAAATGTGGTATTACTTTTGGATAATTGTCTCCAGTGTCTCACAGTTATTATTAATATTAGAACTATTCACCATTTATGTGTGCACACAGATGAATTTAACCTCCATATTTAAACCCATCCATGCAGTAAAACACCCAGATACACGCACACTAGGGGGCAGCCCTGTCCACAGTACCCAGGGAGCAGTTGGGTTTAGGTGTCTCATTCGTGTCACGGTCATGTCATGTCAGCTCAGCGCACAGTGCAAATCTTGGGCTGTGGACAATGTGAAACATGTATTGTTCTCTGATGAGTCCACCTTTACTGTTTTCCACACATCCGGGAGAGTTACGGTGAGGAGAAGCCCCAAAGAAGCGTACCACCCAGACTGTTGCATGTCCAGAGTGAAGCATGGGGGTGGATCAGTGATGGTTTGGGCTGCCATATCATGTCATTCCCTTGGACCAATACTTGTGCTAGATGGCTGCATCACTGCCAAGGACTACCAAACCATTCCGGAGGACCATGTGCATCCAATGGTTCAAACATTGTATCCTGAAGGCGGTGCCGTGTATCAGGATGACACTGCACCAATACACACAGCAAGACTGGAGAAAGATTGGTTTGATGAACATGAAAGTGAAGTTGAACATCTCCCATGGCCTGCACAGTCAGCAGATCTAAATATTATTGAGCCACTTTGGGGTGTTTTGGAGGAGCGAGTCAGGAAACGTTTCCTCCACCAGCATCACGTAGTGACCTGAACACTGTCCTGCAAGAAGAATGGTTTAAAATCCCTCTGACCACTGTGCAGGACTTGTATATGTCATTCCCAAGACCAATTGAGGATGTATTGGCCGCAAAAGGAGGTCCTATACCATACTAATACATTATTGTGGTCTAAAACCAGGTGTTTCAGTTTCATTGTCCAACCCTTGTGTATATATATATATATATCTAAGCTAAACTTTCTTATAACCTTCTTAACATTAAGATTTAATTCAGTGGCCGTGCATGTCATTTGTTGATCGTTCTAAAATCTCAGTGTTCCGAAAACCTGCTGACATTGTTTTAATCCTGTGTGTAATGTGTGTTGATCATATGTAAAGTATGGACACTCGGACAGTCTGAAATTTGACTGTGAAATCTCTTTACTCGTGTGCAGCCCAGGTCGAGTAAGTACACGTGAAAACAGAAGATAGTGGGATACAATTAATCCAGCACTCTAGTCTATATGAGCTGGTTATGTAATAAAGACTCCATTGAAAAGTGAGACTGCGTCAGTAAATAATCATACACAAATTCAACCAATACCTGTTTCACGAAATAACATAAACATGTTTTAAACTGTATGAGTAAATATTTTTATACACCACTGGAATGCAATAGCTGCCATTTACATTGTGTAAAAAATGTATGATGAATGGACCAATAGGAATGCTCAAAAATAGCTTTAAAAAAACTCTCGTTCCATTGACTTGCATTGACAGTTTTTGGCCTCTCCTGTAACTATTTTGGAAATTGGCCAGCAACGATTACATTAAATATATTACAGTGACCGCTGTAGTTTATCCAGCTACTCTATAGTGACCGATACGTAACAGCACATAGCCTGGACTACCTGATGTATAACTGAAACACGTCTATTTACCAAGTTAAACACCACAAAATAGCAGTAATGATGCAGCAAATACTTACACGAGATGAAGCAAACCATTTAAATGTGTAGCAACAAAAATGAACAGACTTGAAGGTTAAAGGTTACTTCTCATCCATGATTTGTCACATTGGACAGTTAAATTGGTTTTACAAATAATGTATTAGTTCAGTTTGGCCCAGTTTAATCTCTGAGCTGCTAAAAAAATCAGTTAAACGGAAGTTACTCAGAGAAAATATTTGTCGAGACTGATGGCTGAGAGCAAGGCGGAGCACAAATACTACCAAGTCCAAGTCCATCTGAGGCATGAACGCAACTGAAGCCCTACATATGAGCCCAAATACATTATAGTTTAAAAGTTTGAAAGGAATTTCTGTTTTCCTCTATCCTTTTAAATCTAAATTTAGAATTAGAAGTTTTTTAGTACTCAAACACGCCTAGTAACTCTGCTGCGGTTCATTAACTCGGTTCAGTTGAACAGTTGCAGGCTGGAGCAGCATCTCTTACTAAAAAGAGAGAGACACTTCAGTTTTGTCTTTACAAAAAAATGTTTTCACAAAGCCTTCACTTGAAGAAAAAAAAAGATAAAGGATCTCAGACCCGATCATCCCAATTTACAAACTCAGCAGCAGACAAGTGATCGAGGACGAGCTTACATCCGGGTCTTTTCCAGATCTTCTTATGACAAACGGGTTTAAACAATACAACACAGCCTTTCCTGAAGATGCACTGAGTAACACCTTAAAAGCCTGTCCACTGCTCTGTCCAGGTAAGCTGAAGCTTATCAGAGCTTATCATCTACAACAAGGAGTTCAAAGCCTGTTGTGGTGCTGGGGGTCTACTCCAGCTGTTTATGAAAAATGTTGTCAAATGATAAAAGACTAGTCACAGAGACGATGATTTCAACAAGAATATATTTGAAAAATTTGCAGGCCAGAAGGAAAGGAGGTCAAAATTCATGTTCAAATAGTGCTATTTTTTAATCTTTATTTTATTTGTTTGTTTTTAATTTGTTGGTTTGTTTGTGCCCCCCTCAATTGTTTTAGCACCAGCTGACACTGAACATTCCTGTAACTGCCGTTGTCCAAAAACTTATGGACCTGACTGTATATTGTCGCTGTCCAAAGAAAAACACGTATTTCCAAATCGCAACTTTACAGGAGAGGCCAAATACCTTCTCACTTTTAATGTAAGTCGATGGAACCAGAATTTTTTCCAAGCTACTTTGGAGCATTTCTATTGGTCCAATCATCATAAAATAAAAAAAAATCACACAGTATAAACAGCAGCTATCATGTTTAAATGATGTTGAAAATAAATAAATAAATAAAAACAGAGATTATTTGAACAGCAATGATATAGAGCACACAGGAGTGTGTAACACTATATAAAATACACACACTCATTGGCCAGTTTATCAAAAACACGTTCAATCGACTGGTATTTTGAACCTATACATATTAAAGTAGTGCTTTGATAAAAAGTGAACAGTTGTTACATTTTAATTTTAGCCTAGAAGCACATACATGCATAATCCTTCAATATCAAGCTTTCGGGAATTCATATGCCGTAATAGAGGATTGATTCCTTTATTTATTTATTAATCTATCCATCATTCATCCTGTCAGTCAACATTCTAACAAGCAACACAAGAAAGAAAAAGATACAGGCGGTGATTTAAATGCAGGTGAGTTTATAAGATTGACCTTGGACTGAAGGGAAAATGTGAAATAATGGTTATGCTTGTGTTGCCACGTGTAAATTTTGATCTGCAGATATTGACCTTCTGCAAACAGCTTCCATAAAATACAGAAAACAGAGCGAGAGACATATTAACATTTAAAGCTAAACACTGTTCCATATACACTTTAAACAAATATCTAAAAACAGCCTTTTAAATGTAAAAACAACCCAAATCCTTTAAATGTAGCTTTTATTTTACATGCACACCAAATGAAATTATCTTTTATTACTTGCTTTAAATGTTTTATCTACTGTTGAATCTTGTTAAGCACAGGGATTCGTGATGAGAGCTCTAACAGGTTGCAGGTGGTTTTACGTCAGTCTGTTTTGTGATGCTCTTCAGTTGCAGTGTGGTGTTGCTAGAGAGGCCTTTTCTAACCAGATCTTCTTTGAGCTGTAACAAAATAAAAACATCATCAGGTTAGAACTTGATTAGGGATATCAGTTTGAAATCTGGGATGTGTTCATTTTCTTGAACCTTATTATAAATATGTTTTACTGGCCAGCAGGGGCGTAGCTAAGTTGAGCCCTAGCCCATCCCTTTTAACGTTAATTTGTCTCTGACAAACTGGAAAAGTTAAAACCATAGATAGTATATAGTTAAACCAATTATTTTAATAATGAAAACACAGCAGCCCCCCTCTCCTGCCTTGCAAAATGGTATGATCCAGCTTGCTCTAACAGTGTAGCACCGCACACACACAGGGGGGGCGTCCAAAATCACCTACTAGTCAGTAGGTACTGGATTAGAGCCAGTACGTGCTGCTTGAGCGGCAGACTAGAGGTGTGTCGTAAATCACCTACTTGCCTAACTGCCTACTAGTCTGCCGCTCAAGCAGAACATACTGACTCTAATCCAGTACCTACTGACTAGTAGGCGATTTCGGACGCACCTTAGATAATTCAGTAGGCGAGTTTTAGTAGCCACACAAGCTTGGATTTGTTGGTGTCTTTCCAGTCACAGTGTTGCCCCAACGCTGATTTAGGATTGATCGTCTGAAATTACTTTAAAATGTAGTTTTTTTTAAATAGCTATTCTCATTTGGGAGCTCAGCACCCCTAAACCTCTAAGCCTACAATCGCCCCTGCTGACCAACTTCATCATATTTTTTTCATTTTCAAACCAATTTTGAATTTGTGGCCTGTAACACACTCAGATGCATCAAATTCACCACTGTTACATCAACAGTTCTCCATGATGTGTCATACATTTTCAATAGGAGACAGATCTGAACTGCAGGCAGGTCAGTTAAGCACATGCAGTATAAGGCTGAGCACTGTCTTGCTGGAATAACCCTGGACTTCATCTTAATACCAGCATACGTCTTTCTGTAATCCATATCTATAATTCTGCATCCATCCTACCTTCACAGAGATGCAGGCCACCCATTCTTTCCCCTAAGACTTTTAAAGTGACTCATGAACACAATTGTAACTCACTCAGAGGCATCACGTTCACCACTGTTATTTCACCAATTCCTTTTAAATACACTTTTTAATGGTTTGAGTAAAATAAACTGCCACAGTTTTGCACATGGCCATTCTTGCTTCACACAAAAGCAGCTGCTCAGCAATCTGTTGCCTGATTCTCCTCCCCATGATGTGTCATACACCTTCAATAGGAGACAGATCTGGACTGCAGGCAGGTCTTGCTGAAATAATGCTGGACTTCCTGGGAAAGCTGTCATCTTGATGCCAGCATAAGTCTCTCTGTAATACAAATCTATGATTCTGCATCAACCCTACCTTAACACATATGCAGGCCAGCAATGCTGGGAGCACTGGTGCCCCCTATCCCATGACAGACATTTGCAGTGAATCGAAGTGCACACTGTGTCTATAAAGTTACACTGTTGTTGCACATGCAGTATAAGGCCTGGCACTGTCTTGCTGGAATAACCATGGCCTTCCTGGGAAAGCTGCCATCTTGATGCCAGCATACATTTCTCTAAAATCTGAATCTATGATTCTTTATCAATCCTACCTTCACACATATGCAGGATACCCATGCTGGGAGCACTGAGCCTATTATATGACAGATATTAAGTGACTCTTGGACACAACTGACCACTCATTGCCACTCTTTGGGTCCATCTGAGATGAACTTGGGCCAAGAGAGGATAGAATTGATATATGACTGATATATTGATATATTGATATACAGCAACGAATAGCACACATAGCTCCACATTCATGTGGCTGCCCAGTTGGTAGATCCTCTGCTACAACCACTTCAGTGTCTCACCCATGCCAAAGTGCCCCATGCCAACTACAGTGCAAACCGTGCCCAGCACCTTCTTTCTCAGTCTTTATGGCACCAGCACCTGTCACATACACCTCCTAAGCACCAGTTCCTCCTACACAATGTACAGCATCTTGATGTACATCCTGAGGGATGTTGTAGCCCAAGGTTATGAGTTGTTGTGCAATCTGGGATGTTTCTCTGCTTGCTGCAATTGTGCAGAGTGCCTGTCTGAGTTACCATTGCCTGATCTGTCAGGTTGGTCCTGTCTAGCCATTCTCCACTGACCTCTCTCATCATTTCTGCGTGCAAGAATGCTGCACACTGGATGTTTTTTTACTGCATCATTCTGAAAATCCAAAGAGGTCAGCAGTTATAGAAATACTCAAACTAGCCCATCCGGCACCAACAACCAAGCCACTGTCAACATGACTGAGATCACATGTTTTCCTCATTCCAAAGATTGATGTGAAAATGACCCTAAGCTGCTAGTCTAGCTTACACTGTGAATTGAAAATTGTAAGTACTCATCATGATCTTGCTATCTCTTTCCAGAACATCCTATTACAGAATCTTGATCATTAGATCTGAGGATGCAGAAAGCTGTGGTGTGATTCTAGACAATGACTTACTGTTCTTAGCTCATATTGTGAACGTGACTCATCACATCACGTCATATGTCCGATGTCATCTCAAGGCCTGTCAACTGCAAATCACTTTCGGCTGGTGGACTGTCAGGTCCTTACAAACCATCCAGAATGTAGGCTTGCATAGATTACTTTCAATCTTCTTTAGTTCCCTCACAACACTCCACTGCTGCATTCCTTTTCTCCTGTAGCTGCCCATACTATGAAGCTTGCTAACGACTGACCAGCCCCTCCCTACCTTATAGCAGTGGTCAAAAGCCAATCTTTACCTCAAGCCCTTCAAGCTTCAAAAGCAGCTCAACTCAGCTGACTGGCTTTTGTTCTGAAGGTGTTTGAGCTGATGGGCAGTTTGGACTCTAAGTTTTTGATTAGAGCATCTGTTAAATGCTTTAAATGTCCCATACCAGACAGTGAGAGAGCTGGACATTACACGCTCTACTGTCCCCCTGTAGAATGTAGTGAAGATGGAAAGGGGGATGTGGGTTGCAGGAAGTGAAGTTGCTGCTGGGCTTTCTTGGCTGTGGTGTTGATGGGTCAGGTTGACACGTACACTATAGAACTTGGGGCTTTTGACTGTCTTTACAATAGAACCATTGAAGTGCAGTGGAGAGTGATCACTGTGAGTCCTCCTGAAGTCAACAGTCATCTCTTTCAACTTGTCAGCAACAAGGATGGGTGAGCATACAGGGAGTAGGTGGGCTGACTTGCAGACGGGTGGAGAGATAACAATCTATTTCTTGATGATGACTCCAGGATCCAGTTGCAGAGGAAAGTGTTCAGGTCCAGTAACTCACGAAATTGTCTTTCTGTCCAGGCATCCTCTGTAGGGCGGCTAGAGTGATACACAAACTGAATTGGATCCAGTGGGGATGGGAGACTGCTCTTTATGGTTTTCATTACCATCATGTTTCATTATGTGTTTCATTATTATTATCATAATGACTAGAGCGAGCGCTATGGGTCGGTATTTATTGAGGCAAGACATTGAAGCACTCTGGGATGACTGCCTGGTTCAGAGAGATTTTGAAGATGTTGGTTAGGACATTTGCAAACTGGGGAGCACACGCCTTGAATACAGGGCCAACAGACTTCTGAGGCTTATTGTTATGAACTGATCCTATCAAACAGTTGAGGGAGAGGACGAGTGGTAGGTTTAGCAAAAATGTATCATATTTTGAAATGTATCAAACTATTGAAAATGGTTCTCAGACCACAGAAGACAATACTACTAAAGTAGGTAGCAATCAAAATCCATCTAGCAAAGCAAACTCACTGGAACCCTCATCAGTATTTGCCCCAAGAATGCCTGAAAATGGACCTGCAGGACAAAAAAGCAAAGAAAAAGATGCCCAGTATCTCCACATGGGAAACCCTTTTAAAAAGACCCAACACTCAGTGTGTGTCTGTTGTTAATTAGATCCAAGCTCTACCGTCCACTTTCAACTAACCAGGTGTCCCAAAGGGTTGTCATACTTATCTCTAGAAAGAGTTAGTAGGTGAAAGGAGGTGTGGTCTTCCTTGCAGGCTGGTTGCTTTGTGTTTCAAACCATATGCAGAAATTGTTCAAAGCAAGGCATCACTATCACAAGCAGGAGATATCAGATTGTAGTCAATGATGGCCATGTGTTTACTCCATGAGTAGCAAAATCAGTGTGCTGGTAAAACCTGGGCAGCACTGATTTGAGATGTGCGTGAATGAAGTCCTTGGTGATGCTCAGAGGCTGCTGCACCCATCCTCCCTGGGCTCCTCTCACTTATTGCAGTGTGTAAGTCTCTATTTTACTTGTAAGGCGAGAATGAGTTGTACTCTACCTGCCTTTACAGAAGCTGTTTAAAGGCTCACTGGTGTGAGCTGCATGTGCTATCACAGTTCCTCTGGCAGCAGTACCTCTCCTGCACAGCCTTCTTACATGCTGTGTATGCCTGTCAAACCATCATGCTCAGCTCCACCATCAGTATGCTTATCCATCAGCACAGGAGAAGACAGCACGAACCATGTTGTGCTTACAAGCAAATGCTCTTTTATTTCACAGCGCCAGGCCCAGTGCTAGCCCACACAAAACCCAAGGAGTGGGTAGCACATGTGGACACGACACACAAGGCAGGCAAACACTAGTTACACTACAAAACACATTTAAAATTACACCCATCAACACAACTGCGCTGATAACATCGCCAACAACAGCAGATGTTCTTCAGCTGGGAGCAGGGCGCCTCCCAGGGGCCACTTTGCATGGCCACACACGCTAAGCACCTTGTGTAATATAGTTAATGTCACTTACCTGCTTCAAAAATATCTCACTGCTGGACGACTGTGTGAAGTCCTCTGCTGAGGAAAGTTTCATCCTTAGTCCAGCGTGATGTTCTTTGGAAAGGTAGTGAAATGTTATCGTTAAAAACATTGTCATAAAGCTGTAAATAAAACAAATCAGAGTGTGTGGATAATCATAGCAGGATAACATACTTATCTGGATCTGGGAGTCGACTGGTGTCTTTAACGTTCTAATATCTTGTAGGCAAAGATATATAAAAAACATTTTAATTATTAAAACCGTACCATTAAAAAAGAACAGCCAATCCTACGCATTTGAATGTTTGATGAAAAACTATGCTCATCTCTATAGCAAGTGAACTGCATGAACGACAATGACAAAAACAAAATGCTCTAATTAAGCTGCTGATATGGAATATAGATGATAAACAAATTGAAAATATGTTTTCCTGTTTTCATTAAAGATGCTCTTCTTCAGCACCACCCTGCAAACACACTAACATTGTGACAACGTTCTGTTTTGGTGCCCACAGTGTAATTTAAAGAAATGTAATTCCTCAGAAAGTAATGATAACGTAGTGTCAATGTTGTCAGTGCAAGAATCTGTGGTGCTGAAACGCTGAGGAGAGGCTGCAGCTGAGGTCAGTAAACACCAGTCATATGCAGTGGGCAGGAACAAGCCTTGATACAGTCTCTTTCCAACTATAGCGTCTTACGAGGAGAGATGAAGAGAGAATGCTGCTAATTAACAGCTGCCTACAGAGTCAGTGCACTACTTAGGCAGCTCATCAGGTCTTGAGACAGACCCATTGTGTCCTGTATAGACATTGGTTTTGAATGGGAAACTATAATGGAACACCTGCTGGCTGACAGGAGAGCGTATAAGAATGTGTATATACTAAGCATAAATATATATTATATATTGTGCATATATAATATCTCAAATCATTACCTGCACAATAACCCCATATGCAGCCAAACGGTTTGAGAAACTTATAGACGTAGTAATTTCCCTGACAGGCTTTGACTTGAATAGGATTGGCCATGTTGTTGCAGCAGTTGCCGCCCCAGTTACCGCAGATCCTGCGGGTGACCACTCCGTCCTGCCGCTGTGGATGACTGCCGTACAGCCAGAGCGTGCCGTGGGTGCCACAATAGTAAACCCCTACACACATCTCCGGCATCCGGATGTCCAGCCCCTTATACATCAGCCGGTACCAGCCCACCCAAGTAGCGTATACATCACACTTCCAGTTCACACTGTTGGAGTAGTTGGTGGCTCTCCAAGGTTCGTCCAGCACTGTGTAGCTATAGCACGGGTCAGTACTGCCGGGGACTGTCATGGAAACGATAAACATTGTCACACAAACTACACAGTTAACATTTTAAATTGTTTTAAGGAATGTTTTATAATGTTTCACACTGCTATAACAAAAACTTGACAGCTAAATACACAAGTATATCACAGTTTTTATACAGAGACCAACTTTTAGGCAGTAGATGATATTTAATGAGCAGTCAATAGCAACAGTCAGGCTCTCAGACAAAACAGGTAAACACAGATAGATGAGGGAGATGAGGGTTAAAACCAGAAGCATGCACACGAAACACGGGTTAGACAGAAGGTTTGGTCAGAGGGAAAAGCAGGGTCACACACGAGAAACAGAGAGAATGCAAAGGGAGATCCAAAAGACCAAAAACGAGGGAGGAACACGGGTCAATCAGGTCTGATGGGTGGTTAGAACTCCGGAGACCCAGAGCGCACGTGATTGGCTGAACGAGCTGGTGTGACGGACCCGTGATCTCCGTGTTAGTTTCGAAGTCAGGTTTATGTTCATTTTGAGGACCGGAGGGAGGTGTGACAGCTACCTTGTGTGGATTGGTTGGTGAGCCTATAGGCTGATGTATCTGAATTTACTTACTGAGATCATCCTCATACATTATGTTATAAAGTCCTATAACTGGAGCTGTAAGACTTTCACAAATATGGCAGCAGTTTTTAAAGTGTTGAAAACACAAAAGTTGAGCACTTTTTTGTGTAACAACCGCATTTTCTAGAATTTCATGAATTAATAGCTGCATTTCCAAATGTGTATAACAGTGATAAGTATTAGAACCAATAATGAGATGCGGTATTAATCGATCTAAAGCACCACTGGCGTAGAAACCGGACGGGATGGGGGGACGTGTCCCACCCAATATCAGAAACAGGTAGATTTGTCCCACCCAAAAATTAAACCACAGAAAAGCAGAAACTGTTTAAAAACGTTTATTTTAAAAGTGAGTTTTGGCAGCCTTCGCAATTCACACAATGTTTGGTTGTTAGGTTGGGGGGGCTCTCGCCTCGCTGGAGCGTTGGGTAGTTTGCGCCAGCTTTAAACGCGAGGTCAGTGATGAGAGCAGTGAATAACAACGATGACCAAATATACTGTAATAAAGCGGCTTTAGTATAATGTGTTGTTATAGTAACAGACTAGGAGGGTTTGGGTTAGCTAACGTTTATATTAACTTTAGTCAGAAACACTCTGAAACACGAAGTTACATTACTCTCTGGCCACGCCCCCAAACTGCAGACTGCTACTACACTACATACGTAAAAAATAAAATATAATAAAATAAATTAATTAATTAATTAATAAAAGGACACTGCTTTCAGTAGTGCAGTGTGTAATGTTCCAGAGGGTGATGTTTGGGACACAGCCTTACTGTCTAACATTAATGTTAGTCTTGTCTTGTTTGATTCATATTAGCAAATGTGCTACAACATATGCTGCTCTGTGCAATCTTTGCATTTCATTCCTTACTGTATATATGTATAGTAATTTATATTCTATTTTATATACCACCCCCTTATCTCACATTCTGTGTACACCTACATTCTATATATTTATTAATATACCACCACATGTACAATAACCTCAAATTGTCATTTTTGTTTTACACTTTATTTAAATAATAATGTATTTTGCACTTCTGGTTGGATGCTAACTGCATTTCATTGGCTTTGTACCTGTACTCTGCACAATGACAATACAGTTGAATATAATCTAAGTTTAAGACTTAGGACTTGACTCGAGACTTACTTGTATTGACTTGGGACTTGACTTGGGACTTGATTGTCAAGACTTGAGACCTACTTGTTACTTGCATCTTAGTGACTTGGCCCCATGTCTGCTTTTTAACTTGTGAGTTTCTGCAGTTCTCTCTAGTTTCTGGTATTTTGGGAATAAAATCTGCCTAATGGATCCACTTCCTGTGTCTGAGCTTCCTATCTTGCAACAACATGGATCATGAGAAGAATTCTAGACAGTGTTCTATGATGCATTTTTGGAACAAACCCTTCATGGTTTGTGTATTTATTTCAGTTTCTGCCAGTTTGTCCTGTATGAACAGTGTCACGGGTGTCAGCTCTTACTAATTAGCCTCCACTGATTTGAAATAAGCAAAACAAAGCAAACACGCAGGATCCTCCCCCAACCGGTTACCTTAAGAGGGGATCCAGACCTTTTTGTTCTTCACTTCATTCCATTTATTTTTTGCATATATATATTGTGGCATAATTGAAAATAGTTGAATAAGAAGTGTTAAAATGAATAACTGAGTAATATGTCAGGAGAGCAGAACTGAACAGACTAACGAGAGTAAGCTGGAGAGCCTGAGTGCTGTAAAGAGAATTCAGGTATTAATCATATACTTCATTTTATCACTTTAAACATCGCTCTAGTAAATGTCTCCCAGTTATTTTAAACCACTTACTGTAAACAGGTGTATCCAGACTGTGTATGGAGGTTATATATGCAGTTATTTTAAAAGGTAAACAAAATATGAAAAAGAACACTAGATAATCAGAATTAAAGTGTGAGAATTACCGATCAGGGTCTTTACTTCTCCACCTGCAGAAGAATCAGAAGAAGGAAACAGTGTTTGTCATAAAGGACGCCTTAAACAACCAGGCTTAACTTTTTTATAGCCTACTTAAATTCCTGATTAAACCTGTTAGACTTATTTATTTGTATTACTTCTTCTTATGATTACCATAATACTTTTCCTTATTTCATCAATACTAATATTTCTATATGTATCCAGTATGTTAGAGTGTAACCTGGTACATTAACATCCTCTCATAGCTGTTCTGTTATCATGATCTGATAAAAGAAACAAACACTCACTCATCAGAATAAAGCAGGTGATGATGAAGAGTGACCCGCTGCTCTGATGTGCTGACATGATGTTTGATGGACCAAAAAATCTACAAACAGAAAGAGTTTAATATCAGTATCAGGCAGCAGTGAAGAGTTATTTGTATTGTAGTATATTGTGTAAATTAAATTAGATTTTTTTAGTGGATGAGTTAAAATAAGGTAAATATGTAAGAATTAGGAAAAATGTCCTCAAGAATTCCACCAAATGTTCTAATTTACACAGATTTCAACAGTTAATATGCAAATAGAGTCCTTCAGAGTGGTTTGGTGTGAAATATTCTGTTCTAGAGAAATACACTGGGTCAAAACTGTTCACAGTGTAATGCTTAAAGTAAACGCTTAATGTCAGATGTTCCACTATTTTACCATCATCAGACATCATCAGTCAAACTGTTTTGATCTTTAGTCTGTTTAAAATAGAGCATTTTTACATTATCAGCTGCAAGAAATGCAAGAAATGCAAGAAAAAAAGAAAAGTTTTAATTCTGTGTTTGAAGGTTATACGTTTTCATACCATACGTCATCCCTGAAAAGTTCAGTCAAGATTTGTTTACCAGTAAATTTGACTGGGAAATTTCCTTCCACCTTTACGACTCAAGGTGAGTCAGTTTTAGACGTAAAACATAAAAAATGTAGTTAATGTGAGACAAACACATTACAGTTACAGTTAGTCTGGAATCACTGATTCCATATTTTATTATAATCCAAAAGGTTTTGTAATGAAACTGAAACTCCTGTCATTTTAGTGTGGGGGGTTTCATGGCTAAATTGGACCAGTCTGGTGTCCAATCTTCATTAATTGCACATTGCACCAGTAAGAGCAGAGTGTGAAGTTCAGTTAGCAGGTAAGAGCACAGTTTAGCTCCAGGTACTGCAATAACACAACATTATGGGACATACCAGAGTTCAAAAGAGGACAAATTGTTGGTGCACGTCTTGCTGGCGCATCTGTGACCAAGACAGCAAGTCTTTGTGATGTATCAAGAGCCACGGTATCCAGGGTAACGTCAGCATATCACCAAGAAGGACCAACCACATCCAACAGGATTAACTGTGGACGCATTAGGAAGCTGTCTGAAAGGGATGTGGGGTTCTAACCCGGATTGTATCCAAAAAACATAAAACCACGGCTGCTCAAATCACGGCATCACGAGTTAAATGTGCACCTCAGCTTCTGTTTCCACCAGAACTGTCCGTCAGGAGCTCCACAGGGTCAATATACACGGCCGGGCTGCTTTAGCCAAACCTTTGGTCACTCGTGCCAATGCCGAACGTCGGTTTCAATGGTGCAAGGAGCGCAAATCTTGGGCTGTGGACAATGTGAACCATGTATTGTTCTCTGAAGAGTCCACCTTTAGTGTTTTCCCCACATCCGGGAGAGTTACGGTGTGGAGAAGCCCCAAAGAAGCGTACCACCCAGACTGTTTCATGCCCAGAGTGAAGCATGGTGGTGGATCAGTGATGGTTTGGGCTGCCATATCATGACATTCTCTTCGCCCAATACTTGTGCTAGATGGACGCATCACTGCCAAGGACTACCGAACCATTCTGGAGGACCATGTGCATCCAATGGTTCAAACATTGTATCCTGGAGGCGGTGCCGTGTATCAGGATGACAATGCACCAATACACACAGCAAGACTGGTGAAAGATTGGTTTGATGAACATGAAAGTGAAGTTGAACATCTCCCATGGCCTGCACAGTCACCTGATCTAAATATTATTGAGCCACTTTGGGGTGTTTTGGAGGAGCGAAACGTTTTCCTCCACCAGCATCACGTAGTGACCTGACCACTATCCTGCAAGAAGAATGGCTTAAAATCCCTCTGACCACTGTGCAGGACTTGTATATGTCATTCCCAAGACCAACTGATGCTGTATTGGCCGCAAAAGGAGGTCCTACACCATACTAATAAATTATTGTGGTCTAAAACTAGGTGTTTCAGTTTCATTGTCCAACCCCTGTATATATTTAATGATTCAAATTTGATGCTGCTGCACAGCTTATAAGTAAAAATGTTAGATGAGTACAGAATAATAAACAGAACTGTAGGTGATTCAGAAATGACTGAAAACACTTTAATTAATAAGCATTTAATAACTTCTTGTGTTGAAATATTGACAGAAAATACATATAAAAAAGATCATTTGTCTATCAAGATCATTTGTCTATCATTTGACAGTATATCAAAGTACTCTGTATAGAAAAATCATTAAAGAACAAAAATTAATACTAAGACACGGTATTCTAAACTTTGAATTTGTAGTGTAGCACAAAACATCCTCACTAATTAAATAACCACATCTTGCTAATCCAAGAGTGAAGATTCCCTGTTTATGAAAAAAGTAAAGATAATTAATCGAGATTTAATATCATACCAGTTTTTGTAGAGCAGAATGAGTCTGAAGGAGTGAAGTGCCCTCATCTTCGTGTGAAGCGGTGTGTGTTGGGGGGCATTGGGGGTGTTTTTATTCCCATGCCTGTCCTCTTCACTCCTCCCAGAACCATCATCACCTCTGAGCTGCCCATGTTTCACCTTCAAGTAGAAAAGCTTAATGTAAATACTGCAGCGTCTGCGCAGAAGACGAAGCAGAGAAGGCAATCATTCTGCTCGAGGGAAATTTTCTCTTATTAAACAAATCAGAAAAGGCCACTAATTCATAGCAAGGATAGCTGAGAAGGTCACCTTCAGCTGTACAGACTGCTGGTGAACTGATGGTGAACATAACCTGCAGTAGAAAACATTGAAACACAACTAACGCATAAATACATCAATACAAAAAAAAAAATGTACACCATCGGTAACAAAAACTAATGTCCTTCCACACATCTTGAGCTCGTCTTAAAATTCTGAGTCTGTGGGGGGTGGGTAGGGGGGTGCACATCATCCCTCTCTTGCTGGGCTCCAGCTGTGTTCCACTGCCAGTCCTTACAATGGCATCTCTTTCACCACCTTCCCCAGTCAGACGTCTTGCTCTTAGCTGGCTTATTCCACCCAGGACTAGGCAGACGTGAAGCTTCTCACCCCCTTTCCATCAGGCTCTGTCTTCTTTACCATCTGCTGTTGATTTTCTTTCAGTGCTGCATCAAATCCCACTTCTGACACCAATGTAGCGTCAACACAGAAGAATGATATTTGCCATCTAATCAAGGAAAATACTCTTACATACAACAAAGCAAAGGACATTAACTCAGAGCAAGAATAGCTGGAAAGGTCCTAAGCCATGCAGAACCTCATCAATCCTGGACACTATATTAGCCCACAGCAGTCCTAACATATATAACACATATTAAACTAACCAACGACAACATTAAAACAACAAATGTCCTTTTTCTTAGTGGAGAGTGCGGCCAGTGTAGGTGCCACAGCTTTGCATGCCACACCTTTTGAGCTCCTATTGAAGCATGAAGCTTGTGGCAGATACCACAGTATGCTCTAATAAGAGTTTCTGTCCACTAGAGTGCGCTCTTGTCTGGATTAGTTCTATAAGAATTATAGGATCCTGTGCAGTGATTGATACAGGCGTATTTTAGACTTTCTCCTATAAAGTGGATTAGTACTAAGTTACCTGTATACATCAAATCTCATTGATTTAATGTGAAATTCGTCACTTTAACCCATAAATACGACTTTCACATGAATTGCTCCTGTCCAAGAAATGTTTTTGTGGGGGTGTGTTTGGTGTTTGAAGAGAACAGCAGTCTTTTCCAGCCAATTGGTCATCCTTATTTTAACTGCATGGACCAATTAGAAGTAAGAAAACATCGCCGTCATCAGCATCTTTCAGATAATAGCTCAGGTTGTTATCAATGGTACCTCTGTATACGCTACAGAAAACAGGGTTGAAGGTATATAGATAATAGTCTTTAAGCTCTTGCAGGCCAGTGAAACAGGGAGCAGATAAAGTTAAGACAGTAGTCTAGTACAGGCACAGGCGGCAGCAGCAGCAGTACCGTAATAGCCAACATACTCAACAGAATGAAGAATATATTCAACCGGTCTTCTATCTGGAGAACAGACCATGTTTTTTTTTAGTTGTTTAAAATGAATATACAGCATCATATATAAAGCTGAAGTTGCGTCTTAAATTGTGGAGCAAAAACATTGAAATTTTAGGTGGACTGGGTATCGCACTGCAGTGAAGCTGTTGTGACCAAAATGTACAATCTACATTTGTAAAACCTACAAATGACATACATAGTATGAGTGATCACAAATGAAGAATCACAAATGAAGAATCACAAATTATGAAATATAGACTTTTTTAAAAAAAGACCTATATTAATAATTTTTGCACCATTTGAAACACTCCAGTCGATTCTGCTGCAGTAAATAAAAAAGAACTGCAACATGCAGGACATGTGGAGTCAAGATCACAGATGGAGCTGCAACCACTTCAAACTTTGTTTGACTTTCGAGGCACAAACAGCAGGAAGTCTCTGCTCTGTATATTTTACATATAGCAGTTAGCTAGCTAGCTGGCTAACAAGCTAGCAAACTTAGCAACATAATGATAAACAACAGCTAATGGGAACAAAGCTCTGTCCCTCTGTTCCTCCCTCCTAGATATTATAACTTGTATTTGAGTCTTAATTATGTTCTTTCAGTGCATTTGGTAACGTTGGTCATAGTTTGTAGCCAGAATGGCTGATTATGATGGGAACAGCTGCATAAGTGTATTATCTGTTATTTTAGTCTTTGAACTGAAGCTGATAAACATTTGAATAATGAGGTTTAAAACTAGGCACTATGTATGTTTATCCTGAATATGTTTTAATTAAAACTTGTTTTATGTCATGGTGTTATGGCATGGAGCTGGGCTTGGCTAAAACTGGAGGTAGAAATTGGGGTGAAGCGAGTCCAGCAGTTTTCCACTTGGTTCTAAAGAAATCTAGAAAAACAATAAGGGCTTGCAAATGACATTGCATCACTGCATTGCTATGGCATAAACAGCAATAGGGGGCTCCATCACACGCTCTCACAATGCAAAAAATATACATCACATAAAATTGATCAAAATCAGTTGAATGAGGAAACCACAAGGAGCTTTTATCAAGCATGGGGAGAACATGTACACTCCACACAGAACGGCTCGGACCAGGAATCGTCTTGCTGTGAGGCGACAGTGCTAACCACTACACCACCGTAGTAACCACTACACCACCGTACTAACCACTACACCACCATACTAACCACTACACCACCGTACTAACCACTACACCACCGTACTAACCACTACACCACCGTACTAACCACTACACCACCATACTAACTACTACACCACCATACTAACCACTACACCACCATACTAACCACTACACCACCGTACTGACCACTACACCACCGTACTAACCACTACACCACCTTATTAACCACTACACCACCATACTAACCACTACACCACCGTACTAACCACTACACCACCATACTAACCACTACACCACCGTACTAACCACTACACCACCGTACTAACCACTACACCACCATACTAACCATTACACCACCATACTAACCACTACACCACCATACTAACCACTACACCACCGTACTAACCACTACACCACCGTACTAACCACTACACCACCATACTAACCACTACACCACCATACTAACCACTACACCACCGTGCTAACCACTACACCACCGTACTAACCGCTACACCACCGTACTAACCACACCACCATACTAACCATTACACCACCATACTAACCACTACACCACCATACTAACCATTACACCCCCATACTAACCACTACACCACCATACTAACCACTACACCACCATACTAACCATTACACCACCATACTAACCACTACACCACCATACTAACCACTACACCACCGTACTAACCACTACACCACCATACTAACCATTACACCCCCATACTAACCACTACACCACCATACTAACCACTACACCACCATACTAACCATTACACCACCATACTAACCACTACACCACCATACTAACCATTACACCACCCTACTATCTCTATACAACACTCACTCCTACCGACCGCACAAGGGTCAAGTCAACTTTTCCCAGATCCACCTTAAATGCTACAGCAGGCACCACAAAGAACCCTCTGCACCATTTAAGGTACATTCACCTGCATGAAAAACTAAGAACTGGGTTTTAATCTTACATTTAAAGGTTATACACTATCGAATTAAACCCTTGTATCCTTTTAGTTGCATGTGTAGTCCACTTCATCAGCTCCACTGACCATATAGGAGCAGTTTGTAGTTCTAAACTTACCGACTGTAGTTCATCTGATTCTCTGTATACTTAATTACTCTGTTCTTCAGTGTTCAGAGCCCCCACAGATTTAAAGTGA
Organism: Megaleporinus macrocephalus; assembly: GCA_021613375.1. Lineage (NCBI taxonomy): Eukaryota > Metazoa > Chordata > Actinopteri > Characiformes > Anostomidae > Megaleporinus > Megaleporinus macrocephalus. The sequence continues at coordinate 8,334,417 of CM038704.1, read as the reverse complement.
GAGACAAAAGCTTATCTGCTGCTGAGCAGTTTGTGTTCCTCTTGTCTTTCATCATTGGTCACTTGTCGTTGGCTGAATAGATTTGGTTGGTGGATCTGTGGGGTTTCTGACCACTGACGAACAAGGTAACAAAATATACAGAGAATCAGATGGACTGCAGTCTGTAAGTGTAGAACTACACAGTGCTCATATTTACCATTTTTTGCCACACCCACTTTTAAGTGTGTGTTTCTTCCGCCTTTGTGTTAGAACTTCCAGTTACATGGGAGGAAACCAGAGAGACAGTAAGAAGTTCGAATGGGACAACACTGTCTCATCCGAGGTTAATAACACAGTGGGTGGAGGATATGAAGGGTGGCCTGAGGATACTTATGGTGACATTTTTTTTTTATTTATTTATTTTTAACCTGTCATGTCTGGCAATTTTTGCAATTGGAATGGTAATCCGAATGCACTGGTGTGCCAAACATATCTGCTTTTACAAGAGCAACTTTATAGGTTTCTATAGCCTATTCTTGTTTGTATTTTTATTTTATTTATTTATTTATTTAGCCAGGCCTGACAGGCAATAAAGGAGAGGAAAAAGAGGAGAAAAAATAAAAAAGAAGAAAGAAAGAAAGAAAGAAAGAAAAAAATAAAATAAAAATAATAATATAAAGAAAAGAGCAAAAAAAGAAGAAAAAAATATATGTATAGATACATACATACACATATTTACATATCTATACACATATATACACCCATACACAATTCTATTACTTGCAGCAACATGGTGACTAAAGCGTATCAGTACCTGCACAGTGGGAAGGTGGGCGTGTACTCCTTCACACAGACAGTGAGTTTATATTTCTGAAAGCCGGTTAAACCCAAGTCCAGCCAGCTGCCCGAGCCACTCTGCGTGGGTGTTAGTTACAGTCCAGATAGCCTAGCGCGGTGGACACTGATCAGAAAACAGTTTCTTAACTGATAGACTCACCAAAACCAGACACATCTGCTTCCTCGGAGCTTCATACGCGAGACATTTCTCTGGATAAGGATGCTCTGGTGCTGGTTCTCCTCCACAGAATGGTAAGAGCAGACATACGGAGGTTTGGGTGGATGTTTAAGTTTAGAGCTTCAATCAGAGACACAGGTGGTCTTCTTTGGAAGGCGGCCCCTAAACACTCTGATCTCTTTTTCCAATTACTGACTCCGTCTAACTGAACATATTATGCTATTAATTTTATATGTTTATTGTCATTTTGCTTGAAATTAGTATCAGCAGATCCGTGGGCGCACCGGAAGTTCTAACACAAGGTAAACAAAGATGGCCGCCCCAGTGTTGTCATGGAAAATAGCATGAATATGGTGAGTGGAGCTGATAAAATGAAAAATATGGTGATTTAATGTTAATGCTGACTGATGTATGTCTCATGTAAATGTTCAGTCAAGATTTGATTACAAGTGATACATAAAGCAACTGAGATTTGACTGGGAAATCTCTTCCACCCATATGGCTCAAGGTGTTCAATACAGTTCAGACGTTTACTTCACTTCATAAATATGACGTCATGTATTTTGAATTTAGAAACCAAATTATTTGAAAATTGACATGTACTAGGATAGTATTGAATACCAACACACATTAATATGATGAGTTATGAAACAAAGAAAAATCTCCAAAATGGCAACTTTACAGGACAGGACTTACATATTACATATTTCAATTTTAATGTAAGTCAGTGGAACCAGATTTTCCCCCAGGCTTATCTGGAGCATTTCTATTGGTCCACTCATCATGAAATATTCACACAATGTAAACAACAGCTGTTGTGTTCAAGTGATAAATAAAAATGGAAATAAATGAAGAATTTTTTCTTTGGACAGCAACGATACGCTGTCTTAGATTTGAGACATTGTTTTATGACAAGTTTGCGAAACCTATAAAATCCATTCAGGGTGGAGGGATACGTCCAAAGTGTTGTGACTCAAAATAGTCCCAAGAGAAAACTTCCATATTCCAAACTTCAACATTCCATAAAAAAGCCTACAAGACGAGACGTGTAGGTTTGCTGGAGGCTTCAGATATATAATATAATATAATATAATATAATATAATATAATATAATATAATAAATAAATTTGTGTCATGCACATGGCCATCTGAGTCTCTACACCAGACCACTCTGAATATTAATAACTGAATAATGATAAAATAAGGAACACCCAGTTAACGTTACCTGAAGATGCTCTAAAGGATTTGTAGACCATGCTCGTTTCATTCTAATACCCATAACCAGCATAACAGGAAAAAATATATATATATATCTAAATGCATTCATACAGCATTATGTGACATACATGTTGCCTTATAATATCAGGCATAAACATGCATAACAGCGACAATATGACTATACAATATCATGTTTAGGTTCTATTACTTATTATAGTATCTGTTCCAGTTACTGGTTACCATTAAATTCATACTACATGTAAAAGTTATATATACTGTTATATAATGTGTTTATATAGCATTATAAATACAGAATTCATAGGAAGTGTTACTGTATCTTCTAATGTGGTGCAACTGCTGCACATTTTACCTGAGGACGCTCCATCACTTTCCAGGAATCGAAGACTTTGCTGAACTTCATAGCCTTTCCCGTGACCCTCTCGTTCCTTTGCCTTCACATCTGTTGTCTGTTGTTCTCTACTGTTGTGTTATATTTCAGAAATTGTGGGATAGTTTAAACATTCTGGTCTCCTTTCTTTGGTACTGAGGTATCAGCAGACCTCGTCCAACCTGCCCACCATCTTCTTTAGAACCTTATTATTGATTCCTGGGCTTTCTTCTTTGTCAAGCTATGCGCTGGGCTGGAATTTCTCGCTGCCTGTTGAATTGCCTTTTTTTTAAAAAAAAAGAGTGTCTGCTCAAATGCACCCTGTTTTTTTCGTGTCCTCCTTTGTGCTGATGCTGCGGTGGTGTCTGAAATGGGAGAGCATGACCACCAAGCTGGAAGAAATCGAGTGGCACATCACCAAACTCGGGCAGGTGATGACGAGGACATGTCCCAGAGGTAGAGAGTAACATATGTCACTCCTGCCCTTTCTCTGACAGGTCCAGCCATCCGAGTGTGAGGCAGCTTGCTGGCTGGGGAAGACAAGCTTTCCACTCATCTTTCCCTGTAAAGCTGGACTACTTCTCTCAGCCTGATACAGACCACCTTCAGATGCGCTGGATCACATGCTTCATGCATGAACATACACAGATTTGTGTACATGTATATGTGCATTTACATACACAAAACTCCCAGACAGCACCTGCTGTGTTCTCAGAGCAGGTCATCCATTAAGGAAGCCCCAGTAGATTGTTTACAGCTTGTTAAGCCTGCTCAAAATCAGTTGATTCTAAACAGTGGTTGAGGTTTAGGGTTATTTATTGATATAGCATCTTTTTACAAGAGGACAACAGTCACAAAGCAGCTTTACAATAAATCCAGGGCCAAGACCCCAAATGAGTGGGCCACAGTGGCAAGAAAGACTCCCTCAGATCAAGAGGAAGAACTTCGAGAGGAACTTTACAGGAGAGACCAAAAACATACTTTACTTTCAATGTAAGTCAATGGAGCTAAAATATTTTCCAAGCTGTTTTGGAGCACTTCTATTGGTCCATTCATCCTGAAATTCTCACACAATGTAAACGACCATAGACATGCTCAAATGATGAAAACTAAAAATCGACAAAAATGGAGATACATGTTAAGTGGTAGGGTTAGAGATGGGGTTAGGACCAGAGTTTAGGTTTTGGGTACAGGTTGAGTTTAGGTTTAGTATTAGAAACATATCTGACCACAGCAAACGTATTCTCACAGTTTTTCAGACCATCTGAGAAGAGTTCAGGCAGCATTTCAGCATAGACTGGACGTATGGCTTTTTTAAGTTACGTTTGGCTTTGACTGAAATGTGATTAAAATAAATCAGTTTAGAAAATTGGAACTGAGGGTTCTAACTTGTAGAGCTGGCAGGAATAGTAAAGGAGGTGGAGCAGCCATATATGTTAAATCAAGTATTAATGTTTACTTATTAAAGCATATGTCCTTGCATAATCTGACCTTCCCTCCCTTGATGCTGTGATGAGAACTCATTAATTTAATCAGGATTTAATGGCCTCCCTCAGCAAGACCTCATACTCTCGGTAGCTTGGCTTTTTTGCTGTTTTTTGCTATCATTAAAAATAATTATTCATTATAAATCTTAGCTATGATTGATTATCTAATTTTCTAGACTAATATCAAGAATGCTTTTAATTGAGCACAGATCCTGTAACACACTCAGCATGTCAGCCTGGCTCTGAATGTCTGAATGTACCTCACACTCATCAGTGTCTTCACCTCATATATATATATATATATATATATACACACACACACACGCACACCTCACCTTCTCAGCCACTACCTTGCATTATTCCCTCCACCAGGAATCCAGTTCTGAGTTAATGGTTGTTACTTTGCATCCTGTTTGTGTAGCCTGGTATTTCTCTACTTACTTTTTTTAGAGTTATGTTTTTCTCTTATGTATATTTATTTATTTTGTTTCTGTTATAGCTTCCATATAGTTCACTAAAACCTCCAGCCTGCAGGATACTTGTGTGCCTTGTCTTACTTTAGTACCGTTAGCCTTGCCTTGTTTCATCTCCTGTAATTGATTCATTGTTCTGCCAATAAACCCCAAACTCTTATGGCACAATATCAGCTCAGTCTTCATCTTGCAGATCATATTTGAACACTTGATACTGTAGATCATTCTGTGCTGTTAGTAAAACTGTCCAGTATTGATCTTTTAAGTAGAGCTCAGTTTGTTGCTGTGGATGAGCTCTGGTGTTAATATTTAGATATATTTTTAAGGGAGTACCTCAGGGTTCTATTCTAGGTCCTTATTATTTACCTTATACCTAAATACCATTTGGGTGATTCTAAGATACACCTACATAGATATCATCTATACCAGGGCTTCCTCTGCAAATGTAGCAGTAACAGACCTACAACCTAGATGTAAAGTCAGAGACAGTAGCTCATCTGTTGCTGCACAGCTTGTGTTTCACTAGTGGTCACAGAATGTTGCCCACAGGACACTGTTGTCTGGATACTTTCGGTTGGTGGACTATTCTCAGTCCAGCAGTGATACTGCTGAGGTGTTTATAAACTCAAGCAGCACTGCTGAGAATGATCCACCTCCAAAATAATACCTGCTCTGTGGTGGTCCTGTGGGGGTCCTGATCATTGAAGAACAGGGTAATAAAGTATACAGAGAATCAGATGGACTACAGCCGGTAAGTGTAGCTTACAAGGAGGTGGTTTTAATGCTCTGTCTGATCAGTGAACTGTGGGTGAGCAGCTGAGAACCCCTGTGGTTGGGGTTCAGATCAAAGTTGTCTAAAAAGAGATCTTAAATGCAGGTTTAGCTTTGAATTTAAGGAGAACAGAAGACTGAATCTTTATGCCCCTTTTCTAAGTCCGTAGGGGTCCTGAAACTGCAATGTTGTTTTTTTTAAGGGTGGTGAGAAAAATAAGGTTCCAAAATGTGAGAAATGTGAGTGAGCAGAACTGATTGCAATTCAGTTACAATGTATTGCAAACAACAACACATACACAACACATACACTCTACAACAAACTGTGCACATCAGCACCCAGTTTAAAAGAACCACGCTGACGGCACGTATCTTTTAGGATGGACTTTAATGCTTTATTGTCTAATCATGTTCCAACACATCGGATCTGCAGATACTGACCTTCTACAAACATCTTACATAAACTGTGGAAAACACAGAGACACTCTTTCCGTTCTGCTTCTAAACTTTAAAACTTGTTAACATTCAGAACTAAACACTAAAGTTCAGTACACACATTCTGTATCTGAAACATTTATTTAATCTCTTATTACTAGTTTCAACTGATTAACCTACTATTAAATCAGCACAGGGATCAGTAACAAGAGCTGGGAGATCTAACAGGTTCCAGGTTGCAGCGTGGCTGAGCTTACATCATCCCTTTTGGAGATGCTCCTCAGATTCAGTGTGATGTTGGTAGGGAAGCCTTTTCTAACCAGATCTGTTTTAAGCTGCAAAAAAAAAACCCCAAAAAAACAAAAAAACGCAACACCATGACGTTAGAACTGCAGACTGCATTTAAGTAACTGCAATATCTACCAATTACTCCCAATTATTATATCTACCAATTACTCCCAATCATTATATCTACCAATTACTCCCAATTATTATATCTACCAATTACGCCCAATTATTATATCTACCAATTACTCCCAATTATTATATCTACCAATTACTCCCAATTTTTATATCTACCAATTACTCCCAATTATTATATCTACCAATTATGCCCAATTATTATATCTACCAATTACTCCCAATTACTATATCTACCAATTACTCCCAATTATTATATCTACCAATTACTCCCAATTATTATATCTACCAATTACTCCCAATTATTATATCTACCAATTACGCCCAATTATTATAGCTACCAATTACGCCCAATTACTATATCTACCAATTACGCCCAATTATTATATCTACCAATTATTCCCAATTTTTATATCTACCAATTACTCCCAATTACTATATCTACCAATTACTCCCAATTACTATATCTACCAATTACGCCCAATTACTATATCTACCAATTATGCCCAATTATTATATCTACCAATTACTCCCAATTTTTATATCTACCAATTACTCCCAATTACCATATCTACCAATTACTCCCAATTATTATATCTACCAATTACTCCCAATTACTATATCTACCAATTACTCTAAATTATTATAGTTACCAATTACGCCCAATTATTATATCTATCAATTTCTCACAATTATTATATCTACCAATTACTCACAATTAATATATCTACCAATTACTCACAATTACTATATCTACCAATTACTCCCAATTATTATAGCTACCAATTACACCCAATTATTATATCTACCAATTACTCACAAGTACTATATCTACCAATTACTCACAATTATTATACCTACCAATTACGCCCAATTATTATATCTACCAATTACTCCAAATTATTATATCTACCAATTACACCCAATTATTATACCTACCAATTACACCTGATAAGTAAATATCTATCCATTAATTCCCTTTTTGGTGTTGCTGCTATTAAGCTCTAAATGAGTTAATCATTTTCATGAATTGGCAAAATGTGTCACTTTCAACATGTGTTCTATGTTTTGTTGTGCATAAAATGTGGGTCTATGAGATTTGAAAATAACATTCTGTTTTTATTTATTTGCATTTTACTGGGGTTGTGTTATTCATATGGTCGCTGTCCAAAGAAAACCATGTATATTCATTTGTGTCCATTTTTATTTGTCTACATAATTCAAACCCGACCACTGTTGTTTACATTGAAAAATTCAGCGAATGGTCCAATAGAAATGCTCCAAAACAGCTTGGAAATCTTTCTGGTTCCATTTATATTGAAAGCTAAGAAGGTTTTTGTTCTCTCCTGTCAAGTTGCAGTTTTTGAAATTATCATCCCTGTTCAAAGGAAAAAAAGTATCTCTAAACTGCAACTTTACAGGATACAGCAAAAACCTTCTTAGCTTTCAATGTAAGTCAATGGAACCAGAATTTTGTTCAAGTGAACCATTCATCCTGCCAGTCCTCTCCAAAAGCTAATGTCCTTTACACAGCAGCTTTTCAGGGTTCCTTGATCTCTGGGTGATATCTAGCTTTGTGTGGTATCTCACTGTGTGTGGTGCCCCACTCGTGGGTCTGTGTGGTGTCACATGTGCCCAACTCTGTTTATGTCTTGCCTAGAGACATGCACATGCCCAAGACGGCTCTGTGCCCAAGACGCTTCTCCCGCATGGACACAAGGAGTGTAGAAGATCCTGAGCACTAGTTACACTACAACGCCCACCCACCCCAGGCACAACTCAACCAACACCGATAACATTGGCCTCAGCAACTATAGCAAATGTACTTCTTCATCCAGAAGTGTGGCACATCCTGGGAACTAATTTACATAGCCACACCTCTCAAGCTCCTCACAACCCTGAAGCCATCACTGTCACTCACCTGTTCCAAAAATATCTCATTGGTGGACGACAAGTCCTCTACTGAGGAGAGTCTCATTCTCAGTCCAGCAAGATGCTCTGCAGTGAAATGTTATCATTAACTTAATCACACTGTCGTGAAAGTGTGAAAAAAAATTAAGTTAGTGCAACAACTAAGGAATAATAAAATCAGGATACATACTTAACTCGATCTGGGCGTCGATTGGCGTCTTTACTGTCGAAATATCTTTAATACAAAACAACAATAAAAAAATAATTATTAAAACAAGTACATTTCTCATTTGAATGTTTAAAGACATGTTTGGAACCTAAGCTGATAGTTTAAAAGCCTTTATTTGATCAATAAGTGTATTTTAACCAGTAAGAACACCAGATCTGATTAGAACAGATGTAAATAATCATACATACAATACAAAGTAACATGAATATCTTATTGTGAGAGAAGTAGATCATATCTTGAGCTCCAGTTTGAAGAACAAATTTAGGTTCCAGATTTCTCCTGGACGCCCCAGACATTGTATGAATGTGTTTAGTTCCTTCAGCAGCAAATCTTGATTTAAGTTAATGAAGTACTGAGCAGTCAAAGCAGGTATTAGATGAGAACTGTAAATAATACTGGGTTGATTCCACAAGGAGAAGCTTGGAAAGGGTTAAAAATCCATTATCTTAAGCTTTATCCCGCTCGTCAGGGTCACAGGGCTGCTGGAGCCAATCCCAGCGTCATCGAGCGAAGGTGGGGTACACCATGGACAGGTCGCCAGTTCATCACATGGCCAACATTCACTCACGCACACGGGCAATTTAGCGAGACCAATTCACCTAACATGTATGTGTTTGGACTGTGAGAGGAAACCGGAGTACCTGTAGGAAACCACTCAAACACGGAGAGACCATACACACTCCACACAGAACCACCCGGACCAGGAAACCAACCCAGATCATCTTACTGTGAGGAGACAGTACTGACCACTACACCACCATACTGACCACTACACCACCATACTGACCACTACACCACCGTACTAACCACTACACCACCATACTAACCACTACACCACCATACTGACCACTACACCACCGTACTAACCACTACACCACCATACTGACCACTACACCACCTTACTAACACTACACCACCATACTAACCACTACACCACCGTACTAACCACTACACCACCGTACTAACCACTACACCACCGTACTGACCACTACACCACCGTACTAACCACTACACCACAGTACTAACCACTACACCACCATACTAACCACTACACCACCATACTGACCACTACACCACCATACTAACCACTACACCACCATACTGACCACTACACCACCGTACTAACCACTACACCACCGTACTAACCACTACACCACCATACTGACCACTACACCACCATACTGACCACTACACCACCATACTAACCACTACACCACCGTACTAACCACTACACCACCATACTAACCACTACACCACCATACTAACCACTACACCACCATACTGACCACTACACCACCATACTAACCACTACACCACCATACTAACCACTACATCACCATACTAACCACTACACCACCATACTAACCAGTACACCCCCATACTAACCACTACACCACCATACTAACCACTACACCACCGTACTAACCACTACACCACCGTACTGACCACTACACCACCGTACTAACCACTACACCACCATACTAACCACTACACCACCGTACTAACCACTACACCACCATACTAACCACTACACCACCATACTAACCACTACACCACCATACTGACCACTACACCACCATACTGACCACTACACCACCATACTAACCGCTACACCACCGTACTAACCACTACACCACCATACTAACCACTACACCACCATACTAACCACTACACCACCGTACTAACCACTACACCACCATACTAACCACTACACCACCATACACAGGCCCTCTGTTTATGGAGAAATTCACCCTCTGCTTCAAAATCCTAAATATTTTTTAGAATTTTGAAATGCAGATCGAGGTGGCTAAAGCAATGAGCCAGTATTATCTTAGTAATGGTTTAAGACATGTAGTGAAGTACAAACAGCCAATCTGTAGTTAACCCTTTGATGCACAACCTGAGTCTAAAGTGACTTTTATCTTCTATATCTTTGCAGTAAATGAACTTCATCATTCCATGTACTTGATTTTGATCATTAAAAATCCTGATTTCAGTTTTATTGTTTATTTTTTTTAAGTAAACCACTAGTTTAGTAGTGGTACATTTTCTTTAGGTGAAATTACTTAAACCTTATAGTTACTACTTATATATTATTATTCTTATATATTATTATAGCACTTCAACCTTTTGATGCACAACCTGGGCCAAATGTGATCCAACAGAGACTTTATTTTCTATAATAAATGAAATTAAATAATTTCATCACTCAGGCGTCCAATTCCTCAATTTTCCTCAAGTTCATTAGAAGGTGTTTGCTTGGCTTCTGCGTCAAAGGGTTCAAGTCTCAAGCTATTATTTGATAATGTTTTGAACAGATGTGATATTTAAACACAGTGTTAACACTGTAACACACTACTACACTGGAACACTCGCTTGCTGATAGGACAGTGAAGGAAAAATGTGTGTATAAAATGTTTTAAAGCATCACCTGCACAATATCCCAACACACATTGAAGCGGTGTGACGAACTCATAGACATAGTAATCTCCTTGGCAGGCTTTCACTCGAATAGGATAGGATTTAAAATAACAGCAGTCGCCGGCCCAGTTACCACAGATCTGGCGAGTCACTATTCCGTCCTGCCGCTGTGGATGACCGCCGTACAGCCAGAGAGTGGAGTGAGTACCACACAAGTAAATCTCTACACACGACTCCGGCATCTGGATGTCCAGCCCCTTATACATTAGCCGGTACCAGCCGACCCACGTAGCGTATACATCACACCTCCAGTTCACACTGTTGGAGTAGTTGGTGGCTCTCCAGGGGTCGTCCAGCACTGTGTAGCTATAGCACGGGTCAGTACTGCCAGGGACTGTCATGGAAACAGAAAAACAGTGTCACACAGTCAGCACAGATGTACAGTGATTAGTGAGCCAGTTTAAGGGAAGTCTTGACCAGTTTACCCCATTATAACAAAAACCATGAGTGCATGAGTGAGCCGTGAATGAATATGGATGAACAGAGTGCTGAATATGTCAAATATTTTCTGGTCAGAATCTTAAGAGAATTAAGAGAATATCACACAAAAAACCCAAATAAATCTTTCAGATGTCCTTCAGTGTTTTATAGGCACTCCTATCTAGAGCTGGGCGATAAAACGATAATGATAATTATCGCAAAATTACATCTTCGATGGAACTATAAAACGTAGTCGATAGAATTAAGTTCCGTCCATGTTTTGAGAGACAACACGAACAGCTAATGAGAATGAGAATAGCGCCGCCCCAAACCAATCAGGTTTTTCATGTTTGGTTGAAGCACACAGCACAGAGTGTAGGCGTAGCGGCAGCTTAACCCGCGTGCTAGTAATTTGGTTACTGCAGGCGTCACAGTCGAGCAGAGAGAATAAAATAAGAGTGACAGAAACATTAATGTGAGCGACACCATTCCTGAAGAACACACCTCAACGGACACAGTCCAAATCTCTGGGGGTGACCCAGAAGCACGAGGAAAACGCATGGCCTTTCTAGACTTGATGTATTAAACGGTACCTTAAACACCCGTGATCTAAAAGTCTACGCTCTGACTCGACTTTCACAACTTCAGATGCGTGTGAGTGATTGTTTGTAGCTGCTCCAGATAAATCCATGCTTTCTGCAGGCGTAGCCATATTTGTGACGCACCAACGAACGTTATGTTATGTTATGTTAAATACTCTTCATGAGTGTTCAGTGGCCCTTACTATATATATATATATATATATATATATATATATATATATATATATATATATATATATATATATGTGTGTGTGTGTGTGTGTAAAATTTGTTTGTTTGTATGTTGTGTATGTTCTATTGTATAGTATCTTCTGATAAAAAATAAACATAGTTAACAAAATTTTAATATCTTAACTTCTCAGTTGAAGTAAAAAGGCAATAGTAATTTGATTTATATCGTGATATATATCGATATCGACTTATGATCTACTTATGATCTACTCAGTGTTGACTGGTTGTTGAGCTGATCAGCTAATTTACCTGATTTTACTTGATAATTGAACACTAGACAATGTTATACAGTCCTATAACTGGAGCTGCAACACCGTCAGAAATATGATAGCAGTGTTAACACAAACGTTAAGTCGGCTGTACGAGATTTTAATCACAACAGTCACTTAAACAACCAGTAACAACTACAATCTCTAGAACTTCATGCATTAATAGCTGCAGTGCAAAACATTCATTGCAATAAATATGAATAAGAAACAATACTAAGAGGCATATACTGTAAAATGCATGTTATTTCTCTAATAATGAAGGTGGTATTAATTATTATATAGCACTGATATTTCTTCTATGTGTACAACAGAGATCATGAAAAAGTTCTAGACAGTGTTCTATGATGCAGTTTTGGAAGGAAACCCTTCCTATATTGTACATTTACGTCAGTATACGTCCGTCTCTGTCCTGTGTAAACACTGCTGCAGTTGTGTCAGCTTTTACAGCATTGCAAGAAGCAACACCTCTATAGGTAATCAAGCAAGACCCTCTCTCAACCTGGTATTTTTACAGCTGGCTAGACATACGGGCGTCGTAAGGATAATTAGTGCAGATAACACAAGGAAAAACACATAAACCTCTTACTATAAACAGGTGTATCCAGACTGTTAGTTCAGGTTATATGTGCAGTAATTTTAAAAAGATAATCAAAAAAAAAAAACCCAGATAATCAGAATCAAAGTGGAAAAATTACCAATCAAGGTTTTCACTTCTCCACCTGCAGAAGAAACAGAAGGAGGAAACAGTGTTTGTTATATAGGACGTCTGAAACAACAAAGCTAGTTTTTTATAACCTTCTTAAATTATAGATGTAACATTTTTTAGTTATTTACATTTACATTTTATTTATATTTATATCACTTCTTATGCGTATCATAATATTTATCTTTATTTCATAAATATTAATATTTCTATATGTATCCAGTATGTGAGAGTGTATCGTGATACAGTAACATCCTCTCACAGCAGCCCAGCTGTTCTGTTATAATAATCTAATAAAAGAAACAAACACTCACTCATCAGAATAAAGCAGGTGATGATGAAAAGTGAGCCGCTGCTCTGATGTGCTGACATGATGTTTGATGGACCAAGAAATCTACAAAGTTAGAAGTTTTAATATCAGTATCAGGCAGCAGTGATGAGTTATTCGTATTGTAGTATATTGTGTAGCTCCATATCTGACTGTACTGTTTAGCTGGACATAAAACCTGAGTGTTCAATAAATTAATTACAAAAAAAACATGTAAAAACAAGCAAATATATTTAAAGACTTGCACTATTTTTTAAATTAATAACTAGATGGTTAAGATGGTTTGAAATGCTTAGTTCTAGGTCTAAATTGCTCACAGTGTTGGTGAATGAAACCAGACAGCCACCTCTAAAAGCCCCCTCACAGCAATCGTTATGAATGCACTGTGTGATGCCGGACTTATCGTTCACACTTGTTTGGAGAAGATTTTAAATTCATCCATGTTGGAGAGATACATGCAGGATGTTTTGAAGCTAAGTCACTGTTTCATATAAACTAACTCAGAAGACGTGTGTACGTTCACTGGTGGTGTTGATAGTGAATAAAATGACTGTTGTGTTGCAGAAGCCCTGATTCCCATTACAAACACTGTAGAGACAAAGAGTCTCTACAATCAACCAATTTACACCAAATTTATTCTCCTGAAAATCATTCCAAATGAAACATGTTCTGATCGTTAGTCAGATTCTTGTGCGCATTGGCTTTGATTCTTGTGCGCATGAAAATCTAACAACTTGGTTTGAATCTTGCATTTCAAGGATTTGTTTACAAGTGAAACTTCCAAGACCTGAAATTTGACTAGCAATCATCTTTTCATCTGCGCAACGTCATTTTTACGATATGAAAATATTTAATAATATTTAATAAATAGAATGAACTTCATTTAAGATTCTAGACAATATGCTACAGTTTACAATCAGTTTTTTAACATAATTAAAAATGATGCTTTTAAATTCAGCTTAATATGTTTTGAATAATTCATATAAAGTAGTAAATAAAAGTAGAAATGTTAGATGATGATCAGAGCTGTAGCCCATCCTGAAAAAGAACATCTTATCAAGAAACTACTATAAATAGATACCTACAGTAGAAAAGAATTTAGCATTAATTACTTTAACCTGCTGTTGAGGTATTAAATAGAACAGCTGATAAAACATAATCTACCGTGTAGCACATTATTAAATCAATAACATGACAGTGAAGTGATTTTTACAAGTGAGTTTCTTTACTTTAGCAGAAACCTGTACAATAACTAAATGAACGCATCTCGTTATTCCAAAAGTAAATATTTTTTCTTAATCAAGAAAATAATTTGTTGTGATTTGATTTCATACCAGTTTCTGTAGAACAGAGTGAGTCTGAAGAAGTGAAGTTTCATCTCCGTGTGACACATCTAGGGTGGGACTGGTGTTTTTTTATTCTCCTGCTGATCTTCGCTCCTCCCAGAACCATCAACAACTCTGAGCTGTATGTGTTTCACCAGCCAATAGAACAACTTCATGTAAACACTGTAACGCCTGCTCAAAAAATGCTCTTTTATTGAACCGAGTAGAAAGACCATCAACTCACAGCTGGGAAGGTCACCTCAGGCCATACGGCACCTACTGATGGTGAAGACAAAACCAACACTACTATTAAAACACAACTAACAGGTAAACATACAAACAACAACATTATCTGAGAGGCTGGTTTGAGCAGGTGCAGCTTTGCATGCCATGCTGCTTGAGCTCCTCTTGAAGCACGTAGTCTGTGGTGGACACCACAACGCGTCCATTCACGTCTAGATTAGATCTACGAGAAATAATTCAGAAATTTAGAATATTTTTTTTTTGCAATGGTTTGGGTTTATCTGGTTTTGTTCATTGGCAATGATCTCAGGGTCTGTAGGACTTCATCTAGTAGCAATGAAGTTCTTCTGTGAAATAGATCCTGGCAATTGTGGAGAAATCTTCTGTGGACTCCTATCATCCATTCCTTCTTTCCAAACTTTGCTTGACCGCTTAGGATTTGACCACTGACATCTCTCAGTGCACCCACTTAAAGCTAACATTGCACAGAAGTGTCATCCCAAATTCCTCCCCTATCTTCTGGAAACCATTCCTAATATTTCTCCCCATGTTCAGTATCTTCACAGTTGTTGAATGCTGGTCCTTCTCCTTCCTGAAAGTTCTAAGTGACCATACTGAGTTCGACCCCAAAGGCACCTTTGACTTTTTATTAATTTTGTGTAACACCTGAAATCAGTTCCTGATGTTTTCCTGGAGGACATGTGGTACGTTCTTCAAATTTTCATATTTTTAAGTCTGTTGGTTTGATGGTCGTCTCAGATTCAGCTGAAGTTCCAGTGTTCCATGTTCCAGTCCACAGTTAAAAACCATGTCTTTACAGTTAAAATAGCTGTTTGGACTGCACCATACTCGTGGGCTTGAGGTTAGGGAACAGAAGGTTGCCAGTGCAAAAACTGACAGAACCGGACTGAAAGGCCCTTAAGCAAAGCAGCTGCTCCCTGGGTGCTATGGAAAGGCTCTGCCCACCACTCAAGGTATGCGTGCTTACTCCCTAGTAAGTGTGTGTTCACTACAGTGTGTGTTTGTTTCACTGTACAGGTTAAATGTGGAGATCAAGATCAATTATTGCTTTTAAGTTCTACTCCTGTTAAACAGATCAGTATGTTGTGACTGTTGTTGTCGCTGCTTAGTTTATAGATATTTCGATTATTTAAAACTGAGGTATAGTTTGTTGAGAGTTTCTACCATCCTTGGAGGTTTTGGTCCTCCTCGTGTGTCATGTGTTTATGTTGGAGTGCTTGTTAAAAATAAAAGCCTACTTTTCTCTTCTTCATCTGCGTTAATGTGACACTGGTGTCAGAAGTGGATCTGGCTACCAAGCTGGAAGAAGCCAGCCTGCGCATCAACAAACTCATAGGCAGACAGTGAAAGTGTAGCCCAAAGGAACGACGTGCCGAACACTACGCCTGCCCTCATCCTGAGAGATCCAGCCATCTGAGACGGAGATGTGCTTTCCCTCCTCTTTCCCTACAAACTGCTCCCCTACACAAACTAACACAAACCAAATTCAGATGCATTGTATCACATGCGTCACGCTTGAACATGCTTTAAACCCAGATTTGTAAATGTTTGTGTACATGTATATGTGCATTTACATACACAAAACTGGTCTCAGAACAGGTCATGCATGAACGAGGTCACTAAGGGCCACAGGGCACTCTCAGACCACAAACATGCAATGGGGTGAGTTGATTATCTATAGATGTTCAAATTGTTAAGTTTACTCTAATAGGGTCAGGTAAGGGTTAGGATTTGGAACAGGGTGAAGGCTGAGTTTATGGATTAAAGTAAAGGTGTATTTAGTGGATACTTAGCTGAGTGTAAGTTTTGGTATATTAAGTATTAAGTTTAGGTATATTAAGTATTAGGTTTAGTTATATGAAGTATTAAGAATCTACAGAGCATTTTAAGTGCAAGCTTTTTAGTGAAACAATTTGGTCACTATACCTGAAAGTGGACGAAACAGTAAAAGCATGTAAGTTGAAGTTTCATTTTTGCCAAATGTGCATAATTAGTGCAGAAAAAAATAAATAAATAAAATGTGTGCTAACATTTAAATCTTTACAATGTTACAAAACTTCTTGGTGTGCTTAGGAATGGCATATTTCACTAGACAAACTGATCTGATAATATATTTAGCCTCTAAGCTTTAAATCACATTTAAATTATGATTAAAACATATATCGTCGCTGTAATGCTCTCTTAACTGGACTTCCAAAAAAAAAAAAGACCATTAAACAGCTTCAGCTAATTCAGAATGCAGCCGCCAGAGTTCTCACTAGGAGCAAAAGAAGGGAACACATCACCCCCATTATTAAATCCTTACACTGGATACCAGTCTGTTACAGAATAGACTTCAAGGTCCTGTTACTGGTCTATAAATGTCTAAATAGTGTAGGACCAGCATATCTGTGTGATCTAGTACAGCGATATGAGCCGAGCAGATCTCTTAGATCGTTAGGAAGTAGTCCGTTAGTCCTTCCTAAGGTAAAGGCTAAACACGGGGAAGCAGCGTTTAGTTACTGTGCTGCTGTTAAATGGAATCAGTTGAGCGAGAGTATTAGAAGAGCCCCAACACTGGACACCTTTAAATCCAGACTGAAAACATTCCTGTTTGAGCAGCTCAGTTTAAAACTCTTACTGAACTGTTAGTTATTAATTTTAAACCTCTTTCGTCATTTATGTTTCATTTTCTTTCTTGTAAACATTTTTATCAGCACACAGTCCAACAGCACTTTTAAACCTTATTCTTATTTCCTACTTCTAGCTTGCCATAACCATCTGAGAGCTTTACACTCAAGAAAAACAGCCTCAGTGTATTTATTTCTTTTAACTGATGTTTTTTTTAAAGCTTTGTTTCTTATTTCTTTATTTCTGTAAAGCACTTTGAGTTGCCACTGTGTATGAAAGGTGCTATACAAATAAACTTGCCTTGCCTAAAGAGAAAAAAAATCTCCAAAATGGCAACTTTACAGGAGAAGCCAAAAACTGTCTTTACTTTCAGTGCAAGTCAACAAAACCAGAATTCCTTCCAAGCTATTTTGAAGTATTTTATTGGTCCATTCTTCATGATATTTTCCCACAATGTAAACAGCGGCTGCTGCTTTTAATTGATGTAGAAAAATAGAAATCAACAGAAACAGAGATGTTTTTCATTTGACAGTGATGATATACAGTATATTTTAATTTTTTGGGATAATCTATAAAGTCATTGTAATGCTGTCAGTTCTTAATTTGAAGAATCTGAGATTCTTTTCTGAGAATCTGTTCTAATAAAAGAATGCAAAGAAAAGAATATTAGAATGTATAATAATTATAAATATAAATTCTAGTTAAGTAAGGTATCAATTAATTTCTGAGACATGACCACCTTCCCACTGGAAAAATGTCCCCCAATCCAATATGGTGGCCCTGTTCGACACAGCATAAAAGATAAGCCCCCTCACCTATTCCTTGCTGGGGTATTCAGATACATCATGTTCCATTTCATATATATATATATATATATATATATATATATATATATATATATATATATATATATATATATATATATATATATATATATATATATATATGTGTGTGTGTGTGTGTGTGACACTTGCCCAATGCAGTAGGAGGCAAATAGAGCAGTGTTAATACAACCAATTGATTTAAATCAGCTTCAGCATTTAATCACAAATGTTCAATTATTAAGACAATGGCACTGACAGGGCCCAAAGCCAGGCCAACTTAGTAAAACCAGCTCATATACCAAACATATTACCAAAATGCTGTTTCAAAAGCCTAAAACAGTGACAGACTAGACTTGTGATAAAAAAACAAGAAACAAACAAACAAATAAACATTAACAATACAAACAGGAAACACACATCTAGACTACAATTACCTTTAATACTAAAACATAACTCCACATACCATAAACCATAAGGCAAATATATACTGCTGCTTTTCCCGTGTGCTCTTAAATAGCACACCACAATTCAGCACCTACAAGGCTGCATTTAAAACAATACAACATTAACCACCAAAATCACCAAAATAACCCTCAATACCAAATCTACACATAAAACGTAAAACGCATTCGCGTTAAACTATATTACTGGGACTTCGATCACAATGTTGAGACCAAATGATTGTAAAAAAAGTTTGGCAAAATCACAAAGGACCAAATTTCATTACTTTATAACCACCATCATGGTATCCCCGGAACCACGCGCTCTCCAGTCGCTGAGCACGGAGCTGTTTCGGCAGATCTTCGCCCTCGTGAGGAGACAGGAGCAGCTCATCCGGCAGAAGACGCAGCTCGAGTTCTCCCTGGAGGCCTCACTGGCGGCGATCGCACCGGCTTCGTCCCGCCGCATCCCAGCCGTCGCCAGCTCCACGCCAGCCCCACCGCCACACGGAGTCTGGGAGCGGCAACGCCGAAGGCCCAGCAGGCCCTCACCGCCACCCCAGCCCATCTTCACCTCCTTCAACCGTTTCTCGGTCCTCAGCTCACCGCGCACACCGGCGTCTCGGACCCCGTCGCACGCCCCAGAGCCGCAGGCCTCGGCTCCCGCACCCCAGCACGTCGAACCTCAGCTCGCGCACCAGCGTCTCAGCCCTCCGGACAGGTATTTGTTATCGGTAGCTCTATAGTCCGCCACGTTAAATTACCCCGCGCCAGCGTGTCGTGTTTTCCAGGATCTCGTGTCCTAGACATCGCCAGGCGTCTACCCTCGGCCCTCAGACGCAACGCCTTCGAGACCGTGGTCATCCACGTCGGGACCAACGACATCTCGGCCCGGCGTAGCGAGGTCCTGAAGGAGCACTACCGTTCGCTGCTGGACACCGCGAAAAAGGCGACCGATGCCAGGATCGTCATCTTCGGCCCCCTGCCCACCTACAGGAGAGGATCAGAGCGGTTCAGCAGGCTCTTCGCGCTGCAGTCCTGGCTCCGTGGTTGGTGTGCTATCGACGGTCTCGGCTTCGTTCTGGGAGGAGCCAACGCTGTACCGGAGGGATGGCCTGCACCCCAGCCATCGCGGAGCGTTCGTCCTCTCACGGAACATCGAGAGGGCTGACTGCACAACGGAGGCCACTTAAGTAGCGACGGTAAACAGTCATTACCTAGATATAGTAATAGTGAGACTATAACTGTTACCGACAGAGAGTCGTTACCCAGATACAGATATATCGAGACTGTGTCATTGCCCCGAATTAAACACAGACTCAGAAATTCTCGAACAGCTTGTCCAGATAACCTAATTAATATAAAAATATCAGACCCAGTATCTAGCTGCAGCATCTCTCAACTAAAATTTGGTTTGTTCAACATAAGATCCCTCAACTCTAAGGCTCTTATTGTAAATGATACAATAACGTATCAAAAATTTGATGTGTTATGTCTCGTAGAAATATGGGTTAAACCTGAGGAATATTTGGCATTAAATGAAGCCACTCCTATAGGTTATAATTATGTACACAACCCCAGACTGTCCGGTAAAGGAGGGGGTATATGTGTCATTCTTAAAAATTCATTAGACATCACTAAGAAACACAATCTCACTTTCAATTCTTTTGAGTGTCTTTACATAAACATCACCAACTCGACCACTAACAGAAGTGTAGTCACACTAATCAGCATTTATAGACCACCAGGACCTTATTCAGAGTTTTTAAAAGAATTCAGTGACTTTGTTACAGATCTTAGACTCTGTAGGTCTCACTCAGAATGTAAGAGGGCCTACACATTCCTGTAATCACACACTAGATCTAGTTTTGACTTTAGGTGTTGATATACATAATCTTACTGTTCTTCCACAGACTTCAGTAGTTTCAGATCACTACCTAATTTCATATGAATTGAGTCTTAGTAAAAATGTATGTACATCACCCGTTATTGCATGAAATGTTCGTTAATGCCAAATACATCTCAGAACTTTATTGAAACTCTTCCAGATTTATCAACTTTAGCTTCTTTAGACCCAACAGAGCTAGACAGACTAACTGACTGCTTAGAAAATAGGACAGCCTTAGCAGGTATATATATCCAGATTAAATAAGATAGAAGATTGTGTAAGAGATATTAGACTTTGGGTGCTGCAGAACTTCCTTCTTTTGAACCCTGACAAAACAGAAGTTCTCCTCCTCGGCCCGAAGGCTGCTCGGACTGAATGTTTAGATGTTAAATGTTGCTGACCTCTCTGTAGTTCCTGGTTCAGTAGCCAAAAATCTTGGTGTAACAATTGACTCAGATCTGACATTTAATCAACACATAGGTAATATTACAAGAACAGCGTTTCTTCACCTACGAAACATTTCAAAGTTAAGAAATGCGTTATCTGTGTCTGATGCTGAAAAGTTGCATGCCTTTATAACCTCAAGGCTAGATTACTGTAATGCATTATTGTCAGGATGCTCCAGCAGGAACCTGAATAAACTTCAGTTGGTTCAGAACGCTGCAGCTAGAGTACTAACTAAAACCAGAACATTCCATCATCAGTCCAGTTTTATCAGCGCTACACTGGCTTCCTGTTAAATTCCGTATCGACTATAAAATTCTTTTACTGATGTATAAAACCCTGCACGGTCTCACACCGGAGTACCTGCAAGATCTAATTTCCTATTATGAACCGCCACGTTCACTCAGATCACAGGATGCTGGTTTTCTAATAGTTCCAAAAATTCAGAAGACTACAGTGGGGGGAAGAGCTTTTTCCTACAAAGCCCCCAAACTGTGGAATAATCTTCCAGTTAATGTTCGGGACTCTGACACAGTCTCAAGCTTTAAGTCCAGACTAAAAACATACTTGTTCAGTTTAGCTTTTGGTGACTGAGCTATGCTTCTCATCCACTGTATTACTCCAAACCTGAACTAACCTTGTTTTTCTTTCTTCTCTTTCTGAGGTAATAACCGCCCACCTGTCCTGCCGAATACTGTTGAAGGACTGACCACCAGTACCCCCTTGTTACCTTATAACCTCTTCATCTATGTCATCGGCTGCACCTCGATTGCATTACTGTATGTGTGCAGCTTCTCTCCTTTTAGTTCATTTTGTTTATAATCAGATCTGTCAGAGTCACCAGCTGCACTCTAAACACTCCATATCCTCTGTACTAACCCAAACCAGAACTAACTCAGTCTCTGTACTAACCTAAACCAGAACTAACTCTGTACTAACCCAAACCAGATCTAACTCTGTCTCTGTACTAACCTAAACCAGAACTAACTCTGTCTCTGTACTAACCCAAACCAGAACTAACTCAGTCTCTGTACTA
The DNA here is from genome assembly GCA_021613375.1 of Megaleporinus macrocephalus. NCBI lineage: Eukaryota > Metazoa > Chordata > Actinopteri > Characiformes > Anostomidae > Megaleporinus > Megaleporinus macrocephalus. The sequence continues at coordinate 8,312,226 of CM038704.1, read as the reverse complement.
ACCCAAACCAGAACTAACTCTGTCTCTGTACTAACCCAAACCAGAACTAACTCTGTCTCTGTACTAACCTAAACCAGAACTAACTCTGTCTCTGTACTAACCCAAACCAGACCTAACTCTGTCTCTGTACTAACCTAAACCAGAACTAACTCAGTCTCTGTACTAACCCAAACCAGAACTAACTCTGTCTCTGTACTAACCTAAACCAGAACTAACTCTATTTCTGTAATAACCCAAACCAGAACTAACTCAGTCTCTGTACTAACCCAAACCAGAACAAACTCTGTCTCTGTACTAACCTAAACCAGAACTAACTCTGTCTCTGTACTAACCCAAACCAGAACTAACTCTGTTTTTCTCTCTCTCTGAGGTAATAACCGCCCACCTGTCCTGTCGAATGCTGTTGGAGGTCCGACTGTCAGGGCCTCCTTGTCACCTGGCACCAACCAGCTCTTCTCTCTCTGCTACACCTCGACTCCTCTGTACTAACCCAAACCAGAACTAACTTTGTTTTTCTCCTCTCTCTCTTTCTCTCTCTCTGAGGTAATAACCGCCCACCTGTCCCGCCGAATACTGTAAAGGATTGACCACCAGGGCCCCCACACACAAACATTTGAATCTTTAATGTTACAAACTCACTGCCTACAATAATTCATATATTGTGGTCTGCTTAGCAATGGCACATTTCACTAGACACACTGCTCTGACATCACTTTAAGTTATGTTTAAGTTATAATTATAAAACATACAAATAAGAGATTTCATGTAATGCAAGGGGGAAATAAAACCAAGCAACCCAGTTTGCCAGTGGACAATAAAAACTGGTACAATGATAGAAACACATCCAGAGTGGTGGCCAGCCCTATTCATAGCACCCAGGGAGCAGTTGGGGGGTAGGGGCCTTGCTTCATTGGTCATGTTCTGGTCAGAAGGCTGGTTCCCGAACCTCCAGCCCACGACTGCCAGGTTAAATCAGCTGTGTTCAATCACTCAGAACACAAACATGTACACAATGTGGAGACGCCATGACTGGGAGCACCTGAGTTATTCCACAATACAGTACAAGACAAACATACAAACAAAACAACCCCTCGCAGTGTCCCCCCACCCCAGACTCCACTTGGACTTGCCTGGTCTGGATTGGTTCACTCCAGCTCCACTTGGCTCCGCCCACTGATAATCACACACCTGCAGCTTTTTCCTGAACTCAAACATGTATGCACCACCTTTGTTTCTGTGTGCTCGCTGTGAGGTCTTGTATTTTATTTTTTCATGCTGCTCACTTGTCCTCGAGGTACAGACTGGCTGTTGGGGGACATGCAGGTTTATTCTGTTGTCGTGTACAGACACGCATGTGTAATACAGTATTTTGTATTGTTGGATTATTTCTTCTAGCAGATCTATTGCCATTCTATTGGTGTGGCCAACAGTTATTTTCTTTACCCTGGAGCTGGATTAGCACACCCACTTTCAGACCTATAGTGGATCACAGGTTTAAGGTGAGTGTGTCTTATTAACTTTAATACATTACTGCTTCTGAACATTGTTTAGATATTTAGTTCATTTGGATTCATTTGGAGTTCCTGCCTGTATATTTTCTTTAGTAAGCATTAATCAGCTCATTAGATCATTTAAATACAGTGGGTTAAAACTATCACTGCAAGCGTATCATCGCTGTCCAAAGAAAAACATGTCTCCATTTTTGTCCATTTTCCTTTCCTACATCATTTCAATGCAACAGATGTCGGTGACATTGTGTGAGTGACAGTGATGATTTAATTCTAATTTAATTCTTAATTTCGTCCCATGTGGTTGTTCTATCTGGCTAAATTGTCACCTTTAGGTTCAGATGCTAGCTGGCATTACTTGCAGAGCTAGTCAGCTAGCTAGCTAGCAACACATATGATAGTGTAGGTACCCCAATTATCAGCCAACTCAAAACGAAGCCTTGGAAATCTACACTAACTACAAAAAATACAAGCACTCACTCAAATAAATGTCCTTTATGAAAGACATGTGTCCAATACAATGTTTAAGTGCTAGAATGATTTTCCAGGATTTCCTTAGCTTAACAAAAACAGTGTATAGGACTGTTTGAAGAACAAAGTTAGGTTCCAGATTTCTCCTGGACGCCCCAGACATTGTATGAATGTATTCAGTTCCTTCAGCAGCAATCTTGATTTAGCTTAATGAAGTACTGCAATAATAAAATTGCAATAATAGTGTGCAATACCTCCCCAGTTAGATGTTTCTTTTTCTTTATTTTGTACATTGAATTTCTTAATTTATATTCCTTTCATATGTTTCTTGTGTGTTTATTGTGGTAATGCTACTGGAATCTTAATTTTCCTGAGGGAAGCCTCCCAAAGGGATCACTAAAGATCTATCTATCTATCTATCTATCCATCTATCCACCTATCTATCTATCAAGCAGTCAAAGCAGATATTAGATGAGAACTGTAAATAATACTGGGTTGTTTCCACAAGAAGAAGCTTGGAAAGCACTACTTGCTGTATTAATACGTAAAAAAAATAATGTGTTTTGCTGAGGAAATAAAAGCTTCCTGTCTGAAAGAAAACAGCTTTGTAAATATAATAATGTCCCTAAGTGCCTAACATACATGCCTGTACACTAACACGCAAACACAGAAATAGCTCTATAGCTGTAGTATTGTTCAACCACTAGTCAGGGAACCAGGAAAACAGTGGAAACTGTGTCAGAGGCGAGGTGCTGCCACTTGCTTCACTTACTCCTGTCCATTTTAAAAGTGGCCCCCTCGGTGGTGACCCATCTTACAGGTGTGGAGGTCAGTATTTGAGAGGACAAACACAATACACAGAAATAAATCGCAAGCTTTGGAAAAGCAGGCGATCTTCAAGACTGTTGATTAATTGTGTGCTGATTAATTAAACATTTACTTATTATTATTATTATTATTATTATTATTATTATTATATGCCCCCCCCCCAACTATTTTCCAGTAAGTGAGTTTTAAAAACTATGTGCCCACTTAATTCAGTCTGTGAATTAGTCACTAGTGAGGTTAGAGTTTCGTTCCAGTGTTTCACTCCAGGAGGCAATGAAAGAGTGGGCTCAATTTTAAAAACCTTGTCACTCCCCCAAAATGACTGGAATGGCAATGAAAGTCCACAGTTTACTTCTAGTGCAGAGCTTTGTTCTATGTTCAATGCTCCATTGCAGCCAGCCCAAATGTGTTGTGTCTTGAGGTCTATAACATTATATCACTGTCTACTCTCACTTTTCCCAGTATCCCCATCTCACCCTGTTATTGTTGGGACCAATTATTTCCAAACAATTTGGCTAAGGCATCAAACACAGATCTCATCCAAACCAGGTCTCCGATAACTGTAGACATGTCTTTGTGATGGCAGTCGTGGGCTGGAGGTAAGGGATCGGGTCTTGTAGGTTGCGGGTTCGGTCTCCTGAACCAACAGGATGTGATTGAGGAGCCTTTAAGCAAAGCACCTAACCTCTAACTGCTCCATGAAAGTTGTGGATAGGGCTGCCCACCACTCAAGTGTGCTCACTGCCCCCTAGTGTGTGTGTGTGTGTGTGTGTGTGTGTGTGTGTATCACAGGTGCGTTGAATGCAGAGGTCAAATTCCACTGTTCAAACACAAGTGACAAATAGTTATAATTTTTGACTATGATATCATATGGTTATACCTCAGGGCCGTTTGTCCACATCAAAACCACGTCTAAGAGACAGAGGTGCTATTGCAGAGCATGCGAGTACACCATGTCATCAATGTAACAAACTTTCCCCCAGCATTTGTTCTATCAACTGGTGGAAATTGTTGCCAGCGTTCTTGAGACCAATGGGAATAACCTTAAAATGATATAATTAATCAGTCCAAATCGGATTGAGACTTGATGGTGATATATCCTTCTTTGGTTCTTTCTTACCTGTAGCCATATAAAATCAATTTTGCTCCCATGTTGGCCCATCTTAGTGCAGTTCTTGATTTTTGCCAGGAACTTTTTTTAGCACAGTGTATTTACTCATGTGAAACTAAAGGGGGTCCCCATCTCCATCAGTCCAGAACCTGACAAGGCAAGCATGGTCTACCTGCTAACCTTCTGTGCTAGTAAACCTCAAAAGACACTTGGCTGCTTCACTTTCTTTCTCTGGCCATCAGCATGGACCATGTATTTAGAGCTCCCATATGCTTGTCATGTCATGATGTCATGAAGGCCTTCTGGTTGGTGGGTGGTGTGCAAATAAATGACTCCACCAGCAGCAACTTGGACAGCTTGTTCTCTTCCCTGTCTCTCTAGAACATGGGTTGCCCCTGGACTGGGCTCTTCATCTTATTTAGATTTCTTCGTCCAGGCACTTGGGGAACAAGGGAAGTAGTGTCCATACTTTTCACCCTTGCCCTTGCACTGAGAGCTGTCCTTCTCAGGCCGAGCCCTAGGCCACAGAATTCCCAGCATTGCTGTGTCTGTAGATAAGAGGAAGAGTTGAGCTCATCAAGTAGTGGAGACATCTGCTGGGCCTAGTTCACACTAGTGCTCACGATGGTTTCCTGGGGCTAATCCAGTGTGAAAAGCTCTAGCCATCCATCAAGGAGTCTCTTTCTGTAATAGTAAATTGGCAAGTGTGCAATGGATAAAGACTGTTATTTTTACATATATATATATATATATATATATATATATATATATATATATATATATATATATATATATATATATATATATATATATATAAAATATGCAGTACAGTAGCATAGACCCTAGGCAGCATTGGCAGAGACTGCTTGTAAGTTAACAGATACTTTTGAATAACATTCTGCCGTTTAAACATCCTCATATAAAGGGGTTGGATCCTCCAGATGCCAATCAGATTGAAAAAGCAATTTAGATAACCTTCTAAAGCACTTATCGTCGCTGTCTAATAATAAAAAAAAAAAACAAGAATCTCCCAAATAGTAACTTTATAAAAAAGGCCAAAAATTATCTATCTACACTTTCAATGTAAGTCAATGGAACCAGATTTTTTCCCAATTGATTTTGAAGCATTTCTATTGGTGCATTCATCATGAAATGTTTACATAATGTAAATGGCAGCTTTCCGGTTCAAATGATGTAGAAAACTGAAAATCAACAAAAATGGAGATGCATGTTTTGCATAGGACAGCAACATTATGCTTCCGAGCCTATCCCAGCAATCACTGGACAGAAGGCAGGAAACACCCTGGACAGGCTGCCAGTAAATCACAGGGTAGACATACACTCATACCCAAAAGAAACCCATAAACTCATATATTTAAATGTATAAAACCTTTTCATTTGTTTTACAGACTGAAGTGTTATGTAGCTAGTTTGTAACCAAACATGGAAATAAAAGCATAAAAAGAGCTAAAATTAATAATGAAAGCCACACCGATGTTCCTGTGTGTTTTCACGTATGGTCAGTGGTTACAGAACATTGTAACAGTAAGAATTTGGGTAATTCTGTGACTGCCCCAGCTGCAGCTTGACGTGACTGCATAGTGCTTTCTCTTTGATGAATGCAGTAATTGAAAGTAGAGATGGAAGGATCGATCGGCTATGTATCGGTATCGGCAGATTTTTAATCAAAATATGCGATCGGTGATTGGCCGATATTTCTCCAATTTAGAGCCAATCCCGAGAGCCAATTGATGGCGTTAAACAAATGAGCTAGAGTTTCATCCAGGAAGAGGAGAACCCCCTCCGGCCAGCTCCCTGCAATTCCTATCTGAACCACTAGGTGGAAATACACAAACTGACTTGCCGGCCTCGCGAAAAAGGAAGCACGGATAGAAAGCATGTCTGTCTGGCAGTGTTTTACCGTATGTGACACAGACTCATCCAGGACGTTTTTAAAATGTGTAATATCAGCGTGTCTCGTGGGAACCAAGACAAAGATATTTAATTCTATTAATCTGATACAGCACTGCACACAACTGAATACAGTGAGTATCAGCAAACAGCAGAGCTAGCACACACAGCTAACACAAAACAAACAACCCAGAACAGATAATAACCCAGTGCAGACCAGATCTGACCGGTATGAACAGAACAGCAGCAGCAATTCAAAATCTAAATTTAATGATTACAGATTTAGTTTAAAATAACAGAGTCTGTGTTTAATGACTGCAGTTTTTACTGTATTTATTTAATTAGCTTTTTTAGTTTTAAATTAAGTGTCTATGTTTAATGATTGCAGTATTGGGGATATTTGTTTGATTTACTTTGTTTATTTACTGGTAATTTAGTTAAAAATTTTATGCTGTTTCATATGAGCTCGTTAAAAATGGTAATAAAACCTGTTTAGATCATGTTTCATGACTTGCTTGCGCTAATAACTACATGTAGCCCTGCCGTGTCGTATACCCCTCCCCTCAAACACTATCGCCTATCGGCCGATCGTGCTAAAAGGTGATTGGCGATCAGAATCAGTCTCAAAAACGCTGATTGGTCCATCTCTAATTAAAAGTGCAGTTAAGTAAAGGTTGTGATTGTAAATAGTTCAATTTCATTTCACAACAAAACTACAACTGTACCAATAAACCTGCTAATAAAATCCCCCACAGTGTCCTGCAAATGTCAAATCCCCAACTAACTTTGCTGCTTGGTTTGATGGCACCTTTCCCAGAGCCCTGTGCAGATTACAGCGGCACCACTGTGCATAACGTCCCAAATGATGAAAATTCAGGGAGCAGTGCTTGTTAGAAAAGAGTGTTTTCCATTTAGAGTTTTGAGAACCTGTCAGAGTTTCGTTGGGAGCTGGAGGCGGCACAAATTTGATGGAGGCAGCTGCCTTATAATTCTCTATGGAAGAAAAACTCTAATTTAACTGTGCAAATTAATCCTCCTTATGAGATAGACGGAACCTCTCAGCCTCAGACTGGCGTCATCATGCCTAATATATTTTCCCACATAACCATTTGAATTCTTTTGGTGTCTTAAAAGCCTTGACTCAAATTAATACTTAAAAAAATCTGTTGTTCAGATGGCTTAGATCAGGGCTCGGCAACTTTAATCTTTTTCTACTGCCCTCTTCTGGCTCCACAGGGAAATTAGATTTTTAGGTAAAAGTCCGATTTCCCTTGCAGTAAAATAACGCGGTGTGGTAAACGAAAGCTTTGTTAAGCATTTTGACGCACCATGAAGTTGGACTCTTATTTGAATTTCTCGTTCCACCTTAAATGGTGAAGTCAAATTTTTTAAAGGTGGAATGAGAAATTCAAATAAGAAGCCAACTCCTCCTAATATATGAGCACGCACCAGACGGTTATGGTATGGTCGTGCAGAGCTGATTTTTTTTTTTAAGCAAGATTTGGATTACAGATCTCAGTATGGCAAAAACTGTGCGCCATGATTGGTGTGCTATCAGCAAATGACCAAAAATAAATGAGTCTGCTTTCAGTTAAATTTTCATGTACATATTAGTAAAATACTGAACACAATTATACTTAAACTTGGCACAATTATACTTAAACTTACTAACAAGTATACAGAAAAAACATGTACCACATGTATTTGGCTATTACTTGTGTCGTACATACTTTGAACATTTTAATTAAGTATTCTTGCCCTGTTCAACAAGGCACCCTGTACAATATTTGTTTGAGAATTTTGATTTATAATTTTTTTAAAGAAGACAAATCTCTTCTTAATCCTGAATATGTCTTCCATCCATCCATTATCTTCCGCTTTATCCCACTAGTCGGGGTTGGGGACTGGAGCCAATCCCAGCATCATCGAGTCCCAGTCCAATGCATGGCCAACACACACTCACACAAACTCACACCTACAAACAATTTAGAGTGACTGATCAACCTGACATGTATGGTTTGGAATAATTTGGATGGGTGAGTGAATACTTTTGGCAATCTAGTGTATATATCTGTGTGATGAGCAGCTTAGAAGATTAATAAATGTGCTAGTAAACTAACAGTAGACCTATATGTTCACTTTCAGGGTAGTTGCAGAAAAGATCTAAACTAGTTGTTTACTTGAAGTTTACTACTTTTACAAGTACAGTTGAAATAAACTCATTTAAAAGTGTACGTTAGTCCCAGTATTTAAGTATTTAAACAGAGCATTTACAGGTAAACTACTAGCACAAAGACATTAGTATACTTAGTACATAAAATATACTTCAGAAATATACTTCAACTTAAGTTTACTTAATAAAATAAATTTTAAGTCTACTTATTTTTGGTAAGTGTCTGCCCACTGGTGAGTGAAACAACCTCTGGTGTGAAGTGTTGAGTGAAACTGAATCATTGGAACTTTTGCAACATAAATTTAAAATTTTATTATATATTTGTATTCTATAATAGGACATTAGCACACACTGAGACGTATTTACAGCTAAGGTGTTAAAACGTTACACCAATAAAATGGGCATAAAATGTTGTGGCTCCCAAGATGGTTTGATGTTAGTTGAACAAAATGTCTCCAGATGACGACCCGCGGCGAAGACACATGTCCTTTGAGGATGGTTGTTGTTTTTGCTAAACCTTTAAAAAGCATTTTGAATATGACCTTAGACTTGTTACACAATGCTGAAGCTAGCTATGTGTTTCTACATACACTAGTGTTTACAGTTCAGTTACAATGTTTTGCAAACTCTGCATCCTCTACAATATACAGGCTGCCTGTATTTCTTAGGACATGATTTAAGCTTGTTTATTTAGGTTGAAGCTCTAAATAGCCTTAAAGCATCTGCAGACCTCAAAAAAATGCTTGTGGGTGTTTTAACATGTGCTCTCAGACCTGTTTATACTGAACTTTTCCTATTATATTCCATACAATCCAGAAAACCTGTATTACCCTTTAACTTACTATTGAATATTGTTCAGCACAGGGTTCGGTAATGAGAGCTAAAAGGTTTAACAGGTTCCTGGTGGTTTTACGTCAATCTGTTTTGAGATGTTCTTCAGACGAAGTGTGGTGTTGGTAGAGAGGCCTTTTCTAACCAGTTCTTCTTTAAGCTGTAACCAAAAAAAACCACACCTCTGAATGAGAGATTGATTATGGAAATCATAACCGACTGTATTTAATTAACTGCAATAACTGACATTTATTTTGACAGGTAGCTCAGTAATATGTGTTGGCTTTTTTAAAAATAAGCAGAGCTTTTTTAGAGAACTTAGAAATATGATGCATATCGTGGCAGTCCTAAGAAAATATCCATTTTTATTTTTCTACATCATTTGAACACGACAGCTCCTGTTTACACTGTCTTAAAGGTTTATGATGGATGAACCAATAAAAATGCTCCGAAATAGCTTGGAAAATATTCAAAGTCCATTAACTTACATTAAAAGTGAGGAAGGTTTTTGGCCTCTCCTGTAAAGTTGCTATTTTGTAGATAAATGTTTTTCTTTGGACAGGGATGATATACAAGTATGTATCCTTCATATACGAATACATACACCCATCAGCCACTTCAATAGGTACACCTTCTTGTATCTATACTCACTGTCCACTGCATCAGCTCCTCTGACCATATAGGAGCTACACTTACAGACTGTAGTTCATCTGATTCTCTGTTTATTTTATTACCTTGTTCTTTAATGTTCAGGACCCCCACAAGACCACCACAGAGCAGGTATTAGTTACATAAAGTCTTAATTAGCCAAAGACTAAGTTCAAGATGTTCTTAGATTTTAGCATTTCAGTTAAACGCCAAGTTTAAGAGGCATATTTCTAAGTGGAAGCCAGTAAGAGGCCATTACAGTGAACAACTCTGAGCTTTGCAGCGATCGACTCTGAGCGTTAGTGATCAACTCTGCTGTAACAAACACATTAATGAGTTTCTCTGCCTCGCTATGAGTTAGAAATGGCTGAACTTTGAATATTTCTCAAACGCTTGTAAGCTACTTTAGTCCGCATTTACATGCGGGTTACCGTGGGATTCAACAGAGCTCAGAGTCTGAGATCACACCCAACTTTACTACTTCAAGTTTAATATTAGACGGAGTTTCAGTACAGAGAATCTGTATTTCAATGCCAGACATGCCTGCCTGACTGTATCAGACTACCAGCACCCGCCCAAAGCATTGCTTTGAGGCTATTGGTCAGAGCTGTGCCACAGTCTTCTTCACTGCCTGCCTTTGAGTTCATTGATGCAACTGCATGAATCACCCCATCCTTCTTCTGACACCCGTGTAGCATCAGCATCAGAAGATGACACTGACCACATTGCCCGTGCAGGGCACAGGGCCCTTTGCCTGGCCACGCCCCTCATGGCAGAAGATGAAAGATCATCTGAAATAACTGCATATAGCATAACTGAATAAAATATTATTGGGTTGCTTTTAATTACAGTTACTGTCATTTACCTGTTTTAAAAATATCTCGCTGGTGGACGACAGCGCGAAGTCCTCAGCAGAGGAGAGCCTCATTTTTAGTCCAGCCAGGTGCTCTTAGGAAAGATAGAGAAATGTTGTTATTATTATTGTTGAAATATATAAAAATGTAACTGCAAAATCAGGATAACTTACTTGGCTGGGAGTCGACTGGTGGCTTTAATGTTGTAATATCTTTCAGATGAAACAGTAAAAGCAAAGTCATTATTAAATCAATGTGACTGACAAAAAAACAATGACATATATATACACACACACATATACACACACACACATACACACACACACACACACACGAAGGGGCCTGGAGCCAATCCCAGCATCGTAGGGTGAGGGTGGGGTACACCATGGCCATCACACACTCACAGCTACGAGCAGTTTAGAGTGAGTGATCAACCTAACATGTATGTGTTTGGACTGTGGGAGGAAACCGGAGTACCCGGAGGAAACCCACTCAAGCACGGAGAGACCATACACACTCTACACAGAACCACCCGGACCGGGAATCCAACCCAGATCATCTGCTGCTAACCACTACACCACCGTGCCACCCATTCCAAGTGACTTTGGAGCATTTCTATTGGTGCATTCATCCTGAATATTTCAAGGAATATTCAAGTGTTGTGTTCAAATAATATAGAAAAATGAAAATCTACAGAAATGGAGATGCATTATTTTCCACAGACAGCGGTGATCTATAGAATGCCAGTATAGAATTAAAATATTACCCAAATGTACATTGTGTAGATAATCTTTAAAAAATGAAAGAAAAGAAACGTTCAGTCTGCGCTGGGTGGTATAATGTTAACAAGATTAACAGTAGTTATAAACTTTGTTATATATACTATTAGCATGCTGAAATGATTTGGGTTCTCTAAGCTAGCTTCAATTTAATGCTGTATAGTTTTGAACACAGAACAGGCTCAGTTTCAACTTTGTCACCCCAACATCATTAGTGTTAGTTAGTGTAACCTATAACATTAGGTAAGCAGACTACAGATCCAAACATCACAGAACAGGTTTATTTCTTTCTTTCCTACTTCACTTCCTTTACCTCACTTCACTCCCTCAACTTTAAATCACTATCATCCAAAACTGTGTTGTGGGGAGCAGCACTATTAATCGCTTCACATTTATTAGGCAGTATGATCCACTTTATTTGCTTGCTTGGTGACCTTGTGGGCTAACAGATTTTTTTATTATATTTTGATTGTTTTAATTGCTCAATGAATTAAAATTAGCCTCTATTTGCCACTTTTTGAACATACACACTTGGGGGCAGTGAGCACACTTGCCTGGAACGATGGGCAAACCTACCTGCAGCGCCCAGGAAGCAGTTGGGGGTTAGGTGCTTTGCTCAAGGTACTTCAGTCGTGTGCTGTTGGTCTAGGGGATCGAACCAGCAACCCTTCGGTCACAAGACCAGATTCCTAACCTTCAGATCATGACTGCCCATTTCACTCCTGCCTGTATTAACTTATACCTCAATATTAGGAGCTGGTTTCGGGTATGCAACAAATTAAATACACCCAACTCTACACCCTCTTTCTGTCAAGCTGTTAGCTGATTGGTCTGCTTTGTTTACTTTTAAATCGATGTGCCGGCTAGACATTTCTGGTGTAGGACATCCTGAAGACTTTGTAAGGGGGAAAAAAAAGTATTTGTATAATATGTATAGTATAACATTTCAAAGCATTACCTGCACAATATCCCAACACACATTGAAGCGGTCGGACAAACTCATAGACGTAGTAATCTTCTTGGCAGGCTTTCACTCGAATAGGATAGGATTTGAAGTAACAGCAGTTGCTGTTCCATTTTCCACAGATTTGGCGGGTGACCACTCCGTCCTTCCACTGTGGATGACCGCCGTACAGCCAGAGGGTGGAGTGAGTCCCACACAAGTAAATCTCTACACACGACTCCGGCATCCGGATGTCCAGCCCCTTATACATCAGCCGGTACCAGCCGACCCACGTAGCGTATACATCACACTTCCAGTTCACAATGTTGGAGTAGTTGGTGGCTCTCCAAGGCTCATCCAGCACTGTGTAGCTATAACACGGGTCAGTACTGCCAGGGACTGTCATGGAAACAGAAAACTGTGTCACATAATCAAGATGCTTAATATAGAGTCTGAGTGAGCCATTCCTCTCATTTCACCAGCAATGTGACAGTAAAGGCCCTGAATATCTGGAATTAAATAAAGAGCAAAACGTTAAATAATTCAAATATTTTTCTAGTTTTTCAAACAGAATAAAATTAGCAAATATATATGCAGGACGCTACTTAATCAGAACTCATTAGCAGTAATACTAACTTATTAGCAGTAACACTAACCGATCAACACTCATTAGCAGTAACGCTAACCGATTAGCACTCATTAGCCGCTGTGCTACCCAGTAAGCACTCATTATCAGAAATGCTAATCTATCAGCACTCATTAGCAGTAATGCTAACTGATTAGCACTCCATAGCAGCAGTGCTATCCAGTCAGCACTCAATAGCAGTGTGGCTAACCAATACACACTCAATAGCAGCATGACTAACCAATCAGCACTCATTAGCTGTAATGCTAATCAATCAGTACTCAGTAGCAGCATAGCTAACCAGTCAGCACTCATTGAATCTAATGCTAATCAATCAGCACTCATTAGTAGTAATGCTTGCTAATCAGCTACTGAGTACTGATTGGTTAGTGAGCGGTTCAGCTGATTGGCTGTGTGAAGCCAGTTTTCTCTATATTTCTTATAAATATGATATTAATCATAAAATAGCACTGATATTTCACTGTCAACAACCCATATTAAGAATTAAAAAATATATATTCTTAGAAGTGGTATATAATGTGTTTTAGAACAAAATCCTTTTGCTCTTTAATGTCAGTGACATTTGCCCTTTCTGAACCGTTTTGATTGGCTAACGAGAGATCTATATACAGTATTTGGCTCCACAGCCAGATATGCTAGGGGTGGCAAGCAGAATTAAAGAGGACTCATTATTATTATTATTATTATTATTGTTGTTGTTGTTTTTTATTATTATGCTCATTTTCATAATTTTATTTTACATCTACTAAAATAGATCTTCCATGTTCAAGAAACCCATTATTTTATCCATATTGCACATCTGTATTCTCCCTCTGTCTGAAACACTCTAGCCCCGCCTCCCCACGAGTCCAGGGTGCTCTGATTGGTCTACCTCCACAGTAGTTGTGTCCCTACGTGGCCTCCAGCAGTTGTTGTACATTGTTTAAAGTATGCCAAGTTTGTCAGTATGGGGACAGTAAGGATCGTACCATCTCATAATAAAAGGCACTGGAAGCACTGGAGTTCCAGCAGGGCTTTTCAGACCACTGAAGAAAGTACTTTAAGCTTTATAACTTTGCAGAACGTTTATGTGCAGAAAACGCTACACACACAAGGAAAGACAAAAACTGGACAAGCACAGTATTTAATATACAACAAACAATAATCTGCTGCTCCTCAATATTTCTTAATCACTTTAAACATCACTACAGTAAATGCCTTACTGTAAACAGATAAACACCAGATAATCAGAATCAAAGTGTGAGAATTACCAATCAGGGTTTTCACTTGTCCACCTGCAGAAGAAATGAAAGGAGGAAACAGGGTTTGTCATGTAGGACGTCAAAGCTTTCTTATATTTTTTAAAACTTTCTTAGAAAATAGATTTGATTTTTCAGACGTACTTATATTTATTCATATCACTTCTTACTATGATTGCCGTAATACTTGTCCTTATTTCATAAATACTAATATCTCTATATGTATCCAGTATGTGAGAGTGCATCCTGGTACATGTACATCCTCTCACAGCAGCCCAGGTGTTCTGTTATTATGATCTGGTAAAAGAAACAAACACTCACTCATCAGAATAAAGCAGGTGATGATGAAGAGTGAGCCACTGCTCTGATGTGCTAACATGATGCTGGATTGACCAAGAAATCTACAAACAGAAAGAGTTTAATATCAGTATCAGGCAGCAGTGATGAGTCATTAGTATTATAGTATATTGTGTAACTCTATATATGGCTTTTCCATTGAGCTGGACATAAATACCCGTTATTAATAACCTCTTTAAATATGCACAAAATATGGAAATATTTTCTAAATATATGTATATTTGAAGGGTCGATATGTAAACAGAGTCAGAGCAGAGTGGTCTGCTATGTTACTTACTGAGTCAGAACTGTTCACAGTAGTGATGAATGGAACCAGACGTTCACCTTTAAAAGCTCCCCCGCCAACACACTGCCTGATCAGTTCATAATCAGTTCATGTTGAAAGGATGCCTGCAGGGTCATATTATTTTAGATTTTTTGCTATTTTATTATCATAACATACTCCATATAAAAACTCAGAAGACTCATGTGGGTTCCCTGGGGGTTTTTGATGGTAAATGAAATAGCTGGTTCTGATCAGCACCACAGAACTTTTGCTTCAGTCCTGTATTTAGGGGTAAATCTTATCTTAAGGCTCTGCAAGGATTTGTTTACACTTAGAACTCCTGAGATTTGACTGGGAAATGTCTTTCCACCTGTATGTCTCACAGAAAGTCTAAAATACATAGATAATTCAGACTTCTATTTAGTATGAGTCAAAGTTTACTACAGTGTAGAATCACTGGTTTTATTACTATAACTTCAGTATTTTTGCTAGTTTATGTATAAAAGCATTCTAAAATGATGATGCTTCTTTACAGCCTTATATGTTTTGACTAATTATTATGAAGCTGTAAGTGGATGGAAATGTTAGATGAGTCCAGAATGTTGAACAGACTGAAAAAGCTACTGAATATCTTAAACTTATTAATAAACTTATCAGTGCCTATAAATATTAACTTATAAATATTAACTTAAAGTACTCAGCATTTAATAACTTTTTATTATGGAAATACTGAACACTGAGCCTCTTAAATAACTTCAGTTGTCTAGCTTACAGTAGATAAGTCTACTCCATATGGGATATACCGCACAATAAATAATATAAACTATTAAACCGTGGTGCAGAACAAAACTAGCTCAGTAATTAAATGAACACATCTTGTTACCCCAGCTGGATCGTTTTCAGCCTAGCACATTTTATTTAAAAAGTAAAGACAATTCTTCATCATCATGGTTTGATGTAATTCTGAAGCCATACCGGTTTTTGAAGAACAGAGGGTCTGAGGAAGTGAAGCGCCCTCTTCTCCGTGTGAAACGGTGTCTGTTACGGGTTGTTGGGGTTGCTCTTATTCCCAAGCCTGTTGCTTCACTCCTCCCAGAACCAACATCATCATCTCTGATCTGCCTGTGTTTCACCTTAAAGTAGAAAAGCTTCATGTAAATACTGCAGCGTCTGGGCAGAAGAAGAAGCAGGGAGTGGCATTGTTCTGCTCGAGGCCACTAATTCATTGTGGAGATAGCTGGGAAGGTCATCTCTCGCCATACAGCACCTACTGATGGTAGACCCACAGCAGTAAAACCAGTAAAACACAACTACCCCAAGAATACTAAAGTCTTAAGCTAACCAACGGCATCAGTAGTTCATTGTTTTCTCTTATATCTCATCTCTCATATTCAAGATCTGCCAGTGGGAGACGGACAACTTCCCAGTCGCCCCGTATGCTCACAGTGGAGTAAGGAAAGGATGGTCATCTCAAAGGTGATAAAAGATTTAGTCGTCTGTCTACAACCCATAATTAAGACCTTGCATAATATCACATTATACTGGGACATCAAGAGAAAAATATGGTGGGCAACGTCTTCACTGCTGTGGAGATCTCACACCCAGGACATAATGAGGCCCAGCTTGTAGTAAGACAGCCCGACAAAGGGCTTAGTACGCCGCCGGACCCTGAGTGGGGTGAGCTCTAAGGACTGATGAAGGCTGGAACCCTTTCAAAGCATATGTCATATGCTTGACCGTATGAGGGTGAGCCCAGAAAATTAAGAGCTTGCTCTAAAAGCTATCCAAGTACACTCTCAGAGCCTACACAGGACCAAGCGCATTCAGACTCTTGTCCTCTGTGGAGGAGAAATGGGGTGGCAGTGAGTGGTAAAGCATTAAAGCTGAGTTGGGCCTGAAGTAGACTCTCTCAGCATTAGGAGAGAACTTTTTGCACAAGGATGAAACAGAGAGTGCCTGCGGGTCACTGACACGACCAATGCTGGGAGGAAGGTCGTCTTGTCAGAAAGCAGCTGTAGGCTGATACTCTATGTAGAAATTTGCTTGTTTGTGTATGTGAGGCATGAATTACACAGACTTGAAACAAACTGTTGGCTGTAATCAGGAGTATAAAACTCAGGTAAACAAAACTGATGTTAAGTGGGTCTACTTGCATAACTAAACTAGACAGAACCCAAGCACCTGATTGGCCAGGCCACAAAACACTGGTCATGTCATGTCAAGTTTATTTGTGTAGTACTTTTTACAATGATGTTGTCACAAAGCAGCTTTACAGGAGTTTACAGTCACAACACTTTATCCACTGTGAGCAAGCCAGAGGTGACGTTGACAAGAACAAGTCCCTCAAAACTGGAGGAAGAAACCTTGGGAGGAACCAGACTCACAAGCAGAAACCCATCCTCCTCTGTTCAAACAGTATTTACAGTTTATTAAACTAAAGTTGAGTCTGATGGTAAAAGCTTTAGAAGCTGCACAGGTGCTACATCAGGAGGAGGTACTGATGGTCGGTCCACCAACAGTATTGGGCAGGACAAGTGGGCGGTTATTACCTCAGAAAGAAAAGAACCAAGGTTAGTTCTGGTTTGGATTAGTATAGAGGATGAGAAGCATTCCAGAGTGTAGCTCAGTCACCAAAAGCTAAACTAAACGAGTATGTTTTCAATCTGGACTTAAATGTAGAGACTGTGTCAGAATCCCAAACATTACCTGGAAGATTATTCAACAGTTTGGGGTCTTTGTAGGAAAAGCTTTCCCCCATTGAAGTCTTCTGAATTTTAGGAACTAATAGAAAACTAGCATCCTGTGATCTGAGTAAGTGCAGCGGTTCATAATAGGAAATAAGATCTTGCAGGTACTCCGGTGCGAGACTGTGTAGGGCTTTATACGTCAGTAAAAGAATTTTATAGTCAATGCAGAATTTAACAGGAAGCCAGTGTAGCTTATAAAACTGGACTGATGTGATTGAATTTCCTGGGTTTAGTTAGTACTCTAGCTGCAGCGTTCTGAACTAACTGAAGTTACTAGGTATGGTGGCTACAGTGGTGGCCCCTTAAGCATGCGCCAGGGATAGAACTGGGTGAGTATATATTCTTGGTTAAACTTAATACTATCCAACAACAAATTACCTGAACGGGTAGATCAATCTGTAATATTATCACCATAATTGCACAACTGATAGAAGTTAGCAAGTAGCAATTCTTCTTGTATGCCTTTCCGTTTGTGTATTGCTCCTTGCTCATCTCCTTCACAGTCCCAGCTGGTCATATGTTCCAGGGTTTTGCATTCGACCCACTGCTAAAGGCATCTTGGAGTCTGGTGTTGAGAAGTTGGGCACTGACTTGGGACTGGTTCCAGTAGTCCGGCTGTCACTACGTTGGCTGTGTGTGTCTGTCATGATGTAAGGTTTCTGAGGAAGACATCAATTCCACCTCTATGAGATTTCTCTATTAGCTGCTTGGCATTATGGACCACTCTCTCCACAAGCTCTTTTAACTGGGGTTGCCAGTGGCAGAAACAAAATCCTGTTGTTGGGCAGTCATCTATGAAATGCTTACTGCTTTATTATCTGGAATTGTCAAAGAAGAGGGAAGGAGAGGACTGAGAGGTGACTCTCCTCCTCAGAGATGGTAGCTGATGAAGTCATGTCATAAAGAAGTTTGGTTTGTGACCACTGCGGACCATGGGAGGCCTGGAGCTGGGATTCTTTTTGCTGGTGAGACTTGATGCTAAAGCTCACATGAGAGCAATTCTACTGGGAGGATTTTTTTTACATTGTTGGCCAAAAGATGAATCTTCCAACTTCAAAACCTGGGTGGTCTCTGTACACAATGTTGATTGCCCTGTGGCCTTTTTGAATTATCCCACCCTTTCTGTGAGTTTGTCTCTGCAAAGGAGAAAGAGACTAGCCGCAGTCTGGAGCTGGCGTTCTCTGGTGAACCTGCGTCTTGAATGACTGCATTGAGAGTTTGTAGCACCTCATCCCTCCACTGTGTGTGTTTCCTCCGTTGCTCCAGGCGGGCTGAGATCAACTCACTGACTTCAAAAGCATCATTCTCAGCAGAGCTCTGGGAGATTTGTGAGCACTTGAGAGTATATCTACCAGATGCCTGTTTGAGACCTCATTGAACACCAAGCTAATGCTGGAGCAACATTCTCTGGGTAAGGGGAGGGGCAGCATGAATAAGCTTTGGTCAGTTTACATGACTGGAGGGCTTTTTTCATACACAATCATTGATTTTGCACAGGTGGGCATGATCGCTAAAAGCTCCTTGAGCATATCATGTCTCGGTGTATGTGAGGTGATGTTTTGCATGCCTGCAGCTCTTAGTCTATAGCATGACGCGTCACAGATAGGTGTGACTGGTTACCTGACATCATGGCATGACTGTACTGGTGGACTGGACTGGCATGACTTGAGGCAGTCAAATGGCTCCTGATGATTCTGGGACCAAACTCACTTTCCTTAAGAGCTGTGATGTCACTGAAGAATGTCACTGAAGTACTTGCCAAGGTTGTTGACCATGCCAGGAAAACGCTTGGGTGAAGTGACATCTGTAAAGACTGGCATATCCATAAGTGCTGCACTTTTACAGGGATCAGCTTTTATGCCTTGACCTGCATGGCCTACTAGGTCCAGGCGATTTTACCAGAGGTTGACCTCTTGCATGTTCGAGCACTCTTCTCAAGTCAACATCAGGTTCATCTACTCCAGCAATGATGTTTGGGACTATGGAACTCTCATTTGTGGGTCAACCATACACAATCATAGACTGCTGTAACTGCTGTCACTTGTGGAGTTACTTCTGAATGGCATCCACATCGAGGATTTCTTGTCAAGACGTGTCTGCCATCCAGATGTTTTCGTATCCAGGACATTACAGCAGTGCTCCTCAGCACTGCACACTGGGTGATCGTACCTATGTAAGGTTGTATTAAAGTCCTTTGGTTTCATGTACAGCTTAAGTCTTTTTACTAGCCCTTCTTATGTGCTGCCATCATTCAAGAGAGACCCAGTCTGTTGCTATGACACCCTGTGCCTTGCATGCATTTAATGGATGTGGTGGGCTGAGTTGGCCAGACCACAGGCTGGTATGATGCTCACTGGTTGGTACAGTAGTGGGTTACACACCGCTGTCCTCTATACTGTAAACTGGGGTTTAATTTCCTGTCTGGGTTACCACTTTACCGTATACTAATAAGAGTCCTTCCATAAGACTTCTAACACTACCTTCACCTACATGTGTACAGGTCATCTGCAACACTACCTTCACCTACCTGTGTACAGGTAACTTGTAAGTCACGCTGGAAAAGAGCGTCTGCTAAATGCCGTATGTATATGGACGTGTATGTTGGGCTCCACCTCTATTGAGTGACTGGGGGCTCTCAGAGTTAATCACTGAACAGGTCTTTGTATTGTGTGAGAATCGTTTACAGCAGAAGTTTGTGTTGCTTTTCGTTGTGGCTTGATGGACACTGGGACTCATTTTGCCAAGTCCCATGTTGGTCCACATACAAAATCACAGCAGTGGTTGAACCTCTCTGCTTACTATGAAGAAAGGCACTGAGTGGCGCTGCTCCTGTAAGCAGCATGACACTGTAATCATGTTGTCGGCCTTAATTGCGGCGCTCTCATAAGCAGCAACGTTTGCGGTTTCCTTCTGCTTCACAAGCCATTTGTTACTTGTTGGAATGTCCTCAATGACATTCGGCGGCATTTGCTTCTATATCTGCATCTGCTTTGATTATGTCCACATGAAACATACATGCTGTGGGCTGAGCCACTGCCACTTTATGCTAGATCCTTCTCTTATTTCTTAGTGGTTTAGATTTGCAGCACCCTTGGTTCTGTTTTTTTTGTTGTGTAATTGCTGCACACTTTTCCCATTAACTGCATGACTAGTTCCACAATTACTGCAAATTATAAAGGACTGAGGTAGTGATTGGGGTTATGACTGGTACTTTCTGTTTGAAACTGGCCTTACTGTATCAACACTGCCGCCTTGTGTGGTCACCAGCTCCTCTCCGGACTCAATATGGAGAAGAATATTAGCTAGAGATGGTATAAATGAGGAGACCAGTCACTGGTTGAAACCTGAATGGGATAAGGTAACACTGAACCTGTCATCTGTTCACAGTGAACGTCTTGCCCTTCAAGAGAGACCGTCAGTTTGCTGATTATGCCGAGAGTGGAGAAGTGGTGAGGAAAGACCCCCATTTTTAGAATCTCTATTTAAAAAGACAGGAGTCTGGTCTTGTATGGTCAGGTATAACTGCCCAGTCATGCTGTAAAGATGGCTGTTGGGTGAATGGATTTTCCTGCAGGGGTTTGTCTTTGCAGGCTTGTTGAAGTGTGTTGTGGTGGTAAAAATATCTTTCTCTCACTCTCAGCAGCATCTTTACAAGAGGGTTGGGTTTGCAAAAGCCTTCCACAATCATCTCCAGGTAGCGTGAGTCAATGATCACACTGACTTGGAACTGTGGAAAGAGATTAGTCTCAAAACACCTGACAAATGTGCAAAAGACAATTCACAAATTGCATACACATCACAAATGAGTTTCACTATCCCAGTCTGTGTCTGGTGGGCAGTCGGATTCTGGTGGGGAGTCAGATTTTGGCACAACACCTGTTAACTGATGAAGTTGGCCAATCAGCTCCACTAAAGCATTTTAAAAAGTTTTAAAAATAGCCAGTATAGTCCACCTCTGCACTGCTGCTTCTTCTTCTCTTACACAATTCCACCAAACCTAGCAGCGCCCCCTAGCGGCAGCGTGTTCACTTGTTCGCCTCGTTCGTGAATGGAGCTGCATTTGCGTGTGGATCTTGTTCCGAAACACGAAGCGAAAGTCTTGAAATCCATTTGATCCACAAATGCAGATACAAGACTTCATAAATAAATTTTAAATTTGATTAAATCGAAAATATGCAATGAAAATAGACAAATGTGTTCATTTTCACATAGAAATTATAATGCATCTATGAAAATCAAAAATATGTATTCATAAATTTAACAGAATTTGTACAAATAGTGAGCTGTGAGACACAGACTGGGGTATATTTATTTGTGAATAGTGAAACTCATTTGTGATGTGTGCGCAATTAGTGAATTATCTTGGACACATTCGTCTGGTGTTTTGAGACCAATCTCTCTCCATATGGAACAACACAAGTTTTATTCAAAAGATCCACACGCTCCAAAGAGTGGTTCCAACTGGGAAGCTACCTACTAACTGGTGAGCCCCCTTCATGTATCTGTAAATAAGGGGGTGCTGACCCACTTCTGCAATGATAAAGCCAAGAGGACATGCAGCGATGGGTGCTAGATAGAGCTTAATGGTAAAGGATTGACCTTTATCCATAAAGTCTTGTAGAAATCATCAGAGACAGAACACTGAGAAGGTACCAGCTGCCCAATATCCCAGAGACCCAGTAGATGAGGCTCTTGCATTCTAAATCATGACTCGAGGGTGTGGCTCTAGTGCATTAAGGCTGGATCTTAGATGGACCAGGTCCAGAGCGCTAGCTGGTCCGAGTGAGGATGGTGTGTTTCTTCGTTTGCGTATGACAGAAGATCTGTATGGTCCGGTCCATGGCTGGGCATGGAAGAGGGCATTATCTCTGCCAGCCATGGTGATTTGGGCCATTGGGGTTATAGGAATGATTGTCAGCCCCAGCTCCCTCACTCTGGCTTGGGTGGAGGAGATAAAGCGGGGGTTGGGGGAGTCACAGGGCAACACACTGAGCCCAGGAAGGTCCAGTGTATCTACCTGTCCTGCAGAAATAAGTACATAGTGGGGCAGTGGGTGTTTGCACAAGACCTGTGGAGATCTGAAGTTGCCTTACTGCATCTCACCCAAAGCCAAGTGGGGGTGAAGACAGCATTCTCTGTGTGCTGGGTTACAGCTTGACAGCTTGTCTACATCTGTGCTCAGGCAGCCTGGGATGCAGGTAATGACAGGAAGTGCTGACTGCCCCATAACAGCAGTTTACGAGTAAGACATTGGAAGTGAGGAGAATGTGCCCCAACTCCACCCTGATGGCTGATGTGAGCTACAGCTGTTGTGTGTTTTTGTAACAGGGGAAAAAACTAAGAACATTGATTTAATCCTATGTTTAAAGGATGTAAAGTAAAGGCTGAGTCGGGATTTGTTTATACCTAGAACACCTGACATTTGACTGGGAAATATCTTTCCATACCTACAACTCAAGTGGGGTCAATTTTTAAAAAGTAAAACATGTTTACAAGTTTACATTTGCTGTTTTTTTTTATTATAACCCCAACTGTTTACAAGCTGATGTATAAAATAGTTCTAAAACAATGCTGTAACATGGTTTTCTTGTTGAAGTATTGAATAAAACATCTTAAATATTGTTAACTTCAATCTACTCTGTATGAGTTATTAATTAAAGACAACATTTATTAATATGACAAGTGATTCCAACGTTCCAAACTGTAGTGCAGAACAAAACTTGCTCTGTAATTAAAGGAACACATCTTGAATAGGTTTCAACCCAGAATATAGATTATCTTAAGTGTATGTTCACTAGTAAGCACACCAGATCGGATTAGAACAGATGTAAATAACCATACACACAATACAAGGTATCATGAATATCTTATTGTGAGAGAAGTAGATCAGATCTTGAGCTCCAGTTTGAAGAACAAAGTTAGGTTCCAGATTTCTCCTGGACGCCCCAGACATTGTATGAATGTATTCAGTTCCTTCAGCAGCAATCTTGATTTAGCTTAATGAAGTACTGAGCAGTCAAAGCAGGTATTAGATGAGAACTGTAAATAATACTGGGTTGTTTATATAAGGAGAAGCTTGGAAAGGGTTAAATAAACACACTGATGTATGGAAAAGCACTACTTAATGTATTAATACTGTTTAAATATTTAGAAAATAAATAAAATAATAAACGCCTTTTAAATATAATGATGTCCCCAAATCTTTTAAACAGTACTGTGAACAAAAGACAGTATGTGTGAGTTGGGGACATTGGGGGTGTGTCATTCCCCTTCTGACCTTCACTCCTCCCAGAAACTTTCACCATCCTATAGAAAAGCTTCATGTAAATATTGCAGCATCTGCACAGAAGGAGATCCAGAGAAGACCATTGTTCTGCTCAAGGTAAATGCTCTTTCATTGAACCGAGCAGAAAAGAGAATAGTGAGGAAAGTCACCTTTAGCCGTACAGCACCTACTGATGGTGAACACTAAACCCACACTAATCCATCCATAAAAGACCGTAAACCACAACTAAGCATGAACACATTTTAAACTAACCAATATCAACATTAAGAGCAGCATGCAGCTGCAGATTTGCATGCCTCACTGATTGAGCTCCTTGTAAAAGCAGAGCCTGCCTTCTAAAAATAATCCCTGTCTCTAAACTGCTCTCTCATCCTGATATAGAAATATAGGATTTGATAAAGTGACAGAGCAACATTATATACTTACTTCTCCTGCAGAATCAGCCAGTGCTAAATTACATTTCTCTGCAGAAGTAATTATGTAGAGGCTTTGATAACATACCGAACAGACAGATGTGATTGAAAGAAATTCAACTCTGAATAGCAGTGACAAAAAAAAGTCCACTTTTCTGTTAAAACTTGAGGACTTAACCTTTTCACAGTGGTAATGAATGGAACCTGATGTCTACCTCTAAAAGCTCCCTCACATAACAGTTAGTACATGAAAAGGTTATAAAAAAAAATACACTGCCTGGTTTTACTATAGTTTTCAGAGGATTTTGGCCTTATTCATGGCGGAGGGATACGTGCAGGCAAAATAGTCCCAAAAGAAACTATTATATCAGAGTTATTACTATTTTACCATAATTAAGACTTAACCGATTCACACCAAACCCACTCTGAATGATCTCAATCACGGAATTGTGCAGGAACATTTTTTTAAATGATGAAATTCCACTTAAAATTCTTCACTCAATAATGATCTTCAGTTCTCTCATAGGTTTGTAGACGTCTGTTGTAGGTACAGACAGGAAAACAGAGCACCACACTCAGTTTACAAGCCTGTGGTAAACTGTAAACCCTACTCTTTTAAGTTTTAAACACATTCCTATGATACTTTTTAATGTCACATGGTGAATTGAGCTGTTCCTCTTTCGGAAACCCATTTAGGAAAGCTAGACTGTAATTTAGAGATATTAATTGTTCAACAATCTTCACTTTGTTTGCATGTAAAAAAAAAACAAAACTCACTTGTAGGATAAAATAAAAAGAAGTTTTAGGTGGAGTCTAGGGCTGGGCGATATGGGAAAAAAATCGTATAATTTTTTCATATCAGTCGATGTCAATATATATCACGATATAAATCAAATCACTATATCCTTTTTACTTTAAGTGAGAAGTGAAGATATCACTAGGTAAAAATTTGGTTAAATTGTTTTTTTGAGAACATTACACAACTGTATTTCAAATAAATTAAACACACACACACATATATAAGTTTGGGCTGTTCACTCATAGCGGTGTCGACTCTCTGTGGGCTCTAATGGGGAGCTGGTTTAGCGATTCTGTTTTCGGTAGAAAATAAAGTTTCCTACTCGGGATTTTTGCTTATAAAGTCAACTTTGCCTCAGCGTTCTCACTTGTACTCCTACAGTATATATATTTATCTTTATCGATTACGAAATTGTCGAATAGCATAACGTGCGTCGATGCGTTGCTACGGTGTGACAGAGTGAAAAAATGCTATATAAAATGTCCAGTAACTGGAATTATTGTCATGTGATTCATGTGGAAAAAAAAGAAAGAAACGATTTGTAAATATAATCAAAATTTGTAAAAATAATCATTTGCAAGTACATCGCATGGCTGCTCCATTCAGTCTGAAATCTACCAGTAGTCCTGATGATAGTGTTCTTAATTTAGGCAGTAGGGCGCAACCGCGGACTTTTCCTCATTCGAGATAAAGCCATCCATGGGGAAAATGCACTGGTGTTACTGTGGTCTTTTATTTCCTCTATTCAGGGTGGGAACAGCCGCGCCTACTGAAAGAAGCAAACAGTCGCTCGTGTGCAAGCTGTGGGAGTGTTTCACACAGAAACGCTCTGTCAGCGGAGACGATCACAACAGTAGAACTGACCCGAGCACTAACATCCCATAGCACTTTGTCAACACAGCAAGACAGCACCTGTTTACTTGTTCTTATCTTAGCAGATTATTTTAAGATTATTAACACATGTATCATGTTTCTTTCAGTAGTAGTTAACGTTTTCTGTCGTAGTAACAAAATTACTAGCAGGTGGGTGAAGCTGCAGCTACGTCTACACTTGCTTCAACCAAACATGAAATGGCTGGAACTCTGTTTCAGCCACCTGATTGGTTTGGAGCGGCGCTATTCTCATTCTCATTGACTGTGCGTGTTGTCTCCTTAAAACATGGACTGAACTTAATTCTATCGACTTTCTATCGACTACGTCTTATAGTTCTATCAAGGAAACGTTATTTCACGACAATTATTGTTATATCACTCAGTCCTAGTGGAGTCTTTACTTTTCATTGTGTAAGTAATATTTCAGGAATAAACGCTGATTGCTGAGCACAGAGTTCAGCAGCTCCAGCTATGTTAACACTGTGAGGCTGCTAATGTCACAGCCTACACCTCAATACTGTAGCATGCCTGAAGTTACTCTAGCTTGATGAAAGCTTTTCTCCAGCAGCTACATTTCATAATACTGCTTAGCTGATGGCTTTGCTGAACTCCATGGCTTTTTCAATGATCAGCGCAGTGATCAGCAGTGATATCTCTGGTTCTTCTGCCTTTTCTGAATTCTGCCTGCACATTTATCAGGTCTCTGTTGTTGTAGCTTTCTAGTGTGCATTGAAAAATCTTGCACAGGATTTTACTTGCGTGTGACAATGTGTGCATTCAAAATTGCCTACTAGGTCAGTAGGTACCAGGTTGGAGTCAGTACGTACTGCTTGAGTGGTAGACTAGTAGGCTGTTTCAGTACACGAGAGTTTAGTATGCATGCAATCTCGGATGCACTACATATACCAGGGGTGTTTATTTAGAGTTCATTAAGGTCCAGTTAGAGGAGATTTCCTCAGGTCAAGGTCCGGACCGTCATAATTTCTAATGTGTGTTATGGTTCAGTGGTGTATCCTGTTTACTGAAGTAGTCTAGTATCAGCATCTTATACCATTAGCTACTGAAACACCAACACATCACACATACCGTTCAGTATATTTACTGTTTAAATGCTGAACTGGAACAAGGGCTACATTGAAAAAACAGAATTCTTTTGAAAAAAAGTGGA
The DNA here is from genome assembly GCA_021613375.1 of Megaleporinus macrocephalus. Classification (NCBI taxonomy): domain Eukaryota; kingdom Metazoa; phylum Chordata; class Actinopteri; order Characiformes; family Anostomidae; genus Megaleporinus; species Megaleporinus macrocephalus. The sequence continues at coordinate 8,285,377 of CM038704.1, read as the reverse complement.
TCTTAGTGTTTATTTATAGAGAAAATTAATAAAACATGTGTCTTCTTGTTAACTCAGCTTCACAGATTAACATGTTGGCTGTACAGAGCGGTGTTCTCCAAAACTAGACGAGCAGGTCCATTCCAGAACCGTTCCTGTTAAACACTCAGTTTTCTCTGTTCACTTTTCAGTTTTTAGAGCTCCTTATTCTTTCTGACTCACTTTAGTCTCCAGCTGCTCACCTGTGTGCACGCCGCATGCCCCAATGTGCACTGATTTGATTGGTTGAGGAGCCTTCGGTGATCTTACAGCACACGTGATGCATTCATTGCGTCATAAAGCCTGTATACCGTAAAGACAAGAAAAGCTCCACCATTTAAAATAAACACAGTCAAAATGAAATAATTCTCAGTAGTTTATGAATTTGGGTCCGCATTGGACAACGTCTCGGTCCGGATCCGGACCGCGGCCCTCCTATTAGTGACCTCTGACATATACCATCTAATTGATGTCCTGTGACGTCACACCACCACTGTAAACGTCCCACTAGTCATTTAAAGCTCGTTTACTGACAGATTTAGAGACTGTTCGTGACTCTGAGCTGCGTTTTTGTCTGAATCTGTACTCAGACGGTGTCTCGCTGTAACCCGGAGAAGACGAATCAGAAGGAATTTAATTATTTTTACCTCAGAAGTAGGTCTAACTCCTGTAGCAGCTAGATCCCCAGTAGTAGCTACACACACACAGCCGACGTACCACTTTCCTCCGTTGTTTACTCCACTTGAACTCATCCGCAGCTCCTGGTGAATCATGGGATAGGACAGTGTGCTGTGGTCACATACTTAATAATGTCTCCCGATTCAGTAGGTCATCCGGGTAACTTTCGCATTACTACTCGATGAATGTTGAGTATTCAGACATACTAGCCATGCCTGCCTACTGCTTTGGCCTACGGAGTAGTAGGCAAGTAGGTGATCTCGGCCGCACACCATCACAAAAAAACATATGTATCTCAAAAAAAAAAACTTTACAGGAGAGGCTAAAAACGTCTTCACTTTCAAATGTAAGTCAATGGAACCAGAGATTTTCCCCAAGCAGTTTTGAAACATTACTCTTGTAAATTATAGCACAATGTATACACAAGGTAAATATCAGCTGAGGCATTCAAGTGATGTAGAAAAATAAAAATTAAAAAGTTCTTTGGACAACAACGATATGATGGTATAAACGAATGAACACTGTTTCTGTTCTTCTTTCTTTGTCTGCTGATCTTTTGGCCGCTGAGGGGTCTTCAGACTCCTCTGTTGCAGGGTTGTTGATTCATGTGACTCTTCGGTAATGATCTCAGTGCCTGTATGACTTCATCTCATAGCGAAAGTTCTTCTGCGCAGCCAGATTCTATAAAAGTATCCTGGTGATGGAAGAAGTCGAGCTGTGCGTCAGTAAGCTGAAAAACAGACGACAAAGAAGGCTCAGCCCCGAGGAAGTGCTACTCCTGCCCCGTCCCAGATGAGTCCCGCCAGCCGAGAGCGAGGTGACTGTCGTTCCCTCCTCTTCCCCTAATAACTGCTCTGACCTCCTAAAACTGAACACAGACCACATTCAGCTGCACTGGATCACATGCTTCACACCTCAACATGCTTCGTACACACATTTGTGAATGTTTGTGTACATGTATATGTGCATTTACATACACAAAACTCCCAGACAGCACCTGCTGGGTTCTCAGAGCAGGCCGTCCATGAAAGAGGTCACTGGAGGCCACAGGATATTTTCAGGTAACAAACATCAGGGTGTGGATTGATAATATGTGGATTTAGCAATAGCAATAATGAAAAGCTTGTAATAATAATAATTCAAATATTTTAAAATGCTCTCTCTTTGGTTGAACAGGACACTGTAGCCCCCTGTAGATTATCTACAGATGTATAAATTGTTAACAGACAGTGGTATAAGGTATTAATCAACCAGGACTTGGACTACAGTGGTTAGGATGAGGACCAGGGGGAGAGTTGGATTTAGGTTTTAGGCTGAGATTTAGTTTAGGATTGGGATTAAAGCCAGATTAAGGTTGAAGCTTCATATTTGTCAAGTAAAAGTATACATTGAAAGCACAGATCATTGTTTGGTAATAAAGACCAGCATTTCTCCCTGAAAGAGTCAAAAAAATGGAAATTATATTTTAATGTCTATGAGTTGAATAGTTTGAATGATAATAATTTGTAATAAATAAGAAGTCTTTGGAGAAGGGTACATCCTAGGACCAAGTCTTAAAGCTTTCAAACCCTGACAGATCCTGCTGGATATAGGAAACAGGACCAGAACTCAACTAGCGGTGCGAAGGACAGCGCTGAAACGTCAGCGTCTGGGATTGGCAGACTGTGATTGGCCAGAGTAATGAAGGAAAGAGTGATGTAGCAATTTTTTATCATTTGGCTGATGTGTAACCTGATGTTCTGTTATATAAGAGCTTAGACTGAAAGTATTTATTCCTCATGTCTGAATTCTGAAGCTGTAGTCTGAGGATGTCCTAAAATGTATACTGAGCGTGTTTGTCCTGCACAGTTCAACAGCCGTGCTTACAGAACCATCACATCCCATGTGCACCAGCATGTTTAACAGTTCGGTTTTGTGTAAATGTACTACTGTAGGTTTTGTGTGTAAGGTCATATACAGTATATAGGTCTGTGAATCACATCTTCAAGGAAAAAGAGAAAAATTACAATACAAGGTAAAAGTGGAAAAGGAAAGTGATTGAGGGTTCTCATTAAAGTTTAGATTGCTATACCAATAGCTTCCCATGTCCTCCTGAGACCCAGAAAAAATTAAGTTTTAGAATTTCAGTAATTTCAACATAAAATAAGTCTACTACAAACATGTCACTGTGATTTTTTTTTTGGAAAAACACATTTTATTTTATTTTTTTAATGGAATGTCCTTTATAGTGGACATCAGGACATTGTTGATGACATATTTCTTGTCTTCTGTTCTGCATCAGCCCCAAAACCCTTCTACAACATCAGCACCAACTCAATCATAGAAAATAATGTAAATGAAAACTGAGTAAACAAACATTGTTTACCTTTTTTATACCATTTCCACTTTTGGCAGTATAAGAAATATTTCAAAAAAGGCACTGTATATGAACATAAACAGAAACAAATAATAGCCCATTCCAAATGTTAGTTACTTTGATTAAAAAATAAATAAATAAATAAAAAATCCAGGTTTAAACAGTTTTTAGGCACACTAGCTAAACCTGTGTTAAATCACTCCAAACCTTGAGCCAAAGTTTCACACTTTCCACACGTAGTACCCAACTTCTCTTAGTCCATTTCATTTTAATGTTCTATTTTTAAATAGATTATGTAACATTTTCTAATAAATTAGGAATAAATTAAATTAGTAATTAATTTACATGTTTACAGAGCTTACATGTTGCAAATTTATCTCTGCCTCAGTCAAATTCCTATCACCTGTGACACCATTAATTTTTATATAAAATCATATGAAGTTACAATGTCTCCACTACAAGGGACATCAAAACAAAGTATACTGTTAAGTAGTTAAACATTTGTTACATTTAAACATCTATAAAAAGGGCTTTGAGAACTAGGTACAACAGTTTTATACCTAAACTACAGCGATAACAGACTTTAGAAACATAATAAATTCATATTATTTGACAGCTTATCTCTCTTGCTCCCATAAAATGTGATTACTGAGAGGCAGCCATATTTAAAAAGGCAGAGCTTCTGTTGTGAATGACCCACCCCAACACATAATACATCATTGGAAAGACCAGGATGTCCTCTACATGGTACCTTATTTAGTCTTTGAAATATCTTTTGAAGACTCATGTCCCCTCCAGAGGACAAAAATGAAATATCAGGTCTTACGAGGATATATACAGGCACAAAGCACAAATGGTCGACCAGTGGGCTGTTTGTACAGACTACTACACTTTATTCGTGGGGAGTTTTTATCTGTAAGGTTAATGATGGTAGGATAGTTGAAAACAAAGAAGTGACTAAAGAATGCCTAGACATCTGGTTCCTATCACCCCCATTCTGAGCACATTTCACTCAATAAATAAAGAGCTCTCACACTAAACCACTCTAAAAGACTGTAAATCAAGAAACAGAAAATAACTTGTTTAGGAACATGGAAATGTATCTTGTATCTTTGATTTCACTAGTTAGTCAGTAAGTCCTGCCTAAGGTAACTAGTAAACATGCTGCTCTTAAATGAAACCAGTTGACAGACAGCATCAGATAGAGTTGAAGTTTGCACAGACGATTATGATCTATTCCACAGTCAGTTCCAGATCATGTCTCTACAGTTTAAACAGCCTTCAATGCCAAATGGCTCTTGCTCTGCAATTATGGGGCCGGAGGTTCGGAAACCAACCTTCTGATGGAAGGTCGCTGGTCCCATCTCATAAACCAATGGGACATGACTGCAATGCCCTAAGAAGAGACCTAACCTCCAACTGCTCCCTGGGCGATCACTGCCCCCTAGTGTGTGTGTGTGTGTGTGTATATATATATATATGTCAGTGTTTCACTGCACAGAGCTCAAATTCCTCGATATGTCAATAGCTGGTGTTGTATTGCATTAACCTACTAACACCTTATATCTGTGTACTGATAGACTCCTGTCCCAATCATATTTGAGTTCTGCAGTTTCTCATTAGGTTGAATGTATAACTCTAAATGTAGGTATTGTGATATAAACTGAGTCTACAGTTTCTCATTAGGTTCACATTTCACTGATTATTTTAAAGTTGTATAGTATTATCATACAAGCTTTCCCAACACAGATCAATATGCAAAGAGGCAGCTTATATACAGCTCATTATATAATCTATTATATATACACAAATGGCTCATTCACTCTTGATGCACAAGCAGTAGCAAGTAAACCCCTTTGCATGACATGCAACAAACTTGAGTCATATTCATTTCCTATGTTACTGTATGTGTATATATCTGTGATAAATCTCTTAAAATCCGTTTTTCATTATTTAATGTTCAGAGTGTTCATTAAAAATCTTGTTTTTGACCTTAATTATTTTAATTCATTTTTTTACTTAATGAACAAAAGTAGTTTGTAAATATGTTCCCGACTGCAAGTGTTTACAAATGTCAATCGTTTCAATAGTCAATACATAAGGATTCATTCTGACACAGACTATCTGCATATCTGGATTAACAAGCCTGAAACCTAAAGAACTAGAATTTAATCTTTGTGTGCTGACAGACTCCCGTCTCAGTTTAAGCAGTAATATTTAGCAGTTACCAAATCAGAGTTTTATGACCGTAAGAACATCAACAAGTATATGTTAAGTGCACATAGATTAAATTAGGTATTGTGATATAAACTGAGATCTACAGTTTTTCATTAGTTTAAATATATAACTTGCTCTAAATCTAGGTATTGAGATATAAACTGAGTCTACAATTTCTCATTAGGTTGAATGTATGACTCACTCTAAATGTAGGTATTATGATACAAACTAATTTCTACAGTTTCTCATTAGGTTAAATATACAACTTACTCTATATGTATGTATTGAGATTAGTTTCTCAATACAGTTTCCTGAAGTTGAGTAGTGTAATGATTTTCCTTATGATTTTAACTATACATATACATAATATACATATAGCTATACATAATCTTTTTTGATGATGAGGAAATAGCTTAATAAGTCAAAGCTGTCTATTGATTGTGTTGCAAAGATTTCTACTGACGTTATCATGCTAATTATTCTTCCTGTCTCATAATACCACTTTGTCCTCAACTGGTGATGATTAGTCATCATACTATCTGGCCGAATCAGTCCAATGCTTGGCACGCAACCAGTATAATGACTGCCGCCACCTGCCATCAGAAAGAATCCACATTCAGCAGCAAATAAAAGAAGTGAAGCAAAATAGGAGTTAACGTGGGCTCTGCCTTCCACCACTGGAGACGCTCTCGTGGAGTAAAGGTATGAGGGTTGATGCTGAGCTTACACCATTTCTTCTAAACTGGTAAGAGGTGAATAGGAAAGAGGAGGAACTGTGATATGTTTCCCCCTAATGTTTGGAGTATGAATTTGAGAGGTGACATCATCTTACAAGTTGTTGAGTTCCAACAGGTGAATTCCGATCTGCAGATTCTGACCTTCTGTAAACATCTAAAACCCCATTTTTTAAAATAAGCTTTTTAAGGTAGTATTAAATTATGGTTAAAACAGAAATCAGTAATTAGAGCTGAAAGATTTAACAGACTTCAGGTTTCTCTGTGGTTAAATTTACATCAGTCCATTTTGAGATGCTCTTCAGTTGCAGGGTGATGTTGGCGGGGAGGCCTTTTCTAACCAGATCTTCTTTAAGCTGTAACAAAAAAACAAACAAAAAACACACAAGTTAATCTTTGATTATGGTTATCAATACAGACTGTATTTGAACTGCAATATCTAACAATCATTTTCACAGTTTATTCAATAACCTGTTTTTTATGATTGGACTTATCAGTAAAACATGGATAATTCAAATAATTGTAAAAGAAAATGTATGAAAATGTGATACACAGGTATGTGAGATGCTGAGAGTGTTTTGTTATAAAATGTGTAAATATTAGACTGAATTGTGGACAGTGTAGTACTTTTAGTCTATACAGTGGCTGCACTATTTACACTGACAGTGTATTTTCATTACTGTGAGCAGTATTAATAGAGTAAATAGTGCTTTTACATACGTCAGTGTGTTTATTTAACCCTTTCCAAGCTTCTCCTTGTGGAAACAACCCAGTATTATTTACAGTTCTCATCTAATACCTGCTTTAACTGCTTAGTACTTCATTAAACTAAATCAAGATTACTGCTGAAGGAACTGAATACATTCATGTCTGGGGCGTCCAGGAGAAATCTGGAACTACACTTTGTTCTTCAAACTGGAGCTCAAGATATGATCTACTTCTCTCACAATAAAATATTCATAATACTTTGTACTGTATTTATGATTATCTACATCTGTTCTAATCATATCTTGTGTGCTTACTAGTGAACATAGATTTATTGATAAAAATAAATACTTTTAAACAACAAGCTTAGATGCTTCAGACTTTTGTACAGTTGTGTATGTATACTTGTACTATTCATACTTCAGTACAAATACAAATAAAAAAACAAAGTATATTCATGTAATGTCAAACATGTGACATATTGTTAATTAATGTGAAATATAAGTAACATTCATATATCGTCACTGCCCAAAGAAAGTCTTTCCAAAGTAGTTTAAAAGGGGAGAGGTCAAAAACCTACTTTACTTTTAATGCAAGCTATTTTAAAGCATTTCTATTGGTCCATTCCTTGTGCAATTTTCCCACAGTTTAAATGGCAGCGGCTGCAATCGAATGATGTGTGAAAATAAAAAAAATAAACAAAAATGTAGATGTTTTTCATTGGACAGTAAAAATGCGTGTCTCACAAACCTAGTGAGTGTCTACATAAGCAGCATTTTACATCATAGTATGCGCTCCCGACATGTAGACTGTCCCAATTCTTACATACCTTAAACATGCTGTCTACTGAGAAACCTTATTTAGACCTGATTTTAAGAAAGCATCGAACGCTTCCTCAGCCGCTAAGACAATCCCATGATGCAACACAGACAAATCTATAAGCAGTGAAGTTGTCATGGCACAGGTGAGGGAGGAACCAAGTGCAGAGATCTCTGAAATTACTAAAGTAAAATCGGGCTTAAAAGGGGAGTGTGTGCTTGCCAAACGGCGTGAAAATGGTCTAGGAGTGGTGCAAGACTTTTTGGGAGAACGTGGAAAACAAAAGGAAGGAACGGCGTGCTTCAAACAAAGGTACTTTTAAAACAAAACAAATAAACAACGGATATACTCAGGGTTTATCACTGAGTCGCCAGGACAACTTTCTTTTGGTGTGGGACATTTACTCTCGAGCTACCTTTTACCGGTCACACTTGGGAGAGCGTGACAGTCACCTGCTGGGCTTCCGGTCCTTTATAGGCCGCGTCACAGGTGTCGCAGATGAGGGCTCATTAGGTCTCCGCCTAACCGTCTTAGTGGGCTTACGGCGCCCTCTGGCGGTTATGGCGGGAACTGATGGACCCCTTTACAGAAGTGGTTTTAAAATGTGAGTTATTTTGATTCTCTCTGGAGTTTTAATGTGTTTCTAGTCATAATCACACAAAACAGTATTTTATTATCAACTCTGTAACGAGTCCTTCACCAGTTACAGTTTTATTCTCGAGCCATTAGCATTAATACTAGTGGATTTTTAAGCCTCGGGCTATTGTTTTGGATGCCAGCCGGTAGCTTTGCAACCAGCTAAACCACTGGTCTCGTACTGCAGTGGGCGGGAACAAGCCGTGACGCAGTCTCTCTCTAACTAGAGCGTCTCAGTAATCTGTTTTATGAGGAGAGATGAGGAGAGAACACTGATACTTACACAGCTGCTACCTAGACAGCCTACTTACACACTCACTAGGATTTGAGACACGCCCTATATCTGATTGACACCACTATAGCATTGCTAGCAGTCTAGGTTTGATACTATTTCTGGCATCACAATAATTAAAAATAAATAAATAAACCTGTAACAGACACTTTAGTGACATATTCTCTGTATGTGGCAGTTTTACAGTAAATCCATCAGTAAATCTTAAAGACCTTATTACTGGAGAAGCCTGTTGGCCTGTTGGCCTGTCTGCATAGCTGGTCAGCCTAGACCTCCAGAAACAAACCCTTTACCTTCATAGACAAACTGTTTCTAACAGCAAGCATGAATGCATGTATGACATCCTGCCCGTGTGGGTTTGAATAATGGGAGCTTATGGCTCGCCCCGTAATTTATAAATACCATAATTATCATTGTTAATTCATCTCAAATCTGTATTTGTTTATAGAATAATAATGCATGAATATTTAAATATTTAAATCAGGTAATGATGTCACATGAAATGTTATCTTAAGGATGATATTACTGAAGTTTAATTATGTTATACAGTAAATGTCACTTACCTGTTTCAAAAATATCTCACTGCTGATTGAATCTGTGAAGTCCATTGCTGAGGAAAGTTTCATCCGTAGTTCAGCAAGATGCTCTTTAAAAAGGTAGAGAAATGTTATCAGTAACTGAAAAACTGTCAAGACGCCCTAAATAAGGATAACAAAATCAGGATAACATACTTATCTCAATCTGGGAGTCGACCGGTGCTTTTATTGTTGTAATATCTTTTGGACAAAACAGTAAAAACGAATTAGTTCCAACAATATAATTAAAAAAAGAGAAGTTATTCAGTTTATATGTGAATGTTGAAAGGCTATTTAAAACATGCTCATCTTAACATCAACAATGAAAACCACAAAACCAAAACACTCCCATTAAGCTGCCGTCACATGAATATAAAATGTGCTAACCTTAAAAACATTTTTTTATTGAAGATACAGGACTGTGCAAAAGTCTGAGACAACTAAGCTGACAGGTTAAAAGCCTCATTTCATTGGCTTTGTACCTGTACTCTGCACAATGACAAAACTGTTGAATCTAATCTAATCTTATCTAATCTAATTATTATTCTCTCGATTTTACAATCATTTTGTTTTTTTAAACCCTAAAAGGGGTCGCACACTAAAAAAAGGATAAGAACCTCTGATCTAAACTTTAACATTTAGCTTTAACTTTAACATTTAAATCTAAACGTTAACTTTAACATCAGAAAACACTTAAACCTACATCTGATTTCTAGTTGTGTAGGTTGTACATATTTGTCATGTCGACATCCTGAAGACTTTCACAGCACAATGCAATACCACAATTTATCGCCATCCAAAGAAAAACATGCATCTACATTTTTGTCGATTTCCATTTTTCTGCACCCTATGAACCCGATGGCTGCTCTTAATATTCTGTGAAAGTTTCCTTACGAATGGACCAATAGAAATGCTCCAATATATCTGGTTTCACCATTTTGGTGATGCTTGATTTTCTTTGGGCAGCAACTATTTGAATGTTGTTCATATATATATATATATATATATATATATATATATATATATATATATATATATATATATATATATATGCGATCTTAAGGCATTACCTGCACAGTATGCCAACGTGCAGGACGATGGTGTGACGAACTCATAGACGTAGTAACTTCCTTGGCAGGCTTTGACCCGAATAGGATTGGACACTTCGTTACAGCAGATGCCGTTCCAGCTAGCGCACATCTGGCGGGTGACCACTCCGTCCTGGCGCTGTGGATGAACACCATCCATCCAGAGGGGACAGTCAGTGCCACACATGTAAGCATCAATGCATGACTCCGGCATCTGGATGTCCATGCCCTGATACATCAGCCGGTACCAGCCGCCCCACGTAACCGACTGATCACACCTCCTATTAAAAAAATAGCTGGAGTAGTTGGTGCCTCTCCAAGTTTCGTCCAGCACTGTGTAGCTATAGCACGGGTCAGTGTTGCCGGGGACTGTCATGGAAACATAAACAAAAAAAATAATTATTAATGAAATTAATGTCTACCAGCGAGCCCTCCCACTTCTGGGTGCTGATTGGTCAGTGAGCTGGTCAGTTGATGCTGTACTTTAATTTGGGTGAAATTTGCCCTGTTTGAACAGTGATGGTGGTTTTAGCTTCTACTGATTTGGAATAAACAAATCTAGGCAACCGCAACGGGCCGCTCTTTCACTGTGACTGAATTACTGAATAATAAGTCTCTGATTAATAACATTAATAATTCGGCTCCACAGCCGGACATGCTGCAGACGCTGTAAAAAGAATTCAAGTATTTATTATATGACTTAGACGACACAGGCAACAAACAGTGAACCTCCTGCTTCTCAATACTTCAAACCCTTTATTAACCATCACTACAGTAAACGTCTCACTATTACAAACCACTTACTATAAACAGGTGTGTCCAGACTGTATGTTCAGTTTACATGTGCAGTAATTTTAAAAAGCTAATCAATAAAAATAAACACCAGATACTTAGAATGTGAAAATTACCGATCAGGGTTTTCACTTCTCCACCTGCAGAAGAAACAGAAGGAGGAAACAGTGTTTGTCATATATGACGTCTGAAACAACAGAGCTAAATTTTCTTACAACCTAAATATATTTAGATATGACCTTTTATATATATATATATATATATATATATATATATATATATATATATATATATATATATATATATATATATATATATATTTATTTATATCACTTCTTCTTATGATAACCATAACATTTATCCTTATTTCATAAATAGTCATATTTCTATATGCATTTCCAATTGAGCCAGTATGTAACTATAATTACCGTAATACATTTGCTAGAATAAAATACTTAATTTAATAAAAACTAATATTTCTATATGTATTTCTATATGTATCCAATATGTGAGAGTGTATCCTGGTACATGTACATCCTCTCACAGCAGCCCAGCTGTTCTGTTTTCATGATCTGGTAAAAGAAACAAACACTCACTCATCAGAATAAAGCAGGTGATGATGAAGAGTGAGCCACTGCTCTGATGTGCTGACATGATGTTGGATTTACTAAGAAATCTACAAACAGAAAGAGTTTAATATCAGTATCAGGCAGCAGTGATGAGTTATTGGTATTGTAGTATATTGTGTAGCTCCATATCTGGCTGTTCTATTGAGCAGGACATAAAAACTGATTATCCAATAAATTATTGAATAAATATGAGAAGAAAAAACAGTTAAGACATAAACAGACAGTCATTCAGAGTGGGTTTGGCGTTGAATGCTCCGTTCTAGAAAAAGAACTGTTCACAGTGGTGGTGAATGGAACCAGACATCCACCTCTAAAAGCTTAGTTACAGAAAGTTATTACATGAAATAGATATGAATGCATTGCCTGATTACAGTGACGTTGTGTTATTAAGGCTCTGAGAAGAATTTGATTCCATATATGGCGGAGGGATACATGCAAGATGTTGTGCGGCACAGTAGTCCCCAAAGAAAAGTTATTGTTTTTTTTAGATTTGTCTATTTTAGCATCATTATGATTTAATATATATTAAATCATAATGATGCTATACATGCATAGGTGGTTTACTGGTGGGTTTGATAGTATATAGTATAGTAATATAGTGATGCCTATATTTGTGTTGCGGATATGGAGACCCCTGGTTCCCATCACTAACACTGAAGAACATCTGAACCATTTCACAACAAACCCTCTCTAAATGGCTCTGTTTACATCTCAACTACTGAATTATGCAGACACCCGATGGTGGCTGGAATTGTTCAGTTGTACATCTTATTTTTTGAAATATGTTTGATTTTTTTGGTTTGATTTTGTATTGTAAAACAGTTTAACCTGAATTTCTAATGTAGGAAAGCCCTTTAAATGAAGATTATTATTATTATTATTATTATTATTATTATCCCAAATTGAGTAAAGACACACGAAAATAGTCATCACTGGTTTTAAGACTACATATAGTCCAGTATTTTAGTCGATATGAAGCTAAATAATAATAATAATAATAATAATAATAATAATAATTGTGTTCAGTATTATAATCCAATTTTATTGCATGTGCATGTATGAAATTATATTACTATGATGCTGCAGCCCAACAACTTGTTAATAATTAATATGAAACTGTAAATAAAACAGCGAGAATTGAGTTCTAATTAAATTAATATCCTGAATTAATCATATTTGAAGCGCTTGCATTAATAAATCTCCTCATAAAGAACAGAAAGAAGTCGTACCAGTTTAGTAGAACAGGGTAAGTGTGAAGTAGTGACGTGCGCTCATCTCCGTGTGAAGCGATGTGTGAGGGGGGGTTGATGGTGTTTTTATTCTCCTGCTGACCTTCACTCCTCCCAGAACCTTCATCACCTCCGAGCTGCATGTGTTTCACCATCCAATAGAACAGCTTCATGTAAATACGTTCTAAAAATAGTTTGTGTTCACTAAACCACACACTCGTCTAGACTAAATATCACATCCTATGAAGTGATGCAGGAATGTTATATACTTACGTCTCATATACAGTCAGAGTTTTAGGTCACATCATGTGGTCAGTAAAAGATTTCATTGACTCTGAATAGCAGAGGCATGAAGGAGTCTGTTATCTGATTGGTACTCTGTGACACATGTAAACCTAAACTCCTGCATATTGAAATGGTTGAGATGTAAACTACAGAGCTACAGAGCTACAGAGGCGCTACTCCAGTCTCTTGTCATTTCAAGGCTCGACTACTCAACTCACTCTGAGGGTCATCAGGCCTTTGCAGTGGATCCAGAAGTTCACCCACATCACTCCACGGCTGTGTTCCCATTCTGCATCTGCCTGTATCAGTGCATGTGTGTATGTGGGTGTTGGGTTAAATGCAGAGGTCCTCAGTGTGTGAATTCTAATAGCAAGTAGCTCTAAATTCGTTGCGCGTTTATCTCTGGCTTTTGTTCTGGCAGTGTTTGAGCTGAAGAGTAGTTTGGACTCCTGTTGGTATTACAATACTTATACTGAGGGAACGACACTCACTCGGTCACTCTGGATAAGAGCATCTGCTGATTGATTACATTTTTAATATTATTTGATATTGCAATGAAAATTCTATCTATCTATCTATCTATCTATCTATCTATCTATCTATCTATCTATCTATCTATCTATCTATCTATCTATCTATCTATCTATCTATCTATCTATCTATCTATCTATCTATCTATCTATCTATCTATCTATCTATCTATACTACTGCTCAAAAGTTTGTGATCACAGTGAAATGTTCTTGTTTTCAATGGAGTATCTTCTTCCTTAACACAACAATGGACTGACGGGTCTCTAAAGAAAGTTGTTTCTTTCTGGTCATTGTGAGTCGGTCAGCAAGCCATCAACTGCTGATCTTCAGATACTAAACTAACCTAGAATGTTGTTCCCTTTTATACTCACTTATTAGCAGAATGTTTTTCAGCTGTGCATCACAATTGAGCAAGAGTGTCCTAACAACCAATTAGTCCAATAACATCCTTAACTTGGATTAGCGGCCGTACCAGGAGATTTAGACTGAGGACTGAGAATTACTGATAATAGAACTATATGTAAAATAAGTCTCTATACAAAAATAGACTTTAACACAAACATTTTTATTCTTTAAAAATCATCTGATACACTTACATTAATTGTGAAATGGACAATATTGTTTGTGAATTACATGAAAATTGCATGAATTGCATGAAAATTGCATGAAATGAAATTCTAAAGTGATCCTAAACTTTTGAGGGGTAGTGGGTATATATAATGTACATAATTCAATAATAATATGCATATAAACAATATAAGCAGTTAATGCACATACAGTGCTCAGTAAATTACATAACAAATTAAATATTATGAATGAATTAAATATGATATGATAATATGATTAAATCATACTAATTTAGCTTACATAATAAAAGCCCTGTTACTGTAGAATACTGTTTAAAGTGGTGATTTTTTCGTGTGCAGGTGATACTTTAGAAACATATATTTGATTGTTAACTATAGTATACATAACAAGTATAGCAGCTGTTTTAGGATTGCTAACTAGCTAAACTTACAGCCTATTCCACTTACTTTACACAAAGACCTCAGAATTTTCTGATGCTGACTCAGTCAAAGGCTTTAGCTGAAGTCATTGGAACATTTCTTCTCAGCTTTTGAATAATCCAGGCTATGCAGTATTTATTAATAATAGTAATAGTATTAGCCTTGTGTAGCAGAACCTGTGTAGAATTAATTGGTACATATTTAATATGTACCTACATACCTACAGTTTATAAGTACAGAGGAACAAATGTGAGAAATCATATGTAAGTACTAAGTTATGAATGACTACAATACTGGATTGAACTGGATTAGACTTTTGTACATAATAAATACACAGTAATTTGCTAATGATAAAATTACTTAATTCAACATAATATTGAAATTTTTATGAAGTATTTAAAATGTTCTACTACTGTGAAACGATATTACTGAAAAAAATAGTTCTGAAAAAATTAAGATAAAGATAATATTGTAAGATGTAAGATTTCTTGATTTTAAGGAATGGTAATTTAACAGCTAATGTGCTAATAATGTATTTTTAATTTGGAAAATTTTAATAAATTTTAAATTTGGCGTCTACAACACTCTAAAAAAATTGGACATGAGAGTGAAAATAAGAGTGAAAAGCTAATAGAATATTTAAGTTACACTGTTCTGAAACATTCCAAAATAAGCAGGTTGGTAACAGGTTAAGCAATCATGATTGGAAAAAAATGAGCTTCACCAAACTGAACAGGCGAGGAAGGTGGACACATGTGCAAAGTCTGTTTATTAGAGCTTCACTTAAGATTGCCACGAGTCAGAATGCAGACAGAGACGATGAGATCAGCAGAAAACAAAACCAGAACCACAAAGAACATATCCACAAATTCACAAAGGCCAGCCAAGGACACGGAGCAAACAGCAAACAAGGGCAGACAAGGAACACCTGGGTGGAGGTGGAGTCACAATCTAGAACAGGTGAGGGGCTAGTAAAGCTGCAAAGACTGGGAGGAGCTAAGAACCAAAACAAACAGAAGCACATGGGAACGACAGGAGGGCAAACAAGGACAGAGACAGACGGGAGGAGAACAGGTCAAGGTGAGACAGGCTCAGTCTTTTCTGCTGAGTCATGGCTCAATACTTTGAGAGAATTCAAAACCAACATTTCTCAACACAAGATAGCAAATAATACTGTAAAAAGATTTAAGGACTGTGTAGGGAAAGGCCAGAAACCAGTGTTGAATGTGTTTGACCCTCAATAATAAAAAGAAAGCGTCAGGCTACTGTGTCAGTGTAACACTGCTGCAACAAGAAATGCAACTCTGTTATGCAAGGAGAAATACAGCAATAAACTCCATGCAGAGACGCCGCCGAGTTCTCTGGGCCCCAGCTCATCTCAGATGGTCTGAAAAACAGTGGAAATGAGCACTGAGATCAGATGTATCAGATGTTTCAGCTTCTTTTGGGAAAAGACAGAATTCTCTGTGCCAAAAACGACGAGGACCATCCAGACTTTTATCAGCATACAGTGTAGAAGTCAACATCTGTAATTGTAATGGGGCATCAGTGCACACACCATAGATTTGTAGACAAAGAGTGCATGTGGACTTGACTGGCCTGTCTGCTGTCTAGACCTGTCCTTTCTGTGTGTAGTATAATGTAAGGCACACACACACACACACACACACACACATACATATATATATATATATATATATATATATATATATATATATATATATATATATATATATACACGGCTTGTTATGGATTAACAGGATATAGTAGGGATATGTATAACAAAGATAAAGTAGGGACATATTAGAAATATATTAGGGATGTAGTAAAGCCATGTTAGAGATATGTTATAGAGAAATATTGGGGGTATAATAGATTAGAAATAGATTAGAGATGTGCACTCTGACTGACATTTGAGTAAAATAGACTTTAGCTAAAAATAGAACAGGTGCTGTAGATTTACCTGTTTACATGGCAGCACTGATGTTGCACAAAATATTATAGTGGAGGCAGATATGTTTTTGGATGAGTAACAGAGGCTGAGGTAATGAACTACCATGCATTAGATACTGATGAGGGTTTGTCTTTTCCAAGTGTATCAGAGAAATAACGTGCTTGTTGTTTCTCACTAACCTGCCTGAGCCACCTAACGTCCTCAGTTATGTTCTTGGCAACATGTCCATATTCAGGCATTTGTGTTATAAACTATAACATAACATATAAAGAATAACATTGCAAATTTACATGCAAATTCAGGCAAAACAGTCGCAGTCCACTGAAACGCTGGCATGTCTTTCCATAATGATATATAACTGTGACTTGTAAACTATGTGTTACTTATTAATTGTGCAGCTAATGCAGAGACCGTGTGGGACTTTTATTATGTTCCTCATTTCCCTAAAGAACTACTTTATCAGAGACTTCCCTCAGCCTGACACCGAGCACGCTCTGGATCACATGCTTCACACCTGAATGTCCTTTGTACACACATTTGTAAATGTTTGTGTTCATGTATATGTACATTTACATACACAAAACTCCCAGACAGCACCTGCCGTCTCAGAACAGGTCATCCATTAAAGAGGCCACTGTGACAGACCACAGACTACCTCAGAGCTTGGACAAAATAAGAGAAACACCTAAAGAACGTACAAAAGGTGCAGTATTTGTGTAAAAGTATCCATACTGCTGTTCTAATGAGTGGATTAGCTGCTTTAAGGTCACTCACTGCTGATGTTGGAGCCGCCACACATGAGCTCTGCATGTCTAATGCCAAGTGTAGACTAGAGTGGTATAAAGCCCCTCCAGCATTGGGCTGTGGAGCAGCAGAACTGTGTTCTCTGCAGTGATGATGGAGCTCCATCCAATATCGTTTTTTCTGGATTTGTATTAGAAACCTTTTATTTGAGTAGCAATGTAGAACTGAACCACTGGAAATAATTAAACCTCAGTGGGAGTGTGTGTGTGTGTGTGTGTGTGTGTGTGTGTGTGTGTGTGTGTGTGTGTGTGTGTGTGTGTCTGTGTGTGTATAGCTGGGGGGTTGGGTGGGGTGGGTATTTTTCTTTTCATGTTTAATCTTTATTTAGCCAAATGACATGGGACAGTAACACAATAATAATAATAATAATAATAATAATAAGTTTGGAAACCGAGTGATAGCATGTGAAGCTTTGTCACATAGTACATAATAAAAGCACAGTTCAGTAAAAGTGCCACGCCCTGTCCTTTTCTCTCTGTCTACATCTTTTGTTTACAGTCCTAGCCATATGCTAATGTTTTGGTCCCGCCTTGTCTCCGCCCCTCACCTGTTCGTAGTCTACGTCTCCTCCCATTGTCCATACCCTCTGTTTTCTGTCTGTCCTTCTGTCTGTCCATTTTGTCTTTGTTTCTGTCTCTCTGTCTCCCCGGTCCTGTTCCTTTTCCGTCTTTCCCGTTTCTCTGTGTCCATTTATTTTGTTATTCGTTGTTTCTGTTGTGTTATTTTTCAGTATGTTTAATAAAAAGACTTTGCGTACGTATCTGCCTCCCTCGTCTCGTCTCTTGTGGTCATGTGCTCCTTGTCTCCACCCTTCACCTCCCATCTCCGGCCCCGCCATTTGTCATCAGCTATTACTCGTTTATCTCATTAGTCTGTGTATTTACACATCCTGTTTTTCCCCCTCTCCCTTGTGGCTTGTCTTGTTTATAGTTGAAATATTTAGTACTTTAAATTGTTCTCTGATGTTCTACATAGAAGATATCATCACTGTCCAATGAAAAACAAGTATCTCGAAAATTGCAACTTTACAGGAGAGACCAAAAACACACTTTACTTTCAATGTAAGTCAATGGAACCAGAATTTTTTCTAAGCTATTTTGGAGCATTTCTATTGGTCCATTCATCATGACATTTTCACACAATGTAAATGGACATTGGCATGTTTAAATGATGTGGAACACTAAAAATCGACAAAAATGGAGTACATGTTTTTCATTGGACAGCGACGATATGGGACTGTGTTGAGAAATGTTGTGGTACTACTTTATTACCTTTGGTTTGGTCTAGAATGAAACGTGCCGTTTTCCCTGTTTCCCTTTCCCAATGGATCCGATCCAGCTGCTCGTCCAGTCTCTTGTCATTTCAAGGCTTGTCTACTGCTACTCGCTCCTGGCTGGTCTTCCTCTGCAGGCCATCAGGCCCTTCCAACTGATCCAGCACAGCTCGTCTTTAATCTTTCCAAATTCTCTCATGTGGCTCCACTGCTGCACTCGCTTTACAGCTCTGATGCCTACAAAGTCAATGGGCCAGCTCCTCCCTCTTTATAGCAGTGGTCAAAAGCATGTGCCTCTAGCCCTTCTAGTTTCAATTACAACTCGGCTTGACCCGCCATACCTCTGGACACATGGCAGACAAGCGACAAGGCTCTTCTCTGTCCTGGAGCCCAGATGGTGGAATGAACTTCCATTGGCTGTCCGAACAGCAGACTCTCTCACGGTCCTCAAACTCAGACTGAAGACCACCATCTCTTCGTGAAGCACCAATCTACTGTATTATTGAAATGAATCATGCACTTATGCAGCTGTGCTGTACTCTTTATCTTCTAGGTAGGAACACTGGCTGGGTATTACTGGGTATTACACTTATACTGTATATAACCCTCTATTTTATTCTCTTCTCTCAATGTGCTTCTGTCTGGCTAGGTATTTCAAGGTACTGCACTTGTACTGTATGTAACTCTCTATTGTGTTGTCTTCTTTTTAGGAATCAGCACTGGAGCTTCTTTCTGGCAGTGTTTGAGCTCAAGGGTAGTTTGGACATTAACCTGTTTGTACTAGCTAGAGATACATACTCATGGGGCCTACTGATTTCGACTACCTCAGTAGGCGAAATCAGTAGGCGAGCGTTGCTAGTATGTCCGAATACCTAGTAGGCATCGAGTAGTAGGTGAACGGTTCTTGGATGATCTACTGAATTGGCAACCATTTTTTATGTATGCGACCGCAGCACACTGCGCTATCCCATGATTCACCTGGAGCCGCAAATGAATTCAAAGCGGACGAAAAAAAACGGTACGTCTGCTGTGTGTACGTAGCTATGTCTAGTGAACTGCCGCTACAGAAGTTAGCGCTACTGCTGAGGTAAACAATGACTGAATTCCTCCTTCTTAGTGTAACGGTGTGGGAGGCGGAGGAGGCAGATACACACACAGATGAGGATTTACAGGTTTAATGAAGTCCATGAGACACATAAACAAACAAAAACCACACCAAACACGAGAACTAACAGCACTTCATGACATAGACGGCAGTAAACGTTGGACAAAGACAGACTGAGTGCACGAAGGTTATATAATACAAGAAACACCTGGACACAGGAGGGGTTATAGATACGGGCTAGGTGGGGGACGGAGACATTAGGAGCACATGACCAAACAGAACCACATGGAAGAGACGTAAACACAAGCACGTGGACTTGACAGGACGTAAACAGGCGGACAAGGAATGGCAGGGTTTGACACTTAGAGCTACATCTTGACACGGTGTAAGTACATATTTAAACAAACATGCAGATCAGTGTCACAAACAGTATCTAAATCTGTCAGTAAACGGGTCTTTCAAATGAATAGTGGGATTTTTACGGTGGTGGTCTGACGTCTTGCATCACAGGCTGTTGGCAATATGGTGGACGTAGTACGCCTGTGTTTTAGTGTGGCTA
The DNA here is from genome assembly GCA_021613375.1 of Megaleporinus macrocephalus. Taxonomy (NCBI): domain Eukaryota; kingdom Metazoa; phylum Chordata; class Actinopteri; order Characiformes; family Anostomidae; genus Megaleporinus; species Megaleporinus macrocephalus. The sequence goes on along the minus strand of CM038704.1, from coordinate 8,265,091 downwards.
CTAAAACTCGCCTACTGAAATGACCTACTCGTCTGCCGCTCGAGCAGTACATACTGACTCTAATCCAGTACCTGCTGACTAGTAGGCGATTTTAGACGCAGTCTCTTACTGAACACAAAGCACTTATGTCGTTCTGGATAAGAGCATCTGCTAAAGGCCCTAAACAGCCAATCAGGTCTGCTCTGATTGGCTGTGTTTACAGTGAGACATCTTGATGAGCAAAGAAGGACTATTTATTTCTATGGCACCTTTCATACACTCATACAAGACTGAGGCTGTGTAAATGTTATTTTTGGGAGTCCAGTTAGGAGACCATCACTGTGAGCCTCACTGCTACATATAAAGGTGTGGATGAGTTTCTCCTAGTCTTGTTCATGCTCTTGAAGTGACAAAATGTTGATTTGGTAATGACCTCCCCAAAAACAAGGGTGTCTGCTGTAGCTGCAAACTGGTCTCTGAGCAACAGCTTTATTATTAGCATTAGCTGGATGGGCCGCGCTAGCAGGAGTGGAGGATATGACTACAGAACTGTGTGTAGCACATTGTTTGGATTTAGTGCCAGCACGGAAACATAGCTGCTATTGCTCGATTCTATCAGCTGTAATCAAGGGCGTGGAATTAGCATGGACGGAAGTGACGCGTCCCCAACAATATGCAGCGATTATTGAATTGTCCCCACCAATAATTTGTTCTCCTCCAAAAGAACACCCAGATTTGTCAACGTCTCACTAACCTAGAGGTGCAGAAAGGGTTAAATCAAGTTCTCTACTCGAGTCATACCTCCCTGTAACACATTGAGTGAATGTGAATGGCTGTGCCGTTTCCTGCTGTCACATGAGACTCTGTAGCTACGTTTGGTTGTTAGCAGCACCAAAACAGGAAGGAAAGCTTTCCAGTCATATGAGACTCACTGTACAAGACTCAGGTGCAACATGGGAGACACATAGGCGTTAAAAGTGAGTAAGGATGGCAGCAATTAAGAAAAAGGTGGACATAGAGAGCTGTTTTTAGAAGAAACGTGTAAGTCAAATGAAATGAGTCCGTCATAATAGCGTTAATGGTGATGCTAGGCTTTGGTGTACAGTATGCAGCAGGCTAACATCGTCAACAAACTGCCAACTGTCAGCTCTCTTACAGTCTTCCAGAGTAGCAACCTCAGTTAAAGCTCTCTCTGTCAGAGACCTGTTTCAGTTGGACTATGGCTGAGGTGAAGTTAATAAGTGTTTAGATGTAAATTCGCTGCTTATTGGTTTGAAAGTGGCAACACTGTCTGAATAAAGACATGTCTTGTACTTTGATTGACGCATTGAGAGAGATTCTATTTCTGTGATTGTTACTTTGTTGGTTTTGTTGAGATTTCGCAGCTACAAATACTTTTATTACTGCTGATGTATGAGACCTGTTTCAAGATTCAATATTCAAGAGTTTTATTGTCATGTGTACAGCAGAACAGGCAGTTACACTGTACAATGAAATTCTTACTTTGCTGCTCCTCCATTCACCAAAAGATAAAGATAACAAATAAAACACATAAATATATATATACAAAATATACAAAGTATAATAATATAAGTTGAAGTAGATAAAAGTATTTTTATAGTTAAAGAATAAAAAATAAAAGTTACGTGTGCTTTTATGTGCAAGTATGAAGAGCAGCAGCCATAAAGTGCAAGTTGCAAGTAACAAATGTAAACAATAATGTTTGTGCGAGTAGTGAATGTAAACAGTATTCTGACAGTACAGTGAGTGTAAGGTGCAGTTTAAATCAGACCAGTTAAAACCAGTTCAGATAGGAGAGGTTGGAGAGGTAGTGCGTGAGGTGTTCACAAGCCTGATGGCCTGTGAGTAGAAACTGTTTGTCAGTCTTGTGGTCCTGGACTTCACACTCATGTAACGTCTGCCTGAAGGTAAATGTGTGAAGAGTGTGTGCTGGGGGTGTGTACTGTCCCTAATTATGTTGTAGGCCCTCCTGGTGACCCTGGTGTGGTAGATGTTCTGCAGTGAGGGGAAGGCTGCTCCTGAGATGGACTGTGCAGTTTTGATCACACGCTGGAGAGCCTTTCTGTCCTGAGCAGTAGAGTTTCCATACCAGACGATGATGGAGCTGGTAAGAACACTCTCAATCATACTCCTGTAGAAGGTGCTGAGAATTTTGGTTGGCATACCAAATTTTCTCAGCCTTTTCAGAAAGTACAGTCGCTGCTGGGACTTCCTGATGATTCATTTGCACTATGGCTGAAGTAAAATTTTAAGTGATACAACTCATTAATTAAACCATGAATTGTTATTCAGAATAGTTTAAAAGTACAATAGCATATGTAGTATATCAGTCCTTTATAGTTTTATCATTGAGCAAAGAGAAAACCTCAAAAGAAACCCCCACCAATGTCAAGAGCAAATCTACGCCCTTGGCTGTACTCACATTAGGGGCTCCGTCCACATGTGGCGCTGATCCAGTTTCATTAGGCCCTGTGCCCGTTGTCTACTCCCACACCCTGTTACTCCTCGAACAGCACACAAACACCAGTTCCTAAACTCTGATAACGAGCTCTGAAATTTGGTTCCAAAACTGTCATTTCTTGTAGAAGATTTGAACAATTCTGGCAGCACATGTGGTCTGAAGAGTGCGCAGGCCGCTCTGTAGCTCTACTGAAAACAGTACAAAAGAAACAAGAAGAAATGACTTTGTAGTGCTCCTGACTTATCTCCATAACGAGCTCACACACTGCAGCTCGAACCGCTCTGAAAATAAGGAAAAGCATTAAGATAGCAGAGCAGCATCTGAACAGCCAGGAAACTACACAGAAGTGGGGCCTGGGGTAGGGGCTTGACCAGATGCAGTTTTACATGCCCATGTACTCCCTATGAAGTTAAGTGAATCTAAAGAAAGCAGTGTAAAAAAAACTGATTCAAAATATTAAGTTAAATTTTATTTTTTCATATTAAAGGAATAGTGTGTAAAATTTTCAGTAAAAAAAATACAAAATTAAGTGAAATTATCAACAGAAGCTGTGATGTGCTGCGTAGGAGTTATGTGACTTTGGATTGAGGGGGTTGATCAGATGCAGTTTTTACATGCCCATTTACTCCCTATGATTTTGTTCTAGAAAGAAACAAGCTGGTTCCCTTATTTTGGTGAGCTTATGAATAATTTAATGAGCTCTGCTCTGATTGGCTGGTTTACAGCGAGAGGCTGTGGTGATCACACAGAAGCAGCAGACTAAACAGTCAGAAAAGACTAAATAAAATGAACCTCTGTGTAAATAAGCTCTGCTCTCATATTAGTCAGTTAGCTATGTTAGTTACTTGAAGCTGCTAGTAGTAACGTTACCTATACCAGCTACTCACTTTCATCTGGACATCAAACACAAAGTAGATTAAAGGTGTCTCTGTGAAACTTTTAGTTTAAGATGATCTGCTTCAACCAGCACACAGTGATCCACTCACACAGCATGGCTGCTACTTACAGTCACTATTGGAGGATGTGGTGCTAATAAAGGTGGAGCTGCTCGTCTCTTCAGTCTCTTCAGTGTTAAACGCTGAGCTGAGGCTGCTCTACATTGTACACATGTTTGAGAAACTGTCTTCCTATTCGCCAGTTTGTTTTTGTGAAGTTTCACTTTAAGTTGTTACACTATAGCATCTGTACAACTGTAGCATTTAAGGTGGCACGGAACATTTTATTAAAAAAAACAACGAACGCAAGTCAAATATAAATGTAAATTAATATTAAAGGAACCATATGTAAAAGTTTCAGTTAAAAAAGTACAAAATTTATTGAAATTATCAACAGAAGCTGTGATGTGCTGCAAAGGAGCACATCACAGCCTTTGAATTGGATGTGACTTTGGATTGGGGGGGTTGACCAGGTGCAGTTTTACATGCCCATTTACTTCCTATGGTTTGGTTCTAGAATAAAACAAACTGGTTCCCTTATTTTGGTGATAATTTAATGAGCTCTGCTCTGATTGACTGGTTTACAGGGAGACACCGTGATCATCAAGGGAAGACAAGTTTATTTCTACGGAGGCTGTTTAAATGTCATTTTTGGAAATTCAGTTGGGAGATCATTACAGTGATCAACCCTGCCACAAATAAAGGTGTGAATGAGTTTGTCCAGATCTTGTTTATGTTCCTGAGGTAATAAAATGTTGATTTGGTGATGACTTTGACATGACTGAGTCAACTCAAGCTGAAGAAATAACTGTTTTAATGACATGTTAAAGCTGTCTATTGATTGTGCTGCAGAGATTTCCACTGAAGTTAGCGTGCTAACTAGGTAGCTCATCCTTCCTGTCTCATAATAACACTTTGCACCTCAACTGGTGATGATTAGTCTCCATACTGTCTGGCTGAATCAGTCCAACTCACGGCAAATGACAATTACAACAGCTGCTGCCACCTACTGTCAGCAAATAAACAAAGTGATACAAGTAGAAGCAGAATAAGAGTTAAGCTAGGTGTTGGTTTCCAACACTGGAGACTCACTCGGAGAGTAAACGGATAAAGTTTGATGCTGAACTGACAACATTACTTCTAGACTAGTAAGGAGTGAAGGGGTAGGAGGAGGAACTGAGTATTTTCTGGTGATATGTTGCCCCCTATTGTTTGGAGCATGAATTTAACAGGTTGTATCATTTTACAAGTCGCTCCCATTAGTAAAATTGATCAAAGCTCTTCTATAACCATAAATTCTGCATATCAGCTCCAGTTGACCAGGAAAAGCTATACATAGCCTGTGTAGCCTGCAATGAATGTCTACCTATCTTCTAAGAAATTATCTCAGATCTGCAGATATTAATCTTCTTCAAACATCTTCCATAAAATACAGAAAACACAGAGAGACTCTTTCTGTTCTGCTTCTAAACTTCAGAACATGCTGTCAATCAGAACCAAACACTAAAATTCAGTACACACGTTTAACAAATATGTAAAACACATCTTTTACATTCATAAACAAATCTTTTACATGTAGTTTACCTTTAACATTAATAATGCACACCAGTTTTGTTTATCTTTTTGTACTAGTTTTTACTTTTTAACCTGCTATTAAAACATACACAAAACAGGGATCTGTAACGAGAGCAACGGGATCTAACAGGCTCCAGAATTCAGTGTGGCTAATTTTACAGCAGTCCATTTTGAGATGCTCTTCAGTTGCAGTGTGATGTTGGCAGGGAGGCCTTTTCTAACCAGATCTGCTTTAAGCTGTAGCAAAAAGAAACACACCAAGTTATACCTGGATTAGGGATATCAGTATTGGCTGTATTTGATTAGTCTGGTTAGTTCAGTAATCTGTGTTTTGAAGCCAGTGGACCAATCAGTAAAACATGCAGAACTTTTTTTAATAATTTAAAATGCATGCAAATACAGAGACTCGGCTGCGGCCGCAGGGTTGGTTGGTCTGTATTTTCCATATTACTGACCAAACAAAATCCTCACTTGGATTTAAATAAGTAAAACTTTGCTCTCCAATGAAAAACATGTATTTCAATTTATGCCAATTTTTAGTTTTCTACATCATTTCAACCCGGCAGCTGCCGTTTACATTGTGTGTGAACTTCATGATAATTGTACAAATAGAAGTGCTCCAACATAATCTGAATAAAACTTCTGGTTCCATTGATTTACATTGAAAGTGAAGAAGGTTTTTGGCCTCTCTTGTAAAGTTGCCATGGTTTTCTTTAGACAGCAACGAAATACTTAAGTTGTTTTAATTAGACAATTACTGCAGTGATTAATGTGTTTCAGCTGCACCAATTCGTTAAACCCTAACTGATCCAACAAGTAGCAAGTAGTTGTTTCTTAAACAACCATGTAGGAAGTCGTATCTCATAGTCGTGGAAAAGATGTAACTGGGTCTAAAACATTTGCAACATGTTCTTTGCTTTGCGTGTTTCAGTTTTACAATGAATCCATCAGTAAATCTTTTAACTTTTAAAGAGAAGTAACAAATAAACCCATAAAACAAGCTAATTGTAACGGCAAGCATATATGTATCCAGCTGGTGTTGGTTTTCTCTGTTTAAATGATTTATGAATAGCCTAATTATCAGCGTTCATTTATCTCAAATGTTTATTTTAATCTTTATTTATTAACTTCGTAACTGTGTTTAAATCAAGGAATCATCACAAGCCTAATAATATGAAAGATTATCTTAAAGATGATTTTACTGAACAGTAGCTGTTTAATTATGTTGTATATACTGTCACATACCTGTTTCAAAAAAATCTCACTGCTGGACGACTGTGTGAAGTCCACTGCTGAGGAAAGTGTCATTCTTAGTCCAGCAAGGTGCTCTTGAGAAAGTGAAAAGTTATCAATAACAAAAAAATAACTATAGTAGTAACAATATTCACATGAAAATATAAAATCAGGATAACCTACTTATTACTGGCGGGACTGCTGGTATTGCTGTGGTAACATCTTGTAGATACAACAATAAAAACAAATGAATTATTAGAATAACAGTCAACTATTTATATGAAAAGAACAGACTATATATATAGTTTTATGTGTTTGCAATATATTGCAATGCATTAAAATAAATTCCATTCTATTCCAAATGTATGGGAATATATTATACACAGAAATGCACCATACAAAAAAAAAATATGTAAATGTATTTTCAAATACATATGGAAATGTAAGGGTAAAATGAAAATCTTGGATGGATTTGTATTAAATTTTAATTTTAAGTTCAATGATTTGATAACTTTAACTTCTATTTGAAATATATTTGTGTGAGTGCTCTCGTACCACAAAGCTTAAATCAAAACACAGTACGGTTCAGTTCATGTATGTATAATTTTCTCTGTACTCTGTATTATTATTATTAAAAAAAATAAAAATAAAAATAACTTAAAAATAACTAAATCTGATGTACATCTGAACTTAAACCCACACTTTGTTCTAAATTTTACCAAAGAGCCAAAGAGGATCTAATAAACACTCCAAAGTATTTTAATTTCTGGGCAATGGTTTAATGGATCAGGCTTTAAAGGGTTAAATAAATGATTCATTTAAAGAGAAGACAGTCAGCATAGAGTGATATCATGGTAATATGGTTCATTAGCATGCACGTTATGACTTCAAACACTGCATAACAGGTTAGATTTCAGCTATCTCTATCTCTAATACTGGTCACTCTGGATCTGTAGCATGCTCGCTAGGCTAACATTAGGTTAGCTAGATTCAAACACCACATATCAGGAATTATTTAGCTTATTCCCATGCGGGTAAAAATATTGCAAATATTGCAAATGTATGCATTGAGTATATATTTCAATGCGTTTAAAATACATTTATTAAACAAAAAACTTGCATGTATAAAAATGGCCAAACAGTGTATCAAATGTGTGTATTTGTGTTTGTTATTCTACTTTTTCAGTTGCAAACAATAAATATTAAAGATAAAGTTAACTACAAGGAAAGGGGAAACCTGTTAGGCCGACATGGCTGTCACTTTAAATGCTGCCATCTTGGATCAATTCATTATCAGTTTTTCAAAAGGTAGACGTGTGACATATCAAACTGGTAGAGAATTCCACCAAGAAAACAGTGCTATGCTTCATTTTAATGTAACTTTATCCATTATTTTGTTTAAGCTGTGATTTTATCCAAGGGCTGACCATAAGGGCAACAGAATGTGTTCAATATGCCTTCCACCAAGTGTTGAAGGTGTTCTTTATTCTCGTTCCTAATAAACTTTCACCAAAACATCTGGCTGAATGCTGCACAAGCTGCACTATCTTCTGTAAACAAGTGCCATGACATGACCCCACACATAGAAATCCAAAAACATGATGGCCACTCAATTGGACCCCTACAGTCAATCCACTTTTGGGGAAACTGCACATCAAACCTCTGACAGCATGTTTGATTGTGGTGGGGCGGCGACTTGTTGGAAGAAATCAGGAAACATACTGTCCTCTGACAAAAATCAAACCAACACAGTTTGGGACCCCATACACCCCACCATACTGTGACTTTAGGTATATGTTGTTGTGTATATTTTTGCATACTATGGCGTCTGTTAAAAGCTTGTTGATACAGATGGCACACAGAAGCTGCAGAGCTCTCGGGAAGGTCATGGCTTTGTGACCCCCGTCATTTAGGGTTTTATGGCAGGCACCTCCAGGCCCGAGAACAAGACCCAAGCCTAGGAGATAACGACATGGCTAGGTGAAGCATGAGGGCGGGCCTATAAAAGACAATGCAGCCGGAGACAGAAGGTCCGAAATTGCATACTAGTCAGTAGGTACTGGATTAGAGTCAGTACGTACTGCTCGAGCGTCAGACTAGTAGGTCATATCAGTAGGAGAGTTTTAATACCACACAAGCTTTGACGCACTACGTCCACCATATTACCAGCGTCCTGTGATGCAAGACGTCAGACCACCACCGTAAAAGTCCTGCTATTCAATTAAAAGCTTGTTTACTGACAGATTTAGATCTTTTTGTGACTCTGATCTGAGTTTTTATCTGATTATGTATCAGACGGTGTGGAGCTGTAGATCAGAGAAGATGAAACGGGAGGAATGTAATCATTGTTTATCTCAGCAGTAGAGCTAACTTCTGTAGCAGCGGTTCACTAGCCGTAGCTACGTACACACAGCCGACGTTCAGCTTTACACCGTTTATTTACTCCACTTAGAATTCATCCGCCGCTCCAGGTGAATCATGGGATACACAGTGTGCTGTGTTCACCTACATAAACATGGCTGCTGATTCAGGAGGTCATCCGGGAGCCGTTCACCTACTACTCAATACCTACTGAGTACTCAGACATACTAGCCGCACTTGCTACTGATTTACTACTGAGTATTCGGACATACTAGCCACGCTCGCTTACTGATTTCACTACTGAGTATTCAGACATACTAGCCACGCTCACCTACTGATTTCATTACTGAGTATTGAGACATACTTGCCACGCTCGCCTACTGATTTCACTACTGAGTATTCAGACATACTAGCCGCGCTCACCTACTGATTTCACTACTGAGTATTCAGACATACTAGCCGCGCTCACCTACTGATTTCACTACTGAGTATTCAGACATACTAGTCGCGCTCGCCTACTGATTTCACTACTGAGTATTCAGACATACTAGTCGCGCTCGCCTACTGATTTCACTACTGAGTATTCAGACATACTAGTCACGCTCACCTACTGATTTCACTACTGAGTATTCAGACATACTAGCCGCGCTCACCTACTGATTTCACTACTGAGTATTCAGACATACTAGTCACGCTCGCCTACTGATTTCACTACTGAGTATTCAGACATACTAGCCGCGCTCACCTACTGATTTCACTACTGAGTATTCAGACATACTAGTCACGCTCGCCTACTGATTTCACTACTGAGTATTCAGACATACTAGCCGCACTCGCCTACTGATTTCATTACTGAGTATTGAGACATACTAGCCATGCTCGCTTACTGATTTCACTACTGAGTATTCAGACATACTAGCCACGCTCACCTACTGATTTCACTGCTGAGTATTCAGACATACTAGCCGCGCTCGCCTACTGATTTCATTACTGAGTATTGAGACATACTAGCCACGCTCGCCTACTGATTTCACTACTGAGTATTCAGACATACTAGCTGCGCTCACCTACTGATTTCACTGCTGAGTATTCAGACATACTAGCCGCGCTCGCCTACTGATTTCACTACTGAGTATTCAGACATACTAGCCGCGCTCGCCTACTGATTTCACTACTGAGTATTCAGACATACTAGCCGCGCTCACCTATTGATTTCACTACTGAGTATTCAGACATACTAGTCACGCTCACCTACTGATTTCACTACTGAGTATTCAGACATACTAGCCACGCTCGCCTACTGATTTCACTACTGAGTATTCAGACATACTAGCCACGCTCGCTTACTGATTTCACTACTGAGTATTCAGACATACTTGCCATGCTCGCCTACTGATTTCACTACTGAGTATTCAGACATACTAGCCACGCTCGCTTACTGATTTCACTACTGAGTATTCAGACATACTAGCCACGCTCACCTACTGATTTCATTACTGAGTATTGAGACATACTAGCCACGCTCGCCTACTGATTTCACTACTGAGTATTCAGACATACTAGCCGCGCTCACCTACTGATTTCACTACTGAGTATTCAGACATACTAGTCACGCTCACCTACTGATTTCACTACTGAGTATTCAGACATACTAGCCGCGCTCACCTACTGATTTCACTACTGAGTATTCAGACATACTAGTCACGCTCACCTACTGATTTCACTACTGAGTATTCAGACATACTAGCCGCGCTCGCCTACTGATTTCACTACTGAGTATTCAGACATACTAGCCACGCTCACCTACTGATTTTACTACTGAGTATTCAGACGTACTAGCCACGCTCGCCTACCGATTTCACTACTGAGTATTCAGATATACTAGCCGCGCTCACCTACTGATTTCACTACTGAGTATTCAGACATACTAGCCGCGCTCGCCTACTGATTTACTACTGAGTATTCAGACATACTAGCAGCACTCGCCTACTGATTTCACTACTGAGTATTCAGACATACTAGCAGCGCTCGCCTACTGATTTCACTACTGAGTATTCAGACATACTAGTCGCGCTCGCCTACTGATTTCACTACTGAGTATTCAGACATACTTGCCACGCTCGCCTCCTGATTTCACTACTGAGTATTCAGACATACTAGCCACGCTCGCCTACTGATTTCACTACTGAGTATTCAGACATACTAGCCGCACTCACCTACTGATTTCACTACTGAGTATTCAGACATACTAGCCACGCTCACCTACTGATTTCACTACTGAGTATTCAGATATACTAGCCGCGCTCGCCTACTGATTTTACTACTGAGTATTCAGACATACTAGCCACGCTCGCTTACTGATTTCACTACTGAGTATTCAGGCATACTAGCCACGCTCACCTACTGATTTCACTACTGAGTATTCAGACATACTAGCCACGCTCGACTACTGATTTCACTACTGAGTATTCAGACATACTAGCCGCACTCACCTACTGATTCCACTACTGAGTATCAGACATACTTGCCACGCTCGCCTACTGATTTCACTACTGAGTATTCAGACATACTAGCCACGCTCACCTACTGATTTCACTACTGAGTATTCAGACGTACTAGCCACGCTCGCCTACTGATTTCACTACTGAGTATTCAGACATACTAGCCACGCTCGCCTACTGATTTCACTACTGATTTTTCAGACATACTAGCAGCGCTCGCCTACTGATTTCACTACTGAGTATTTAGACATACTTGCCGCGCTCGCCTACTGATTTCACTACTGAGTATTCAGGCATACTAGCCACGCTCGCCTCCTGATTTCACTACTGAGTATTCAGACATACTAGCCACGCTCGACTACTGATTTCACTACTGAGTATTCAGACATACTAGCCGCACTCACCTACTGATTCCACTACTGAGTATCAGACATACTTGCCACGCTCGCCTACTGATTTCACTACTGAGTATTCAGACATACTAGCCACGCTCGCCTATTGATTTCACTACTGAGTTCTCAGACATACTAGCCACGCTCGCCTATTGATTTCACTATTGAGTATTCAGACATACTAGCCACGCTCGCCTATTGATTTCACTACTGAGTTCTTAGACATACTAGCTGCGCTCGCCTACTGATTTTACTACTGAGTATTCAGACATACTAGCCGCGCTCGCCTACTGATTTTACTACTGAGTATTCAGACATACTAGCCACGCTCGCCTACTGATTTCACTACTGAGTATTCAGACATACTAGCCACGCTCGCCTATTGATTTCACTACTGAGTTCTCAGACATACTAGCCACGCTCGCCTATTGGTTTCACTACTGAGTATTCAGACATACTAGCCACGCTCGCCTATTGATTTCACTACTGAGTTCTCAGACATACTAGCCACGCTCGCCTATTGATTTCACTACTGAGTATTCAGACATACTAGCCACGCTCGCCTATTGATTTCACTACTGAGTTCTCAGACATACTAGCCACGCTCGCCTATTGATTTCACTACTGAGTATTCAGACATACTAGCCGCGCTCGCCTACTGATTTCACTACTGAGTAGTAGACAAGTAGGCAACTTCGGACACACCGAGAGCTTTTGAGAGCTCAGAGAACGTCTGTACCCTATTCGTTCTGATGGCAAGAAAGAAGTTACAGTGTTAGATGGATCAATCCAGTGAGGGTTTGTGTTTGTCCAGTATCGCTGATTCTGTTTGTTGATCTCACAACTCAATGAGGAATTCACTTCATCACTGAACAGCTCCTGACGGACAAAACTAGTGTTTATCCGAAGCTGCTGTGTTACCTATTCTGCAAACTCTATCTGACATTCCTTGGACAGCCCAGACGGCTGGACAGAACATTTTCAAGGTTGTTAGATGAAGATGTGTTTTCTTTGTTGTTGTTAGAGAACAGAACATCGCCTGAATCACAGAATACTTCTTTTAACAAGACGACGCCCCACCTCAACACAGACACACAGTCCTGATGTGCAGTTTCTCCAAAAGTGGATTGGTCATTGGGGTCCAGTCGTACTCATGATTTAACCTCACTGGATTTCTATCCATGGGGTCATATCCAGGCACTAGTTTACTCTGTGAAGATACAGAATGTTGTTCAGAATTGTTTCAACACTGAGTTGTTGGTGCCTGTACAGCAATCAGTCAGATTCATTTAGCATGAGTAAAACCTACTGAACTGTACTGACTTCCGTGTTTCGCATTGGGCTTTGCATTTAGCACGTCAGTACGAGAGCGCAAACAAAATGTGTTTCAACATAAACAAGATATTAAATGATCAAACTGCTTTTTAGAGTGTATCTGTCATGTCGTGCTCTGTTTTGTGCGTTCGGTCATTGCCATGCAGTTTCTGTCGTGTGTCGCTGTGATGGTTGTGCTTATGTAAGATCTAAGTTCTTGTTTTATTATTTTGGATCTTTGTTTGGTATTCTAAGTATTGATCTAAATAAACTCTACCTGCAATTGTATCCACAACTCTCGCCTCCAGAATCATTACAGTATCAATATTAACAACAATTAATTAAGACTTGAAATTAAAATAAAATCTTTTTTAAAAGTTACTCCATAACAGTAAAGTGCATAAGACATGTATACCTACATTTATTTTTGTATGGTATGTTTCTTATGTGAAATATTTCCACATACATAAATACATTTGGTTAATATAACAATATAATCTAAAATCATGTTAGTTTTTGTAACATATTGCAGCAGAAATTGCAATGTATTTGAAATATATCATCACGATCCAAAGAAAAATGTGGATTTTTATTTTTCTGAACACGACAGCTGCTGTGCAAACACAGTTTAACCACTGTTTGGTATCACCCTTGCCACTCCTGTCACTGCCATTGCTTGTCTGTCTATGTCTTTGTCTACGTCCCCTGTCAGACCCATGCGCTAATGTTTTGTTTTTCCTGTGTTCGTCGTTCACTGATGTCTCTGTCTGTAGTAATGTTTCTGTCTGTAGTGATGTTTCTGTCAGTAGTATATTGCTGAGGTTCTTGTCTGTAGGTTCTGTTTATTTTATTATTTTGTTACTTTAGTATTTTTGGCCGAATTCCTCACTCTGGACTTTTAACAAAAGACGTCTGCACGTGTATCCGCCTCTCCAGTTTTCCTCTCCATTACAGCCCTATATCATAATTATCTAAAGTCTGAGTAGATAAAAAAGCAGAAACCACTTAAACCTACACCCAATTTCTAGTTGAAGTCCCAAGATATTAGCTGATAGGTCTGTAATTTGTTAATAAATACAGAATTTTTAGTGTAGACAATGCAATTCGTATGGCAGATTTCTTTGTGTAATAGCTCCCCAAACATTTAAATATAAATTAGTTTCAAATCATATATGGTTAATATAGCAATATGCTCTAAAAGTCATGTTAGTGTTAGGAATATCTTTCAGCCGAATTTGCAATGTATTCAAAATATATTGGTTATTATTTTATAACGTTAAAATTCATATTAACCATTAATTTTTCAAACGATGTAAATAAAAATCCACAAACATGGAGATATTCTTTGGACAGCGATGATATATTTCAAATACATGGCAATTCCTGATGCAATATTCAAAAAAGTCTGGTTCCATTGACTTCCATTGAGTAAAGAAGGTCTTTGGCCTATGCTGTAAACTTTTGGAGTTTTTCTTTGGACACCAACGATATACAAATATATTTGCATACATTTTTTCCCCCAATGTCTCTCCAACTTGATCTCCAGCTTTAAATCATTACAATATAAACTTGTGTCAGTTAACCAGCTCATTTATTGAATCATGTACTGTATTCACGTGTTTGGTAATCAAACTTTATATTTGAATGTCTATTTTTGGAATGCAGGCTTGGGCTGGATAAGCAATCTCCATTCAAAGCCATTTAAGCACTGTTTGGTTTTACCCTGTATCTCAATTATCTAAAATAAATACCGCTCAAACCTGCATTTGTCTCACGCTATTAGCTGATGGGACTGTAGTTTGTTAATATATTGGCTTGTCAACATGCAGAATTTCTAGTGTAGACATTCTGTAGGCTTTGCAACACAATGCGATGCTACATTTGAACGTTCGCTTGCTGGTCAGGCTCTAAGAATTTGTGCATAGCTTGAAAAATTGTGTATATATATATATATATAATGTCTTAAAGCATTACCTGCACAATACGCCAACGAACAGCCATTCGGTTTGACGAACTCATAGACGTAGTAATTTCCTTGGCAAGCTTTGATTCGAATAGGATTGGAGACAAAGTTACAACAGTTGTCGTTCCAGTTACCACATACTGGGCGGGTGACAATTCCGTCCGCCTGTTGTGGATGAATGCCGTTTATCCAGAGGGGGGCGTCGGTGCCACACATGTTAATGTTGACACATGACTCCGGCATCCGGATGTCCTTTCCATAATACATGAGCCGGTACCAGCCGACCCAGGTAACAGACTGATCACACCTCCTGCCTAAAACGTTGGAGTAGTTGGTGGCTCTCCAAGGGTCGTCCAGCACCGTGTAGCTATAGCACGGGTCGCTGGAAACTGTCATGGAAACAGAGAAGAAATCAATGTCACTCAAACGACAGAGATGATCAACATACGGTCATTGTCTGAAGAAAAAAAAGAACATCCACCAAGGCAACTTTACAGAAGAGGAGAACAAACCAACTTTACTTTGAATGTAAGTCAATGGAACCAGATATTTTCCAAGTTAATTGGAGCATTTCTATTGGTCCAGAGTCAGTTTGAGTGAGCTTCTTTCCATTTAACCCATTATATAAAAAATATGACAGCACAACACTAGATGGCGTCCATGAATGAGCCTTTAATGAAAGAGAATGGATGAAGCTAAACAGTTAAACATTAAAATAAAATAAAAAATATGTAAATGACAGCACAGCAGACACTTTACTGTAGTCAAAACTAATATCTCTGTAATATATATATATCAACTTGGGTGAACCTGCCCCACCTGAACAGTGTTGCTGGTGTTAGCTACTATAAAATAATACTTTAATACTTTCTATTTCTCAATTCTTTAATAAAACACTTTATTAAACATCACTACACTAAATGTCTCCAGCGTCTCACTGTTATCATAAACCACTTACTGTAAACAGGTGTATCCAGATAGTTAGTTCAGGTTATATGTGCAGTTATTTAAAAACCGTAATCAATAAAAATAAACACAAGATAATAAGAATCAAAGTGTGAAATTTACCAATCTGGGTTTTCACTTCTCCACCTGCAAAAGAAACAGAAGGAGGAAACAGTGTTTGTCATATTCGATGTCTGAAACAACCAAGCTAAACTTATAACCTACTTATATATAGATTTAACATTTTTATACTTATTTATTTATTATAATAAATAATAAAGAAGTATACTTATTTTATTATTTATTTACTTCTTCTTATAATTACCATAATACCTTTTTAATAAATATTATTATTTCTATATGTATTTCTATATGTACCCAGTATGTGAGAGTGTATCGTGGTACATGTACATTCTCTCACAGAAGCCCAGCTGTTCTGTTATCATGATCTGATAAAAGAAACAAACACTCACTCATCAGAATAAAGCAGGTGATGATGAAGAGTGACCCGCTGCTCTGATGTGCTGACATGATGTTGGATTGACCAAGAAATCTACAACAAAATAGTCAGAACTTTTAAATATCAGGAATTTTGGGAAAGTTCAGATTTTGAATTTGTTCTTAAACTTTATCATCATTCTATAAATTCTATATAAAAAACTAGAATACACATGTAGGTTCACTGTTGGGTTTTGATAGTAAATAAAATATATTTTGCATAATCTATATTTGTGTTGTAGACACGTTGACCCCCGATTTTCATTAGCACCACTTCAAAGAACATCTGACTCTATAACATCTGTAATCAACCAATATATACCAAAGCACTGTGAATGTTTACATCTCAACCCTTCCATTATAGAGACATTCAGTGGTTGATGGGAATCTCGTTAAATAGATAGATAGATAGATAGATAGATAGATAGATAGATAGATAGATAGATAGATAGATAGATAGATAGATAGATAGATAGATAGACAGACAGATAGATTTGTTTGTTTAGCTGTTGTTGGTATTTTATATTGTAAAGCACTTGGGTTGCTTTTCTAATGTAGGAAGTTGTGTAGAAAATATGCTCTATAAAGAGAGATAGTTAAAAATAAATATAAAAACACCCATTTATGTTCCACAGTTATTCCAAAATTCTGTTAAGGAACTTAAATACATTCTTGTTTGAAAGCAGCTGTGAATAAAACTGTGGAAAAACATTCAGTTATAATAAAATTAGTTATGCCTATATATAAATACTTACATCATATAATTCAGTATTAAATGACTTCTTGCTGTTGGACTATTGAATACAACAAATATACTGTGTGTATGTCTTTATAAAATAAACCCACAATCATTGCTATGAGAAATCATTCTAAAACTAGGATTCTAGTCAGTATGAACCAAAATATATTATAGTTCGAAAGTTTGGATTCTTTTTATTATTACTATAATTCAGTTTCATTGCATGTACATGTATGAAATGTTATTAATATTAAGCTGCAGAGTTACATGTTAATTAGTAATTATGAAACTATTAATAAACCTGCATAAATGTTAGAGAAGTACAGAATAATGTTCATTAAGGATGGAGTTCTAATTAATTTAATATCCTAAATTCATCATATTTGAAACACTTGCTTTAGTGAATCTCCCCATAAAGAACAGAAAGAAGTCGTACCAGTTTTGTAGAACAGGGTAAGTGTGAAGTAGTGACGTGCGCTCATCTCCGTGTGAAGCGATGTGTGAGGGGGGGTTGGTGGTGTTTTTATTCTCCTGCTGAACTTTACTCCTCCCAGAGCCTTCATCACCTCTGAGCTGTATGTGTTTCACCATCCAATAGAACAGCTTCATGTAAATTGCTGTCCACTAAACTGCACTCTCATCTAGATTAACCATCAAATCCTATGAAGTGATACAGGAATGTTACATACATACTTCAAGTGGAGCTTCTAGAGAGGCAGTGAGTTTAAGGTCTATTAATAAAACACATGTGAACTTAAATTCATGCATATTTAAATAGTTGTAATGTAAACAAAGCCAGTCATGGTGGTTTGGTGTCAGTAACCAGGTGTTCACCTCAAAAAGCCCCCTTACAGAAAAGTTATTACCTAAACTGGCTATACATACACCATGTAAGACATTGTTTTGTGACGTTTGATCTTTAATCTGTTACCAGAGGAGGGAACTTTATCACTTGTCACTTATAATTTACCAGCAACGGTCCATATGAACACTCAGAAAACGTGTATAGGTTCATTGGTGGATATGACAGTATATAAAATGGCTATATTTGTGTTGTAGACATGGTGACACCTGGTTCCCATCACCACCACTATAAAGAATTCTAAACCATTTCACACCAAACTCACTCTGAATGACTCTGTTTATTACCTCTGAATTTGTCCCCTTTTAAAACAAAATGAATTAAGAAGGTCTTCACAAATTAGAGATTATCAGTTTTTAGTTTAGCCCATATAGTCCAGTGTGTAAATCACACCATGTGTCAGCCAAAGGTTTACACTGTAAATGTTACTGTTTGAAACTCGTCTGTAACCCATTTTAAACATGTTGTACTTCTTTCTGAAAGTCACTGATTAAAGTAGATTAAAACACAAGATTAAAACTCTAATCTCGACAAATGGTTTTATTTTATATAATAAATTAATTTAATATTTGAAAAAAAGTTTTTCAGTCCTTCTTATTGTCTATGATCTTTTTGGATGTAGTTTATTTACTGTTAATTTTTTTTATTTTAATTACATGTTTCACCCTAACCATGTTCTCGTTGTTATAGCCTGAATTAGTTCTAATTGATTCAATTTACAACTTTTCATCTCTGTTTAAATTTATTGGCCATATGATGAAGGTCGGAGCCCCTTAGTGTTCAACCTAAGGGTTGAATGATGTAGTTTAAAAAGAGATACTCTGTTCTATAACTATAACAGCTTTCTTTGATGCTACAATGTGATATGATATGTTTATTATATATTTTTATTATATTTATAACAGAAATATTGATCAGATAAATGTATAACATAATGTATAACATAATTTAAGTCACTGTTGGAATAGTTTGAAGTTGTGGGTGTTGTTGGCTTTTGTGTGTATGTGATATTTGAGGATTGAGCATGTCAGGAAAATATTTACAAACTCTAGTTTTGTTAATGGAGTAAATAAATAAGAATTAAAAGAATGATTTAAGGTTAAAAACAAGTTTTTAATGAACACTTAAAACATTAAAAAATGAAATAAACTGATTTCAATAGGTTTACCAAAGAAATAATCAGCAATATAACATAAGAAATGAATACAGGTCAAGTTTAACCCATCACCTGTATACTCTACACATCCAAAGGTGTCTGCTAATGAGATGCACTAAATTTCCTTAGGGACTTTCCATAATTTCATGAGGTCAATTTAAAACGCAAAGTCATTGGAACATGTTGACTTCCTTCTTGGCTTCTGAAATAATCCAGGCATTGATATCTCTTGTTGTGGTAGCACTTTATTAGGTAATATTTGATTGGTAGATAGTGAGTACTTGTGAGTAATATAAATAAAAGCTGTACGTTACTGATCAGTGGTATATACTGTATTATATATTGCTAGTAATAAAAGCAGAAACTGAGAGGGGCATAGGTTCCTCTCATTTCCCTAAAAAACAACTTCATCTTCAAGCCTGACGCAGACCACATTCAGATGCTTAGGCATGACATGCCTCATGCATGAACATGCTTTGTACATAGATTTGTGAATGTTTGTGTACATGTATATACACATTTACATACACAAAACACCCGGACAGCACCTGCTGTGTTCTCAGAACAGGCCACCTATAAAAGAGGCCACTGGAAACCTAGTGCCATATACTTGGTGTCAAGCTCTCAACAATGTGTCACTGTGTTTCAGAGTGTGTGTGTGTGTGTGTGTGTGTGTGTGTGTGTGTGTGTGTGTGTGTGTGTATATGAGCCGTAACAGTAAAACCACCTCCTTGTATAAACACACATTGCCCATTTTGTTGGATCCATTTACATCACACGTACAGACTGTAGTCCATCTGACTCCACCACAGAGTGGGTGCTATTAGGGAGATGGATCATTCTCAGCACTGCGGTGACACTGGCGTGGTGGTGGTGTATTAGTGTGTGTTGTGCTGGTGTGAGTGGATCAGACACAGCAGTGCAGCTGGAGTTTTTAAAGACTGTGTCCACTCACTGTCCACTCTATTTGACATTTCTACCTTGCTGGTCCACTGTGTAGATGTAAAGTCAGAGACAGTAGTTCATCTGCTGCTGCACAGTTTGTCTTCCTCTAGTTCTTCATCTGTGGGCACAGGACGCCGCCCACAGGACCCTGTTATCTGGATAGTTTCGGTTGGTGGACCATTCTCAGTCTAGCAGTGACACTGAGGTGTTTAAACACTCCAGCAACACTGCTGTGTCTGATTCACTCACACACTAACACACACTAACACACCTCCACCTATCAGCCTCCCTAATAGTACCTGTTCTGGGGTGGTCCGGTTAGGGTCCTGACCATTAAAGAACAGAGTAAAAGGGGGTAAACAATGTCTGCAGCGAATCAGATGGACTACAGTAGAACTACTGTACCTGTAAGTGTAGAACTACTAAGTGCTACTAGATGGTAGGTGGAGCTGATAAAATAAAAAGTGTGTGTAGATACTAGAAGGTGGTTTTAATGTTATAGCTGATCGATGTATTAACAGATTGTAGCTTTCGGTTCTTCTTAATTCACATCTTTCCATTTGGAGATGTTATTCACTCGTAGTGAAAAGTTGCTGGCGAGACCTTCTCTGACCAGTTCTTCTTTCAACTGTAACAAAAAAAACACACCCACGGGTTAGAGCTTGAGGTACCACTTTACTGTAGAGTACAGTTCATAAGGCTACCTGACGCCTACATGGGCTTGTCATGACAACTGACATAACCAGGGTTGGGTAGTAATAGAGTTAAGTTATAAAATAACCCCCCAACCAACCCGGGACCCTACATAACCTTACTTAAACTCTCAATTCAATTTATCTGTCATAAAGTCTAACTGTGATCACTGAATGACGACTATTAAATAATTATGTAGAGTTGTCTTGATAAGCTTATGTAGGCGTCATGCAGTCTTACAAATGGTACACTATGGTAAGGCGTTATGAAACTTGATTCAGGCTGTCAGTATCAATTATGTTAGTAATTCACTAAATATCCCAAGTAATCTTGGCCCTAAAACAAAGCCAAAAAAACATTTTCCAAACATTTTCCAAACAACAATCAACAATCAACCATCCAGAACCTTTCCAAGAGTCCGAGTCTGAAATTACAGTTTCATTTAAAACCAATCAACTGGCAAGTAAGTTTAATTTGATGATTGTGTAATTTGAGTCAAAAAGGACTGCCTAAATCAAATATCACACTATTTGGGAAATGCTTACACAGAACATCAATTATGGACCAGTATAATCTAATTTAATCTAATCTAAAGTAATCTTGGCCCTAAAACAAGGCTAAAAACAGACTTATCAGAACAACTATGAACCACATAGAACCTTTCTAAGAGTCCAAAATACATTCATGTAAAACAACAATCTAGAAAACCTTTAAAAATACTTAATTTACAATGCTGTGCAAAAATCTGAGACCACGGTTCAATTTAAAATCCAATCAAAATGAAAATTCAATTGAATTTGACGACTTAAGTTAAGAAAATAACTACCTGTTTTAAACATCACTATTTTGGAAATAAATGCTTCCAGAAAAGGCTTTTTCTAACATTGTACGGTTACAAAACATGAATTACTGAGAAATGTGATCCAACCTAATCTAAGTAATCTTGGCCTTTAAAACAAGGCAAAAAATTTACTTTTTGGAGCAACAATACATCAGAACCTTTCCAAGACTCCAAAATATATTACTGTAAAACGATAATCTAAGAAACCTTTAAAGGAACTTCATTTACAATACTGTGCAAAAGTCTGAGACCACAGATTCATTCATTCATGAATTTGGTTCAAAATAGAAATGCCTGATTCAAACATCACATAATTTAAGTAAATATGTGTCACCTGCATGTCGCTAATGCTTGAGGTTTAATCAGCTGGCTAACGTTATATACCAGAATTCAGTGTGTGTGCATTTCCTGTTCACTGGAGTTTTAAGACCAGGTCATTCTCAGATGGATCTGATAAACAAATGTAGTTTTTGTGGAGAGTTTTATCCCACTTCCTTTTTCCCCAACTACAATTTGCTGAAGGTTTAACACAGTGCATAACACAATATCAGTATGATACACTTACACCGATCAGCCATAACATTAAAACCACCACCTTGTATCTACACTAACTGTCAATGTTATCAGCTCCACTGACCATACAGGAGCTACACTTACAGACTGTAGTTCATCTGATTCTCTGTATACTTTATTACTCTGTTCTTTAATGATCAGGACCCCCATAGGACCACCAAGCAGCTATTTTTTGGGTGGTTGGTCATTCTCAGCACTGCAATGACACTGGCGTGGTGGTGGTGTGAGTGGATCAGACACAGCAGTGCTGCTGAAGTCTTTAAACACTGCGTCCACTCACTGTCCACTCTATTAGAGTGTAGGAGAGCTCATCCGCTGCACGCGGAGGTGTTAAAACACTCCAGCACCTCCCTAATAGTACCTGCTCTGGGGTGGTCCTGTGGGGGTCCTGACCATTAAATAATTAAGTAAAAGGGGATAAACAAGGTTTGCAGTGAATCAGATGGACTACAGTCTGTAAGTGTGGAACTACTAGGTGCTCCTATATGGTACGTGGAGCTGATAAAGCAGTATGTATGTAGATATAAGAAGGTGGTTTTAATGTTATGGCTGATGGGTGTAAGTTCCCAGGGTTACTTTTATCTCTATCATATTATATTTTACTATATTATTATATATGTTTTTATATAATGTGATCTGTTTAATGGCTCAAATAGAGTTTCTTATTGTTTATTTCTTTTGAGTGTGTCCACTGTGTTCTTTTGCTCTATAAATGTTGGCCGTATTGATTCCCTTATGATTACTGTGGCCTGGTTCAAGTGTTTGGCCTTTTTTAAAACTGTATTGATGCACAGTGGAGCAGGGAGCTGTGTTTGGGTGATTTGTTTCTGTGTGGGTTGAGTAGGTCACTTCCAAGTACTTAAGCCAGCTTGAATTTCCAGTTGAATAAGACTAGATTGTTAAAGGATGAGCGGTTTGTGTCTTTTTGCTCATCCTCTTTTTGGATAATATTCTCTTTTTTTTACTATAATGATGTTATAATCAGGGTTAAGACTCCTTTTCCAGGTTATTTGACATTTTGCTTCAATTTTATGCCTCTTTAGTTTTTTCACTATTGTTTATGTTTTTATCATGATTTTTTTACCACCACCAGCTCATTTTTTTTTCAAAGAACTATATACATATGACAGTAAAACTATTATATAGTAGTATGCAGTGTAGAAAAAATCAGTTTGTAAGTTACTTTTGTTTATCTGATTACAATAATGCTAATGTCTGCTACGTTGAATATTACAGTGTACCTTCACATTTTGAGTTTAATACTATTTGTGGGAGATTCAGCTTTAACACAGACAGATGAACAAATATTTAAATGTGCATATTCTTTGATTCCTAAGGGCCAATTTCATCTGGGTGCATATATTTCAAAGCCGTGTTATTTGTCAATGTAAAACTCGGAATGATGTCAATATTACAAGCTGGCTTCTATCTTTTATTCCCAATGTAGATTCTCACAGGCAAATTCTTGAATTATATTAATTGAATTATTAACCCTCCATCAAATCAAGTTTAAAAATACAAATGAAATGAAGAGGTGATACAAATAGATTAATAGATAAAAATGAAAATGGCTACAAATGTATTTCTTTGCTGAAGAGAATGGCTTCATCCAGGTCTTTATCCAGCCTGTGGACCAATCCTACTCGCGTATCGATCACATTACACATCCACTCAAAATTCTGTAACATTATTCATAATTCTATTTATTGATTTATTTTTTTGTGGAGAGGTACAATAAATTCAAGTCTACCTCTAATTCCCTCTCCATGGGTAGACACATTTGCCTCACATGAAAAAAGATAAATAAAAAAAGGCAAATAAATGTAGCATCTACATTTTTAGAACAGGCAAATAGACATTAACCTCAATCCAGAACTGTTGAAATCTAGTAGACCTCTAAGCACAAACAGATATAGACACAACATTATGCTAATTGCATTGGCCTATCAATCTTATTTGAGCACAAAGTTGTTGTTATGGCAGAGTTGTTGGCTAAGTAGTTCAAATCTGTTCTCCCTTCAATCACTGCAGATGCTCAGACTGGTTTCACACCAGGGTGTCACCTATTTTACTACATTTATAAACGTTTAAACATTGTCTTTACACCTCATACCTGCTTGGTTCTGGAAATAATAGCGATTTCATTGGGCACAAAAAAGCTTTTAACTGAAAAATAGCGACAGTGTATTTACTGGTAAATCTGGATTTGGATCTAATCTAATGGTTAAACATGCTTTATACATTCCACTAGCCTGTGTTTATACTGACTCAGTCTTCTTTCCTGAGTATACCTTGTACTGGGACACTTTCCAAGGATGCCACATATCACCATTGCTATTTACTTTGGACCTATTGGAATGCATTGTAACACTTACATCACATTCACCAAAAATTGTACAGTTCATTGTGGTTAGAAAATAGTTTCCATTCATGCTAATGATCTTTTATTGTACTTTAATCACCTTTTCAATTCCACCTTGGCAGTTTTGTTTCAATTTTGTATCAATTTTCATATTTTGTACCTAAACTTACAAATTTGCTTCAGTTTTATTCACTATTTTATAATAAATTGCCTTTATTTATACTGTTGGGAATGTTTCTTTTTGCTTTAGTTCATGGTAAGTTAGGAGTGGAAAGTTGTTTGCTCATAATTTGCAAAGTTACAACAGTTTTGTTTTTCTCTATAGTTTATGCATTCATTATTATTATTTTGCCACTTCAACTATTTGAATGGTGCTTTGAGACAGGTATAGTATGACCCCCATTCAAGTTTGTCAAATTTCTATATACATATGACAGTAAAATCATTATATAAGCAGTATTTAATATAGAAAAAAACACTTTTTTTTTTTATCTGATTATGATCATATTCATTTCTGCTAGAGCTGCTATTGGATTTTCAATGTTATGTTAGTATTACAGTGTTATGGAGTACGTTCACATTCTGGGTTTAACTTGTGGGAGCTTCAGTTTTAACACAGATATTTGAACAAATATTTAAGGGTACATATTCTTTGCTCTCTGAGGGCCACTTTTATCTGAATCATTACTTGGATCTGTTAATATCATTCTGTGAGTATCATTCAATAAATGCAGACAACATGCTATTCCTAAACCTGATTATATGAATAGTTACCAGAAAAGTTAACAATAAAGCACAACCACAGTAACCAACCACAGTAAGGGTTACTGTTACTTACCTGTTTCAGAAAAACATCATTGGTAGATGACTGTCCAAGGTCACTTGGTGATGAGGCTTTCATTCTCACCACAACAACATGCTCTTTGGAATGTAAGCAAAAAATATTGTCATTATTATTATTGACTGAAAACCTCTAAATGTAAACTGTGTAGCTAAAGTAGGAAAACATACTTGGCAGTGGCTGGACGTTAGCTGCTTCATGCACTGTTGTAATGTCTGAAAATAATAAATAATTCAAATATTGTTATTAAAGTTGCACAGTGTATTTATCTGCATTTAAAAGTTTCCAACAAGTTCCAACATTGTATGCACACAATGACCAATATTCATGAAGAAGGTCATAATTAGAGGTGGACAGAAGTACACAAGTCCAGCAAAAGTACTTCTGGTCAAGTGAGAGTTGTTTAGTTTAGCAAAGAAATACCTAAGGTAACCTAAAAAAAGGTTTATAAAGGAGCTTTTGTTCCTAACGCTATCAAATATATTAACAAATCGCACTAATCTGTTTCAGGGTCTGTATATGTTTTATGTATTTATTTATTTTTGTTTTGTTTTGTTGTGAAACCAAAGAGAAATTTTCAATAAAGCTTTATTCTACTATTCTACTAAGAATTCCAAAAGACACATTTTTTAATGTCACTGATTCATTGTGCTGTTGCCACAATGTATTTGCAGGAGTTCATAACTCTGAAACAGCCTACTGAAAGCACTTTACCAAGTCATTCACACTGTACACTGCTGTGCATAAGTATTAGACACCTAGGCTGATTGTTTAAAAGTCTTTATCTGATCTATAAGTGTATTTTCACCAGTAGGAACATCAGATATGATTAGAACAGATGTAAATAATCATACATACAATACAAAGTAACATGAATATGTTATTGGGAGAGAAGTAGATCATATCTTGAGCTCCAGCTTGAAGAACAACTTGTAGTTACAGATTTCTATTGGATGCCTGGATGAATGTTTTCAGTTTCTTCAGCGGCAATCTTGATTTAGCTTAATGGAGTACTGAGCAGTCAAAGCAGGTATTAGATGAGAACTGTAAATAATACTGGGTTGTTTTCACAAGGAGAAGCTTGAAAATTTTTAAATAAACACACTGACATATGGAAAAGCACTACTTACTTTATTAATACTGTTTCGATATTTCAATAATAAAGTTTTTTGCTGAGTAAATAAAAGCTTCCTGTCTGGACAAATAGCTTTTTAAATAATACTTTTTAATAATGCCCTCAAGGGCCTAAAACTTTTGTTATATGTAAACCAGGATTTGGAAGCAAGGAGTTTTTGTCATGCAATACAGGCACAGGTTAGGGTTGTTCTTTTATCAGAATCTCGGCTGTGAATGTGAGGGAAGCAGTTTCTGTCGATATAATTGTGTTTGAAACTTGGTGAGTTGAAGCCCCAGTTTCTCTGCTCAGCTAGCTTAGCTAGTCATTGTAAAAACCAATTGGAGTTATGACAATGTTCTTTAATACACGTGAAATGCTTTCAAAGTGTGGTTAATGCTAATCGCTAGTTGGTGCTAATCACTGGCTAGCGCTAATCGTTAGCCAATTGCAATTGCATGGTCTTGAAAGTGTAGTACACATATTTTGTTGACTTAAATCATACACTTTAGGTTGAATTGGCATTTTTTAATTAATTGGAGCACAACTGTGCCATGATTGCATTGGTAATTCAAATTCATGTTCAGCTAAAAAGTGAAAGAGCAGGAGTAGTAACTCCTTTGTTAATGCTAAAAACACAAATATTGTTGTGATGTATGGTAATTCCTTATAATAATAATAATTCCGTATTCTGAAATTAAGACAAGAAGTTAATGAGAAGTTAATGAAGTTAATTATATATATGTATAATTTTAAACAATTACCTGCACAATACACCAACATGCAGGCAGATGGGCTGACTAACTCATAGACATAGTAATTTCCTGGGCAAGCTTTCACTCGAATAGGATTGGATACGAAGGCACAGCAGTCGCCGTTCCAGTGACCGCAGATCTGACGAGTGACCACTCCGTCCTCCAGCTGTGGATGAATGCCATTCAGCCAGAGGGGGGCGTGAGTGCTACACATGTAAATATCAACACACGACTCTGGCATCCGGACATCCTGTCCATAATACATGAGCCTGTACCAGCCAAACCACGTAACATACTGATCACACTTCAAATTCGCAGTGTTGGAATAGTTGGTGGCTCTCCAAGGCTCGTCCAGCACAGTGTAGTTATAGCAGGGGTCAGTACTGCTGGAAACTGGGATAAAAACAGGGACAGTATTATCTCAGTTCTGCCTATTCTAATATCTGTTACTGTTAATCCACGGTCACAATAGAAAATTTCGCTCCAGACTTGGTCCTGAAAAAATAACCAAATTTGAAAGTGAAAAAAAAAAACGCAAGTTTGAAAATTATGAAAAGCAGAAATTCTCAAAGAAACAAGAACATAAACAAGCTATTTCTATCAGAATTAAAGCATCACATTTACCAGTCTGGGTCGTTACTTCTGTACCTGCAACAGAAACAGAGGAAAACAGTATATGTGAAAATTTTAATATTATAATAATACAAAAATAATAACATAATAATAATGCAATATCAGCAATATCAGATGCCTCTTAAAATGTTAAGGCATACCCTAATCATATAACCAATACAGCTTTTAAGATTCAACCAGATTTCAACACAAGTTACTAAAAACTCATGAAACAAAAAACAAAACAAATAGGGATGAAACTGTTGTGAACAGACTTGTAAATGTCTGGTTGTTAGTAGTTGGTTTTGATAGCTTAGTAAAACAAACAAACAAAAAATAGCAATGTGTGGGGTCCAAGCACTTGGACTGTCATAATAAATGATAAGAGAATCTGAATTCATCAAAAGTGCTTCATATGTCATAAAGATGTATGTCAAGTTTTGTACAGGTTGATATTTAGCTGCAACAAAAAGGTAACAAGAAATCCAACTTCTGATATAACCGTCACTAGACCTGTTATTTATTTGAATAGGAAATAGAGAATAATGGCAATTGGAATTTACATGCTTAGGTTCCCCAAAACACAGTATTTTTCTCATCCTGTACCTCTGTATTCAACCCTTTTCTCTCTGTTAGAGCTCCTGTGTCTTTAAGCTCCCCCTCCCAAAAAACCCAGTGTGCTCTGACAGGTCAGTACACTCAATCTGATCTGCTTGGTGAACCTCCAGTCTTACGATAGTCTTACTTTGACTTTAATATAGCAGCCTTGACCACAACACCAAAATAAATAACATGTACATGTGAATCTGAGCAAGAGCAAACGGGGTGCTTGGACCACTAATAAATGTTTTTTAACTGATCACTGAAACTGCAGATTGACTTTTGCTGGATATCAGCTTTTGGGCAAAATCTTGAATGATGGCAACCCATTCTTGCCTAATCAGTGCTTGGAGTTGATTACAGTTTCAGGGTTTATGTTTGTCCACCCTCGTTTTAAGACTTGACCACAGGTTTTCAGTGGGATTGAGATTTGGGGAGTTTCCTGGCCATGGATCCAAAATTTTAATGTTTTGTTCACCAAGCCACTTGGTTATCACTTTTGTCTTGTGACATGGTGCTCCAACATGCATTGGAAAAAAGCATTGTTGATCTCCAAATTGCTTCTGGATTGTTGGGAGAAGTTGTTCTTGGCTGATGTTTTGATACCATTTCTTATTCATGGAAGTATTCTTAGGCAAAATTTGAGCTAACCCACTCCCCTGGATGCAACCCCACACACAGGACTTGTGGTAGCGCTCACCTTTTTTTTCTCTAGACAATTATTCCAGATTTCCAAATGTCCAAAACAGTGATTTAGGACCCCATGTATGGTGCATTAACTCTGTATTAGGGGGCAGTCATGGGCTGGAGGTTTGTAATCCAAGCTTGCGATTGGAAGTTTGCTGGTTTGATCTTCTGAACTAACAGGACATGACTGAAGTGCCTTTGGGCAAGATACCACCAACCACTCCCTGAGTGCAGTGGATAGGGCTGCCCATCACTCCAGGCAAGTAATAATAAAAATACCATTGGCTGCTCAAGTGCTTAACAGACAGTTACTGCATTCACTGCATTCTCTGAAGTAATAGAGCTCCAAATAAAATGTTTGAGATGAGCTGGAGTAAAGGAGAACTGATCATCCAACAGCAGTACCTGACCTCACTAATGCTCTGCTGAATGCAATCAAATCCTCACAAAGGTTTTAACATCCAGAAAAAAAGCCTTTCAAGCTGAATAGAAGCTGCTACTGTAACAAAGGCTGACAAACTCTATTAATAACCTTCATTTCAGAAGGAATGTTCGACATGCAAGTCTACAAACGTAGTGTAAGCTGAGTGGAGATCCTGTGTACCTCCACCAGATTCAGAAGAATTTATGTCAAATTTAATTTCTATATATATTCATGGCCTTTAGGTAGGTGAAGGTAGTGTTACAGTTTACATGTACACAGGTACAAGTAAAATCACTGTTCAGGCATTCATTATGCTCCTTCATGGCAATACCAACAACATTTACCAGTAAGAACAGCAGATATGATTGAAGCAGATGTAAATAATCATAAATACAATACAAGGTAACATGATTATCTTATTGTGAAAGAAGTAGATCATATCTTGAGCTCCAGTTTGAAGAACAAATATGTAGTTCCAGATTTCTCCTAGACGCCCCAGACATTGTATTCAGTTCCTTCAGCAGCAATCTTGATTTAGCTTAATGAAGTACTGAGCAGTCAAAGCAGGTACACAAGGAATTCAAGGTGTCACATCTTGCCCATTTTTGAACCTGTCTGTCTTTGTTCACGTGTCTGTGCGTCTGTCTCATGTTCTATTGTTAATGTTGTTCTGTCAAGTTCCTATGGGTCTGTTTACGTTTCTGTCATGTGCTCCTCTTGTCTCCGCCCCACACTCTGCTATGAATCTGTGACCCCTCCCGTGTCCAGGTGTTTCATGTTTCCTGTCTTGTTATATATCCTCTGTTTTCCTTTGTCTGACATTTTTGTTGTGTATGTTGTTGTTCCTGTTTTCGTCACTATGGACTTTATTAAACACAGTAAACCTCATCTGTGCGTGTATCCACCTCTCCAGTCTCCCCCAGCGTTACACAAGGAAATGCTTGGAAAGGGTTAAATAAGCACACTTATAGAAGCCTCCTGTCTGGAAGAGCTGTTTTTTTTAAATATAATGTCCCCAACAATTTATAATAACTTTACACACCACAGTCATATGACCTGATCTAGTAAATGACACATTTGTGTTTAGTGTAACAGAAAACAAGCACTTACTTATAAAAATCAGGGACATGATGATCAGGACTGGCATGTACTGCTGATATGTTGTCATGATGCCTGAATGATCCAGATGGTAAAATCTGCAAAAAAATAAATAAATAAATACTTTGCCAAGAACTTCCTAGAACATTAACATATGTGCTAATATATTACAAGGGCGTAGAATTAGCATGGACGGAAGTGATGTGTCCCCACCAATATCCAGCGATTATTCAATTGTCCCCACTAATAATATGATCATAGAGGTGCAAAAAGGGTTAAATCATGTTTTCTACTCAAGTCCTGCATCCCCGTAATACATATGGCCAGTGTGATTGGCTGTGCTTTTCCCTGCTTTCACATGAGACTCTGTAGCTACGTTTGGTTGTTAGCAGCGCCAAAACTGGAAGGAAAGCTTTCCAGTCATAAGCAATAAAGAAGGTGGACATAGAGATTTATTTTTCAAAGAAAAAAATGAAATGAGTCCATCATAATAATGTTAATGGCGATGCTAGGCTTTGTCGCACAGGCTAACATCGTCTGTAGTTGTGAATAGCATGGATTGGAAATGAACTGCACAACAAACTGTTAATTTAACATTATATCATTCATGAATTAAATAATGAATTGTTGTTCCACATAGTTTAAAAGAACATAGAATAGTATGTGTAGTATATCAGTCTTTTAACATTTTATCAAAGAGCAAAAACAAAACAACCAAAAACACAGCAAACGGGGTTGAGTAGGGGCGTGGATGGGTTCACAAATACATATACGTCTCCACTAATGTCAAGAGCAAATCTACGCCCTTGATATATTACCTTAGCTGTTGATGCAAAATGGCCAAAGAATCACTCAACCTAATTATTTTCATTCTCCTCCTGCACACATCTGCTGTGGACGGTTGGTATCGATCTCTTTTTTTCTTATTCACCAGCTTCTTGTTGGAATTGGCTCGTTTTGCTGTTAATGGTGCAGCAGTTAACAGCAGGTGTCTGAGGTGACAGAACGTAACTGCTGCTCTGTTTAAGATGGAAGGGGAACGTTTGAAAGGGAAGCTGGACAAGCAGCCAGAGTGTAACACTAGTTGTTACTGGGCATGCCAAACCTGTTGCATAAAGTACTCTGTATGTCTGAAAGTGTCTAGACTGTCTATCTAAAGAGTGAAATCAGCTACTTTAAGCTGCAGCTGTTACCATATGGTGTGCTCTTGGTATGATCTCTATAGAAAAACACTGACCAATACAATCCAATGCATATGTGAGCCTAAGGTCACCATAGCCAATGCCAACTGCATTCTCTGAAGTAATAGAGCTCCAACCAGTATGTTTGAGATGAGCTAGAATAAGAAGAACTGATCATCCAACAGTAGTACCTGACCTCACTAATGCTCTGCTGAATGCAATGAATGCAATTAGCTTCACAGTAAGAAGACTTTCAAGCTGAATAGAAGCTTCTACTGTAACAAAGACTGACAAACTCTATTAATAGCCTTCATTTCAGAAGGAACGTCGACATGCAAGTCTACAAACTTAGTGTAAGCTGAGTGGAGATTGTGTGTATCTTGACCTTATACAGTTGTGCTCATAAGTTTACACATCCTGGCAGATTTTTAAATGTTTTTTCAGAGAATAATAATGATAATATAACTTTTCTTTTATTCATGGTTAGTGGTTGGGTCAAGCCATTTATTATCAAACAATTGTTTTTGCCATTTTTTTAAATCATAGTGACAGAAACTACCAAAATGACCCTGATCAAAAGTTTACATACCCTAGTCCAGAGGTCACTAATAGGCGGACGGCGGCGCGTGTCCGGACCCAGACGTTGTCCAATGCGGAGCCAAACTGATAAACTATTGAGAATGATTTAATCCTGACTGTGTTTACGGTATACAGGCTTTACGGCGCAGGCGAGGTATGAAGCTAGGAGCACCAGCCAGAAAGTCAGAGTCAGAAAGAATAACAAGCTCTAAAAACAGAAAAGTGAACAGAGAAAACTGAGTGTTTAACAGGAACGGTTCTGGAATGGACCTGCTCGACTAGTTTTGGAGAATACCGCTCTGTACAACCAACATGTCAATCTGTGAAGCTGAGTTAACAAGAAGACACACGTTTTATTTACTTTCTCTATAATAAATACTTTTCAAAAGCATTCTGTTTTTTATGTAATGTTTTAATGCAATGTTTGTATTGAAGTGAGTTCAAAACATTTATTAGAAGTTTATAAATAATTAATTCAGTTCAGCACCTAAACAGTAAATATACTGAAATATACTGAACGGTATGTGTGATGTGTTGGTGTTTCAGTAGCTGATGGTATAAGATGCTGATACTAGGCTATTGGTCAATAAGGCCTATGATGAAAAGTACACCATCCCTACTATAAAACACGGAGGATCACTGATGTTCGGGGATATGGGAGCTACACAGACACAGGATACTTGGTCAAACCTGATGGCTGGATAAATGCAGCATTCTACCGGAATATACTGGAGGAAAATTTGCACCTATCAACCCGGAACGCACTTGGATATTCCAACATGACAAATATCCAAAACATAAGGTCAGTTCGACGTGTCATTGGCTACAGCAGAAGAAAGTGAAGGTGGCCATCTCACTCTCCTATTATCAAAAAAAAAAATTTAAATAGTCACAAATTCACAGCTGTATTTCATGGCTTTTAACAGCCTATTCCGAGATGCTGTTGGTGTTTACTGTGACTTCTACTGTGGGGGGTCATCAAATAGATTTAGACCTGAAGCCACATCTTGGGCCAGACCTCTGTTTATATCACTGAACAGGTGGCTGTCAAGGACTGTTTATGTAAATTAGCCTCTTCACTGAACACTGGCTATGTTTACATGCAGAGATTCTAGATTAAGACTGAGGTGTTTATATGCTCACTCTACTCAACACTCTGATAAAAATCTCTGTTTACATGCACCCTACAAGTAATCAGAGCCAACATTACACGCATGCGTAGAGTGCGTCTTGGTGTAAACGTTACCATGACAACAAGCATCAGGCGAGGTCAGTCAGTGCGACCAGCAGAAGTATGTTACCTGAGTTTTAAGTTAGCGCGCTCATGTTTTTAATTGCTTTAAAATTATACAGACTCAGGAAAACATATTTCACAGACTTATTAAAGAAGGGACGAAAGGAAGACGTCATGTCCTGCAACACCGTTTTCATCCGTGTTAGGAAGGAGTCGATCTCCCGTGAATTCATTCATAATTTAGTAAAACGGGAAAGAGGGACAAATTTAACCATTCAGCTTTTAAGCTTTGTAATACGCTGATCTGAGAAACTTCCTTCTGTTTTTAATTTGAACAGCTCGTTATTGCTTTACGGCCATCCATCCTGCTAACTATTTTTAAATCTTTTAAAGTTTGAATCATGAACTTTGTCTCTTTAAGACCAGTCTCTACCTCCCACCATGTTGAAACTTCCTCTATGACGCTACTGTACATGTGCAGAACGTTTTTAAACTTTCTGATTGGGAATGTAATCGGATACAGGCATTTACAGGCGGCTATTATTCTTTTATTAAATTGATTATTTACGGGATTACCCACTTCCTTTAATCGAATAGAAATTTTAATTGGAATGACCTCAATCGGACTAGTTGGTTGGATTGAGGTGAATACATGGACGTGTTCTATTCCGATTGAGCTATTACTCTGATTATTAACGGATTATCAGGCTGCATGTAAACGTAGCCACTGTGCCACTCGCTTATGAATAGTCTTCTATTAACAGTTGTGACTTTTGACAGAAATTCTTATCCAGAGTGACTTAGAGTTTACCTGTACACAGGCAGGTAAAGGTAGTGTCACTGTTTACCTGTGGGTCACAAATAGGGACCTCAGGCAGCCAAATATTAAACATATTTCAATGATTCACAAACATGACCTGATGATCATTTGACCAAAGTCAACGTCCAGAATTCAGCTACATGCACATACCTTACCAAAAGGCTTAACTGGTACAAAGTGTACTACACTAGTGAAAATGACTGGACATGAACCACGCTCATGAAGGCTGGAATGCTGTGTGCAGAGGTGTATTCACATTCATTACTCAGGTAGAAGTATAGATACTAGGGTTTAAAAATACTTCTGTAGGAGTTGAAGTATGAACTCAAGTTAGTACAAGAAAGTACTGCTTTCAGAACTAGTATAAAAGTAAAAGTAGAAAAGTAGAAGTATAAAAGTAAAAAAGAATGTCATTAAGGACAAAAGCTTAGGCCACACCACAGGGGTCTATAGTGCACTAGCCCACCTCCCTAAAAACCCCATTCTTCTAACAGCCATAATGACTATAATGTTACATTAAAATGTTAATGTTGATAAATTTGGGATGCGCTAGGCTTCCTGTTTCAGCCGCATATACGCCCATTGAACATGAATGTAGTTTAGTACAATGTAAATATATTAAAGAAGCATATCTGTTACTACTGAACATTAACATGTGTTTACTGGAGCAGAAGATATGATGACTAGTTGTCTATAAGTATTGTAATGGTGCAGAAAGTCAAACTTCAAAGACATGTTATCAATAATCTTTACTGGAATGTAAATGTACATTAATGAAAACAAGCTGAAATGAAATAGGAGTAACGAGACTATGTTTTAAATGTAAGGAGTAGAAAGTACTGATAATGGAGTGTATGTGTAAGGAGTAGAAGTAAATAGTCAGCTGAAAAATAATAATTACTCCAGTAAAGTATAAATAACCAACATTTCTATTTAAGTAAGATAACGAAGTATTTGTACTGTAGGCAGTTATTTATAGTCAGTATAGCTCTTAGTACTAACTGGTGTTGTAAATGTTTTTGTTCTTGTTGTAAATGTTGTTTATTCAGATGACCAGAACCCATTGTTTCCTGCCAGGAACCGCTCAAAAAAAATCTGCACCAAGCCCAGGAGATAATAACCTGGCCATACAGGCCGGGGCTGTTGGACCGGTGCATAGCTAAATATAAATAGGGTGTGTTTGCTGATTGAGGTAGACCTTTTTCAGACCTCCTCAGGTCATGTCTGTCTTTTGTCGGGGAAAGAAGTTATAACAGTGGAGTATGCGTGATATCCAACATCATCTCCCTGCTACCTGAGTCATCTCTGAAAGCGCAGTCATGCTGGTCGCAATAGAATATAATTATAGTCTATCAGATAATATGAACACTAGAAAACAAATGCAGATGTCTGAGGAGCTCGCAATGAGCAAAATAGATTAAACTTGTTTAGTATGCAGCTGTAACGTCACAGCAATTCATTTTTCGCCGGCAGAAAAGAGAACTCATTCTAAAAGGTGGTCAGCGGTCCTGGTCCGGATCCAGACACTGTACAATGTGGACCTAAACTGATAAACTACTGAGAGTGATCAAATCCTGACTGTGTTTATTTTAAACAGCGGAACTTTTCCTGTCTTTCCTGCCAATCAGATCTGTGCAGATTCATGAATGCAGCGCGCACACAGAGGCGAGGTACGAAGAGAGAAAAAAAACAGTCAAAGAATAAAGCAAGTTAAGGGATAAAGCAACAAAGAATAAAGCGAGGCGGAGAATGAAGCGAGTCGGAGAGCAAAGTGAGTCGGAGAGCAAAGCGAGTCAGAGAATGAAGTGAGCCAGAGAATAAAGCAAGTCGGAGAGCAAAGCGAGTCGGAGAGCAAAGCGAGTTAGAGAATAAAGTGAGACAGAGAATAAAGCGAATCGGAGTGCAAAGAGAGTCAGAGAATAAAGCAAGTCAGAGAATAAAGCGAGTCAGAGAATAAAGCAAGTTGGAGAATAAAGTGAGTTGGAAAATAAAGCGAGTCAGAGAATAAAGCGAGTCTGAGAGTAAAGCGAGTCGGAGAATAAAGCGAGTCAGAGAATAAAGCGAGTCTGAGAGTAAAGCGAGTCGGAGAATAAAGCAAGTCAGAGAATAAAGCGAGTCTGAGAGTAAAGCGAGTCGGAGAATAAAGCAAGTCAGAGAATAAAGCGAGTCTGAGAGTAAAGCGAGTCGGAGAATAAAGCGAGTCAGAGAACAAAGCAAGTCAGAGAATAAAGCGAGTCGGAGAATAAAGCGAGTCAGAGAATAAAGCGAGTCGGAGAATAAAGCGAGTCAGAGAATAAAGCGAGTCGGAGAATAAAGCGAGTTGGAAAATAAAGCAATCAGAGAATAAAGCGAGTCAGAGAGTAAAGTTGACAGTTATGCATTGTTATATCTAAACAGTATCTTCATTGGATCCGTGTGGCAAACATTTAGCACATATTTTCAGATTATCAGTGAATTCAAACCAGCCACAACTGGTCATACGATCAATTATAATAAGCAAATAAGACTAAACTAAAAAAAACAATCCCACTTCTAGCAAATTTAGGACATGAACTTACAATATAAAATTTAAAAAACTTAAAATAGAATACTCTAAACACAAAGTACCATTGAAGAAGAGGAATCAGTGTCATAGCTGTCAAACATAATCATTTATTACGATTTTATTTTAAGCTCAAAATCTAATGAAACTAATGATTTGTTCAGGTTTAATAACATGACTGCAAATGTTGGCGACTACACTGTTCTTTACTGTTCTTCATAAACTTTTCATTTTCGAATTCTGATGAATTAATGAGTTGTTTACAGATATTAATCATTAGTTAATGGTATATTCATGAAGGTTATTAATAAACTAATGAGCTAACATATTAGTAAATCCTAATGCATATTGTTAGTTATTTTAATTTGCATTAATGAGGGATTTCATACATTTTATTGAACAAGTGATTGGCTAACATTTAAAAGTATGAACATATGCATGGGTAACTACATGAACTGTCATTTAAATAGATTTGTTAATGTTCATATTCTGATGAGCTAATACTTTGTTCACAGCTATTAATCAGTAGTTAATATTAATTCAACTGAAATAAGAGAAATGAAACTTACATTCGTCTCAATCAGATCCTTTGCCAATTGTGACTGCGGTGCGGTGAACAAGCAGCCTTTGTTGGTCTTTATTGTCATGGCAAGTCACCACCGTATATAAGGAACTCTCAGCCTCTCCTTCTTCCTCTCCCTCTGTTGTTGTGCAGTCACGCTACGCATAGATATTCTCCAGACATGACCAAACATCAGGGCACTTCCAGATTAGAGGTGAAGAGCGTGACAAGCACAAGAATGTGTTTATCTGTCAACCAGAGATGGCAAGTAATAAAGTACAAATACTTTGTTACCTTACTTAAGTAGAGATTTTGGTTATTTATACTTTACTGGAGTAATTACTTTTCGGCTGAATATTTACTTCTACTCCTTACATTTACACTCCATTATCAGTACTTTCTACTCCTTACATTTACACTCCATTATCAGTACTTTCTACTCCTTACATTTACACTCCATTATCAGTACTTTCTACTCCTTACATTTACACTCCATTATCTGTACTTTCTAGTCCTTACATTTACACTCCAATATCAGTACTTTCTACTTCTTACATTTACACTCCATTATCAGTACTTTCTACTCCTTACATTTACACTCCATTATCAGTACTTTCTACTCCTTACATTTACACTACATTATCAGTACTTTCTAGTCCTTACATTTACACTCTATTATCAGTACTTTCTACTCCTTACATTTACACTCCATTATCTGTACTTTCCACTCCTTACATTTACACTACATTATCAGTACTTTCTACTCCTTACATTTACACTACATTATCAGTACTTTCTACTCCTTACATTTACACTACATTATCAGTACTTTCTACTCCTTACATTTACACTCCATTATCAGTACTTTCTACTCCTTACATTTACACTCCATTATCAGTACTTTCTACTCCTTACATTTACACTACATTATCAGTACTTTCTACTCCTTACATTTACACTCCATTATCTGTACTTTCCACTCCTTACATTTACACTACATTATCAGTACTTTCTACTCCTTACATTTACACTCCATTATCAGTACTTTCTACTCCTTACATTACACTCCATTATCAGTACTTTCTTTTCCTTACATTTACACTCCATTATCTGTACTTTCTACTCCTTTCATTTACACTACAGTATCAGTACTTTCTACTCCTTACATTTACACTCCATTATCTGTACTTTTTCCTCTTTACATTTACACTCCATTATCAGTACTTTTTACTCCTTACATTTACACTCCATTATCAGTACTTTTTACTCCTTACATTTACACTCCATTATCTGTACTTTTTACTCCTTACATTTACACTCCATTATCTGTACTTTTTACTCCTTACATTTACACTCCATTATCTGTACTTTCTACTCCTTACATTTACACTCCATTATCTGTACTTTCTACTCCTTACATTTACACTCCATTATCAGTACTTTTTACTCCTTACATTTACACTCCATTATCTGTACTTTTTACTCCTTACATTTACACTCCATTATCTGTACTTTCTACTCCTTACATTTACACTCCATTATCAGTACTTTCTACTCCTTACATTTACACTCCATTATCTGTACTTTCTACTCCTTACATTTACACTCCATTATCAGTACTTTCTACTCCTTACATTTACACTCCATTATCTGTACTTTCTACTCCTTACATTTACACTCCATTATCTGTACTTTCTACTCCTTACATTTACACTCCATTATCAGTACTTTCTACTCCTTACATTTACACTACATTATCAGTACTTTCTACTCCTTACATTTACACTCCATTATCAGTACTTTCTACTCCTTACATTTACACTACATTATCAGTACTTTCTACTCCTTACATTTACACTCCATTATCAGTACTTTCTACTCCTTACATTTACACTCCATTATCAGTACTTTCTACTCCTTACATTTACACTACATTATCTGTACTTTCTACTCCTTACATTTTAAATAAATATAAATATTTTATTTCAGTTTGTTTTCATTCATGTACATTTACATTCCAGTAAAGATTATTGATAACATGTCTTTGAAGTTTGACTTTTTTCTTCATTACAATACTTATAGACAACTAGTCATCATATCTTCTGCTCCATGAAACACGTTAGTGTTCAGTAGTAACAGATATGCTTCTTTAATATATTTACATTGTACTAAACTACATTCATGTTCAATGGGCGTATATGTGGCTGAAACAGGAAGCCTAGCGCATCCCAAATTTATCAACATTAACATTTTAATGTAACATTATAGTCATTATGGCTTTTAGAAGAATGGGGAGGTGGGCTAGTGCACTATAGACCCCTATGGTGCAGCCTAAGATTTTGTATTTTTTTCTTACATTACTTTTACTTTTATACTTTAAGTACTTCTGAAAGCAGTACTTTTACACTTTTACTGGAGTAAAAAGCTTCGGTTGATACTTCAACTTCTACAGAAGTATTTTTAAACCCTAGTATGTATACTTCTACCTAAGTAATGAATGTGAATACTTCTGACACCTTTGCGGTCAACTAGACTTCTGAGAATTTAACAGGATGCCATACGGGTCACTAACACCTCAGCTGTAGTTCATTCCACAGGCTTATGGCTGATTTCCCTTAATGATGTCACAGTGTTTGTGATTGTCTGTGACGTCTCCCTGTTCCTGATTGGCTGCCTGGTTCTCAGCGTTCCTTTAAAAGCAAAGTAAAGTTTAGCGGTTACCAGACTGTGATTATTGTGATTTTCTGTCTTTGATTGTTATTAATGTGCCTGACCATAGCTCGTTCTTCAACTATGGGTGTGTCTCAAACCCTAGTGAGTGTCTAAGTAAGTTTAAGTAGCAGCGTTCTCTCCTCATCTCTCCTCATAAAACAGATTACTGAGACGCTCTAGTTAGAGAAAGACTAAGCTACCGGCCATCATCAAAAACAATAGCCCGAGGCTTAAAAATCTGCTAGCATAAATGCTAATGTCTCGAGTATAAAATTGCTAAATGGTGAAGGACTCGTTACAGAGTTGATAATAAAATACTGTTTTGTGTGATTATATGACCAGAAACACATTAAAACTCCAGAGAGAATCAAAATAACTCACATTTTAAAACCACTTCACTGCTCGTAGATTTACCTGCGTTGCATCATAGGATTGCCTTGCCGGCTGAGGAAGCGTTCGATGGTTGGACGCTAGACCCTAACAGTAACACATATAGCATGTCACAAAAGTTTAAAAGGCCTGTGGCCTGAAGTTATTAACAGAGAGTTACAGGTTTTTCTAGTCTTTCAACTACTAGGGACTTACCCTCTAACCCAAGAACTAACATCAGCTAACTTATACTGAAGAGTCTTCAAATCTGCCCAACCACTTTAGCTTAGATACAGTTGAATTGTCATTCTAATATTGTTGTTAATTGAAAATTTGTTTTAAGAATTTTTTTATGTTTTAAATGTGTTTTATCTCACTATATATACTAAATATATCATTGAGCTAATTTTAGGAAATATGCTTGGTGCAAGACGGCTCCTCACGACGAACAGCATGTGGGCTTTTGACCAAATCAAAAACAAGTACCTTTACAGGCAACTTTACAGGAGAGACCAAAGCCCTTCTTTACCTTCAGTGTAAGTGAATGTAAAGAGGTTTTATCAGAAGTGTTTTTGTAGCATTTCAATTGGTTCATTCATCATGAATTCTCACAGGATATAAAGAGCAGCTGTTGTGTTCAAATTATAATAAAAAAAAACCTATAAACCTATAAAAAAAAATCTACCATACTTCCATACTTGTTTTTCTTATATATATATATATATATATATATTAAGTAGCATCAAAATCAACTTTATAGGAGACCACTCGAGCGCTACAGGTACCACCTGGATCTTGGTCCTGTCTGGACAGTGGAACAAAAGAGGTTAGTCGTTTGTGTGGCTCTTGAGCATGCCAGGAGAGGAACCCTGTAAGGGGGGTAAGTCAACTAAGGACCAGCAGATGCTGTGTAGGAGGCTCGCGCCTGTCAAACCTCACCGTGTGGAGGCCCGTGGGGGCTAAGACACCAGGGGTGAGCTCAAAGGATGGAAGGTTGATGTTCAGGCGGTTCAGCGAGTCTCGAGGACTCCAGGGGGGGTGGCAGGTCCCCGCTGTGGGTAGATGCCATTACAGGACAATGAGGAAGCCTGCTAGGCGCTGGCCCGCAAGAAAGACAGAGGTCAGTTCTTCACATTCATTCCATACATTCCATACATTCCATACAATGTCTACATACACCTGCTGATGAGCTACAGGTGTATAATTGCGATGGTTCTCAGGTGAGAGGGGGTGTGTGTGTGCGCCTGGGGGGCTCAGAGGTCCTTACAGGTCCTTACACCTCATTTAATACCTGCTTTGACTGCTCAGTACTTCATTAAGCTAAATCAAGATTGCTGCTGAAGGAACTGAGTACATTCATACAATGTCTGGGGCGTCCAGGAGAAATCTAGAACTACACTTTGTTCTTCAAACTGGGGCTCAAGATATGATCTACTTCTCTCACAATAACATATTCATGATACTTTGTATTGTATGTATGATTATTTAGATCTGTTCTAATCAGATCTGGTGTTCTTACTGGTGAACATACACTTATTGATCAGATAAAGAATTTAAAACGTTCAGCTTCGGTGATCATGTGAGAAGGGCAATGTAAAATAAATGAGCATTTATAATAACGATGGTATATAATATTTAACAAATTATTACAAAGATCTCCGTTTTAGGATCCGTTCTGCAGCACAGAGGTGATATAGGAGACTTGAAAGAAAAGAAGTTTTAGCACCAAAGTAACATTAATCTGTATTGATTGGCCCCAAGCATTTTAATTACTTCAGCTCTTTCTGATTTAGCTTTCTGAAAACCTGCTGCTAATGAAGCGCATTTGTCTGAGCTGTAAGACGCGGCTCTGCTCTTCAAAGCGTGAGTATCGATTGTAAAACCCGGAGATGAAAGATCTCAGCTTTGTACTGTCAAGAGCAGCAACATTTCACACAGACAGCCCTATTAAAAATTCATAATGAAAGGAGTTAATTATGTTTGGCACTTTTTAGCTGTATGTGTCATTTTCTTTCTGTGCAGTGTACAGAGAGAGCCCGCATCGTATTTAGGCTGGTTCAGCAGAGGCCTGACAATCAAAAGCTGAACTCCACACAAATTTTTACATAATGAAGTTATTAAGATGTAAAATGAGTCGGTCAGAGTGCTGGGGTGAGAAATTCTCCATTCGAGAGTCATACCTGCTCACAGTGGTGGTGAATCGAACCAGACATCCACCTATAAAAGCTCCCTCGCAGGAAGTTGTTATGTGAAGTGGTGAACTAGTGATGAACTAGTAGTGAACTGTGAGTGTATAACTGTCAAACCTCTGTGATCTCTGTTAGTGCCTCCTAGGGGGTTTTAGCAATATGTTAGCACAACAGAGATAAACCGCTTTTGCTGCAGCTTGTAAAGGGTCCATGGTCAGTGCGGTTGTGTAGTGGTAATCACGCTGGTGTAGTGTTTAGTACGGGGGTGTAGTGTTTAGTATGGTGGTGTAGTGGTTAGTACGGTGGTGTAGTGGTTAGTACGGTGGTGTAGTGGTTAGTATGGTGGTGTAGTGGTTAGTACGGTGGTGTAGTGGTTAGTATGGTGGTGTAGTGGTTAGTACAGTGGTGTAGTGGTTAGTACGGTGGTGTAGTGGTTAGTACAGTGGTGTAGTGGTTAGTATGGTGGTGTAGTGGTTAGTATGGTGGTGTAGTGGTTAGTACAGTGGTGTAGTGGTTAGTACGGTGGTGTAGTGGTTAGTACGGTGGTGTAGTGGTTAGTACGGTGGTGTAGTGGTTAGTATGGTGGTGTAGTGGTTAGTACGGTTGTGTAGTGGTTAGTACGGTGGTGTAGTGGTTAGTATGGTGGTGTAGTGGTTAGTACGGTGGTGTAGAGGTTAGTATGGTGGTGTAGTGGTTAGTACGGTGGTGTAGTGGTTAGTACGGTGGTGTAGTGGTTAGTACGGTGGTGTAGAGGTTAGTATGGTGGTGTAGAGGTTAGTTTGGTGGTGTAGTGGTTACTACGGTGGTGTAGTGGTTAGTACGGTGGTGTAGTGGTTAGTACGGTGGTGTAGTGGTTAGTACGGTGGTGTAGTGGTTAGTATGGTGGTGTAGTGGTTAGTACGGTGGTGTAGAGGTTAGTATGGTGGTGTAGTGGTTAGTACGGTGGTGTAGTGGTTAGTATGGTGGTGTAGTGGTTAGTACGGTGGTGTAGTGGTTAGTACGGTGGTGTAGTGGTTAGTATGGTGGTGTAGTGGTTAGTACGGTGGTGTAGTGGTTAGTATGGTGGTGTAGTGGTTAGTACGGTGGTGTAGTGGTTAGTATGGTGGTGTAGTGGTTAGTACGGTGGTGTAGTGGTTAGTACGGTGGTGTAGTGGTTACTACGGTGGTGTAGTGGTTAGTATGGTGGTGTAGTGGTTAGTACGGTGGTGTAGTGGTTAGTACGGTGATGTAGTGGTTAGTACGGTGGTGTAGTGGTTAGTACGGTGGTGTAGAGGTTAGTATGGTGGTGTAGTGGTTAGTATGGTGGTGTAGTGGTTAGTATGGGTTAGTACGGTGGTGTAGTGGTTAGTACGGTGGTGTAGTGGTTA
This sequence comes from Megaleporinus macrocephalus, assembly GCA_021613375.1. Lineage (NCBI taxonomy): Eukaryota > Metazoa > Chordata > Actinopteri > Characiformes > Anostomidae > Megaleporinus > Megaleporinus macrocephalus. The sequence goes on along the minus strand of CM038704.1, from coordinate 8,221,056 downwards.
GTATGGGTTAGTACGGTGGTGTAGTGGTTAGTACGGTGGTGTAGTGGTTAATATGGGTTAGTACGGTGGTGTAGTGGTTAGTATGGTGGTGTAGTGGTTAGTACGGTGGTGTAGTGGTCAGCACTGTCTCCTCACAGTAAGATGGGTTGGATTCCCGGTCCAGGCCGCCTGTGTGGAGTGTGTATGTTCTCTCCGTGCTTAAGTGGGTTGTACTCTGGTTTCCTCCCACAGTCCAAACACATGCATGTTAGGATCCTCACTCTAAACTGCCCGTAGGTGTGAGTGTGTGTTGGCCATGTGATGTTCTGGGACCTGTCCATGATGTACCCTGCCTTTGCCCGTTGACTCTGGACGCTTTTCCTTTTCCTTCTGTGAACACACTTTCTCAAACAAGCAGCTAAACCAGCAAATGCCATTGCTGATCAATGGATAAACCAGAAAAGAACATGCTGGTCAACAAACCAGTAGAGACCATGCTGGCCATTAAACCGACAAAGACCATGCTGGTCAACAGATAAACCAACAAAGTCTATACTGGTGAACAAACCAGCAAAGATCATCCTAATCAACTGATAAACCAACAGAGGCCCTGCTATATCAGCAAAGACCATGCTGGTAATCAGCTAAACCATAGTCCATCAGGCTACAGGTCTAAATACAACAGAACAGATTTAATCCCTTTTTTCTGTCCCTTCAGCGCCAGCTGCTCCACTTCACTCCTCCAGATCTGATTTACTGTGTGCTATGAATCAGTATAATTCCAGCATGTGCTTGCTAAGCTACCGCTAACCAGCTAATCTCTCCTAGTTATACTCTTTACCATGCTGTAGTTAACAGCTCCTGTCCTGTCTTCTCCTAATTGGTATGTGTGTAAGAGATGTTCACTTTAAATAATTTGAGGGTGAGCGCTGAGGGCGGTTTTCTACTTCAGAGAAATCTTAAATCTGCTTTTATAGCAGGTCGAAGAAAAAAAAACGTGACTACAATATTGTGGCTTGTAAAAGGAAATGAGAAAAGACCAGTGTGGGGACAGACACGTCTGCCTGATGCTCGTCTTCGCCGTCTCCCCTCAAGTGGCTGTCAGACAAATACGAGGCTCAGATTGGCCCGTGGACGAGCGGGGCACGAGCCATGTCACTCATCCGGTGTCACTCAATCGGATGTGGCAGGTGGGAGCGGCGAGAGAGCGAAAGAGGACGCCGAGTAAATCCCAGCCGAGGCAGGAAAGAGCCTCTTCCTCTCCACCGGGATGAAGCGGTGGTGTGGAATGGAGCAGGTAAATTGCTGAAACAAATCACTTCCCAAGTCACTCACTGCTGCACCGGCGGCCGCCTCTGTGCCGTCTATTTAAGCCTTTTGTTTGTGAGAATAAATTAAAGTTGCAGGATGCTTTTCTTTTTTTTTTTTTGCCATCCTTTCTTTGATCTTCTCCTTAAGTGAGCGGACGCTGCTTCCACACAGCTCTAAACAAACAGCGGCGTTATGATCTGCGGCAGAAAAGGCAGCGCTATGCCATCAAAGCCTTTTCATTTAGTCAGACAACAATAACACGTTGAGGAGCCGTAATTTGAGCGCGCTCCTCTCTGCTCAGGATGCGGCCGAGCCCAAGTGCTGCGGAGTGCGCGCACCCCAATCTGCATCTGTAATGCGCCGGAGAGGCTCCTTCTGATCTCTCACTACTCCTCACACTTCAAAAGCTGTTTCTGGACACTCCGCGCTTCCGTCTGACGCCGCGTCTGTCTGCGCGCAACGGGTGAAAATGACGTAAGAAGTTTTATCAGCAGGAAAAGGGTTGAGCGTGACGGCGACAGTGCAATCTGAGGACAGATCAAGGTTCTACCAAGGGTTCTTGACCTTTGCCGGCCATAGAACAGTGATGTTCAGTCCCAGTCCTGGAGATCTTTCATCCTGGAGGATTCACTCTACTTACATTAGATAAATCAAAAAATCTGGTTTGTCAAATTTTCAGCGTTTATGGGAGCAGCAATGTAGTTGTGGGAGCAGCTGTGGGGTTTCTGGGAGTAGCAGTCAGGTCATGGGAGCAGTAATGGGGTTTATGAGGGCAGCAGTGGGGTTACAGGGGCAACAGTGGGTTCATGGAAGCAGCAGTGGGGTTTATGGCGGCAGCTGTGGGGTTTCTGGGAGCAGCAATGGGGTTTAAGGGAGCAGCAGTGGGGTTACGGGGGCAACAGTGGGTTCACGGGAGCAGCAGTGGAGTTTATCGGAGTAGCAATCAGGTCATGGGAGCAGTAATGGGGTTTATGAGGGCAGCAATGGGTTCACGTGAGCAACAGTGGTAGGGTTTAGCATTAGTGGGGTTTAATGAAGCAGCAGTGGTAGGGTTTAGCATTCGTGGGGTTTAATGAAGCAGCAGTGGTAGGGTTTAGCATTCGTGGGGTTTAATGAAGCAGCAGTGGTAGGGTTTAGCATTAGTGGGGTTTAATGGAGCACCGTTGTGGTTTATAGAGCAGCAGTGGGGTTTAATGGAGCAGCAGTGGTAGGGTTTAGCATTAGTGGGGTTTAATGGAGCACCGTTGTGGTTTATAGAGCAGCAGTGGGGTTTAATGGAGCAGCAGTGGTAGGGTTTAGCATTAGTGGGGTTTAATGGAGCACCGTTGTGGTTTATAGAGCAGCAGTGGGGTTTAATGGAGCAGCAGGAGGGTTTAAAAGAGCAGTAATTGGGTTTAGGGGAGCAGCAGTAGAGTTTAATGGAGCAGCAGTAGGGTTTAGCAGATTATGATGGGGATTATGAGGGTAGCAGTGGGGTTCAGAGAGCAGTGGTCTGATTTAAAACGGCAGCAGTGGGGTTACGGAGGGCAGCAGTGGGCTCACAGGAGCAGCAGCGGGGTCTCTGGGAGCAGTACTGGAGTTTATGGGAGTTGCCTTTATAGTACCCTGAGTACAGTCATGCATGCTAATAGCTAAACACACAAACAGATTAATAAAAGTAGATGACAGTTATTTTAAACAGTTCCCAAGAAACCATGTGACCTTCCTACAATAGCACCGCATTAACCACTTTTAACATCAACTACAAACCCTCATAGAGCTCAATAGGCTGCCTCACACCAACTGTTAGCCTGTTCCTCCTGAGGGATCCGATCAATTCCCTAATGCAGTGCTGTTATGTTCATTCCAAACTCCAAAGAAGAACGAGGCCCATAAATCTTTCGCGGATAAATATGCAGAAACACGCCAGCAGAACAACAACTAATGAATTAACTTATCATAATAAGACAAATATCCCAGTGTAAACGGTAAACAGCTCGTCGGTCTGCAGCACTAAATACACATACGCCTGTTCCGCTGGTCCAGATCCAGAAGTCTATGCTGATTTTTTAACATTCAATATTTTGGCTTTCTTCGTTTCAGATGAATTAAAAGCACTCTTGTATGGAAAATGATGACAGTCTCATTTACTTTGATGCCTACAGAAGATGTTTCCTCTGCCATTAGAGAAATTGCTTTGGTCTTTTGGCCTTTCATCTTTAGTAATAACAGAACTCTTTGTAGTGGGATTATGATCTTTTTTCCGGACAGTCAATTACAACAGAATGAGCGGATGACGCTGTGCACCTTCACTCATCATGATAAACTATCAGTGTTGTTTTCTTTACGGTGATGAAATAGAAGCTGTAGTCGCTGAACATCACACAACGGGGAACCTTCAGCGTCTTCCAGAGAAGGTCTAATAACTAATGAGAATTATTGGGTGTGTCTCAAAACCTAGTGAGTGGCCTACATCCTATGTCACAGTATGCACGCTCCCGACATGTAGTCTGTCCCAATTCTTAGATACCCTAAACATGCTGTCTACTGAGGAGCCTTATTTTAACCTGACTTCCTCAGTCGCTAAAGCAATCCCATGATGCAATGCAGGCAAATCTATTTTGATTCTCTCTGGTGTTTTAATGTGTTTCTGGTCATATAATCATACAAAACAGGATTTTATTATCAACTCTGTAGCGAGTCCTTCACCATTTAGCAGTTTTATACTCGAGCCATTAGCATTTATGCTAGTGGATTTTTAAGCCTCAGGCTATTGTTTTGGATGCCGGCCATTGGCTTAGCAACTAGCTAAAACACTAGTGGCGTGCTGCAGTGGGTGGGAACAAGCCGTGACGCAGTCTCTCTCTCTAACTAGAGCGTCTCAGTAATCTGTTTTATGAGGAGAGATGAGGAGAGAATGCTACTTACACAGCTGCTACCTAGACAGCCTACTTGGACACTCACTAGGGTTTGAGACACAGCCATAGAATGCATATCTGTAATATGATATTTGTTCTACAGAATCATGTATTTAAACTCTTCAAGTAATACAGTACTGGTCTTTATTGTTACATTTGAAGTAAAAGGAACTTGTTTATGGTATGTACACCGATATTGTATATACACACCCTGCCCATGTTATCAGCTCCACAAACCATATGGGAGCTATTTGTAGTTCTACACGTACAGACTGTAGTCCATCTCTTTCTCTGTTTACTTTGTTACCCTGTTCTTCAATGACCAGGACCCCCAAAATACCACCACAGAGCTGGTATTATTTGGGTGGTTGGTCATTCTCAGCACTGCAGTGACATTGATGTTCTTAAAGACTGTATCCACTCACTGTCCACTCTATTAGACACGCCTACCTTGTTGGTCCACCATGTAGCTATGAAGTCAGAGACAGTAGCTCATCTGCTGCTGCACAGTTTGTGTTCCTCTTGTTCTTCTTCAGTGGTCACAGGCTGCTGCCCACAGGACACTGTTAGCACCGCTGTGTCTGATCTAATCATATCAGCGCAACACACACTAACACACCACACCATGTCAATGTCACTGCAGTGCTGAGAATGACCCACCTCCCTAATAGTACTTGCTCTGTGGTGGTCCTGTGGGGCTCCTGAGCATTAAAGAACAGGGTAAAAGGGGATAAGCAGTGTATACAGCAAATCAGATGAACTACAGTCTGTAATTCTAGAACTACAAAGTGCTCCTGTATGGTAAGTGGAGCTGATAAAGTGAACAGTATGTGTAGATGTAAGGAGATGGTTTTAATGTTATGGCTGATCAGTGTAAGTAGATTATAGTTAATCGAGCTCTCCTATTGGCTGGGACTTCAGGAGCTGAAGAGAAGTCTTAACAGGTTTGATTAACCATCAGCATATTTAGAGAGTGCCAGAGGAATAAACCACTCCCATTTTCATTAGTTATAGGGGTGTAAATAACATGCCTGCCTACTAAATCGAGTCTGGAGATGACCGTCATAAAGTATTTGGCTCTGCAGATCCTGTGGATTTATGGCAGGAAACTCCCAAGGAAATTTGTCCCAAGCTCAGAAGATAACGACCTGGCCATCCGCTGGACTTAAATAGGGTGTGCTTGACATTTTTCACTCTTTTCTCAGGTCATGTCTGTACCGTCATATCTCCAAGGATAAGGCCTACACTCTGAATTGGGCTCCCTCTTTATTTTACAACAGGTAGGACCAACTCCCTTTAGTCTTTATGGAAGGTCTAGATACGTCACTAACTGTATATGAGTGGGTTGTTACAGAAACAGCAGCAGCAGCTCTACACCAGAGAGCTTTTATCAAAGGTGAAAGATAAAATAATAAGCTTTAAGTATATCTATCCATCCATTCACCCATCCATCTATCCATCCATTATCTTTTGCTTTATCCCACTAGTCAGGATCATAGGGGAGCTGGAGCCAATCCCAGCATCATCGGGTGAAGGCGGGGCACACCATGGACAGTTCGCCAGACCATTGCATGGCCAACACACACTCACACTTACGGGCATGGCTGGATTACAGTAAACTTTTTGCGATGCCTATCAACATTTATGATACAATATATTTTTTTATTTCTGAGGGCCCTCCATTTTAAGGATCCTCTGACTTTCAGGGACTTTGACCCCAGGCTCTCTTGCCATGCTTTTGGGCCCTAGCCATGCATTGTGGCACTGCTCTGACTTTGACTTCTGGCTATTAGGGGTCCTAGGAAAAGAGGGATGCATAATTTTTGAGGGCCCTGGTTATTAAAGCCCCTACCAGGGGGCCCTAAAGAAGAGCAGGGCATACCATTAGAGGGGCCTTGATCACGAGGGGCGCGGGTTGGGGGTGGTTATCCCAGTTGCCCAGGGGCCGAGACTATCCTTAATTCGTCTTTGCCTACAGGCAGTTTAGAGTGAGTGATTAACCTAATGTATGTGTTTGGACTGTGGGAAGAAACCGGAGTACCCGGAGGAAACCCACTCAAGCACAAGGAGAACATACACGTTCCACACAGAAGAACCCGGACCAGGAATCCAACCCGGATCATCTTACTGTGAGGCAATGTTAACAAGCTTTAAGTAAAACATGGAAAATCTTTTCAAAGCCTGAAATGTTTCTCCTTTAATTATTCAGTTCCGCCTTAAATGCTGCAGTAGTTAAAGTCTTGTGCCTAAATGTGGCAGACCATTCAACTAAAACTGGACTAAGAAGCTGAGGTGTCATCATCACGGAGGTGGGTTTTTTCTTCATGGTGGGTTTTACCTGTTTTGGATAAATATGACCCAAATCAAGGCCTATAGTTAGAGTTCACTGCTGGTGTTACAGCTCTTCTTTAGAATAACATTAAACATTCATTCTGGACGAGTGTTGAATATTAATGAGCTCTGATGTATGAAGAGCTGGCTGGTCATTGGGCTACATATTGAAAGTTATTAAAATAAATGTGCATCATATCTTCTAATGTTATCTGCAGATTTTGGGGTGGAAATGATTCTTCCTTTCGCAGCCGAGTTCTTTGAATAAATAATTAAGGGTGTTTAATGCCTGCAGTGCTGTGGTATGAATGGGCCGTTATTGCTGTTAATTATAAGATTAAATATTAAAGCTTAATCACAGTTTTTACTACCCAATGAAAAAAAATAGTAGGCAATCGTTCTTTCTTTCTGTCCTTGTACAAAAAATCTATACTTAGTAGAAGTGCTGATAACTGTCCACTAGGGTTAGCCTAACCCTAACCCTAGCCTAACACTACCCTTAACACTAGCCTAACACTAGCGTAAACACGACTTACTCTATTCTGCCTTGGACTTAATCTCATTTTCAAACATCACCTGGTTTTATCTTTAAACCGCAGCTGCACTAATAACAAACTGAAGGCTTGAGGCAATGCTGGATAGAAACAGTAGCTAGGTAGCTATTGCATAACTGACAAAAATAAGGTAGAGTTTAGCAGTGACCCCCAGCTGGTAACAAAGTTTAAAGTGACCCCCAGCTGGTAACACTTGTAAGCCTTAATATGTTGTAATGACTCTAAATTGTTAAGACATGTTTAAAAAAATAGCAGATTTTTTAAATAAATTAATGCTTTTATTCTAAATATTTAACATATTGGACGCAGCCATTATTTCTGACGCGCAATGCCTGCTGGGTAGATGACGTCAAATGGTTTCAGTGCTAAACTGGACTGTGGTGTGAAGGAGTGAATGTTAGTTACTAACCTAGCTTAAAGAAAACCATGTACATTGTGTTGTTGATGTTGTTTCAGTGAAAGGCAGTGGGAAGACTGATATTAGTCTAAACAGCTTCACAAACATAAACAAGGAGAATAGTTAGTGAAGCAGCGTGTGGACCAACACAGCTACCCAAAGACCCCCGCTCCGCTCTCCTCACTTCAGTCTGGATGAGTTTGAGTGGTTCAGTAGACCACCACTGGTGAGAGACTTGACGGAGGTTGTTGGTTTTAAGCGTAGACTAAAACACAATGCAGTGCCACAGTTTCTCCACACAAGAAGTCCAAAAGCTCCAGATTATGGAGAACCGCGAGAAGAACCGTGAACGTGAACATGCGCTGGACTCTCTCCTGGCGTCCCTCCAACAACGTTTAGCGTTAGCGGTTTTTTTAACCTGTCATGTCTGGCAATTTTTGCAATCAGAATGTTAATCCGAATGCACTGATGTACCAAACATATTTGCTTTTACAAGAACAACTCTATAGGTTTCTATAGCCTATTCTTGTTAATGTTTGTATTTTTATTTTATTTATTTATTTATTTAGAAAGGCCTGACAGGCAATAAAGGAGAGGAAAATAGTAATAATAATAATAATAATAATAATAATAATATAAATAAATAAATAAATAAACCACTAAATAAACAAACAAATGAAAGAAAAGAAGAAAGAAAAATATATATAGATACATACGTACATACATACACATATACATATATACACCCACACACAATTCTATTATTTGCAGCAATGTGTGTATGTGCCTCTGTCATGAAATGTACTCAATAATGAGGACAAGAAACCGCACCATGTTTGAAATCTTATATATTGCTCCTTTAATGGGGTTGGCCTGTGATCACTCCTGGACTATAATTATATAGTGATATATACTTATTAACTTATGAACTATACAGTTCTATAGCAATATATATATATAAATTATTGAATTATGACTTATTCTGTGTGTGTGTGTATTTGCCAAAGAAACTCTACATAACAATAGAATAAATACAAATCAACACAAAACATAATAATTTTTTTTATAACATTATGAACAGATTGCCGGTCAGTGAGGCTTCGAAGTAACACACTGCAGCAAAGTTATATGATTTACACTGAGCTTTATTAACTTCTTTGCCTGGAAATACAGTATTTTAGCTTTATTTATATCTTTCTACAGAGAGTTATAAAACTGTGCAGACTTCCAGCAAGGGTATATATCATGTTACTGATCTATTATCTAGGAAAATTATCGGTTCTATTTAGCCTGATTTAAATCTTGCTCTGGCTTTTTTTCTCGCCCAACAGAGGAAAAAAAAGAGAAATAAAAGAGCGTTAAACCAAAGTGAAACCTGCCCTTGAACCACATCACTGCATTGTTGAGCTGGCCTAGAAGTTGAGCAGGTTACTATGGCAACTGCCAGAGATAATCACCCCTCCATAACCGTGTCCCCAAGCTCGACATTTCGGCACGCATTATATATAATTTTCAGTGGAGATAAGTAGGGCTCCTTCAGCGCATCCTAATGCCGAATGACAAATATTGGTTCTGGGAAACTGCAATTTACAGATATCAAAGAAATAGCCCAGCTTCCCAATCATAAAATATTCATTTTTGTTCCAGTAGCGTATGAATAAGGGACAGGCAAGCGGGAGCAGTCACTCAGATTTAGTTTAGACCAAAAAAAACCAAATAAATAAATAAAAAAAAGTTTAACTTTATTTAAAAGTGGATTAATATCTCAAAGCAGCAGGAAAAACACTGCCTTCTTTCAGAAGTTTCATCAGCTCAGGCCTGCGGGGAGCTGCTGGACACACTTTATCATATACCACAGCAGCGCTTTTAACCCATTAAACCACTTCCCATCCCCAATTCAGAGTTCATGCATTTAGCAGTATAGAGTCTAATTAATGAGGTAGAGATGGTGCGATGATAACAAACTGAAGGCTTGAGGCAATCCTGGAGAAAAAGAGTAGCTCGGCAGCTGTTGCAGAACCAATAAAAATAAGGTGGAGCTTAGCAGAGAATGTAATAATCTGATTGGCTATAATACAGAGGCAGCACTCACAGCAAACAAGTTGCATATTATTATTTTAAAAAATCCAGCTGAAGAAAATGTCTGTCCCTGTTTAAAGGAGCAATATGTAAAAAGACAGGGGGCAACATTTCACCAGAAAGTTGTGGTGTCTGCTGCTGTTGTAGAAATATTCACAGTGATTCCTCCTCAATGTTAGAATTAACAGCTCTTTACTGAAATGCTGCTACTTCAGCGTCAAACTTCATCCTTATATTCTCCAAGAGCATCTCCAGTGGTGGAAAGCAGCTTCAATTCAGAGTTTATGCATTCAGCACTATAGACTCTAATTAACCTTTAGGCCTGAATCTGCACTGTAATGAGGTCAGATAAGGTCTGATGATAACAAACTGAAGGCTTGAGGCAATGCTGGATCAGTTTATTAAGTCTGTTGGCGTCTGCCACCCTCAGCCTGCTGCCCCAGCAAGCAACAGCGTATAGGATGGCACTGGCAACTACAGACTCATAAAAGATCCTCAGCATAGTCCTGCAGATGTTGAAGGACCTCAGACGCCTCAGAAAATAGAGACGACTTTCTGTCCGACACACAGTGCTGCAGACGTACATACTGTGGTCTGCCAGTCAGGTAGTCAACAATCCAGGACACGAGGGGGGGCGTCTACCAAGAGCATCTCCAAGAGCATCTCCAAGTGGTGGAAAGCAGCATCAGTTCAGGGTTTATGCATTCAGCACTATAGAGTCTAATTAACCTTTAGGCCTGAATCTATACTGTAACGAGGTCAGATAAGGTGTAATGATAACAAACTGAAGGCTTGAGGCAATACTGGCTAGAAACAGTAGCTAGGCAGTTGTTACAGAACCAGCAAAAATAAGGTGGAGCTTAGCAGAGAATGTAATAATCGGATTGGCTATAATACAGAGGCAGCGCTCACAGTAAACAAGTTGCATTTTATTATCTTAAAAATTTCTGTCTCCGTTTAAAGGAACCATATGTAAAAAGACAGGCGGCAACATTACACCAGAAAGTTGTGGTGTCTGCTGCTGTTGTAGAAATATTCACAGTGATTCCTCCTCAACGTTAGAATTAACCACTGTTTACTGAAATGCTGCTACTTCAGCATCAAACTTCATCCTTTTATTCTCCAAGAGCATCTCCAGTGGTGGAAAGCATCAGTTCAGGGTTTATGCATTCAGCACTATAGACTCTAATTAACCTTTAGGCCTGAATCTGCACTGTAATGAGGTCAGATATATGAATATATGATATTTAATGTTAATTAAACACATTTCTTTTTTAAATGTTGTATCAACAATTATACAAAAGATCACTTGAAATGTCAATAACAAAGCAGCTTAATAATAAACTGAACCTGATTTAAATTGAAAACAGTACACAAACGCAATATTCAATGACATCTGCAACATATTCCAAGACAGTCGGGACAGAAACATGTTTCCCGCGGTGTTGCATCACCTTCTGTTTTAACAACACGTTTATAAATGTTTGGAGGCGGAGTATGCAGACAGATCTAGTTTTGAACATCTTTTTCCATTCTTCTCATGTACAAGTCTTTAGCTGTGCAAGCAAAACATTGCTCCTCCCCCAACATTTATATTTACATACAATAAAGTTAATAAAGGAAATAGTCTTTGTACTGCTTTAGATTAAATACAATTCAAACTGGATGCAATGTATATAAATACATTGGTTTTTGTGACCTCACAGAAACAGAGACTTAAAGACATGATGTTGTTGTAGATCAGTTTTATTATCTTAAGGTTCAAAATAAATATCATAAAATCAGCCAACCTTCATATTGTGTGAAACAGAATGCTCCTGTTTTGCTTGGAATATTTAAATTACAATAATGCTAGTTTAATTAAATGAAATACATTAAAGGCATTAAAAAGCATTGTATGGACTGTATAGGATATATGGACTGTATAACTCTACATTCCATGGGCAGTATGGGCTTTATAGATTGTATAGACTATGTGAACTATATGGTCTGTATGGACTAAAAGGATGGTATAGACTATATGGACTGTAAGGACTGTATAGATTGTATGGACTATATGGAATGTATGGACTATATGGATTCAAAGAATGGTATAGACTGTATTGACTGTATGGACTATATGGACTGAAAGAATGGTATAGACTTTATGGACTGTAAGGACTGCATTGACTGTATGTACTGTATGGATGGCATAGACTGTATGAACTGTAAGGACTGTTTAGATTGTATGGACTAAATAGACTGTATAGGCTGTTTGGACTGTATAGACTCTACAGTGTTTGTGCTGTATGGACTGTATGGGCTGTATGGACTGTATAGATTGTATGGACTATATGGACTGTATAGGCTGTTTGGACTCTATAGGCTGTATAGAGTGTAAGGACTGTATAGATTGTATGGACTATATGAACTGTATAGGCTGTATGGACTTTATAGAGTGTATAGGCTGTATGGGCCGTATAGGCTGTATGGACTGTAAGGACTGTAAATATTAACAACTGACTGCTTCATATAATAATATGAAGTATAATATAAAGTATAATCTTTATAGACAACCAGCGACCAATAGATTAATAGAATGGGACAGTCTGAAACATGAGCTTAAGGTCACCGGGCCCTTTGCCAAGCATAGGCTAGGAAGGTATAAGTCCCCCAGCATTGGGAGTGATGATGGAGCTCCATCCAGTAACTTTGGTATGAGCTGTAGTGATCCTGAACTGGTCATTCAGCATCAGTACCTGATCTCACTAATGCTCTTGTGAATACTAAATGAAATCAAATACTTACAGCAATGTTCCGATATCTACTCTAAACAGTTGCTGTTTATGCTGTGTAAACATTTCAAGAATGGACTGATAGAAATGTGCCAATGAAAATTTCTGTTTCCATTGACTTACATTAGAGGTGGTGAAGGTCTCTCATCGCTCCTATAAAGCATATGTTAAATTATATATATATATATATATATATTTCACCATCATCAGCAGTCCATATAAACAACTGACTGCTTCATCACTGGTAAATATGATAATAAATAAAATATTTGGATTGTAGACATGGTGACCCCTGGTTTCTTATAACCACCACTGTTAGGAAATCTGAACCATTTCACACCAAACCCACTCTGAATGACATTTATTTGATCCCAACCACTAAATTCTGGGGGATGTTTTGGTGGAATTGCCATTCAACTCTCTTGGTTTCAAATGAAACGTGTCTGCAAACTTCTGGACATGTCCTAAGTCAGGCTCCTAAATGAGAACTCCTTGTTCAACCTTTTAAAAACATTAGAGTTTGTAAAAATGAATCTCACATCAATCTAAAAGGCCTGACAAAAGCATATCTCACTGCACCGCTACTATTGATTTTCCCTGTGCACTTTAAGATTTTCCATAGTTGTGAAACAGGGGCGACCGGAGTATTCACTGCAGCATATGTCTTCATAATTGGCCATTTCAGGTGTACTTATTCACTGGAATAGTGTCATTTACTGGGCTTTTGGCTGCACTATCAGGACTCAATCCTGCAGCCTTCAGCAAACAGTAGCAGTCAGTAGATTTTATGGCAAACGCAGTGATAAAATAGCCCGCTCGGTGGTCAGTGTAGGTGTTTCTGTTTGCTGGAACCCGCTTTCAACCGCCTTGTGGGACACGCTCAATTTTCCCAGGCTTATCTGGCCAAGGTGGGCAATTTAGAGGCCTTTTGTCGCACAGCTGCTCCGCTGAAAGGCCCTGCTTTTGGGTCTGCAAAGGATTTGAGACTAAATTATGTCTCTGCGGTTTTCCTAACGCAGAATAATCCTGTTCAGCGATCCAAAACAAACAACAACAGCTCGCTCTGTATTTGCTTGCCGCGAGAATATCCTCAGTCATAAGAAGAGAAGCAGCTCACACCAGGAACAGGTCCCCTGGCCATCCCTGTGAGATTACTGTCTGTGATTTCATAAATAAGCTAAACAAAACGTTGGCTCAAGCATAATAGCTTTTAACACCGCATGAAAAGTTATGTAGATTTATTTTTTAAGCAAAGTCATTAATTCACGAATAAAGAAGCGTGTTTGTTGTTCCACCTTCATCATGCAGTCTCTCTGGAATCCCAATGAAATCTCACTTCATGACTGTCCACCCAGTTGTAGACTCACTCTGCCACCTAGAGGAGCGAAGCTGTCACTGCAGCTTTTTGCTGTATGAGCCTTAATTAACTTAATTATGGAATTCCACAGTAAAGTGGGTTCCTTTCAAAAAAAGGCATTTTTCTTGGTCCAATGCTAAATAACTATATATATATATATATATATATATATATATATATATATATATATATATATATATATATATATATATATATATATATATTGCCCATTAAAAGTAAATAAAGTAATTCGGTATGATTGGATGATCGGATATGAACTGGTTGACCCCAGAGACACTTACTGACCTGAATATCTTTACAGTATTGGTGACAGAAACCAGAGCTCACCAGGTCACTAACACCAATATAGCAATTAATTTGTTACCCAATGACTATACACTTCTTCTGAGTTTGTATATGTTGATATTTGTAAAATAAAGGTAAATAAAAAAGTTGACCTTATGTTAAAACGAAGTTTGACCCAACTGTCATGTTCCCCTCACTGCCCCAGATGTAAGACTGCAATAGGGGACTACACCCACTGTATCTGATCATGTTTTAGAATACAACACTATTGGGCTTCAGTTGTACAGAATATTGAGATAGACTCTACTTCTCACTAATACTGGGCACTGCAAATAAAAGGCAGAGCAATGATAAAAGATTGTATAGTATTATGTAGTATTTTTACTTAACAACAATTAAGAATAACTTCATGCCCTGGATGAATGGCAAGGTCCATTCTTCAGTTTATTAATAGCTCAGAATGTGTGCAGGAAAGTCTGTTGTGACTTTCTTTTGCAGACTCTTGTTATTAGAATGTATTTGTTTATTTATTTATTTATTTATTTTCTAATAATACTATTTACAGCTTATTTGCAGTCAATTTAATTTACTTCTTTGTTAGTATTAAAAAGTTATTAACCTCAGTAATGTTTAATAGATAAATGTAAAAGTGTAATAAAATATTGTGTATATATTATAGTACATTTTATCTTTGGATAATACTATATATATATATATATAGTATATCTTTAAAATTGCAACTTTACAGGAGAGACCAAAAACATACTTTATTTTCAATGTAAGTCAATGGAACCAGAATTTTTTTTCTAAGCTATTTTGGAGCACTTGAAACACATTCACCATGAAATATTTACACAATGTAAATGACCATTGGTGTGTTCATATATATATATATATATATATATATATATATATATATATATATATATATAAATAATTTCCTGTACCTTTCCTGTATCTTACTCTAAGGGGTGAGGGAGCTGGACATCATCCTGTATTCTACATGTAGGTTGACAGGGACTAGTGAATAGTCGTGTTTTTGTCGATGAGGTATCAGTCTATTTACTCGTGTTCAGTGTCGTATATCCTCACTAGACAGACAAAATGTTCTTGTATTCCTATTTAACCGAGGACGTGTTCAACACAGTCAAAAGCTTTGCTGTAGTTAATGAAAAACAAGTTGAAGCCCTTCTTGAACTCCATGCCGGAACGACCAACACAGGCCAGCATGTTGTGTTCTGGATGCTGGTATGCTGATCAACCAGCATGACTCTCCTCAGTGACAAGTTAAACCAGCACTAGACCAGCGTAGACCAGTTTAGACCATCTTGGAACGCTTGCTCGTCTGTGTTGTTTTCCTCCGCAGTATTGTTTTTTAGCAATCCAGCAAACATCAGCAGTGATCTCGTTCCTCAGACGTTCTTGGATCCAGCCTGCATAGTGATAAATATTATTCACACAATAATAAACAATATTTTCTCCTCCAGGGATTGATCCTGAAGCCTTTTGGGTAGAAGAATGACTTCCACACTCCGACTGTAATAAAAAATATAATTAATGAATATAAGAAATAAATAAATAAATATTAAACAGGATTAAACAAGATTCCACAGTAGTACACTTTCAGCAACATTGGAGAAAAAAACACAATACAGTGGTGCAGTGGGTGGCGCTGAACTGCCTGGGTTTGATTCCCAGCTGTAGGGGGGTCTGGGATCCTTTCTGTGTGGAGTTTGTATGTTTTCCCAGGTGCTCTGGTTTCCTCCCACAGTCCAAAGACCTGCAGTCAGGTGAGTTGGAGATACTAAGTTGCTCCCTAGGTGTGTGAGAGTGGGTGTCCTGTTATGGACTTGTGGCCTGTGCCCTAGGATCAGCTCCAGCACACCCTGTGACCAAGACAGATGAAAGAATAAATGAATGAAGTGCAAATGTTCTGTTGTGTCACACATGCAAGGGTTAACACTAACATCCCACTAGCATAGCAAATGCATGAGTCTCATGAATCAAAAACCTTCACCTGCTCGCTGTAGCTGTTCCCTGTTTAAAACCCTGAAGCCCACAGAGCTTATATAAACCAGCCCCTCCTTACCTTTTATCAAGACTTGATCTGTACCTCAAGCTTCAAGTACAGCTCAGCTTGACCCACCATCTTTCAAGACAGATGGAAGACGAGCATCAAGGCTTGTCTTCCATCTGCTTGTCTTCCATGAACTTACTCTGGAGCACAGCAGAGTCCCTTATGGTCCTCAAACACAGACTGAAGATCATCTCGTGGTTATGTCTTAGTTCTGTACTTTTGGCTCCTGGTTCTGGCTGTGTCTCCACAGCTGTAACAAGAATGGGGTTGCCAGGTAAGACCTCTTTACTGAGAGTAAAGTAAGTAATGAAAACAGTGTTGATGTATTAAATTGGCTGTTATATATTTTTTTCCCTGCATGTAATTAAACCTGTCCATCCAGGAAATGCTGTCCAAGTGGTCAACAAAGCCCCTCTGTAAGTTGCTTGGAATAAGAGTTTCTGATAAACACCATACTTGTAAATATAAAGCCAGCCTAAAACTAAGGGGTCTTAGAAAAGATAATACTTTGTTCATTTACTTGTTTGTACATGTTTAAGCCCTATTTGTTCGTCTAATGAAGCACTTTCTGCAGTACATTGTCGACCACCTTGGGTCTTTTGGCCTGAGGTGTCCCCCGAGGACCCAGTCAGAGGCCTCTGGGCACTGGCCCCTGTGGTCACTAATCTATCTCTGGTCTCCTCTGCATGATTTTTTTTAGTTACAGTGCAGCAGCAAGCTGGAATCTACAGGAAACACTAAAACTCAGCTCACTGGTGTCACTCCATTATTTTAAACTTTTATTATCTAACCACCTTCAGACACCCTATTCTTAATTTTTAATTCGTGCTTTATCATTATTTTTTATTTATTATTTTTATGTATTTTCTTATTTTATTGTTTAATTAGTTTTGTATTCTTACTTTATTATTATTATTATTATTATTAATCTCTTACCCTTGTATCTTTATTTCTTACTAAGTAAATCTTAACTTTTATTTTAATCTATTTTTAGTATTATTATTATTTCTATTTTTATATTCACTGTTATTTTTACATTTTCTTTTAATGTGTGTTAGCTACTTTCTTCTCAGTTGTTTTGATTAATAATGATTAAATCTAGCTTTTATTTTCTTTGACATGTCAATCCCTGTTCATGTAAATGCTCGGCTACATTGAAAACGAGGGTTGCCCTTAATGTACTTCCGAGTTGAAATAAAGGTTGATTGATTGATTGATTGATATTCTCCTCCTGCTTTGACAAAACACTGAACTGGTGCTCACTGCTACTCTGATGGGACGTTTCTACCTTTGTCTCTATATTCAGTGATGCATATAGTTGTTAGTATTATTATATTCGTACTTGTTTTGTTATCCGGTGCAGACCAGAGGTGGATGGCTTCCCCTTTTTGAGTGTGGCCCCTCTCGAGGTTTCCACCTCTGAGTGAGGTTTTTCCTACCACTGGTTCGCTTATTAGGGGGTCAGACCTGAATTTCTGAAGAGCTACTTTGTGACTACATCTGTTGTAAAAGGTGTATATAAACCTAGACTTGACTTGACTAGTCTAAGATACTGTAGGGTCCCACTGCTGGCTAGTGTGGGCTAGTGGAGGCTCATGGGAGGTGCTGGATTCCCAGTAAGAGAACCTGTAAACAATGACCTTGTTGCCAGTTAAATGATATCTACATGTGTTGCCTGTGCTGTTGAGTTTTGGGTTGTGGGGTAGACTAGTTGGTGCAGTGTTGATGTCCACTGTCATGTGGAGTTACAAGTGACCTGCCAGCTGAACCTGCTGCTGAGGCAGATGGTCAGCTGCTGCTGTAGTTAATTTTATTGTCTGGATTTTTCAGAAAATATAAGTTTACATTCGGTTGCAGTAAAGACATAGATACAGCCTGACCAAGCACAGCTGTACATGAAAAGAATATATAGAGATACTTATATAGAGAGATACTTAAAGATACTTAAATGTAATAGATGTGTTTTAACATTTCCAATCTTTCTAACCAACTGAACTTGGAATTAAACACTACAGCTTATAAACTATGATAACCTCCAACCACTAGGAGGTGTCACGTTATAGAACCTTAATTTTTTTTATAGCGCAACATGTTTTGAGCTCACAAAAAAACTATATTTTGACATTAAAACTATTATTTCTAAATGTAGACAAACATACAGTACAGTGGTTTAAAATAATAATTTAATCAACGCTGTTTTACTTTTATCCCAGTTAAAGGAGACGGAGAAAGGCTGAATCTCAAATGGATCCCTCCTCCCTACATAGTGCACTAGGTAGATTTTAAAATATAAGGTCCTGCGCCATAACGGTGCATCATAATCTGTCCAACAAAGGGAATTTTTGGGGATTTATCCATATTTACACTGTATACACAGTGCTGTTGATGAAAGTGACATTTTTTTCTAAACTCACGTAGTGCCCTATTTAGGGATTTGAGCGCTATTTGGGATTCGGCCTCAGAGAGACTCCACGCGTCATTGACCGAGGAAGTCTTTCCGAGAGAGGAGAAGATGGCTGCGCTCCGAGTGGTCGTGCTGTCCGGGAGCGGCAGAGCTCTCTTAAACGCACCGAAAACGGTGCACACAGCTCGGGTACGGACACAACAGCGCTTCGACTACATTATGGTTCAGATATGCTGTAGAGAAAATTTGCGGTTCGCGTTTAGAGGCTGAAACAGTGGGTCAAATTGAGCTAGCGGTGTAAGCTAACCTGAGCAAGGTCACAGAGCTGCTTGTGTAACGGTGGCAAAGTTATCGGTTCTTTTACTGCAGATTATAATGGAACGAGTTAATTTTGAGTCCAGCCAGTGTTGTGTTTTATATAATGTTTAAGCTGACATTTAAATCGACTCTTAATGTGAGGTATAAGTTGTGTGGGAAACTTGTGAATTGGCTCAGTTAGCTGGCTAGGTTGCTCTGGTGTTTTCTGTGCCAGTGTTAGTGTAGTGTAATGTGTTCTGTGGTAAACTTGCTGTTAGCCTTGACTATATTTCTATTAATTTTGTGTCTTTTTGTTAGATTTTGTGTTTAGCTGAGAGTGTGCTATTTATATTCTCTCTTACTGTGAGTTTAGCTGCTCTGCAAAGCGGTCAAACAATGTGGATCACCCTCAGAGGCATCTCGCTAACGTTAAAGGGGAACTCCACCGATTTTTTCAAAATTCAAGTTAATATAATGCTTAACATGTAAATCACCTCGTTCAGAAGGGTTTAATGTGAAATAGTTCATTGTAGAGAAACTTACTGACCACTGTGTCCTTACAGTTGTGGTGATGTGACCCAGGTTCCTATGTATATAATGCAAATGTTGACATTTACTGTCCAAAACTATTTACTATCTTAAAACAGGCAGATATTTAATGTGGTAACTTTGTGAGGAAGCATTTAAAGGACGATGTCTGGCTCCTAACACCAACACTGAACTTTTCAGACTCTGGAGTTTCTGAGTTTCACTAGATCTGAGCTTTTCCCATGAAATCACTCTGAATATTTAGATATTCACCATTTAATTATGGAGAAATAAAAAAAAATCCTCTCTAAGTCACACAGACAGTCCTCATTCAGGCCTGAATGCTTTGCCAAGTTATCTGAAGCCAGCGTTCCAGAGAGTGGTAGTTATTTTTGTGCCTAAATCCTGTATGACTTTGCCTCTTCACTTGTCCCGTTCAGTCAGTTTGTTGAAATCCTAAATATCCTCAAGAATGATTAGATTCAATAATTATTATACGAGCTGAATTTAAATCATTTTTATCTGATGTTCATGGCGCTTGCTTTCTAAGATCACATGGATTTCCTATCAAAGTGTTGTAGATTCTACTCTAAGACTATAGACATTTTTCCTCAAGGACTAAATACACTACATGGACAAAAGTATTGGGACACACAAGTGCTTCATTCAGTCTCATTGCCACAGGTGTCTAAAATCAAGCAGCTAGCCATGCAGTTTGCCTTTGTTAGTGAAAGAATGAGTCGTTCTAAGAAGCTTGCTAATTTCAGTGTGGTCTGTAATAGGATGCTGCTGTCAGTTTGTGAAATTTCTTCCTCCTAGGTTTTCCACCATCAGCTGTGAGTGATATTATTAAAAAAGTGGAAACATTTAGGAACCACAAGAACTCTGGCGCGAAGTGTCGGACCATGTAAAGTTACAGAGTGGGGTCGCCGAGTGCTGAGAGTGTGTAAAAGTCGCCAACACTGCTGGTCAATAACTGGGAAGTTCTAAACCTCCTCTGGCATCAACATCAGCAGAAACACTGTGGAGCTTCATGGCTGGGCTTCTTCAAGCACAATGCTGAGCGTTGGCTGGATAGACTGGTGTAATGGCCACCACTGATCTCTGGACACGTTCTGTGGAGTGACCAATCATGCTTGTCTATCTGGATTTGGGTGAACGCCGTGAGAATGTTACCAGCCTGACTGTACTGTGCCGACTGTAAAGTTTGGAGGGGGAGGGATGATGCTATTTGGTTGTTATTTAGGGGTGGGCAGAGGACCCTTAGTTCCAGTGAGAGGAAATCTTAATGCTTCAAGACATTTTGGACAACTGTGTACCTTTGTTGTGGGAACAGTTTGGGGAAGTGGTCCTGCTCTGTTCCAGCATGACTTTCTGTCCCAGTGCACAAGGCAGCGTCCATGAAGCTGGTTGGGTGAGTTTGGTGTGGATGAACTTGACAGACCTGTACAGAGTGCTGGTCCATCGAACACCCTTTGGGATGAACTAGAATAGAGATTGTGAGCTCGTCTAACATCAGCGTCTTACCTTGCAAATGCAAAAACTCCTCACAGACTTCCTTATAGAAAGCGTCCAGCTACAGTGGAAACCATACAAGCTCCTGTAGCTGTCCCAGTACTTTTGTCCTCGGAGTGTGTTTCTGGATAAATGTCTTGTTGAATTGAACCTCATGGCCTACTGGCTGCCAGCGAGTCCTCACTTTTATGCCATTTTGTATTTTATGATTGCTTAGGAAACGTCACTGACCTCATGTGCATCATGTTTTGTCTTCCAGGCCAACATGTCATTTGCCAGCCTGCCTAAAGGAAGGAAGGTAGCCCTGACCACGCTGGGGGTTTTGACCACAGGAGGGGCAGGACTGGCTCTAATGCTCCACCAGTCTGTGAAGGCTTCAGATCTGGAGCTGCACCCTCCCTCTTACCCCTGGACCCATAACGGCATGCTTTCCGCCCTTGACCACGCCAGGTACGCCGCTGACACGAGCACAGACTTGCAGCCCACCCTTAAAACGTCTTTCATTGTCATTTCTCTCCTGTTGCATGCTGACCTGTCAACCTTTCTTCTTTAGTTTGATCCATTTTGACAGGTATTAAGCGAGGATAGGCATGTCAGTCAAATTAGATTTTTAATTTTTTTTTTTTTTCATTTTTATTTACCATTTACAAAAGAATGATTTCTTTCTCCTCTTTCCTACCACAGTAAGTTAACTAGAGGTGAGCAGTATGACAGTATTTGATCATTATTATGATCATTTTCATCACTGATAAACAGTATACTTTTATGAGCATATCAGGGATTTCATCAATAGTTGATCAGCCGCATAATTAGTCCTCTCTATTTGGATTTAAAGCCGCAAACTGTGGAACTGTTAAATAAAACCAACTCTAATTTGAAAGTAAACTTAACACTGTGGTAGGAAGATAACTGTAACCTTTAACATTTTGTATTTACACTAATTATACTGAATTACATTTCAGTATAAAGTTGCCAGGCTTTACATCTTCTCCACCAGCCTATTAATCCATGCTTCCATTAAATCAAAGCTGTTTGAGGAGTCTTGGCTTAAAAAAACACTCTTTCTGGCGGCTTGCAGTGGTAGACGCTGGATGGCAGCATGAGCTGTGTGTATTGGTCCATGTCTGCCATATGAAGTGGTTGATTCCATCTGAAGTTGATTATTATTATTATTTATGATGTAATCCACATCAAACAGGACTGCTGGGGCAGCATCGTCTGGTTAACATCAGTTGATTGGCTTGGTTTTGGTGCAGGACTCTCATTCACATTAGCGCTACTGCTTACAGTTTTTGTTTCTGTGGTGTGTTAAGATTTGCGTGGTACTTAATGATATAAACAATTAACAATAAACCTAATTTGCAGGAAGGCGAATATCAATTCTGTTCATTTCCAAATATTCTGATGATGTGATTCGTCCCTAGTATAAACCCTGAACGGTTAAGTTCTGCTCTGGCTTGTGTGTTTGCTTCTAAGTGAACTCTGCTTAGTTTGCCCCGATCCGCTGTCCTGTCATTAGCAAGGGCAATGTCTTTCATCCCATATTCTTTTATCTTATTTTACATGAATTGTGGGATTTTTAAATAGACAACTATCATAGTTTTTTTTCTTAATTGATGGCAAATGAATTTTAAATAAACCACGAGTGTAATGTGCTCACTTTTAACCACTATGGTGATCAGAAAAACCCAAACTCTGGTGTGAAACCTGATAGCTTTTATTTGGAAACATCATTTTGCTATTAAACATCTGTTGTGTAGGATGTTCATACAGATTTAAAAAGAAAATATCAGTAGTTTAATAAGTCAAGTATATGGCAGTTCAGTCAGTTCAGATGACTATGGAAGAACTGATGTTCTCACCTGATTTACAGCTCCTTGTAATGAAGACTATACATTTTACCTGTGAATTAATGTACATTATTGATGTACATTCTTCTTTTCTCTCCTCAGTATCCGCCGTGGGTATCAGGTCTACAAGCAGGTGTGCGCGGCATGCCACAGTATGGAGTACCTGGCCTTCCGTAACCTGGTGGGAGTGTCGCACACAGAGGAAGAGGTCAAAGCATTAGCTGAGGAGGTAATGAGATTCTTTGTAATCGTACTGTTAAGGTCAGTTTATACCCTCACAGAGAGTAGACTTTAGCACACGGATGGGGTCTTTTCCGGTCCCCCAAAAAAATGTATTGCTCATTTTCACCATCTTATACCACCTAGTCCAGCTAGGGTTGCGGTTGCGGTTGCATTAAGGAAAGCAGACCCAGGCAACCCTGTCCTTCACAACTTCCTTCAGTTTGTTTTGGGGAATCCGAAACCGTTCTCAGGTCAGCTTGGAGATATAATCCCTCCAGCGGGTCCTAGGATGACCTCTGGGTCTCGTCCCAGTTGGCTGTGCCTGGTAAACTTCCAGATTAGATCCGAGCCACCTCGTTTGGCTCCTCTCGGTGTGGAGGAGTAGTGGCTCTATTTTGGGCTCCTCCACCTGGGGCAGGTTCTCTCATCTTATCTGGATGGGACATGCCTTATGTATTATGTTATTTAATTAATTTGACTTTTCATTAATGCTTTAGCGTGTAAAGGTCACTGTCATTGACGTTCACGTGTTCGTTTATCTGGACCTTTGTAAGGAGGAAATCCGACTTGAATCGTTTTAGTTTGGTACCCTGATTCAGGATATTGCGTCGCCTAGCGTTCACTAGGGCTGTGTATTGGCAAAGACCTGACGATACAATAGGCATCACAGGCATACAGCGGTCTTAACTCAATATATCGTGATATACTGTAATACTGTAAGCAACGTGATATATGTTTACAATAGAATTGTGCCCTTGTGCTGCTTGTTAATGTTGGAGTGGAGCTGAAAATGGATTACAACACTGCCATCTAGTGGTCAGAGGTTTAAACACAAGACACAATGATTCACTGTCTGCCAGGAATCTATGTATTAATACTGTGTTTTTGAGAATCGATACAGTATCACAAAACATAATATCCCAATTTTCAATATTTCAACATTTTCTTACACCCCTAGCATGCACCAGTTCAGTAATGTTTATATTTCTGTGATTTGTATGAGATAAATGAATAAATGAGCATCAGATTTATAGGGCTGTTACCATGTTAACGCAGGGCACAGACCTATCTGAAACATCCATACTGTGTTTTCAAATTTAAAGCTGATATTTTAACAAGCTGTATGTCTTCAGATGTGCAGTGTCTGGCTGGTTGATTAAAATAAGAAACGCAATGCTCTTTATAGAATATTATAGAGTGGGGCTGCAACTGAAGATTATTTCTATAAATTATTAACTTGACTTTTTCGCTTCGTTGCTCTGTACAATATGAAACCAGTAGAAGACACGCTGCCCTCCTGAGGACGTTGAATGTTGTAATCCATCAGAATGAACATACTCAAGTACGTGAGGTCAGCAATAGAAACGTACGTAGATATAGCCACAGCGAGAGCTCGCGTGGTCATGTGCTGTTCCAGGACCTGTCTAGTAATAGATGTGTATTTTAACATTTTCAGATTGAAGTTGTTGATGGTCCTGATGACTCCGGAGAGATGTTCACCCGTCCTGGAAAGCCTTCCGATTACTTCCCGAAACCGTACTCCAATCCTGAGGCTGCCCGCGCTGCTAACAACGGAGCTCTGCCCCCCGACCTCAGCTACATCGTCAATGCCAGGTAACCTTCACTCTGGTGTTTTGATGACACCCGTCCTTTGTTTAGGTCTTGCGTGGTCTGATTACTTGTTTGGCATTCACTAGAAAATGAGAATAAATCCAACATCTTTAAATGTGTAGCCACATCTAATATACAATGTGTCATAACGCTTCAGTGGGCTACCTATTTATAAATATTACCAATAGGTTAACTTCAGCAATAATTTTATATATTACTGAATAAATATTGAGCTATAGAAGAAGATCATATGTTACAGTGTGACTTCTTCTCATGCTGCCATGAGAAAATTAGCTAGAATGGTTGATTGGATCTGTATAGCCTGCAGACCTCTAAAGTTATAGAGCAGGTGTATTTAATTAGTCAGTAGGGTCCAGTTAGAGGAGTTTTCCTCAGGTCAAGGTCCGGACCATCATCATTTCTAACGTGTGTTCTGATTCAGTGGCGTATCCTGTTTACTGAAGTAGTCTAGTATCAGCATCTTATACCATCAGCTACTGAAACACCAACACACCACACATACCGTTCAGTATATTTCAGTATATTTACTATTTAAATGCTGAACTGAATAAATGCTTTTATCATTTTAAGTAAAAACTAGGGCTACATTTAAAAAAAGTTGATCATAAAGTGCTTATTTATAATAAAAAAGGGAAATAAAATGTTTAGTCTTGTTAACTGAATTGTATTCCCTCTTGTATTCCTCCACACTTTCTCTTGTTTAGAGAGAAGTGACCTCTTGGTTGTCCAGCCAGGGCTTTAAATCTGGTCTGAAATTGTGTTAGGATCATTCTCACACAGATATAAGATATCCAGAACGTTCTGTGTGGAGTGTGTATGTTCTCCCCGTGTTTGAGCTGGTTTCCTCTGGGTACTCCGGTTTCCTCCCACAGTCCAAACGCATGCATGTTAGGTTGATCACTCACTCTAAACTGCCTGTGTGTGAGAATGTTGGCCATGCGACGGACAGGCCGCCTGGCCATGGTGTACCCCACCTACGCCTGATGATGCTGCGATTGGCTTCAGCATTAGACAACGTCTGGGTCCGGACCGCGGTCCACCTATTAGTGACCTCTGTTAGGAAGCACATAGATATATTACAGATGGGAGGATCGATCAGCTATGTTTCAGTATCAGCCAATTTTTAATTAAAATATGCGATCTGTGATCGGCCGATATCCAATATATCCAGTTCTTTACTGTATGTGACGCAGACTCCTCCAGGATGTTTTTAAAATGTGTAAAATCAGCGTGTCTCGTTGAGGAACCAAAACAAGACATTTAACACTACTAATCTGATACAACACTTCAGAGTACGCTGTGCGGCTGAATACAGTGAGTAAACAGCAGAGCTAGCACGCGCAGCTAGCACAAAACAAACAACCCAGAACACTGTGCAGACCAGATCTGACCGGTACGAACAGAACAGCAGCAGCAATTCAAGATCTACATTTAATAATTACAGATTGTCCTGTAAAATAACAGAGTCTGTGTTTAATGACTGCAGTTTTTACTGCATTTATTTAATTAACTTGTTTAGTTTTAAATTAAGGGTCTAAATGTAATGATTGCAGTATTGGTGATATTTGTATGATTTCTTTGTTATTTACTGTTAATTTAGTTATAAATATTATGCTGTTTCACACAAGCTTGTTAAAAATGGTAATAAACCAGTTTAGACCATGTTTCATGACTTGCTTGCGCTAATAACTACATGTAGCCCCGCTGTGGCATATACCCCGCCCTCGATCCGAATCGGCTTTAGAAACGTTGATCAGTCCATCTCTAATAAATTTAAAAAAAAAAATACCTGAGTTCAATATTGCTATCATAAAGTGTGTGTGTATATTATGTGTGTATGTATATCAGTTGTGTTTAGCTTTAGCTTTCATTACTCATTATGGCAACACATTCAGTTTAGTAATCTCTCTCTGTCTCTCTCTGTCTCTCTCTCAGGCATGGAGGAGAGGACTATGTGTTCTCACTGCTGACTGGTTACTGTGATCCTCCAGCAGGCGTGGATGTGAGGGAGGGTCTTTACTACAATCCCTACTTCCCTGGTCAGGCTATTGGTATGGCTCCGCCCATCTATAACGAGGTGCTCGAGTTTGACGATGGTGAGTTATGATGGTGAAACATTCAGATGCTAAGTCATTATAAGATAGTAAGTCATAGTTATGAGATGCTGTCCATCAAACATGAGACTCACATTTGGGGGTTTTCTCAAGCGCTCGCACTGCACGAAGACATCTCAAGCCAGTGAATGGCCACCCAAAGGTTAAAAAATGATAGTTCCGTTAATGGGATTCCTTTACTGAGAAGGTCCTGGAAAAGTAAACACACTAATCTTTAGTCACTCTATAAAACACAGTGAAAAATAAGTTTGGGAGGAGCAGCATGCAGGGCTAAAAGACCCCTGTGCAGGACAGAGCAGCTCTGATGAGTTGTTGGCAGCATGGCCGACAAAGGTTTGTATGGAAAGGAGGAAAAAACGTTCCTTTATAAAGATTCTTTTAATTGCTGGGCTTTTATTTTCTAGCGCAGACCGGGGTGAAGTAGTTTTTTAATTTAAGTGAGTGTCACTGAACTCGAGAGAGTAATACCTGAGAGTACTGGTTAGATCCTGAGAAACAGCACCATAAACGTATCAGCATAGCTGACAGTCACTCCCTATCACTCTGATGAAGCTCTCTTGCTCCCCCTGGTGGGTTGGGATGGCCTAGCAAGAGGCCTGGGCATCACAGGATCATTGTGAATTATACCTTATGTTTCTTCCGATCTGGTCCAATGTCTTTACCGGTAATGGGCTGAAAGCAATACTGAGTGTCTTATCGGCGCACCCCTAACTCAATGAAGCATTTATGCTTACCTTTAGAATAAAATGCAGACCACAGGAGGACAGAGGATAGGATGGAGCAGTAGACTGATAATAACACAACCGGACTAAGTGCAATAACATTAGTTAACATTAAACAAACGCAATAATAGTGTGCAATACCTCCGCAGTTTGATTTTTTTTCTTTATTTTGTACATTGGATTTCTTAATTTATATTCCTTTCATATGTGTCTTGTGTGTTTACTGTGATGATGCTACTGAAATCTTAATTTCCCTGAGGCAACCCTCCCAAAGGGATCAATAAAGATCTATCTATCTAATCTATCTAATCTATCTATCTATCTATCTATCTATCTAAAAAATAGAACAAGATCATTTTGGAATGTAATTATCTCTGAAAGGGATAAATGCTCAAATTCTGTGAGACATTGTTGGATAATCACAGAACAAGCACTGGGTGAGAGCGGTTGAACAGTTAAAAAGCGGTCACTGTGATTTTCTTATTGTCCATGTTTAGATTAACTTTGTGATTAAAATGAGTTAAATGCTAATATCACATAGTACTTCCCATTCATGTGCTAACAGAAGTTAGCATGATGCTTTTACGCTTGAGGGCAATATTACAAAGGACTTTACATTTGGGCTGTGGTGAGGCAAAGTTAGTCACTTCTACTGAAAGCATGGATTTATCCGGAGTGCAAGCTGCAGCTTGTGTGAGTGTTTCACACAAACACAACAGTGTGGTGCTCTGTCAGCTCTGCACAGTGGAGATGATCACAACAGTACAACTGCTATACACGAGACCTTGAAGCTCAAACATCCCGTAGAGCTTCATCAACACAGCAGCAGGACAGCACCTGTTTACCTGTTTATCTAATCTTAGCAGATTATTTTAAGATTATTAACACGTGTAACATGTTTCTTTCAGTAGAGCCACTTAAAGTCGCATTGCTAACCGCTTCTTAATCATCCAGTGTAGAACCTAAAACTGTTCTAGATACCGCGGCAGCTTTAAAACACACGTAGCTGTTTCTCAAACGACTCTCTGCCAAAAAATACTGTCCACAAACTGATTTCTTGTGTGTGAGGCGTGTTGGCTACGTGTCATTTGTGCCTCTAAAAGTCCAGTTAGTTTAATACATGAAGTCTAGAATGGCCATGTGTTTTCCCTCTGAGCGCAAAATCATTGGTTACAAATCCATAACAAAATAATAACAATTTTAATTCCTAGCACACTCTCATTAAAGTAATCTAAAAATTAGTTGTTAGATTAATTGACTAATCGAAAAAAGAATTGTTAGAGTAATCGTCAGGTGAAACCCTACTTTACATGCAGGTAAATGAATATTACAGTCATGTTTGTGGTCGAAATTTGATTAACAATAGTTTTTAAGAATTGTTAGTTTGGTGCACTGAGTTAGCATCATCCTAATTGTGTAATTATTATTATTGTTATTGTTTTAGTTATTATTTGAGCTACATCTTCAGGTACGTGATATCATCTGTTCACCTCCTCCGCAGGAACCCCTGCCACCATGAGTCAGGTGGCCAAAGACGTCTGCACGTTCCTGAGGTGGGCTGCTGAGCCGGAGCACGATCAGCGGAAAAGAATGGGACTGAAGGTTTGTTTCCAATTATTATTTTTATTATTAATTCCTCATCTCATGAATTTCCAGATTAACACACAAAGCCCCAGCAAGAAAAGAATGTAAGAAACATTAAATTAATATATATATATATATATATATATATATAACCAGATTTACACATGCATTAAAAAGGCTTTGTTAAGACAGTAAGATGAATAAGAATAAGATAAGAATCAGATGATGTAGATGAAGATGACTATTAGGCTAGATAATAAACATCAAATGAAAATAAAAACACATTATTGGTGCAATAAATTAGCATGTACCAAAGAAACTTGTAGTAAACTGTATGCTTTCTCTCTGCCTGGAACTGATTCTCCTTTTCTTTTCCAGTTGCTGCTGGGTTCCGCCATCATCCTGCCTCTGGTCTACTATCTGAAGAGACACAGGTGGTCAGTGCTGAAGAGCAGGAAGATCGCCTACAGGCCTCCCAAGTAAAGCTGCTCAGATGCCTTCAGCCTCAGTTGTCTTCACCACGGTCGACAAATCCAACGTGCACAGAGTATCAAGGTTGCCCGAATCTGTCAGCAGGACATTTTGTCAAACAGCGTTCCGTTTCTGTCTCGGAGAGCGGCCGCTAACTCCTACGTGTATTTTTGTTTTACTGTATAAAAAATAAATTATCTGAACAAAACAGTTAAGCGTCGTTGGATGTGATCTGTTTAAACTGTTGCCCGTTTGTTTGGGCTGGTTTTGGAGGTAAAATGAAGCTCCACCATTCGTCACTGAGCGCTTGCGAGATGTTTGTGTTGTGTAAATTAGGGGTGTGTTTAAAAAATCGATGTTTCGATTCAAATCGATCTTCATTTGAATAATACGATATCAATTCGTACAAACCTGAGATCGATCTTTAATATTAGCATTCCAGCATTCCAAGTCTCTCGTGATCAGCCATTGTTTTTTGTGCAACGAGATCTGGCTGGGGGCGCACATCAGTTAAGCATGGCTGGAGCACAAGGCGCCCCAGAACTTAAACACAGATGTCTGGCTACATTTTGGATTCAGGAACCATGACGGTTGAGTGTTCCTTGTACGTTTACCACATTAGTTCTCTGAAAATGACTTTTCATATTCAAACAAAACATATTACTGTAACTAAATATCCCTAAATGAATCCATATTGAATTGAATCGAATTGAATCGGGACCTTGTGAATCGGGATCGAATCGATCCGGGAAGTCAGTGGCGATACCCAGCCCTAGTGTAAATAGTTAATTAGCACATAAATCCCTCAGAAACTATAGAGCGGTTTGTGTGAAATACCTGAACGCTCAGGTTCTCCAGGCTCTGAACCTGGTTTTCACAACACAGTTTCATTACTTTTGAACGTGATGGTCATATTGCTGTGTTGTGGTGCGTTTTCAATCAGACCCCAATATTTGAATAGGTTTCTGCTTCTGTCTAGATAGATAGATAGA
The DNA here is from genome assembly GCA_021613375.1 of Megaleporinus macrocephalus. NCBI lineage: Eukaryota > Metazoa > Chordata > Actinopteri > Characiformes > Anostomidae > Megaleporinus > Megaleporinus macrocephalus. The sequence goes on along the minus strand of CM038704.1, from coordinate 8,190,663 downwards.
TAAATAGATATATGGATGTACCAAGGGAGATTGCAGTTACTTCATTGTTGTTAATTAAATTCATTGCATAATACTTAATTTATCCAGGTCCAAAGCCCTAGAGCAAGCCAGACATGACAGTAGCAGGAAAAACTCCCTTGGTAAGAGGGAGAACCCATCCTCTCAAGGGAGTTTTTCCTGCTACTGTCATGTCTAATGAGATTTTAAGACAAGATACTAGGTATCTAAGCTCTAGGTTAGTTTTATTCTATTCAGCCTATTTTTCTTGTGGGGAGAAAAATAATCAGTGGTTTTCATCGTCCCTAAGGAGTAAGTCTGTGTTGAATTGCTATGTGAAAATAATGTTTCTTATATTTGATTTAGTGTCGTTATTAGTTTCACAAAGTTTTATTCAGTACAGTTAAAATAAAAATGTACTTTCTCAAGATTGAGTTGTGAAAGAATTCCAATATAATTAATTGAAACATTTAAACAAAGGGTGTTTTGATGCTCCAAGAAAATATTTTTGGCCAAGTTAGTCCTAAAGTTTGTGAGAAATTATGAGCACATAAATTATTATTTCAAGATGCTAAGGTACATACCTACCAAGCACACAGGAGAAGAAAAGAAAAAAACAACCCAGCATTGTGAAAATGTTGACTTGAAAGTAAACTATATGGCCAAAAGTATTAGGGCACCTCTACAGGATCTTTTATGACACTACATTCTAAATCCATATGAAGTTGGTCCTCCAGCTACAGCAGCTTCCAGTCTTCTGGGAAGCTACAACATTTTGGAGCGTCTGTGGGAGTGTTCGTTCGCCCTGTTTATCCAGACGAGCATTTGTAAGGTCAGGCACTCATGTTGGACGAGAGGCTCACAATCTCTGTGGTAGTTCTTCCAAAAGGTGTTGGATGGGCTTGAGGTCAGGACTCTGTGTGGGCCAGTCAAGTTCTTCCACACCAAGCTTACCCAACCAGCCTGTATGGAGCTGCTTTGTGCAGTAACTTTACATGGTCTGACACTTCAGGACTTAGTTTCTGTGGCTTCTAAACGTTTCCACTTTTAAATAATATCACTCACAGCTGATGATGTAAAATCAAGGTTAAAGACAAACTGCATGGCTAGCTGCTTGATTTTATACACCTGTAACAATAAGACTGAATTAATCAGAATCAGAAATACTTTATTGATCCCAGGGGGAAATTGCAGTTTTTACATGTAGAAGAATAAACACTCTAATAATAATTTACAACATAAAAGAAATTTGTAGTGTGGCACATATATAAAGTTATAATACAATAGAAGAATAAAATATAAAGTGACTGTGGCACATATATAAGTCTTATAATACAATAGAAGAATAAAATATAAAGTGACTGTGGCACATATATAAGTCTTATAATACAATAGAAGAATAAAATATAAAGTGACTGTGGCACATAAATAAATCTGATAATACAATAGAAGAATAAAATATAAAGTGACTGTGGCACATAAATAAATCTGATAATACAATAGAAGAATAAAATATAAAGTGACTGTGGCACATATATAAAGTCTTATAATACCATAGAAGAATAAAATATAAAGTGACTGTGGCACATATATAAAGTCTTATAATACAATAGAAGAATAAAATATAAAGTGACTGTGGCACATATATAAAGTCTTATAATACAATAGAAGAATAAAATATAAAGTGACTGTGGCACATATATATAAATCTTATAATATAATAGAAGAATAAAATATAAAGTGACTGTGGCACATATATAAAGTCTTATAATATAATAGAAGAATAAAATCTAAAGTGACTGTGGCACATATATAAAGTCTTATAATATAATAGAATAAAATACAAAGTGACTGTGGCACATATATAAGTCTTATAATATAATAGACAAATAAATGTAAAGTGACTGTGGCAATAATAATAAGTACAGATATCCTGTATACAGTAAGAGTTTAGAAGTAAGAAGTGATTGCACATTTGAGTTGTTGTACTTAATTAAATTATTGTTCTATTGTTATTACTGTACATGTGAAAGGTGTTGTACGTTAAGAGAGGAGTTATAAAGTCTGATGGTAGGAATGACCTCCTGTGGCGTTCTGTAGTGCATGTTGGTTGAATGAGTCTCGTACTGAATGTGCTCCTGTGTCTCATCACTGTGTGATAAAGAGGGTGGGAGCCATTATCCATGATGGCCTGCAGCTTAGACAGCGTCCTCCTCTCAGACACTGCCGTCAGCGAGTCCAGCTCCACACCCACAACATCACTGGCTCTGCGGATCAGTTTATTAAGTCTGTTGGTATCTGCCAATGAAGCACTTGAATTCAGTGATTAAGAGTTACGTTCCAATACTATTGTCCATAGAGTATTTAGTCCTTGATGAAAAATGCCCATGGTCATAGAGTAAAATCTACAACACTTCTATAGAAGATCCATTCAATCTATTACAGCTACTGATCAGTAGAGCATTGGAGACTTTTACGCTCCTCAGCACTTCTGACACTTCGTGACTGTGTTGCTGTGATTCCTAAACACTCCCACTTTTCAATACTACCCTTACAGCTGATGGTGGAAAAAAAAAAATTTCACCAACTGACTTGTTCCAACGGGGGCATCCTATTACAGTAGGACACTGGTATTCAGTAAGCTCTTTAGAATGACTCTATATTCTATCATGTACATTTACATTTTACATTTACGGCATTTAGCAGACGCTCTTATCCAGAGCGACTTACAAAAGTGCTTAGTGTTGGTTAGAGTATGAATCTCTATCTAGTACAACAGGATTAAGTCCAAACCACTCTATACTCAAACAATGCCATAAACACAGGGCCAGTGCTGATACCTAGAAAAAAGACAATGCAATACCTAGCAAGACTGGAACACCTACAGAGAAGAGAACAAATACAAGACTACATACAGTACAAGTGCAATACTTAGCCAGTGCTCCTAGAAGATAAAGTGCAATTACAGTTTATACCATACTTTAGTATATTAGTGATTATAAGTGCTTTACAAAGAGATGGTGGTCTTCAGTCTGCGTTTGAAGACCGCGAGAGAGTTCTGGGTGCCAGTACAGAGAAGCGTTTTGTTGCGTGTCTTCCATGAATCTTAAGTGATGGCGGGTCAAGCCGAGCCGTACTTGAAGCCCGAAGGGCTCGAGGTGCGGTTCGACTTTTGACCATTGCCATAAGGTCAGGAGGAGCTGGTCCATTCTTGGCTTTGTAGGCATCAGAACTTTAAACTGAATGCGAGCAGCTACAGGAAGCCAGTGAAGGGAGCGCAGCAGTGGTGTGACATGAGTGAACTTGGGAAGATTGAAGACGAGCCGTGCTGCTGCATTCTGGATCAGTTGTAAGGGCCTGATGGCCTGCAGAGGAAGACCAGCCAGGAGTGAGTTGCAGTAGTCCAGCCTTGAAATGACAAGAGACTGGACGAGCACCTGGGAGGCCTCCTGAGAGAGGAAGGGTCGGATCACTAATCACTAATGTTTATAAAGGCAGACTGCATGGTTAGCTGCTTGTTTTCATACACCTGTAGCAATGGGATTTGAATGAAACCCCCATATTCAGGGATTAAGAGGTGGGTCCAAAAACTTTTGTCCATATAGGAAAGTATAGTATTAAAAGCTAATCATGACTTATTTTTAGAAAATAATAATAATGATTTTAATAATTTTTGACTTGCATTCTAAAAACGTTTACGTACTTCTTCAAGCATAATGTTATGATTTTAATGTAACATGCAAAACTGTTTCAAGATAATTCTATATTTTGAGTTAATATATATATATATATTATGTATAAAAATATCCTGTATAAAAAATAAAATAATAAAAAAAATCCGAAAATCAGTTTCTTCTTTCCTTTTTGCACGTTTGTGAATATTTTGAATATTTCAGCATGAGGTTTGCATCGCAGATCTACAACACACAATCTCCAACGCGGTTCCGGTATAAGCCTGTGTTGTGCGGATGGTATACAGATCTACAGTCTCCGACGCGGTCTTTTCTGATTGGCCGACGCGCCTCCCTCGTATCCGCTACGTACGGGAAGTATCGCCGGTTCACTCGCACAGAGAGGGAAGATGGACGCGTTAAATAAACTCAAACAATTTGACGCGTATCCGAAAACTCTGGAGGATTTTAGGATCAAGACATGTGGGGGAGCCACGGGTGAGCATCGCGGGGTCGTTGCCGGAGCAAAAACGTGCAAAAGCGGCGAGAATTTGACGCTGTTAGCCGGTGCTAACGGGCTTGGAGTTGGCTTGGCGTTCGAATTTTCCGGTCCACCTTAAATGGTGCAGCAGTTCCATTCCGGCGCCTGAGGCGCTGGAATGGAACTGCTGCACCATTTAAGGTGGACCGGAAAATTGGAATGAAAAGCTAGCGAACAAGAAGCCAGCAGTTTTCTAGAAATCTATAAAGTACAACATCTAAACGAATGACCTTCTGGTGTCAGTGTGACGAGATTTCCACGTAAATAAATCAGATTTTTGGCGAACAAGTCTCACAGAAAGCTTTTCAGTTAGCATAGCACAAGCAGACGTGGACTTTCTGTGAGTTCCCCAACTTGTAGTCTTGACTGCTTTTCGGAATTGTGATCGATTTGGTTTCTTTTGACAGTTACGATCATCAGTGGGCTTATTATGCTGATCCTGTTCTTCTCGGAGTTACAGTATTATCTGACCAAGGAGGTGAGTGACCTCTGTATTGCTGATCAATATATTTATATATATTCTGTATTGGTATGTCATGATATTGGTTTTCAGCAGTGACATGGTTGATGGATTATAGACAACAATGTGTTTTATATGTGAGATCTAAGGCAGCTGACAGTTTAAAAGGGAAAGTCCAGTGATTTGTGAAAATTCCTGCAACAGGGTAGAAAAACTTGTCCGGCTGGATTTCTTTACAGCCATACGGTTTATTTACTGAATCATTGACCATTACTGGTGTTACAGCTTTCTGAGAGGGAGCTTTTAGAGCTGGATGTCTGGTTCCATTCACCACCACTGTGAACACTTTTGAACACTCTGAATGACTTGGCTTACATCTTAACCATTCAATCATGCTGAAAAATTTGGTGTAATTCCCCTTTAACTGCAGTGTGTGCTATTTACTGGAAGCTTCCGATTGTTTAAAAGGAGTTTAATAGCCATAAACGTTTTAAACTTTTACCTTTTCAATGCTGGAAAGCTTGTAGAACACAACACAACAGGGCCCACTAACCTAAAAATCATCTGATGGATTTGGAGAATAGTCAGGATGCAATATCCATCTCCAGGTGGACCAGCTTTGCTTCGATTGAGCATCTGAGTATTAGTCACAGTAGTAAAAATGACCTGATACACATATTAAGTTGGGTTATTTGTGATTACAGGTCCATCCTGAACTGTTTGTGGACACCTCAAGAGGAGACAAGCTCAAGATTAACATCGATGTTATATTTCCTCACATGCCATGTGCCTGTAAGTCTCTCTGATGGTGAATGTCTGAGTCTGATATGCTTTTATGTCTGTGGTGGTGAAACAGTCATAGCAAGTATATGTCAAACTTTGCTTAATGTAGAGATTCCATTATACAGTCTGTGTAACTACTGTTACTCTGTATAAAGGGAGGTTTGTATATATATATATACACGTGTGTGTGTGTGTGTGTGTGTGTATATATATATATATATATATATATATATATATATATATACACACACATACATATATATATATATATATATATATATACATATTAGTGGTGTAAGAAAATATTGAATATCGGGATCTTATGTTTAGTGATACTGTATCAATTCTCAAAAATACAGTATCGATACACAGATTCCTGGCAGACAGTGAATCATTGTGTGTTTAAGTTTCTGACCACTAGATGCCAGTGTTGTAATCCATTTTCAGCTCCACTCCAACAATAACAAGCAGCACAAGGGCGCAATGCTATTGTAAACATTGGCAAACCTGTTCATACAGTGGTGTGTTTTAATAGTAGGATTTGAAAAATCACAATATATCACTTTGCTTGCAGTATCACAATATGTCACGATATATTGAATCGTGACCGCTGTATCACGATACGTATTGTATCGCCAGGTTCTTGCCAATACACAGCCCTAAAATATATATATATATATATATATATATATATGTCCATAATATAAGTGTATCTGTCAGGTAGCTGCAGCGAGTGTCCTTTACAGGCAGGATCAAATCTATGGATCTATCAGGACTATAGGATGTTCCTTTAGCGTAGAGAGTACAGAATTTAGTTGGGGTTTTTTTGTACATAATTAATAAAAAGCTGACATTTACACTGTATTTCATGATGAACCACCCAAAAGAAATGACCTAAAAAAAAATTCTAAACTTTTTTTTCCAAAACTTTCTGTTTTTAGTCTTACACGTTTTTGTAACTATTAAAGCTAATGGCTATTTTAAGTTAAAGGCTGAAAGATGCAGGAGTCCATAGCCATAGCGTGGCTGTCCAACTAAAAATCTGTATCATTTGAACACGACAGCTGATCTTTACGTCCTGGGAAAGTTCTATAATAAATGGACCAATAGAAATAATCCAAAATAAATTTAGGAAAAAGTCTGGTTCCATTGACTTATGTTGAAAGTGAAAGTGTTTTTGTCTTCTGCTGTAAAGTTGCTATTTTGGAGGTACTTGTTTTGCTTTGGACAGTGATGATACATCTCTTATTCTCTGACTCTCAGATCTAAGTATTGATGCTATGGACGTGGCTGGAGAGCAGCAGCTGGATGTGGAGCACAACCTGTTCAAACAGAGGCTGGACAAAGACGGCAAACCCGTCACCAGTGAGGCAGAAAAACATGGTTGGTATCGCTTGTTTGATTAGACAGACCCTTACTGGACACGTATATTTATATTTAAGTCCCCAAAGAAACAAACAATTAAAATAAACCCTTCAAAAGTAAAAACAGCTTCTGAAGTGTTGCCAGGCAGCAGGAGCTTTACTGAGGGGTTGCTGGCAATTCCCATCCAGCCTGTCCAGGTTCAGACTGTACCACCCTGCAGAGTTTTGAGGTTGTAGATAGAAAGCTGTAGGAGAAGCAGCGGGGTTTAATCAGAGTTCAGTAAGGTCCAGTTAGAGGAGATTTCCTCAGGCCGGTCTGGACCATCATCATTTCTAACTTGTGTTCTGATTCAGTGGTGTATCCTGTTTACTGAAATATCCTAGTATCAGCATCTTATACCATCAGCTACTGAAACACCAACACATCACACATACCATTCAGTATATTTCAGTATATTTACTGCTTAAATGCTGAACTGAATTAATTATTTATAAAACTCTAATAAATGAAAGTTTTTTTTACTGACTTCAAGTAAAAATAAGAGCTACATTAAAAAAAGTGCATCTTAAACTGGTTATTTATAGATTATAAATAACCAAACTGATAATAGATTATCAGTTTGGGTCCACATTGGACAACGTCTGGGTCTGGACCAGGACCGCAGTCTGCCAATTAGTGACCCCTGTTATAGAAGAAGAATAATAAGTTCTACTACAGTAACCTGTGTATTTTTTATAGCCGGTTTAATAAAATTATTATACATTGAATATATTATAATTTGTTCCACTATTAAATTTAATAATGTCTTTTGCTTTTTGCACAGATTTAGGAACCCAGGAGGGAGAGATATTTGACCCCAGTAAACTGGATCCGGACCGCTGTGAGAGCTGCTATGGAGCAGAGACCGAGGATTTGAAGTGAGTCTCTTTACGTCCACACTAGGGGTGTGCGATATTGATAAAAAATGATATCTGGATATTTTTTGTGATTATGTTGATACGATAGTAAACGATATTTTGCATTATTTAAAAATGTGTTTGTAAAAGTCTTATATTTTACTAGCTTGCACTTCTTAAAGGATATTAATATCAATCCATCCATCCATCCATTATCTTCCGCCGTTTCCCGCTACTCTGGTTCATGCATTCAGCTTGTAGTTCATCCCAGGATAAACTAAAAGCTAAAAACTTGAAGAAATAGAGAAAAAACAAAACATACTATTTTCCAAAGCTCGGGGAAGTTCTACAAATAAAGAGAAGAAGCAGACCTGGATAGAACAATGCGTTAATAAAGGATGATTAGCGCCCTCTTTTGTTTTTGAGACAGAACTGCACGTGTATGTCAAGAAGTTAGGAGTTAGGAATGGGTCAGCCTACTCTTACGAACGACTTTACGTACTGCTGTAGTTACGAAGACTGTCTGGAAACGTTCGTAATTTTAAGAATGCTTAAAGTTAAGAAGTATTTGGCGTTAAGAATATTTTCAGAAACACAGTCCAGGTTAGCTGTGTTGATCTTTAACGGCTGCTTTCTTACAAAGTCTGTAAACTGCCCTCTTCTGAGCAACGTCAGTCTTTTCAGATCCAGACCAGCTCCACACGAGTGAAGATGATCCTCGTCTAGGAGTTAAATCTGAGGCGGTAGACTGCGAGGCTGGCGGTGTCTGAGTTTCTTCCCCTGGCGCAGGTGTGCTGCTAGGTGTGTTGTTTAGGCAGCTATGCTGGCACACACAGGCATGCACAGCAGCCTGTATCATAAAAGATATATAGCACACCTAGTCCACACATGTTGAGCTTTACAGCAGTAAAGCTTTGTGTTAAATTAGAGACTTTTTTACACCACACATGGCGGCACGGCTGTTAATCCAAATCCAGGACCGTACCCTGCTGCAGCACCTGTGTCTGTTCTCCTATCTTACTGGTGCTCAGAACTAGGGGTATAAAATATTGAAATATTGAATATCAGGATATTATGTTTAGTGATACTGTATCGATTCTCAAAAACACAGTATCCATACACAGAGTCCCGACAGACAGTGAATCATTGTGGGTTGTGTTTAAACCTCTGACCACTAGATGGCAGTGCTGTAATCCATTTTCAGCTCCACTCCAACATTAACAAGCAGCACAAGGACGCAATGCTGTTGTAAACATTGATAAACCTGTTCATACAGTGGTGTGTTTTAATAGTAAGATTTGTAAAATCACAGTATATCACTTTGCTTGCGATATCACAATATATCATGATATATTGAATTGTGACCGCTGTATCACGATACGTATTGTATCGCCAGGTTCTTACTATAACACAGCCCTACTCAGAACAAAGTAAAATAAAAATGTTATGGATATTTTATGCTATAAATTTCTGAGTAATGACTATACTGATAATACAGTATTTATTTAAGACAGTACATACAGAGTGAGAATAAAATATAAAGGCTGAATCTGAGCTGTTTGTTAATTTTGTTAATTGAACAGCCGCTGCCATCTCTAAGATCTTATTCTGTGTGAATTGACTAATTATTGTAAGCCCTGTGGTAAACAGGCATCACCCGCCTCCACTGGAAAACGAGTCTCAACAAGTAGGTCTAAACACAGAGGTTCTGGATGGTGTTCAGAAATGGCAGTTGATGTATTTGCATGTCTGATCATGTGTCAGGGGTTGGTTCAGGTGGTTTCTGTTAGGAAGAGTCACTGAATTCGAGAGTCACACATTAGAGAGTTTCTATAATGAGTGATCTTGGATTTGTAACTGAGCCGTTTTGCCCTGTTTAGTAGAAAAAAAAACCAATTAAAACTATCAAATATCGTCGTTGTCCAATGAAAAACAAAGATCTCCAAAATGGAAACTTTACAGGAGAGGCTAAAAACGTTCTTTACTTTCAGTGTAAGTCAATGGAACCAGAATTCTTTTCAAAAGATTTTGGAGCATTTCTATTGGTGCATTCATCATGAAATACTAAATAGCATATCGTCACTGCCCAAGGAAAAACATGTATCTTGTGAGAAATAATTCATGCCCCCTCTCTGCAGAGAGTTGATCACCCCCTCCTTTGTTTGTATGACCCTTTGATTGCCGACCATATGGTGATAAAATCACCCCCCAAGGTGGCTACCATCAAATGTTGATGTTCGCTCATCCTTGCAGGGAGTTGGCAGTTCTCTCCTTTAATGTGACGACTGTCGACCCCCCCCCCCATATTGACACCCCTAATGCCCACACCTTCGTCCCCCTCTTACCCCTCCTTAAACTCCCCCTTTTGACACTGACTCTTCTACTCAGACCATGTCAGACTAGACTAGACTGGACTAGACTGGGTTAAAGACTGAATTAGACTGGGTTGGAGAGTGAACTAGACTGGGTTGGAGAGTGAACTAGTATCATTGTATCATAAGACTTATATATGTGTACATATGACAAATTTTTACTTTTATGTTGTAAATTATTATTAGAGTGTTTATTCTTCTACACAACGGCTGCTACTGCAATAACTGCAATTTCCCCCTGGGATCAGTAAAGTATTTCTGATTCTGATAGACTGGGTTAGAGACTGAATGAGACTGGGTTAGAGACTGAATGAGACTGGTTTAGAGACTGAACTAGGCTGGTTTAGAGACTGAACGAGACTGGGTTAGAGACTGAACGAGGCTGGGTTAGAGACTGAACGAGACTGGGTTAGAGACTGAACGAGGCTGGGTTAGAGACTGAACAAGGCTGGTTTAGAGACTGAACGAGACTGGGTTAGAGACTGAACGAGACTGGGTTAGAGACTGAACGAGGCTGGGTTAGAGACTGAACGAGGCTGGGTTAGAGACTGAACGAGACTGGGTTAGAGACTGAACGAGGCTGGGTTAGAGACTGAACGAGGCTGGGTTAGAGACTGAACGAGACTGGGTTAGAGACTGAACGAGGCTGGGTTAGAGACTGAACGAGACTGGGTTAGAGACTGAACGAGGCTGGGCTAGAGACTGAACGAGGCTGGGCTAGAGACTGAACGAGGCTGGGCTAGAGACTGAACGAGGCTGGGCTAGAGACTGAACGAGACTGGGCTAGAGACTGAACGAGGCTGGGCTAGAGACTGAACGAGGCTGGGCTAGAGACTGAACGAGGCTGGGCTAGAGACTGAACGAGACTGGGTTAGAGACTGAACGAGGCTGGGCTAGAGACTGAACGAGGCTGGGTTAGAGAATAAACGAGGCTGGGTTAGAGACTGAACGAGACTGGTTTAGAGACTGAACGAGGCTGGGTTAGAGATTGAACGAGGCTGGGTTAGAGACTGAACGAGGCTGGTTTAGAGACTGAACAAGACTGGTTTAGAGACTGAACGAGACTGGGTTAGAGACTGAACGAGGCTGGGTTAGAGACTGAACGAGGCTGGGTTAGAGACTGAACGAGGCTGGTTTAGAGACTGAACTAGGCTGGGTTAGAGACTGAATGAGACTGGTTTAGAGACTGAATGAGACTGGTTTAGAGACTGAATGAGACTGGGTTGGAGATGGACTTGAATGGACGTACTGCTAATGAACATTTGTCAGAGTGTAAAGTACACACGTGTACAGCATATGCCAAAATATTTATTTATTTATTTATTTTTTATTTTTATTTATTTATTTATTTATTTATTTATTTATTTTTAAAGCAGACAGTGTTCGGTGAGGCGGTCTCACTGTTTATTTAGCCGTTCCTGATATGAACCCTATCAGGAAATCCTGTAATTACGCTGTATTGAAAGTGAAGTTTGGAAGCAGACGTGTGTGTTTAATGAACAGCTCTTGCTAACAGACCTGACCGGTTGTGCTGGATTTAGGTCACCTTTCACAGCATGCTTGCAAATCCAGAGCAGTAGTTCAAGAGTAAGTGTTGCTCAACACTCAAACACAGGAATGTGGACCCCTGAACCCAGTTCTGATCCCTGCAGTCATGATTTTCTGGCATGTATTTCCTCGTACGTGTTTAGGAATGGTGCCTTATTTGTTTGTTTATATAATATTTATATTTATATGTGTATATATCTCCTTTTCAGACAGGATTGTGTAATTCATGATGGCTAGGTTTGAGAATAGCTACAGCTCGCTGTCATGTACGCGGCTCACAGATGACGTTCAGCTGCTCTGCTTCTCTTTAGATGCTGTAACACCTGTGATGATGTGCGAGAGGCATACCGGCGGCGCGGCTGGGCTTTTAAAACACCCGACACCATCGAACAGTGCAAGAGAGAAGGTTTCAGCCAGAAGATGCAGGAGCAGAAGAACGAGGGTTGCCAAGTGTATGGCTTCCTCGAGGTTAATAAGGTAATGAATATACACTGCAAAAGCAAAATACAGAGAAGCTCTCTAGTCCAGTGCTTAATTACTTATATCTTAATTCTTTTCCCCCTCTGCAGGTGGCAGGTAACTTCCACTTTGCCCCCGGAAAGAGTTTTCAGCAGTCTCACGTTCACGGTAAGCACTGAAACAGGTTCACTGGCACTTCAGTACAGATTCAGTCCTCTGGTCTGCAGCAGTAACATAGAAATCATAAACAAGTGAAGGTGACTTTCTATCCTAGATTTCAACATCCTTTTCAGACATATATAGATATATGTAGATGGATAGATATTCAATAATAAGTCACTCTATATATATATATATATATATATATATATATATATATATATATATATATATATATATATATATATATATATATGTATGTGTGTGTCTGTGTGTGTGTGTGTGTGTGTGTGTTTGAGTGTGTCTGTTATATACATTATGTCAATTATTCTTGAATAGATAGATAGATAGATAGATAGATAGATAGATGGATGCACGGAGATCCAGGTATATAATAGTTTTGATGATATTGTTGAGTTATCTGTTCTACGGCTTCATTTGATACATTATTTATTTGCAGTCAAAAGAATTTAATGGCAGTAACTAAATCATATTACAGCTCCAGGAATTTAATGCAGCCTGGAACGATTCCTACCTTTATTAGCTGAACTAACTCAGAACAGCTGGTTATAAGATGTTGTGCTCCAGACCAGAGGACGTGTAAGATACTTTGCATGCAGACTTTATTTCAGTGGGATCAGCAAAACTGAACTATTAACCGGTAAGTTGTATGATGGGTTAACTAGTGCATCCTTCATCCGTCCATATTCCTCCCTTTCTATGAATGAGTGAATAACGTATGTGCATGTAATCACTTACATAATCTCCTCCTCTCTGCTGTTTGGCTGCTCTTGCTGTAGATACTGGCTGGCTCACTGATCTTCAGGCCTTCTGAACAATTAATGTTCTAATCAAAATACGATCAGTTGTAAATGACATGCTGTAAGCATTAATAAAGTTAATGAGCTCAAGTGAAAGACTAAAAACATACTGCTTGGCAACAGAAAGATTCTTGTTTCTATGGATTACAGATAGAATGATTATTAATAAAAATATATAACTTAAAAAAGCATTGTGCGTAGGTAGCTGTATTGTGTTTGGCTGCTCTTGCTGTAGACACGAGCTTTCTCACTGATCTTCAGGCCTTCTGAACAATTAATCTTATTAAAATACGATCACTTGTAAATGACATGCTGTTAGTGAGCCATAAATTTAGTATTGCAGTGTTTTCCGAATTTATAACAGTTCCAGCTAATATTAGAGCATTAATAAAGTTAATGAGTCCTCGAGACAGTAAGAGCACAAAATCGGATAAAAAAAAAAAAAAACTAAAAACAAACTGCTTGGCAACAGAAATAGATTTTTTTTTTCCCCATAACAAGAGTGTTTATAAGAGTTTATAAATTGACATTATTTACAAACTGCAGTGTTAAATGTCTGCAGAAGTTTTAATGTTGCATAAGAAATTCAGTTATTAATTTTTCACTTCACTTACAAAAATAAAAGATATGCTACATCAAATCCACTTAAACTGAACTTACATGCTCTTTATACTAAAACTTGCTTATATTGTGACGGAATTTGCAAGAAAATATATTTTGTTATTGCCCAGCCCCATGATAAAGTCCTGAAAAAGCACTGAATTTAAATTTAAAACTCTTGCAGAAACACTGTACTGAATTTCTGAGTAGCACAAGCATGACTGTGCATTCAAGAAGTGTGAATTAAGTATATATATATATATATTATTTTTCTTTTTATCTTATTTATTTATTTATTAAAATTAAGTTTTCTTAGTGGCCAACTGATTTATCGGTCAGGCTCTTAACCTGCTGGCAGCTCATCTTGAGAGCCGAGTGTATAATTCTGAAATTCTGAAATAATTTGTGGGGAAATCAGGGTGCATATTTTGGGATACGGTGTCTCCTCTTGAGTAACAAGGTACATACCGTCAGTTACAGAGAATACATGTGACTTGATGCTCATGTATTAAGAAGTGAGGTCTGTTTCGATGGTGTGCTCTATCTTACTAATGTCAACTACAGAAAAAAGAGATGATGAGCCCTTTTTGCAGCGGATACAAACATAACATTTCTTTTAATTGGCCAGTTACGTAACGTACGTAGCTTCTTCTCAGTAGTATCACTGCAGTAACTTTACAGAAGCAGGGATGTCCTCTTGGGACATTTTTCTTTAGATCAAGATCAAATCTAAAGCCATTTGGTGACTCTTTTCTCTTCTTTCTGCAGTGCATGCTGTGGAAAGTAAGTCAAATCTTCTAATCCTCTAATTCACACACTTATGTTCCCATTAAGAAGTTTGAATTCACCTTGTTACTACGTCAGTATCGCTACATTAATTCCTAATGAACTGTTCTAATGTGATCATATGCTTTGACATGACTTCTCACTGGTTCTGCATTCATATAATCAACTAGTTCGTACCTTCTCTTTTAATACACTCTTCTGTGCTTCTGTTTCCAAACTAATCACTCATCTAATGTGCCCAACCCAATAAATTAATCATTTCAATTATTCCCCCCCTCCTCAGTTCACGACCTGCAGAGCTTTGGACTGGACAACGTGAGTTGCTTGCTTCTGTGTTCTATTGTGTACTTGGCTGCGATTTCTTTATTCCTCTCAGCTTCGACTGAACGCATGTCGTTTCTCGTCCACAGATCAACATGACCCACTTGATTAAACATCTCTCGTTCGGGAGAGACTATCCCGGCATCGTGAATCCTCTGGACGGCACCAACGTTGCAGCACCTCAAGGTAGGTTAATAATTTAACAGCTTCTGACGAAGAGATCCGATCAAGGGTCACGTTCTGTAATCACAGCACACTCTTCTTCACTCAGCTGTCCGTTTATTAGAACTGAATTAAAGGAATGGTTCACTGAAAAAAAAAAAAAAAAAACCAAAAAAAAAACAACGACCTGCACACCTGTCAGTCAGGTGCAATTCAAGTTTACACTGGTGCTAGAAAAGCTAATGTGGCTAACAAGAACCAAACTCACAGGTAGGACTGCAGGACTCGACACGCAGTGAAACACAAATGCATAAAAACCTAGAAAAGTGCTGGAGGAGTGATTACACGGCTTACATGTGCTAGGGTGACTGGTGAAGGCTGTGGGATCCCAGGTGGTTGCTAATTAGGGGCACTTGTGGGCTGGAGTTTGGGGATCTGGTTACAAGGTCGCTGGATTAATCACCTAAACCAGGGCTATTCAGAATTCAGTAAGGTCCAGTTAGAGGAGGTTTCCTCAGGCCAGGGTCCGGACCATCAACATTTCTAACGTGTGTTCTGATTCAGTGGTGTATCCTGTTTACTGAAGTAGTCTAGTATCAGCATCTTATACCATCAGCTACTGAAACACCAACACATCACACATACCGTTCAGTATATTTCAGTATATTTACTGTTTAAATGCTAAACTGAATTCATTATTTATAAAGCTCAGAATACATTTTTTGTCTTTAAAAACTAGACGGGCTAGTCCATTCCAAAACCGTTCCTGTTAAACACTCAGTTTTTTCTGTTCACTTTTCTGTTTTTAGCGCTCGTTATTCTTTCTGATTCGCTTTAGTCTCCGACTGCTGCTCCTCGCTTCATACCTCGCCTCTGTGTGCGCGCCACACGCCCCAATGTGCACAGATCTGATTGGCTGAGGAGCCGTTGGTGATCTTACAGCGCACATGATTGGTCTCTTGAGTTCACTGCGCTGTAAAGCCCGTATACCGTAATGACAAGAAAAGCTCCGCCTCTTAAAATAAACAGTCAAAATTAAATCATTCTCAATAGTTGATCAGTTTGGGTCCGCATTGGACAACATCTGGGTCCGGATCCGAACCGCCTATTAGTGACCCCTAGACCAATAGCACATAACTGAAGGGCCCTTGGGCAAGGCACCTTACCCCTTAGCTCCCTACGTGCTGTGGATGGGGCTGCCCACCGCTCCGGGCAAGTGTGTATGTTCTCTCTCCTAGTGTGTATGTTCACTAGTGTGTGTATGTGGCTGTTTCACTGCACGGATGGGTTAAATGCAGAGGTCAAATTCTGCCATGTGCAAAACACAACTGGCGTATAGTTCTAACTACTACTACTATTAATTACTACTACTGATAATGTATTTAAGTGGCTGCTCTGATATCTTGGGTGGTGTTTATCACTTTCTGCAAAACAGTGTAGTCGCCAACATATTGGTTCATCACTCAATAGTGGCTTGTCATGTTTCCATCTCCTCCTCAGTGGAGCTTCACCTCTCTAGCACACTGTTCTGAGTTTGTTTTGAGGGGCATGTGCAGAAAATTTGTCGCATGAATGGAACGTTTGTAAAGCATTAACGTCTATTTTCATTTGCATAGCCTATGTAGACTATAAACTAGTTGAAGCAACAAAAACTTTTCCATTTAAAAATAAAAATCATTTGGGTGGACCTTTGTTTTGTAATTCCATCATTCTGGTTGATTGCATTGAAATGCAGTACTTTACAAACACCTTACAGTACTGGTTACACGGCATTGATACTACAGGTATCAAATATAAGATACCTATAAGATATTAAGATATCATCAGTGTGCTAGCCTGTCAGTTGGTCATATAAATTACATTCTGTGTATCATTGCTATCTCCAATATAGTAACTTCATAGAAGAGGCCAAAAACATTATTTTCTTTCAATATAAGTCAGTGTAAATTGCTTTTATTCTATGTAATTTTGGAGCATTTCTATTGGTCCATTCATCGTGAAACCTTCACAGGATGTAAAGAGCAGCTGTGGTGTTCCAATGATATAGAAAAATTAAAATCAGCAAAAATTCAGATACAGGCTTTTCTTTGGACATGATTTGTTACAGTACTAGTCTAAACTCTGTTGTGGTTATACTGAGTCCAGCTCCACTGCTTAAAGTAAAGCAGCTTATTTTAGACACCAAACATGCAATTTAGTTTTTTTTCCCCAGACCGTTTCTCTTAAGAAAGGAATCCGAGGCAGCCGACTTCCAAAATCATATACTACCATGTTATGATGCTGAATGCACTATTATTGGTGGAGTAATATTCTGATACTATTTCAGTGGCCCACACACTATACACAGTTTTGTTCTTAGTCTTAAGGAGCACAACTGTTTCAACCTATTAACAAGCTCCTTGTTGGTTGGGTCGGGTGTGTAGAGTAGGAACAAAATCAACAATGTGCAGAATATGGGATCACCAGGACTGGGAACTGTATAACAGTACATGGGTTAGACTCAACTCTCATCTATAAAGAAGCATGTCTTTATTGTAAAGCTCTCTAAAGACACGACAACCCACCTACAAGAAGCAGTATCAGTTTTAACCCCTATATCCAGGGATCACCAGTCTTATCTGGGAATGGTCAGCATGGTCGCAGGTTTTCATTTAACCAGGGACATCCCTATTTACAAATGTTTAACTTGTTGAATGATTAGGTAAGAGATGTGCTGACCCTTTGCAGACAAGACTGATGATCCCAGCTCCAATCGGTTCATTTGTCCCTGAAAGCAGAAGCTCAGTTACTCTGTATCTTCACTGCACTCATATCTTGACTATCCAGCTGAACAACTTAGAAATGGAGTGTAACTACTTGTGATTACCACTCTGACCTGGAGCATGTCCCAGGTTTCACAACAGCTTCTAGATCATTTTATCTCAGTTTGTTTTATTGACACACACACCCACTCACAATCTCTGTAAAGGTGGCATTGTGACATATGTATGAAAGTCTGGAGTCCTGAAAAAGTGATCAGTGCAGTCTGTCATGGTCTCAGCAGCGAATGCCCATCCCGATGGCCATGAAGGTGCCGAACGTGCCGCCGCTTTGCATCATGGTTTTTCCCACTCCGCCCATTAGCTCTCGACCTCTCAGCCCAATTCTGTATATACACAACAACAGGGAAACACTGTGAGACACCCTACAAGCCTAAACATTGAAATTCAGTCTTCTGAACACAGTAGTCAACAAATCTTCAGATAGTTAGAACATATCACTTTGAGTAAGTCTGTGTGAATGTAAGCAATTGAGTAAGTGAGCTTTAGTACCTGAGACAGGAGAATGTTCCAAACATGGCTCCCGCTGCCATTCCAACCGCGAAGCCCATCATGAAACCCATCTTGACTCTGTCAAAGCAGTTCGGCTGAGTCTGGCCATACGGTCCTACAGCTACCGGCATCTGCAAAGAATACAGACGTTGGTTCATCTAAACAGATTCATGGTCCAAGATTAAGACCAGGAAAGTCACAGTCATTCTAATACAGTCTCAAACCCTAGTCCTGGAGAGCAACATCCTGCCGAGTTTAGTTCCATCCTAAAACCAAAGCTGTCCCATCCCTTACTTAACATCTGGATTATCAGACAGGGGGCTTGGGAAGAGGCTGATTCGCTGGAGCAGCTGCGGCAAATTGTGGTTGGAACTAGGCTATGCAGGAAGGTGGCTCTCCAGGACTGGGCTTGAAGACCACTTTTCCAACAATGAAACCTGAGAACGGTGCAACAACTGAACGTTTGTGTTTGTTCGTGCTTGTCCTGTCAGTGTACTATGGCCTTTGACTTGCATGCTAGTGCACCGAATGCACATGCCTTGTGCCACAGTGAGTTGATTATCTCATTAGACTTAAGGCTGGTAAAGAAACAGTTTGCACATGCTTTCAATCAGGCAGCCCAGTTGGTTGAGGGAAAGACGCTGTAGAAATCGAAATAATCCTCTATATATTTGTATATTTAACAAAACAACTTTAAAATTGGATGTCTGAACCCAGCTCACCACTCTATACTCCATTCACGATGCCTTTCATTTGTAAGCCTGCTACTTATCCATACGTCCATGTGAAACGTGGTTATACAGTTTGAGTTGACAGAAAAATCAGAACGCAGCTGCTGCAACATTTAAGATGGAACACCCTGTACTCCCTTAATACAGGGCTGAAAAAGAACTGAGAGTTTTGGCTACATGGTGTTTTGTTCTTAGGTTCGTGAGTGTCTTACCGGTTGTTCAACAACTTTGACAAACAAACAATCTTAATCTAACTCTATTAGAGATGCACTGTGATATCACAGCCATATTGATGATTAGATTTGACAGATACTGCGTTTAGGTGATGCTGGGCTACCGTCTGCATCTCTCTGTAATGCTAGTCCAGGTGGAGTTAGTATAAGCTATTCATTTGTTGTGAAAGCCCGTAACAATGTATAGTCCTGCATATATTACAGAGTGTGACTGAGTTGATTGTAGAGACTCAATATTCACAGGCATTTCATATAACAGGTTCCTCTGAGAGAGCTTTTAAACGTAGACGTTTAGTTTACATTCTAAGTTATAAGGTTTTGCAGCATTTCACACCAACCCATTCTGAATGCTTACATCGCAACCATTTGATTATGCGGAAATTTTGACAACTCGGTGGAGTTCCCCTTTGATGTCTCTGACAGGTTACAGTATAAAATAAATAATAATAATAATAATAATAATAATAACAACGACAACGATTGTAATAATAAAGCCATTTACATCACCTTACATATTTTAACGTAATTTTAAGTTCGTACGATCTTTCCTTCCACCTTAAATCTCACACAGAACGTGACTGCTGATTAATTTAAGGTGGAACTGAAAATACGAACATCAGGGCAACTTCAGCATCGTTAGTAACAGCGACAACCTTTTCCGTTTGAACGAAAAAAATAGGAATGATGCTTAGCTGGAGCCTCGCCGATTTAAAGACTTTTAAAGATCATCGTGAGTCTTGTTTATCAGGATGAGCTAATTAGCAGGCTAGTCGCTGTTAGCATGTCCGCTAGCGACATCTGGCCTTGACCAAACTCCACAGTTCGGCTCAGAAATCCGGCCGTAAAACTCAGAGAACGGAGAACAGCGGAGCTCCACATACCTTTACAGTTCAGCGGCGAGTCCTTCGAGGAGAAATGCGGGAATGTGGATCAGAATTCTGAGTTTTATCCAGAAAGTGTTTGCGGAACGAGAGCTTCACCAAGACGCCATTACTTTAGAGAAAAAGGTCAGAGACAGCGAGAGGCGGTCATAACCACCAGCGCCCCCGCTGGCCTGCTGCGCTCATTACAGCAAGAACAGTGTATATTGAATAGTGGCGAATTATTATTATTATTATTATTATTATTATTATTATTATTATTATTATTATTATTATTATTATTATTATTATTATTATTATTATTATTATTATTATTATTATTATTATTATTATTATTATTATTATTATTATTATTATTATTATTATTATTATTATTATTATTATTATTATTATTATTATTATTATCCATCTGACAAACATATTGAATGGTGGTGATTATTATTGCTATTATTAATCTGATCAAGGGACAAATATATTGAATTGTGGTGCCTATTTGTTAATATAATAATAATAATTATTATTATTATTATAATAATTATTATTATTATCCATCTGACAAACATATTGAATGGTGGTGATTATTATTGCTATTATTAATCTGATCAAGAGACAAATATATTGAATTGTGGTGCCTATTTGTTGCTTTTATTATTATTATTATTATTATTATTATTATATTTATCCATCTAACTCACATATTGAACGGTGGTAATTATTATTGCTATTATTAATCTGATCAAGAGACAAATATATTGAATTGTGGTGCCTATTTGTTGTTGATATTATTATTATTATTATTATTATTATTATTATTATTATTATTATTATTATTATTATATATTTATCCATCTGACAAACATATTGAACGGTGGTAATTATTATTGCTATTATTAATCTGATCAAGAGACAAATATATTGAATTGTGGTGCCTATTTGTTCTTGATATTATTATTATTATTATTATTATTATTATTATTATTATTATATATTTATCCATCTGACAAACATATTGAATGGTGGTGATAATTTGTAAGGCACAGGCACAAATAAATATACTGTATTTTTATTATACTACCACCAGGAATGACTATACCGAGGCCTCAGTTAACTATATGTACTATATAAACACTGACCAAGTATTAGGTTTCTCTCAGGAGCTCAGTAAACTCCAGCGTGGTACCGTGATAGGACGCCACCTGTGTAACAAGTCCAGTCCTGAAGTTTCCTCACTACTAAATATTCCACAGTGGACTGTCAGTGGTGTTATAACAAAGTAGAAGTGATTGGGAACGACAGCAACTCAGACACCAAGTGGTAGAACATGTACAATGACAGAGCGGGTCAGCGGATGCTGAGGAGCATAGTGCACAGAGGTCAATCACTACAGACCTCCAAACTTCATGTGGCCTTCAGATCAACTCAGAAACAGAGCACAGAGAGCTTCATAGAATACGTTTCTATGGCTGAGCATCTGCATCCAAGCCTTACATCACCAAGCGCAATGCAAAGCGTCGGATGCAGTGGAGTAAAGCACGCCGCCACTAGGCTTTAGAGTACTGGAGACGTGTTCTCAGGAGTGACCAATCACAGTCTATATATAGCTGCTTTTCCTTTGTACCTAAATCTAAGATAGAACTTTATCCCTTGATGGGTATATTTGGTTTATCACCCGAACACTGTACTGTTTCTGTCTTGTTTTGATTCAGTGGAAAAGTGCCACTCCACCTTTATTTGAACGCTGACTTAAAGAAGTTGCCCTGTTTCTATACTTGAAAAAAAATAGACACACTTAAAGGGGATACTCGTCAATAAATTCGCACATGGACCCCCTTTTTCACCCTCTTCTCTGAAGTTAGACATTCTGGCACTACATCACAGTAATCACAACTTAATTAATTCATTTATTTTTTTAAAATTAATTTATTTTTTTGTTCAAAATTAGTCTCTTTTTTCTCCTCCCCAGTTTTTGTTTTGTTTTGTTTTTTTATTATTATTTTATTTATTATTTATTTTAGGAACTCTTAATGCTCTTAATGCTTAATGCTAAGCGTGTAAAGGCAGACACGTGGATACTTTTGGCAATACACTGTATATACTCAGAAAAACAATTATGATAATAATAAAAAACATAGTCATATAGCTCAGCCCTAGTATATTTTCATAGATAATGTCTACTTTCAAAAAACATCAGCAGCTAAATGCTTCTCTTTGTGCTCACAGCCGCCAGTCATGGATATTGTGAGCATCTGTGTTCTGCAAACTCCAGTTCTGATTCTTTCTGTTTGTTTGGCTTTCAGCTTCCATGATGTACCAGTACTTCGTGAAAATTGTACCAACAATCTACGTGAAAGGAGACGGAGAGGTAAGTGTGCTCACATAAGAAGCTAGGCTTCATTAACAACCTCATTAGTCTGGTATTCACAACTACAGCACTAGTGTACAACACTACAGTGTTGTGGTTATTACTAACGATGTCAGCGTGATTCAGTGTGATGTGCAGTTTTAAAGCACCTGAAATAAACCTGAATGGCCAGCTCTCATTCTTCTGATGGTTTAAACTGCACGACGGCTGCTTGTTGAGTATGTTTTTCTTTCCTCAGGTGGTGAAAACTAACCAGTTCTCTGTGACCAGGCATGAAAAAGTGGCCAACGGACTGATTGGAGATCAGGGTCTGCCTGGCGTGTTTGTGCTTTATGAGCTTTCTCCCATGATGGTCAAATTCACAGAGAAACAGAGGTACGTTTTAACAGCGCTCGCCTGCTGGAAGATGTGCTTTGGAGTTTATTGCCTTGTGGCAGGAACTGGGCAGGAAGTGGTCAGGGCGCCCACTTCTATGTGCATTCAAAACATAGCTTAACAATGAATTGGAGATAATTACAGGTTATATAACATGCACCGTGATTTAATGACCACATGGCACATTTACACACATTTTCTTATCGCTCAGAATGGTGGTGTTAACTGTGCTTTCAGGACTGATGTATGTTAATGAGCCAAAACACTCACTTCAGCATGAATGGGTGGGGCTAAACTGCTGTAGACTGAATGTGTGGGGCTAAACTGCTGTAGACTGAATGGGTGAAGCTAAACTGCTGTAGACGAAATGGGTGGGGCTTAACCGCTGTAGACTGAATGGGTGGGGCTAGACTACTGTACATTGAATGGGTGGGACTGAACTGCTGTAGACTGAAAGGGTGGAGCTAAACTACTGTGTACTGAATAGATAAGGCTGATCTGCTGTAGACTGAATGGGTGAGGCTAAACTGCTATAGACTAAATGGGTGGGGCTAGACTACTGTACATTGAATGGGTGAGACTAAACTGCTGTAGACTGAATGGGGGAGCTAAACTACTGTAGACCGAATAGACAGGGCCAAACTGCTGCAGACTGAATGGGTGGAGCTAAACTACTGTAGGTTGAACGGGTGGAGCTAAACTACTGTAGGCTGAATGGGTGGGGCTAAACTGCTGTAGGTTGAATGGGTGTGGCTAAACTACTATAGGATGTATGGGTGGGGCTAAACTACTGTAGACTGAATGGGTGAGGCTAAACTACTGTAGACTGAATGGGTGAGGCTAAACTACTGTAGGCATAATAGGTGAATATATGTATATATGTTTGTTTTCATTATACATTGCAAAACAGTTTTAACAATTTTCGCTGTTTGAATTTTAATTGTTTAAATGTTTAGATAACACATCAAGCTCTATATTAAAAGCAGCTTATGGTAAAATTAATGGTGAGTCTTAAAGTTTTCAACTCGACCACCAGATGGTGCAGTTCTGCACTTTTCTCCCCACTGATATTTATTTGATCTGCAGAACTAAAAGAAAGTTGATATTATTATTATTATTATTATTATTATTATTATTCACATATTTACATATTTGTATATGTTTATATTTCGCATAAAGTGAACTATACTACACAGGTAAGTGTAAATGAAGAGTTGAAGTAAATATTTACAGGTAGAACTCTAATTGACTGATGTTTGTTCTCTCAGGTCATTCACTCACTTTCTGACAGGAGTGTGTGCTATTGTAGGAGGAGTTTTCACAGGTGAGTTCACCTGTACATGTTGTTGTACAGTATTAATCTGCTTTAAACACAAACATGAGTGATTTAGGGATCAAGGTCTGCTTTAAGTTTTTAAAGCTCCAAAAGGAACTTAAAGCTCCTCAATATCTGTTTATTTGTGGTCCTACTGACATTTAGTAAAAATCTTCGTTTCTTCTGTTATTGTTCTATCACAAACTCCACCGGACACATGCTCTATAAATAAAACTATTCTTATTATTATTATTATTATTATTATTATTATTATTATTATTATTAGAGTTTAGATAGAGTATCTATCTATGTGGTTTCTTTTTGATCCACATCAGCGTTCTCCAGTGAGGTGTTATTCTAAAAGTGAAGCTGCTCTCAGACTGATCACTCTGTCCATCATCATTACACACCATCATATCAACAGTTTACTAAATCTCTCTCTCTCTCTCTCTCTCTTCCTGTCTCTTCTCTTTCACTCTCTTTCTGTCTCTCTTTCTGTCTCTCTCTTTCTCTTCTCTCTCTCCTCTTTCTTTCTCTCTCCTCTTCCCTCTTTTTCTCTTCTCTCTCTCTCTCTCTCTCTCTCTCTCTCTCTTACTCTCTCTCTCTCTCTCTCTCTCTCTCTCTCTCTCTCTCTCCTACAGTTGCGGGACTCATTGATTCTTTAATATACCACTCAGCGAGAGCCATACAGAAGAAGATTGAGCTGGGAAAAGCCTCCTAGCACGTCTTTGTCACCACTATGAACATTTTGTGGAGCGTTACAGTCGGCAGGAACCCCAATCTACTCTAATGGAAGAATCCAGCTGTGTGCGTGAGTGTGAGTGAGTGTTTGAGTGTGTGTGTGTGTGTGTGAGTGTGGCTCCTCGCTCCAGATGCAGGCTGGTTCCTCAGCAGGGCTTCACTGGAACAACCTAACCTTGCTGACTGGATTTCACTGAGAGCTGCAGGGTTAAATGGTAACCGTACGGCACAAATGAAGAAGCTGCTCGTTCCGCTGTGGAAAGAAAAAATCCCCCCTGGAAATTCCAGAGCCCCTCAGTCCAGGACTGGATTGCACTGGCTTTGTTGTATGTTAAGTCTTTACTAGGTCCTTCAGACTGCTTCAGACTGTCCTTTTACTAAATTTGGTTGCACCAAGAAAGTCACTCAAAGTCATGTCTGGACTAGGAACAATATGATAATATGATAATAATGTGATCAGAATCAGTTTAGAAGACCAAGCAACCCTTTTTTAATAGGAGATAATATCTAGTACCGAAGAGAGTGACGTGTTCACACTGATCTACATCAAACAGAGTTCTCCGAGACTTGGTCTACAGCATTTTATAAACGTTTAGCAGCTGCTGAGTCTCACTGAGTGGGAACTGTGGGTCATAGATTCATACAGTCTCATCAATATTAAAACCAGCTATGAGTAAAATCACAGCATAGAGTGTTTAGTTGTAAGCATCATGTTTTGGGTCTTCCTCTGTTTCTCTGTGGTCTCTGTTTGGTTTCTGCTGTTTGGTTTCAGTGGGGTGTGGATAATTAGTACCTGTTAAGCTCAGCGTTCTAACCAGTTTGTGGTGCAGACCATTGGGATTTAGTAATTAACTTAGTAAACCCTAACGTCAACACTAGCAACGGTGCAACTTGACCCCAGACTGGATCCTCAGACAGTCCATGTTTTGGCTCTGCCACACTTTAAAGGGCCCATATCGTCCATGCACTGTTACATTAATGTGCATTCATGCACCACAACAAGTCAAGCTCTCGCTGCTTTCGTTACTGTGTCTGTTAGAGCGTTTGGAAATATATGCATATACATCAGCTCTATTCTGATTGGCTGTTAGAAATACACTGCTTACAGCTTCAGTACACGTGAGCAGAGCTAAACTGCTGTCGGGACAAAACCTGTATCTTGTATTACCGAAATGATACCTTTACAGGAGAAGAGAAAACATGCTTTCCATGTAAGTCAAGGTAACCAGACTTACCAGTTATTGGTGGTGGTGTCAAGGGTAACAGGCAGTTTTACATATTATGTCAAAACCAGAGAAACGACAGGAGCAGGTTTCTTCCCCCAACAGCAGCAACATGTAAATAAGATCTTGTGACATCACAGAAACAGTGATTTTTAAAAAATGATATTTGCTCTTTAATGCGTTCTGTGGAGAACAGTAATGTGCGCTGACTGAGGATTCGCTCCAGAACTGGATTGATGGCAGAAAACTCTTTTCTCTTTCTCTTCAGTGTATCATTGTTCTGTTTTATCCATGTTGTGTCATCTGACTGCTTAATCTGGGAAGTCCTGCTTTGTTGTAACTGCTGTTTTTTTTTTGTTTGTTTTTTTGTTGTTGTTTTTTTTACAGTAATTGTAGATTTTGGCATACAACCCCCTCAACAGTGGGATTTAATAGGAGGTTCGTTCTGCAGTTAATGACAGCAGCACAGACCTGAACTGGTAGCTGAATTTAGACATACAGACATCAGCAAATGTAACAAATAGGCTTCCAAGAGTAAATATGTGAACACATCCTCCACAGAGCACCAACTTTTAATGCACAATTATTGTTTGTTTACTGAATTTAACATCAGGAAAAAAATAAAACAAATGATTTATTTTTAAAATAATTGTATCCATATGTTGAAGCTGCACTGTGTAAGATCTGTTGGTTACAATGAAAAGAAGTGTTATTACTCAGAAGCCATTTTTACAGATTACAGGTTTTTCACACCACATCATAGATCTTTACGTATTAACATCACACACAGACTCAGAAAGAAGATCAGACTTTATGTTTGGGTCTTTTGTGCAGTTTTGAGTGAGTTCTCTCTAAATTCCTTGAGTCAGTTCATCCGCTTGGGGAAGGGCTCCGAAGTGCAGTTACATCTGTCCACCAGAGGGGGCTCCAAATCCCCAATTCTCGTTCTCTGTGGAGGATGTGCTGATGTATTTTAACCTGGGGCGTTTAAACTTCTGCACATGACTGTGCACAACCACTCAAAGGTGTGGAATCACTGTTTTTATATATATATATATATATATATATATATATATATATATATATAATTTCTGTTGAGTTATACGGTGCGGCTGACAACAGTGTCAGATGTTAATCTCTGTTTGGAGTATTTTGGTACCAAATTTTATTTTTTGAAGCCAGATGAAAATATTTTTTAAAAAGCTGTAATAATAAATACATTTATATTTTTATATATATATATATATATATATATATATATATATATATATATATATATATATATATATATATATATATATAATATTCTGTCACAGGACATGTCACTTCATGCTGTCATTTTAGAATATACCTTTTAGAGCAGATATAAGCACAAAGATTATTCTTGAACACACTCGCTCTCTAAACACTGGACTGAACCCTGTTTCAAATTATGGACATATATATTTGTTTGTTATTCATTTTTACAGCTCACTGTATACGATTATCTGCTTATATTAAACTACATGCACAGTGATTCCTCACTTTTGAGCGGCCTCGTCAATATTACTGTAACTATTAATCTAACAGGGCAGGTGGATCAATAACACAGTATCATTACTCAGATTATAGATTTAGTTCAGTTATACTGCATTAAGGATTGTACACTCACAGCTAGAGCCAAACGACTGGGAGAAAATGTCAGACTGTGATTTTTCTGACTAACATTAAGACAGTAATGCGGATATTTTCCATACATTCATCTCCAACCTTTTTTTTTTTTTTACATCAAGACGTCCGGCTCTGTGTTTTTGTGAGGTGTGAATGCTGAATGTGTCAGGCTGAAGTCTGAGAAGTATCAGGTACGGTTTCTGTAATTAAAGCTCAGAGCTGAATTACAGATATCATTAGAATGACAGCTACTGTGATTGGATAATTGCAGCTCATTGAAATTGTGATTAAAGCCCAAATCCAGAGCCACAGGATAGGTGCTGATCCTGAGTCAGGTGTTGCTTTTCATGCCCCAGTGAATACATTTACATAGACCTTACAGCTGATCCTGGATCAGAAGTCTCTGGCTTAATGCCTGTTGGATCTGTGGTCTGCGCAGGGATCCTGCTCTGAATTCAGAGGTGCGAGTGTGTGTGAGTGTCGGGGGTAATTTGCTGCGAGTGTGTGTGAGTGTTGGGGGGTAATTTGCTGCGAGTGTGTGTGAGTGTTGGGGGGTAATTTGCTGCGAGTGTGTGTGTGTGTGTGTGTGTGTGTGTCGGGGGGTAATTTGCTGCGAGTGTGTGTGTGAGTCGGGGGGTAATTTGCTGCGAGTGTGTGTGTGTGTGTGTCGGGGGGTAATTTGCTGCGAGTGTGTGTGTGTGTGTGTGTGGCGGGGGGTAATTTGCTGCGAGTGTGTGTGTGTGTGTCAGGGGGTAATTTGCTGCGAGTGTGAGTGTCGGGGGGGGTAATTTGCTGCGAGTGTGTGTGAGTGTCGGGGGGGTAATTTGCTGCAAGTGTGTGTGTGTGTGTGTGTGTTGGGGGGTAATTTGCTGTGAGTGTGTGTGAGTGTGTCGGGGTAATTTGCTCTTTGTGTGTGTGAGTGTTGGGGTAATTTGCTGCGAGTGTGTGAGTGTCGGGGGTAATTTGCTGCGAGTGTGTGTGAGTGTTGGGGTAATTTGCTGCGAGTGTGTGTGTGTCGGGGGTAATTTGCTGCGAGTGTGTGAGTGTCGGGGGTAATTTGCTGCGAGTGTGTGTGAGTGTTGGGGTAATTTGCTGCGAGTGTGTGTGTGTCGGGGGTAATTTGCTGCGAGTGTGTGTGAGTGTCGGGGGTAATTTGCTGCGAGTGTGTGTGAGTGTTGGGGGTAATTTGCTGCGAGTGTGTGTGAGTGTCGGGGGTAATTTGCTGCGAGTGTGTGTGAGTGTGTCGGGGTAATTTGCTGCGAGTGTGTGTGAGTGTTGGGGGTAATTTGCTGCGAGTGTGTGTGAGTGTCGGGGGTAATTTGCTGCGAGTGTGTGTGAGTGTCGGGGGTAATTTGCTGCGAGTGTGTGTGAGTGTTGGGGGTAATTTGCTGCGAGTGTGTGTGAGTGTCGGGGGTAATTTGCTGCGAGTGTGTGTGAGTGTCGGGGGTAATTTGCTGCGAGTGTGTGTGAGTGTTGGGGTAATTTGCTGCGAGTGTGTGTGTGTCGGGGGTAATTTGCTGCAAGTGTGTGTGTGTTGGGGGGTAATTTGCTGCGAGTGTGTGTGTGTGTGTCGGGGTAATTTGCTCTTTGTGTGTGTGAGTGTTGGGGTAATTTGCTGCGACTGTGTGTGTGTCGGGGTAATTTGCTGCGAGTGTGTGTGAGTGTCGGGGTAATTTGCTGCGAGTGTGTGTGAGTGTCGGGGTAATTTGCTGCGAGTGTGTGTGTGTGTGTGTTGGGGGGTAATTTGCTGCGAGTGTGTGTGTGTCGGGGGTAATTTGCTGCGAGTGTGTGTGTGTTGGGGGGTAATTTGCTGCGAGTGTGTGTGAGTGTGTCGGGGTAATTTGCTCTTTGTGTGTGTGTGTGTGTCGGGGTAATTTGCTCTTTGTGTGTGTGAGTGTTGGGGGTAATTTGCTGCGAGTGTGTGTGTGTCGGGGGTAATTTGCTGCGAGTGTGTGTGTGTGTGTGTTGGGGGGTAATTTGCTGCGAGTGTGTGTGTGTTGGGGGGTAATTTGCTGCGAGTGTGTGTGAGTGTGTCGGGGTAATTTGCTCTTTGTGTGTGTGAATGTGTCGGGGTAATTTGCTCTTTGTGTGTGTGAGTGTTGGGGGTAATTTGCTGCGAGTGTGTGTGAGTGTCGGGGTAATTTGCTGCGAGTGTGTGTGTGTCGGGGGTAATTTGCTGCGAGTGTGTGTGAGTGTCGGGGTAATTTGCTGTGAGTGTGTCGGGGTAATTTGCTGCGAGTGTGTGTGTGTGTGTGTGTGTGTGTGTGTGTGTGTGTGAGTGTGTGTGTGTGTGTGTGTGTTGTGCTGTTGTGGGCGGTCTGTGTCGTGTTTGGGGGAGAGGTGTATTTATATTTTGATTGTCTCTGGCGGTTTTTAAAATGATGAATAAACGTAACACTGTACAGATTCTCTCCTCCTTCATATCAACACACAGACTCCTCACCTGGAACTCCTTCACACCTACAGATTCTCTCCTCCTTCATATCAACTCACAGACTCCTCACCTGGAACTCCTTCACACCTACAGATTCTCTCCTCCTTCATATCAACACACAGACTCCTCACCTGGAACTCCTTCACACCTACAGATTCTCTCCTCCTTCATATCAACACACAGACTCCTCACCTGGAACTCCTTCACACCTACAGATTCTCTCCTCCTTCATATCAACTCACAGACTCCTCACCTGGAACTCCTTCACACCTACAGATTCTCTCCTCCTTCATATCAACTCACAGACTCCTCACCTGGAACTCCTTCACACCTACAGATTCTCTCCTCCTTCATATCAACACACAGACTCCTCACCTGGAACTCCTTCACACCTACAGATTCTCTCCTCCTTCATATCAACACAGACTCCTCACCTGGAACTCCTTCACACCTACAGATTCTCTCCTCCTTCATATCAACACACAGACTCCTCACCTGGAACTCCTTCACACCTACAGATTCTCTCCTCCTTCATATCAACACACAGACTCCTCACCTGGAACTCCTTCACACCTACAGATTCTCTCCTCCTTCATATCAACTCACAGACTCCTCACCTGGAACTCCTTCACACCTACAGATTCTCTCCTCCTTCATATCAACACAGACTCCTCACCTGGAACTCCTTCACACCTACAGATTCTCTCCTCCTTCATATCAACTCACAGACTCCTCACCTGGAACTCCTTCACACCTACAGATTCTCTCCTCCTTCATATCAACTCACAGACTCCTCACCTGGAACTCCTTCACACCTACAGATTCTCTCCTCCTTCATATCAACTCACAGACTCCTCACCTGGAACTCCTTCACACCTACAGATTCTCTCCTCCTTCATATCAACACACAGACTCCTCACCTGGAACTCCTTCACACCTACAGATTCTCTCCTCCTTCATATCAACACACAGACTCCTCACCTGGAACTCCTTCACACCTACAGATTCTCTCCTCCTTCATATCAACTCACAGACTCCTCACCTGGAACTCCTTCACACCTACAGATTCTCTTTGGACGAAAAAAAAACACAAGCTGATAACTTACTAATACTGAATTATTAATTTAATAATTTAACTTAATGTTATTAACTGTTACTTATTAAATTTAATAAAGCTAACAGTGCTTACTTTATTAGCACTTAGTGATAACTTCATTAGTGCTTATTAATGCTAGTGTTATTAATTCTTATTAGCTTAATTAATGCTAACTTAGTTAAACTTGTTATTAATGCTCACTTTATTAATACTTATTAATGCTAACTTAGTTAAACTTATTATTAATGCTCACTTTATTAGTGCTTACTTATTATTAATGCTAACTTTATTTGTGCTAAATCAACTTTATTAATGGTAATTCAATGTTAACGTATTTCCTTCATTACTGCTGACTTCAGTGCTTACTTATTCACTATTAATAATATTAATCTGAATATTATCTGATACAGTCTAAATATGCGTCACTAATTAAGCTTCTCCCACTAAAGCCTGATTTCTGATTTTCTGAGATATTGTTTCACTGCTGAACGTGTTCCATGTTTAAATGATAAGGAGTTCTTTTCTTTCGGGAACTTTTCCGGAGCAACAGAAGACATTTAAAGTTGTACCGCGTGTAATTACGGCCCCGGGATGAAGCCGTCCTGTGTGGAATGATGGAATGATGGAGCGCTGCACTGCGGGCAGAGATGTGTTCAGTGCTGCGGTTGTTCATTATTGCATGTGACTGAACTGCTGACCTTCTCGTCTAATTTCTCTGCGTGGAAAACACAAAGGACGTTCTGTCTGAGGTTCCACACCTCATTAGTGCTGCAGTAGGAGCCGCTGCCACCAGGGGGAGACCTGAGCACATAATAACATCTGACGGGACCACCGCCGTGGAGGAAAAAGACAAAACCCACAAAAAAATTGGGGCTGAGAGAGAAAGAGAGAAAACTCTGCAGTGAGTAATTTCCAGGATATGTGTCATAAGTGCTTCAGGCCTGAAACACAGTCTGAAAAAACTTCACTTTAACTTATAAAACGAAAAATGATGGTGAAAAATGTGAGTATGTGTCACTCTCCTCTGGGAGTCTGCAGCTGGGAGTCTGAATGAGATCTCAGTCTGAGATCAGACTGATAGGATGAGAATGAACTTGATGAAAGAGTTTCAGTGTCCGCTAATTATAAGACCTTGAAATAGAACCCGCTGCGTACTGGCGGCCCTGTGATGCTGATCAGCTGCTCCTGTGCGCTTTATATAAACAGCTACACTGTTAGAAATCTGATAATAGCTGTATGCAAATTAGAAAAGCCAGGCAGCCAATCAGTGCACTCGTCCAGAGTTTTTGTTGCAGCCAGATCTTAGTGAAGAAAAACTAAACAAGTGGGCACGACATGCGGAAAAAAGATGACAATATAAAATCCCCACCAAATTTTCAGAATTCCGTTCAATTTTAGAAAAGGAAATTCCACCAAATTCCATAAAAAGGGTATTCCACCACATTTTCTAAATTCCACCAAATTTCAGAAAAAAGAATTTTCAGAATTCTATCAAACTCCTTAAAATGGAATTAATTCAGAGTGGGTTGGTGTGAAATGCTCTGTTTATGCCAAGTCAGAATCGTTCACAGTGGTGGTCAATAGAACCGAACGTCCATCTTTAACCTCTAAGAACGCTTATATTCAGATCTGCTACTATTTTACCATCATTTACAAACATGAAGGGAACACTGATATGAATTTTTAGAAAAAAAAACAAACTTAAAATACACAGAATTTAAAAAGAATATTATATTTTGCTGTGTTTACAAGAAAAAGTACTAAAACTTCAACTTAAATAATTTAAATTACACCCATGGGTTTCATTTCTTTCTTTTTGCTCCACTTGTAAACAAATTTCTGAAGTTATTGAGCTCACCTTAAACAAATACTTGGACTTAAAAGTTGTTTAAAAGTTGTTTTTTCTCTGTAGGAAGTTACAACTGGGTAAAGATAAAAGTATTTTTATCTTTAAAAGTAGTTTCTTACATTGCTTATCGTAGTTACTGAATAATTTAAAGAAATTACTAATTAATACGTCCTTACTGCTGTTAATAATTAGCATTTTTAAAGATTCATAACTATAATAATAATAATAATAATAATAATAATAATAATAATAATAATAATAATAATAATAATAATAATAATAATAAATAAGTTAATCAGTGAAATCATCTCATTTACAAACAGGAAGTAAACATAAATATAAAGACCTTTATTAAAAACTAAATTAAAATGTACAGAAATGGTGACTAATCTCAGGTTTTTATCTTAAAGGCTTATATTAAATTTAATTTTGCTGCCTTTAAAAGAAAAAATACTAAAGCTTCAACGTATAATCCAAATTACATTTACGGGTTTTCCTTCTTTTTCCTTCTCTTTCCAATTTTCCTGAACATATTAAGCTCACATCATAAAACAAAAGTTTAAAAATGGACTTAAAAGTTGTTTTTTCTCTGTAGGAAGTTATAACTGGGTAAAGATACAAGTGCTATAGTTTCTTACATCGCTTATAGTAGTTACTGAGTAATTTATAGAAATGACTGAATAATATGTCCCAATATTGAGCATTTTTAAGATTTATAACACTAATAATAGTAATAATAATAAGTTAAATATGTTAAATCATTAAATTAAAATGTGCAGAAATGGCGGGTAATCTTAAGTGTTTATCTTAATTGCTTATATTAAATTAAAATTTTCTGCGTACAACAGAAACCCAAACTACAATAATGGATTTTCTTTCTTTTTTTGTCCACTTTTGTGTGTCCACATTTTCCTGAAGAAATAAAGCTCACCTAATATAAAAGTTAAGTAAAATATACTTACAAGTATAATATTAAAACATAGTAAATAGTATTAAAAGTTATAACTGGGTAAAGTTACAAGTACTCAGTGCTATAGTTTTTTGTGTTGCTTGTAGTAGTTAAGAAAAGAACATGAAATTATGAAATAATTAACATAAATATTACTGGTGTTAACATGGTGTTAGCCTTTTTTAAAGATTTATAATAATAATAATAAGAAGAAGAAGAAGAATAAGCAAAAGTTAAATAATGTCATATACAAACATGAAGTGCACATTAAAATGGAATGTTTTATGAAAAACTTAAAATTAAAATATTATTGTTGTTAATATTTAGCCTTTATTAAGAGCTATAATAATAATAATCTCAGGTTAAAGGACCTCATTAGCTAATTCTCCCTCTCACAGTGCAGCGTGGAGGAATCCTCTGTAAATGAAGTAATGTTTTATACATGGTGTCAGTGGCTGCATCTAAAACAGGATGTGCGTCCAGTTTGTCGAGTCAGCGCGGCCCAATCAATAAAGCAATAATGACGTTAACGACCGTGAGCCCCCTCGTAACCCCCCTGCACCCCGCCCCAATTGGAAATCCATGCCACCCTGTAGTGATCGGTGACAACCTGCCCCGGGAAGACAGATGGGTGAATTCTGAATTTAGAGTGCTGCTTGACTTCTTTGCTCTTTGCTAATCTGTGGAGCTAATCTGTGTCATAAATTCAGTTACCTCTGCTTCACGTTGGAGAAGATCCGGACCCTCAGATCACGTACGAGATAGAGGGGAAAAAGGAACTTACTCACCCTGATGGTTAATGCATTCTTCATCGATTGGAGAAAGGCCTGCTGGACTGGGGTGGGGATGGGATGGGGGCTGGAGGGGAGGGGATTGGATGCATTAGCCTTGTGTCTAAACATTGGGCGATACAAAGCTGCATTGATCTGACCGTCCTGGACGTGTGCACAAGCAGGAGTGGTCAGCAGTTACTCTCAGACTGACTGACCACCCAAAACCGGGCTCACGTTACAAAGACCCTCAGTGTTAACACTGAGCACCTACACATTCCTTTATTATTCACATGGACGCTGATTAAATCTGTCTGGACGTCTGGTGCGAGTTCCAGTGCGGCGGTGGCCTCATGACGAGACATTTAAAATTTGATGTCATGTCGTTTATTTTTTTCGTTTTCAGCAAAAGATTCACGATAATTTACATACTTAGACTTTGTAGACGTGCTGCACCGAACGCTGTTCACTGTAGACCTTATGCATGCCCTTTACATTAGGCCTGTCTCATCTGGAGCACTTGTGGCCCTCGACTGGGGACCACAGGACTGTAGTGCAGGCCTCCAACTCAAATCAGTGTTAACAACATAAGATATACAATTATTATTCAGTGTGTGTTAGCAATTCACAGTCCTCAACCACTATCCATAAATCCATCATCTTCCAGGGACACGGGGGGGCTGGAGCCAATGAAGTGTCATCGGGCAAACGCAGGGTACACCATGGACAGGTCACCAGTCCATCGCATGGCCAACACACACACACCTGCAGACAGTTTACAGTGAGCGATCAACCTAACATGTATGTGTTTGGACTGTGGGAGGAAACCGGAGTACCTGGAGGAACCCACTCAAGCACGGAGAGACCATACACACTCCACACAGAACCTCCCGGACCGGGAATCCAACCCAGATCATCTTACTGTGAGGAGACCATACTAACCACTACACCACCATACTAACCACTACACCACCATACTGACCACTACACCACCATACTGACCACTACACCACCATACTGACCACTACACCACCATACTAACCACTACACCACCATACTAACCACTACACCACCATACTAACCACTACACCACCATACTAAACACTACACCACCATACTAACCACTACACCACCATACTAACCACTACACCACCGTACTAACCACTACACCACCATACTAACCACTACACCACCATACTAACCACTACACCACTATACTAACCACTACACCACCATACTAACCACTACACCACCGTACTAACCACTACACCACCGTACTAACCACTACACCACCATACTAACCACTACACCACCATACTAACCACTACACCACTATACTAACCACTACACCACCGTACTAACCACTACACCACCGTACTAACCACTACACCACCGTACTAACCACTACACCACCATACTAACCACTACACCACCTTACTAACCACTACACCACCATACTAACCACTACACCACCATACTGACCACTACACCACCATACTAACCACTACCCCACCGTACTAACCACTACACCACCGTACTAACCACTACACCACCATACTAACCACTACACCACTGTACAAACCACTACACCACCATACTAACCACTACCCCACCGTACTAACCACTACACCACCGTACTAACCACTACACCACCATACTAACCACTACACCACCGTACTAACCACTACACCACCATACTAACCACTACACCACCGTACTAACCACTACACCACCGTACTAACCACTACCCCACCATACTAACCACTACACCACCGTACTAACCACTACACCACCGTACTAACCACTACACCACCGTACAAACCACTACACCACCGTACTAACCACTACACCACCGTACTAACCACTACACCACCATACTAACCACTACACCACCGTACTAACCACTACCCCACCATACTAACCACTACACCACCATACTAACTACTACACCACCGTACTGACCACTACACCACCGTACTAACCACTACACAACCATACTAACCACTACACCACCGTACTAACCCCTACACCACCGTACTGACCACTACACCACCGTACTGACCACTACACCACCGTACTGACCACTACACCACCATACTAACCACTACCCCACCATACTAACCACTACACCACCATACTAACCACTACACCACCATACTAACCACTACACCACCGTACTGACCACTACACCACCGTACTGACCACTACACCACCGTACTAACCACTACACCACCATACTGACCACTACACCACCGTACTGACCACTACACCACCATACTAACCACTACACCACCATACTAACCACTACACCACCGTACTGACCACTACACCACCGTACTGACCACTACACCACCGTACTAACCACTACACCACCATACTGACCACTACACCACCGTACTGACCACTACACCACCATACTAACCACTACACCACCATACTAACCACTACACCACCGTACTAACCACTACACCACCATACTAACCACTACACCACCGTACTAACCACTACACCACCATACTGACCACTACACCACCATACTAACCACTACACCACCATACTAACCACTACACCACCGTACTAACCACTACACCACCATACTAACCACTACCCCACCGTACTGACCACTACACCACCGTACTAACCACTACACCACCATACTAACCACTACACCACCATACTAACAACTACACCACCGTACTAACCACTACACCACCGTACTGACCACTACACCACCGTACTGACCACTACACCCCCATACTAACCACTACACCACCGTACTGACCACTACACCACCGTACTGACCACTACACCACCATACTAACCACTACACCACCATACTAACCACTACACCACTGTACCGCCTACCTCAACAACTATTAGAAACTAATAATATCTAGTAATAGTATGTTCAGGATTATAAATACATGTTTAATAAAAAGATTGTGTTAATTGTGTTAATTGAATCAATCAGACTTATATGTTGATAGCGTCCATTTCCGATAATAATTCTGATGCGCAGCAACTCCCTCTGTGTCCTGAATGAATCCAAGGCGGTGGGTCTAATTAACCATCAGTCAGAGTAATAGCTGAGTTAGTCGAGGGTAAATTAGAGTCATGTGCACTCAAAGGCTGGCGTTCCTGCTGCGTCAGGTTTGCGTTTGCATGCGATGATCTGTTTCTGGTTTTAACGTTGTGATGATCCATCTGAGCTGGTTTTGTAGAGCTTATGTCGGTGAACCAGAGGGTGCAGCTTGTTTCTCCATCAGAGGAATGTTGTGGATGCTCAATTTAAGTGTAAACCATGAACAGGCAGTGGGTCATATGAAGCCTTCTTGTGGGCAGGATATCAGACCCCAGCGATGGCATTATAGGGTCTCAATAAAAGGGGTCTTAACTTGTAATTTTGCCATCCATGAGGTGCTCACAGGCGCCCTCCATATGTTCTGAACTCTCAGATTGACATCAAAGGATATATATATATATATATAGTACATTTATACCGTAGAGACTTTAATTTTTTTCCAGAAAGATAGCATTGCTCTGCGAGGGCTCTGGTGCGCTCACATTCGTTTCAGAAGCTTTACATAATCTTCTTGGAGACTTTGTAAAATATATCTATAATAACAAATCCCACATTAAAGATCTTTTGTGAATATTCATCCATTTCCCACTGTTGAAAAGAGACATAGCTGGTAGCACGGCTGTGTTCCTGACTTGTCAGCCTATTAGAGACTGTTTCTTGACTTGTAGACTATTCAGAGGCTGTGTTCCTGACTTGTAGACGAACAAGAGGCTGTGTTCTTGACTTGTAGACCAATTAGATGCTGTGTTTCTCACTTGTCAGCCAATCAGAGGCTGTGTTCCTGACTTGTAGACGAACAAGAGGCTGTGTTCTTAACTTGTAGACCAATCAGATGCTGTGTTTCTCACTTGTCAGCCAATCAGAGGCTGTGTTTCTGACTTGTCAGCCAATTGGAGGCTGTGTTCTGGACTTATTAACCAATAAGAGGCTGTGTTCCTGACTTGTCCATCATTCAGTGTCTGTGCTCTGGACTTATCAGTAAATCAGAGGCTGCGTTCCTGATGTGTCAGCCACTCAGAGACTATGTTGTGGACTTGCCAGCCAATCAGAGGCTATATTCCTGACTTGTCAGTCAACCAGAGGCTATGTTCCTGAGTTGTTAGTCAATCAGAAGCTGTCTTCCGGACTTGTCAGCCAATCAGAGGCTGCATTGTGCACTTGTCAGTCAATTACAGGCTGTGTTCCTGACTTGCAGACCAATTAAAGGCTGTGTTTCTCACCTGACAGCCAATCAGAGGCTGTGTTCTTGACTTGTAGACCAATCAGAGGCTGTGTCCCTGACTTGTAGACCAATCAGACGCTATGTTTCTGGCTTGTCAGCCAATCGGAGGTTGTGTTCTGGATTTATCCATCAATCAGAGGCTATGTTCCAGATTTGTCAGTCAAACAGAGGCTATGTTGCTGAGTTGTTAGCCAATTAGAAGCTGTCTTCCGGACTTGTTACCCAATCAGAGGCTATGTTCAGGACTTGCCAGCCAATCAGAGGCTATGTTTAGGACTTGTCAGTCAATCAGAGGCTGTGTTCTGGACTTGTAAGCCAATCAGAGCCTGTGTAAACAGCGCTACCCTTCCTGAGATACTTGTTCTTTTATATATGATGTCCGTTGTGGTGTATAACTCTGCTGACCTGGGAGAGATAATGAGGCCTCATCAGCTGTTGTGGTTACTCTCCTGGCTTAACTATCCATAAAAGATCAAAGAATATTATAATGTAAATCCTCTATACGAGAATCTCCTACAGCGATCTGTATGCAAATAACTGCAGGTTTCTTTGACAGGCACACAGTGTTCAGTGTTCACAAGCGTGTCATTCGTCACCATGGCGGAGTTTTGTAATCTGGAGTAGAAGTGAAACCGCGTTACGTAACTCACAGGAGGAGAATAGAACATACAGTGCTGCAGCAGCTCTGGTTA
Source organism: Megaleporinus macrocephalus (assembly GCA_021613375.1). Classification (NCBI taxonomy): domain Eukaryota; kingdom Metazoa; phylum Chordata; class Actinopteri; order Characiformes; family Anostomidae; genus Megaleporinus; species Megaleporinus macrocephalus. Next base: position 8,150,806 of record CM038704.1, on the reverse strand, counting down.
CGATACACTGCCTTATCAATGAAGCCCAAGTCGTATCAATCAGGCTGTAATCCGTTCTCCTGCCGCTGTATGTAGGTATATTTCTATAAACCAGGGGAAATGAGCACGGCTGCATGACAGCGAGCGGCATATTCTCCAAATCGCAGCCTTTGTGTTCCGACTATCACATATATTTATCTCACACGCCCTTTTTCAACTGCAGGAACTATTAAAATCCTAACAGCCCTTTTAAAGAAACGTGTAATCGAGTGACTGAATGTGCCATCAGTGCTAAAGGTCAGATAGTGAGCGACGGTCGGCCTCTCAGCTGTCACCCGTGCAATGGGTCGGCTGAACTCAGTGCCACTGAATTGCTCCCATCTGCAGGAGATGAACTCAAGTGACTGCAGCAGACAGCACAACTGCAACTAATTATACTAAATCAACTGGCTTAGGTATTCAAATGAACAGATTTACTCATACAGAAGAAAACAAATATTGCTTCTATTAAAATACACGTGTGTGCATGTGAAGCATTTCTGAACAGATACACCCATATATATATATATATATATATATATATCACAGTGAAATGTCCTTGTTTTTAATGGAGTATCTTCTTCATTAACACAACAATGGACTGACGGGTCTCTAAAGAAAGTTGTTTCTTTCTGGTCATTGTGAGCCGGTCAGCAAGCCATTAACTGCTGATGCTTCAGATACTAAACTAACCTAGAATGTTGTTCTTCCTTTTATACTCACTTATTAGTAGAATGTTTTTCATTTTTCATTTTTCGTTTTTTTGTCAGTACTTATTATATATACTGAATACTGAGCAAAACCTGTACACGTTCACAAATGCTGGCAAGAACGTTTTCAGGGGGTTTTGGTGTGAAATGGGTCAGATGTCTTTACAGTAGTGGTCATGGTAACCAGAGGTCACCATGTCTACAACACAAATATAGCCATTTCATTGTTTTACTGCCCGAACCCACCAGTGAACCTACACGTGTCTCAGTGTTTATGATGATGAAATAGTGGAAACTCTGAGATTCTAAATTTTGGCTGGGGACTATTTTGCCTCACATCCCCTCCACCATGAATGAAATTTCTCAAATAAATGTTTAATCTGGGATTCTTTTTTGCTGTCATTGTAATTATTTCAGGTCCTTTCTTGTTGTACTCAATTTTTGTTTTGTGTATTAATCTGTGGTATTGTTTCTTAATATATATGAATTAATTGCCTGTACAGCTTTGATCAACACTGAAAATGACTATTCCCCTTTAAAATGAAGAACGGGAAGAAGAAAAATTAGTTTGAAGCCATAAAACTATGGTCATCTCAGACATTAGACAGTGTATTCTTAATCAGTTCATGTACATATTTTTTTTATGAGGGAGCTTGACGTCTGGTTCCATTCACCAGCACTGTGAACAATTCTGACTTGCTAAGTTTCTCTAGAATGGAGCGCTTTACACCAAACTACTCTGACCAACTCTATTTACATCTTGGATGGAATTCCCCTTCAAGATCGTTCATTCATTCTGTTTCTCTGTCAGAGTGGAACTGATGCATTAGGCCAAAAGCCATCAGGCCCACAGGTGAAGATACAGATGCTCAAAGAATACCAGCAGCTGCAGGTCGTTAAAACAGAGCGGGCAGGTTTGCAGGGTTACGGAGAAAACTTTGGGTGACTGTGTCACTGGGCTCCACTGCTGGCCATATAAAGCCAGCGAGCCCTGAGGCAGCGTTTCTGAGAAGCTGGCAGTGAGCGAGGGGCTGCGAGAAGGCTGGTGGGCCGCGTGGCATCAGGTGGCAGCTCGTGTGTGGGCGCCAACTGCCAGAGCAGAAGCCCGCGCCAACTCTCTGCCCTACATGGTGAGAAGGAGTACGCAGCTCCGGGCCCTCTACCAGCCTTCTGTCACCTGACTCCTCTGGCATCTGGGGTCACTCGACACCATCATGACTGCACTGACTCCCTCTCTCACTATTTCACTCCCTCACTGCGCTCTAAATATAGAGTTACTGTGGCAAAGCCCCACCACGAGCTTTCTCCTCATTCACCCTCCTCTCCACGAGATCCTCCTTTAGCCTGAGTCATGTCTCTCTCGCTCTCGCTCTCGCTCTCTCTCTCTCTCTCTCTCTCTGCGTTTGGCTCCTCCTCCTGCTGTACTATACCGACTCTGCACAGTTGCACACTGTATCCTTGCGTTCTCACAGTTCCAGGAAATATACTCCCCTCTAATTCACGGAAGAGTCCAGTTGGCTTTAAAAAAAAAAAGGCCTTCCAAGACATTGGACATGTGAGGCCTATGTGCCCTCATAGACCTCTGGGCTGTACTTATCACCTTTTATTCACCTTCTCAGTAAACAACTCATGACTGCATGACTACAGAATTTATTCATATAAACAAAAAATAATCTTTGCTTCATTTTATTTTGAAAAGCCTTTGAAAGCTTTACGCACTTTATTTACAAGTTTGATCTGCAGCTCCTGCTGAGAATCCAGCCTACAGTCACAACTCACTGTCCTACTATTACTGTCCTACTACTACTGTCCAACTACTCCTCCACACTGTCATTCTATTACTGTCCTACTACTCCTCCACACTGTCCTACTATTGCTGTCCTAATATATGTCCACACTGTTCTACTACACCACCTTACTACCCTAATATTACTGTCCTACTACTACTGTTCTACTACAGTTCCACACTGTCCTACTACTACTGTCCTACTACAGTTCCACACTGTCCTACTACACCTCCTTACTGCCCTATTATTATGGTCCTACTATACCTTCACACTGTCCTACTATTACTGTCCTACTACACCTCCACACTGTCCTACTATTGCTGTCCTAATATATGTCCACACTGTCCTACTACACCTCCTTACTACCTTAATATTACTGTCCTACTACTACTGTTCTACTACAGTTCCACACTGTCCTACTATTACTGTCCTACTACACTTCCACACTGTCCTACTACACCTCCTTACTGCCCTACTATTATGGTCCTACTATTACTGTCCTACTACACTTCCACACTGTCCTACTACACCTCCTTATTCCCCCTACTATTATGGTCCTACTACATCTCCACACTGTCCTACTATTACTGTCCTACTACACTTCCACACTGTCCTACTACACATCCTTACTGCCCTACTATTATGGTCCTACTACACTTCCACACTGTCCTAATACACCTCCTTACTGCCCTACTATTATGGTCCTACTACATCTCCACACTGTCCTACTATTACTGTCCTACTACACCTCCACACTGTCCTACTACTACTGTTCTACTATGCACCTCCATATTGTGCTTCTATTACTGTCCTACTACACCTCCACACTACAACTACAAATGTCTTACTACACCTTCACTTACTAAGACTGTCCAATTACACTGCCACACAGTCCTACTACACCGTCACATTGTCCTATAACAACTGTCCTACTGTGTCTCTACTGTCCTTCTAGTACTGTCCTTCCACACACTGCTATGGTCCTACCTGTGTGGTGTAATATGAAACTGTGGAGGTGTAGTAAAAAAAAGGCCTTTCAAGACAATAAACATGTGAGGCCTATGTGCCCTCATGGACCTCTGGGCTGTTCTTATCACCTTTCATTCACCTTCTCAAAGAACTCGTGACTGCATGACATCAAACATGTGAGGCCTCTGTGCCCCCATGGACCTCTGTACAGTACTTGGTAGGACAGTAATTGTAGAACAGTGTGGAAGTGTAGTAGGACAGTAATAGTAGGAGAGCGTGGAAGTGTAGTAAGACTGTAATAGTAGGACAGTGTGGAAGTGTAGTAGGACAGTAATAGGACAGTGTGGAAGTGTAGTAGGATTGTAATAGTAGAACAGCGTAAAGTGTAGTAGGACAGTAATAGGACAGTGTGGAAGTGTAGTAGGACAGTAATAGTAGGACAGTGTGGAAGTGTAGTAGGACAGTAATAGTAGGACAGTGTGGAAGTGTAGTAGGATTGTAATAGTAGAACAGCGTAAAGTGTAGTAGGACAGCGTGGAAGTGTAGTAGGACAGTAATAGTAGAACAGCGTGAAGGTGTAGTAGGACAGTAATAGTAGGACTGTGTGGAAGTGTAGTAGGACAGTAATAGTAGGACATTGTGGAAATGTAATAGGACAGTAATAGTAGAACAGCGTGAAGGTGTAGTAGGACAGTAATAGTAGGACTGTGTGGAAGTGTAGTAGGACAGTAATAGTAGAACAGTGTGAAGGTGTAGTAGGACAGTAATAGTAGGACAGTGTGGAAGTGTAGTAGGACAGTAATAGTAGGACATTGTGGAAATGTAATAGGACAGTAATAGTAGAACAGTGTGAAGGTGTAGTAGGACAGTAATAGTAGGACTGTGTGGAAGTGTAGTAGGACTGTAATAGTAGGACATTGTGGAAATGTAATAGGACAGTAATAGTAGAACAGTGTGAAGGTGTAGTAGGACAGTAGTAGTAGGACAGTGTGGAAGTGTAGTAGGACAGTAATAGTAGGACATTGTGGAAATGTAATAGGACAGTAATAGTAGAACAGTGTGAAGGTGTAGTAGGACAGTAATAGTAGGACTGTGTGGAAGTGTAGTAGGACTGTAATAGTAGGACATTGTGGAAATGTAATAGGACAGTAATAGTAGAACAGTGTGAAGGTGTAGTAGGACAGTAGTAGTAGGACAGTGTGGAAGTGTAGTAGGACTGTAATAGTAGGACAGCGTGGAAATGTAATAGGACAGTAATAGTAGAACAGTGTGAAGGTGTAGTAGGACAGCAATAGTAGAACTGTGTGGAAGTGTAGTAGGACAGTAATAGTACGACAGTGTGGAAGTGTAATAGGACAGTAATAGTAGAACAGTGTGAAGGTGTAGTAGGACAGTAATAGTAGGACAGTGTGGAAGTGTAGTAGGACTGTAATAGTAGGACAGCGTGGAAATGTAATAGGACAGTAATAGTAGAACAGCGTGGAGGTGTAGTAGGACATTGTGGAAATGTAATAGGACAGTAATAGTAGAACAGTGTGAAGGTGTAGTAGGACAGTAATAGTAGGACAGTGTGGAAGTGTAGTAGGACTGTAATAGTAGGACAGCATGGAAATGTAATAGGACAGTAATAGTAGAACAGCGTGGAGGTGTAGTAGGACATTGTGGAAATGTAATAGGACAGTAATAGTAGAACAGTGTGAAGGTGTAGTAGGACAGTAATAGTAGGACTGTGTGGAAGTGTAGTAGCACAGTAATAGTAGGACAGCATGGAAGTGTAGTAGGACAGTAATAGTAGGACAGCATGGAAGTGTAGTAGGACAGTAATAGTAGGACTGTGTGGAAGTGTAGTAGGACAGTAATAGTAGGACTGTGTGGAAGTGTAGTAGGACAGTAATAGTAGGACAGTAATAGTAGGACAGTAATAGTAGGACAGTGAGTTGTGACTGTAGGCTGCCTTCCCAGCAGGAGCCGAAGCTCTGAGAAACGAGGGAACATTTCGGTTTGGGACGCCGTCAGCTGGGAGAGCCCACTGACTCAAAGAAACAGATGTTCCTCAGAGAAAGCTGGAGCTCGACGCATGTGTGAGTGGGTGTGAGTGAGTGAGCGTCTGTTTCTTATTCTAACACTGAGCTCCTTCTGTTCCTCTGATCGTCTCCGTGGTAGATGGGCCTACTTACTGGGGGAGGCTGTAGGGGACGACTATACAGCTCCAGCCCCCCCAACACACATACTCCCCCTCTACATTCTAAATCTTTACACAAGAGCTCTCTCTGTTGCTGCTCGAGCAATTCCGCTGGCTTGAATGATTCATTGTGAAATGAGATGTTTAAATAAGCTTCTGTTTCCTAAGCTGAATGGAGACGGGATTTTCACTATCGTTATTGGATAATTGAGGCACGTATGACGGCGTCAAAGCTTCCCAAACACATCACGGCTGCGTCTATGCAGTATATCTGCAATGTTCTAACACAACAATGCAACACAAATTAAAAGACAAATCTTTTTCTAAACTGACTGCAGCAAGAAGTCAAGACCTTAACGTGTCTTCTAACCTGAATATACAGAACCTGACTTAAAAAATCTACACATTCTGACTACTTATGTTTATTTATGTTTATACTAATGTAAAAAAATACACTTACTGGCCAGAAAAAACAGATACAACCAATCTTTGTTCTTCTAACTAGCTCAGAACATCTCAACCACTAACATTAAGAAATTCCTTCTAATTTTGTACTGTGCTAATGTTTAATCACATTTATTCAAATGCTATACAGAGTTTTTAGTGGAGAAAAAACATACTGACTGCTGAGATAAATGATTTGAAACAGTCTGCGCAGAACCAGTCATGGCTTTACCTAATAAGCAACATAAGCAGCTACTTAAGACCACCAGAGGGCCCCCTAACAGCTGGGTTCTGGGTTAATACTGTTCCATTAAATTGTGTAAGACGCTCAAGTGAGGTCAAAAAAATCAACTAGTTAATTGTGTCTTAACAAGGATTATATGCATCTGTAGCCAAAAATCAGAAAATGCAAAGATGGGCACCCTTTGATGGAGAATGTTGAGAAGGTTAACTGTAATTTCAACTACAATAAGACTCCATATATATATATATATATATATATATATATATAAAACGTTTGACTGGTAGTGTACTAAAACGTTTGGCTGGTAGTGTATCTAAAACGTTTGACTGGTAGTGTTCTAAACGTTTGGCTGGTAGTGTATCTAAAACGTTTGACTGGTAGTGTTCTAAACGTTTGGCTGGTAGTGTATCTAAAACGTTTGACTGGTAGTGTTCTAAACGTTTGGCTGGTAGTGTTTTAAAACGTTTGACTGGTAGTGTATCTAAAACGTTTGACTGGTAGTGTATCTAAAACGTTTGGCTGGTAGTGTACTAAAACGTTTGGCTGGTAGTGTATCTAAAACGTTTGACTGGTAGTGTATCTAAAACGTTTGGCTGGTAGTGTACTAAAACGTTTGGCTGGTAGTGTATCTAAAACGTTTGACTGGTAGTGTTCTAAACGTTTGGCTGGTAGTGTATCTAAAACGTTTGACTGGTAGTGTATCTAAAACGTTTGACTGGTAGTGATGTAAACGTTTGACTGGTAGTGTATCTAAAACGTTTGGCTGGTAGTGTATCTAAAACGTTTGGCTGGTAGTGTATCTAAAACGTTTGACTGGTAGTGTTCTAAACGTTTGGCTGGTAGTGTATCTAAAATGTTTGACTGGTAGTGTTCTAAACGTTTGGCTGGTAGTGTTTTAAAACGTTTGACTGGTAGTGTATCTAAAACGTTTGACTGGTAGTGTATCTAAAACGTTTGGCTGGTAGTGTACTAAAACGTTTGGCTGGTAGTGTATCTAAAACGTTTGACTGGTAGTGTTCTAAACGTTTGGCTGGTAGTGTATCTAAAACGTTTGACTGGTAGTGTTCTAAACGTTTGGCTGGTAGTGTATCTAAAACGTTTGGCTGGTAGTGTATCTAAAACGTTTGACTGGTAGTGTATCTAAAACGTTTGACTGGTAGTGATGTAAACGTTTGACTGGTAGTGTATCTAAAATGTTTGGCTGGTAGTGTACTAAAACGTTTGACTGGTAGTGATCTAAAACGTTTGGCTGGTAGTGTATCTAAACGTTTGGCTGGTAGTGATCTAAAACGTTTGGCTGGTAGTGATCTAAACGTTTGACTGGTAGTGTATCTAAAACGTTTGGCTGGTAGTGTACTAAAACGTTTGCCTGGTAGTGTATCTAAAACGTTTGACTGGTAGTGTACTAAAACGTTTGACTGGTAGTGTACTAAAACGTTTGACTGGTAGTGTATCTAAAACGTTTGGCTGGTAGTGTTCCAAACGTTTGGCTGGTAGTGATCTAAAACGTTTGGCTGGTAGTGATCTAAACGTTTGACTGGTAGTGTATCTAAAACGTTTGGCTGGTAGTGATCTAAAACGTTTGGCTGGTAGTGTTCTAAACGTTTGGCTGGTAGTGATCTAAAACGTTTGGCTGGTAGTGTATCTAAAACGTTTGGCTGGTAGTGATCTAAAACGTTTGCCTGGTAGTGTATCTAAACGTTTGACTGGTAGTGTACTAAAACGTTTGACTGGTAGTGTACTAAAACGTTTGACTGGTAGTGTATCTAAAACGTTTGGCTGGTAGTGTTCCAAACGTTTGGCTGGTAGTGATCTAAAACGTTTGGCTGGTAGTGATCTAAACGTTTGACTGGTAGTGTATCTAAAACGTTTGGCTGGTAGTGATCTAAAACGTTTGGCTGGTAGTGTTCTAAACGTTTGGCTGGTAGTGATCTAAAACGTTTGGCTGGTAGTGTTCTAAACGTTTGGCTGGTAGTGATCTAAAACGTTTGGCTGGTAGTGATCTAAACGTTTGACTGGTAGTGTATCTAAAACGTTTGGCTGGTAGTGTATCTAAAACGTTTGGCTGGTAGTGTATCTAAAACGTTTGACTGGTAGTGTATCTAAAACGTTTGGCTGGTAGTGATCTAAACGTTTGACTGGTAGTGTACTAAAACGTTTGGCTGGTAGTGATCTAAAACGTTTGGCTGGTAGTGATCTAAAACGTTTGGCTGGTAGTGATCTAAACGTTTGGCTGGTAGTGATACTAAAACGTTTGACTGGTAGTGATACTAAAACGTTTGACTGGTAGTGTATCTAAAACGTTTGACTGGTAGTGTATCTAAAACGTTTGACTGGTAGTGTATCTAAAACGTTTGGCTGGTAGTGATCTAAACGTTTGACTGGTAGTGTATCTAAAACGTTTGCCTGGTAGTGTATCTAAACGTTTGACTGGTAGTGTACCAAAACGTTTGACTGGTAGTGTACTAAAACGTTTGACTGGTAGTGTATCTAAAACGTTTGGCTGGTAGTGTTCCAAACGTTTGGCTGGTAGTGATCTAAAACGTTTGGCTGGTAGTGATCTAAACGTTTGACTGGTAGTGTATCTAAAACGTTTGGCTGGTAGTGATCTAAAACGTTTGGCTGGTAGTGTTCTAAACGTTTGGCTGGTAGTGATCTAAAACGTTTGGCTGGTAGTGTTCTAAACGTTTGGCTGGTAGTGATCTAAAACGTTTGGCTGGTAGTGATCTAAACGTTTGACTGGTAGTGTATCTAAAACGTTTGGCTGGTAGTGTATCTAAAACGTTTGGCTGGTAGTGTATCTAAAACGTTTGGCTGGTAGTGTATCTAAAACGTTTGACTGGTAGTGTATCTAAAACGTTTGGCTGGTAGTGATCTAAACGTTTGACTGGTAGTGTACTAAAACGTTTGGCTGGTAGTGATCTAAAACGTTTGGCTGGTAGTGATCTAAAACGTTTGGCTGGTAGTGATCTAAACGTTTGGCTGGTAGTGATACTAAAACGTTTGACTGGTAGTGATACTAAAACGTTTGACTGGTAGTGTATCTAAAACGTTTGACTGGTAGTGTATCTAAAACGTTTGACTGGTAGTGTATCTAAAACGTTTGGCTGGTAGTGATCTAAAACGTTTGACTGGTAGTGTATCTAAAACGTTTGGCTGGTAGTGATACTAAAACGTTTGACTGGTAGTGATACTAAAACGTTTGACTGGTAGTGTATCTAAAACGTTTGGCTGGTAGTGATCTAAACGTTTGGCTGGTAGTGATCTAAACGTTTGGCTGGTAGTGATACTAAAACGTTTGGCTGGTAGTGATCTAAACGTTTGACTGGTAGTGATCTAAACGTTTGACTGGTAGTGTATCTAAAAGGTTTGGCTGGTAGTGATCTAAAACGTTTGACTGGTAGTGTATCTAAAACGTTTGGCTGGTAGTGATCTAAACGTTTGACTGGTAGTGTACTAAAACGTTTGGCTGGTAGTGATCTAAAACGTTTGGCTGGTAGTGATCTAAAACGTTTGGCTGGTAGTGATCTAAAACGTTTGGCTGGTAGTGATCTAAACGTTTGGCTGGTAGTGATACTAAAACGTTTGACTGGTAGTGATACTAAAACGTTTGACTGGTAGTGTATCTAAAACGTTTGACTGGTAGTGTATCTAAAACGTTTGACTGGTAGTGTATCTAAAACGTTTGGCTGGTAGTGATCTAAAACGTTTGACTGGTAGTGTATCTAAAACGTTTGGCTGGTAGTGATACTAAAACGTTTGACTGGTAGTGATACTAAAACGTTTGACTGGTAGTGTATCTAAAACGTTTGGCTGGTAGTGATCTAAAACGTTTGGCTGGTAGTGATCTAAAACGTTTGGCTGGTAGTGATCTAAACGTTTGGCTGGTAGTGATACTAAAACGTTTGACTGGTAGTGATACTAAAACGTTTGACTGGTAGTGTATCTAAAACGTTTGACTGGTAGTGTATCTAAAACGTTTGACTGGTAGTGTATCTAAAACGTTTGGCTGGTAGTGATCTAAAACGTTTGACTGGTAGTGTATCTAAAACGTTTGGCTGGTAGTGATACTAAAACGTTTGACTGGTAGTGATACTAAAACGTTTGACTGGTAGTGTATCTAAAACGTTTGGCTGGTAGTGATCTAAACGTTTGGCTGGTAGTGATCTAAACGTTTGGCTGGTAATGATACTAAAACGTTTGGCTGGTAGTGATCTAAACGTTTGACTGGTAGTGATCTAAACGTTTGACTGGTAGTGATCTAAAACGTTTGACTGGTAATGTATCTAAAAGGTTTGGCTGGTAGTGATACTAAAACGTTTGACTGGTAGTGATACTAAAACGTTTGACTGGTAGTGTTCTAAACGTTTGGCTGGTAGTGTATCTAAAACGTTTGACTGGTAGTGTATCTAAAACGTTTGACTGGTAGTGATGTAAACGTTTGACTGGTAGTGTATCTAAAACGTTTGGCTGGTAGTGTACTAAAACGTTTGACTGGTAGTGATCTAAAACGTTTGGCTGGTAGTGTATCTAAACGTTTGGCTGGTAGTGATCTAAAACGTTTGGCTGGTAGTGATCTAAACGTTTGACTGGTAGTGTATCTAAAACGTTTGGCTGGTAGTGTACTAAAACGTTTGCCTGGTAGTGTATCTAAAACGTTTGACTGGTAGTGTACTAAAACGTTTGACTGGTAGTGTACTAAAACGTTTGACTGGTAGTGTATCTAAAACGTTTGGCTGGTAGTGTTCCAAACGTTTGGCTGGTAGTGATCTAAAACGTTTGGCTGGTAGTGATCTAAACGTTTGACTGGTAGTGTATCTAAAACGTTTGGCTGGTAGTGATCTAAAACGTTTGGCTGGTAGTGTTCTAAACGTTTGGCTGGTAGTGATCTAAAACGTTTGGCTGGTAGTGTATCTAAAACGTTTGGCTGGTAGTGATCTAAAACGTTTGCCTGGTAGTGTATCTAAACGTTTGACTGGTAGTGTACTAAAACGTTTGACTGGTAGTGTACTAAAACGTTTGACTGGTAGTGTATCTAAAACGTTTGGCTGGTAGTGTTCCAAACGTTTGGCTGGTAGTGATCTAAAACGTTTGGCTGGTAGTGATCTAAACGTTTGACTGGTAGTGTATCTAAAACGTTTGGCTGGTAGTGATCTAAAACGTTTGGCTGGTAGTGTTCTAAACGTTTGGCTGGTAGTGATCTAAAACGTTTGGCTGGTAGTGTTCTAAACGTTTGGCTGGTAGTGATCTAAAACGTTTGGCTGGTAGTGATCTAAACGTTTGACTGGTAGTGTATCTAAAACGTTTGGCTGGTAGTGTATCTAAAACGTTTGGCTGGTAGTGTATCTAAAACGTTTGACTGGTAGTGTATCTAAAACGTTTGACTGGTAGTGTATCTAAAACGTTTGGCTGGTAGTGATCTAAACGTTTGACTGGTAGTGTATCTAAAACGTTTGCCTGGTAGTGTATCTAAACGTTTGACTGGTAGTGTACTAAAACGTTTGACTGGTAGTGTACTAAAACGTTTGACTGGTAGTGTATCTAAAACGTTTGGCTGGTAGTGTTCCAAACGTTTGGCTGGTAGTGATCTAAAACGTTTGGCTGGTAGTGATCTAAACGTTTGACTGGTAGTGTATCTAAAACGTTTGGCTGGTAGTGATCTAAAACGTTTGGCTGGTAGTGTTCTAAACGTTTGGCTGGTAGTGATCTAAAACGTTTGGCTGGTAGTGTTCTAAACGTTTGGCTGGTAGTGATCTAAAACGTTTGGCTGGTAGTGATCTAAACGTTTGACTGGTAGTGTATCTAAAACGTTTGGCTGGTAGTGTATCTAAAACGTTTGGCTGGTAGTGTATCTAAAACGTTTGGCTGGTAGTGTATCTAAAACGTTTGACTGGTAGTGTATCTAAAACGTTTGGCTGGTAGTGATCTAAACGTTTGACTGGTAGTGTACTAAAACGTTTGGCTGGTAGTGATCTAAAACGTTTGGCTGGTAGTGATCTAAAACGTTTGGCTGGTAGTGATCTAAACGTTTGGCTGGTAGTGATACTAAAACGTTTGACTGGTAGTGTATCTAAAACGTTTGACTGGTAGTGTATCTAAAACGTTTGACTGGTAGTGTATCTAAAACGTTTGACTGGTAGTGTATCTAAAACGTTTGGCTGGTAGTGATCTAAAACGTTTGACTGGTAGTGTATCTAAAACGTTTGGCTGGTAGTGATACTAAAACGTTTGACTGGTAGTGATACTAAAACGTTTGACTGGTAGTGTATCTAAAACGTTTGGCTGGTAGTGATCTAAACGTTTGGCTGGTAGTGTATCTAAAACGTTTGGCTGGTAGTGATCTAAAACGTTTGACTGGTAGTGTATCTAAAACGTTTGGCTGGTAGTGATACTAAAACGTTTGACTGGTAGTGATACTAAAACGTTTGACTGGTAGTGTATCTAAAACGTTTGGCTGGTAGTGATCTAAACGTTTGGCTGGTAGTGATCTAAACGTTTGGCTGGTAATGATACTAAAACGTTTGGCTGGTAGTGATCTAAACGTTTGACTGGTAGTGATCTAAACGTTTGACTGGTAGTGATCTAAAACGTTTGACTGGTAGTGTATCTAAAAGGTTTGGCTGGTAGTGATCTAAAACGTTTGGCTGGTAGTGTACTAAAACGTTTGACTGGTAGTGTATCTAAAACGTTTGGCTGGTAGTGATCTAAACGTTTGGCTGGTAGTGATACTAAAACGTTTGGCTGGTAGTGATCTAAACGTTTGACTGGTAGTGATCTAAACGTTTGACTGGTAGTGTATCTAAAACGTTTGACTGGTAGTGATCTAAAACGTTTGACTGGTAGTGATCTAAACGTTTGACTGGTAGTGTATCTAAAACGTTTGACTGGTAGTGTATCTAAAACGTTTGACTGGTAGTGTACTAAAACGTTTGGCTGGTAGTGTATCTAAAGCGTTTGGCTGGTAGTGTATCTAAAACGTTTGGCTGGTAGTGTATCTAAAGCGTTTGGCTGGTAGTGTACTAAAACGTATGACTGGTAGTGTACTAAAACGTTTGGCTGGTAGTGTATCTAAAACGTTTGGCTGGTAGTGATCTAAACGTTTGACTGGTAGTGTATCTAAAACGTTTGGCTGGTAGTGTATCTAAAACGTTTGGCTGGTAGTGATCTAAACGTTTGACTGGTAGTGTATCTAAAACGTTTGGCTGGTAGTGATCTAAACGTTTGGCTGGTAGTGATCTAAACGTTTGGCTGGTAGTGTATCTAAAACGTTTGGCTGGTAGTGATCTAAACGTTTGGCTGGTAGTGATCTAAACGTTTAGCTGGTAGTGTATCTATAACTGCTCCAAATATATATGCACACACATACTGTGTGTGTGTGTTTAAAAGTTTGGCTGGTAGTTAAGTTAACACATCCCTCCTGTGCACTAAGTTCTGGACAAAATGCTGCACATAGTGTAACACACTCCGAAGCGTTTCCGCACTGTTACAGCATAATTACTGTAAGTGCGATGGTGGAAGCAGCCGTCGGTTGGCCTGCTGTTTGGATGGTCGGCGTGCGAGGGGCCCTCGAAAGGATGACTTTTTACTGTTAATGTGGTCAGATTGACAGCTCATCAAAAGCAGAAGTGAAACACGCCTTGTACGCTGGGGGCCGAAAGAGGGGCTGGGGAACGAAGCTACTTCTTCAAACTCTGCAAAGCCCTCAGAGACGCACGTTTGGGTAATCACAAAATCACAAATATATTTTGCCGCATGAAAAAATACTGGCTAGCGTTTGGCCACCCAAAAGTCACAAAGTTCCAGTCTCATTATTCAAATACCAGTCTTAACTCTTACTCACCATTTACTATGTACTACTAATTATTCAGCATCTACTGTGAAACTAATGTGAAAGTTCAGCAGGTATGAAAATGAATTGATATGTGGGCTTGTTTTGTGAAACCGAAATTTACCCACACGAGAAATTTGTCATTGTGGTGAATTCCATTAACATTAATGCCATTTTTTTTTTAATGCCACCTTTTTTGTATTATTCAAATGGCCAAATATGTTTCGCGGTTAATTTTCCAGGTACAAATCACTGACTGAATAACTGAATATGTCACTCTTCTTTCAATTTTAGTGCAGTTTTTATTTCAGAAAAAAAATAATACAGAAACTATAAATAGAAAATAATTTCTATGCAAGCCTCATTTTCACCCCCCCACTCTGTTAAATACAGTAAATAAACAGTAAGTATGCATTAAGAAATCTATATTAACAAATAACTTTGACATGACTATTTATGACCATGTTTATTTATTTTCCGCTAAAGCATTTCTAAACCTTAAATAAAGATATTTTTAAGTTTTAATTGGCAAAAATTGGTTTTACAGTTCAAGCTTGTCTGCTGAGATATTAATCTACACACTAAGTTCAGTGCCTAAGTTTCTTTTGAAGTCCTTTGGTGTTGCTGAATTTCACATATTGGAACCAAAAATATGAAATGTGCCATGCTTTTTGCTCAGACCACAAGTCAGTGAACTTGTACACTGTAAGAATTGAAGAAGTCACCCATTTGAAAAGGCCAATTCTCTGAGGAACTTGAGTTTTTAAGGTTCCCTAAGGAGCTCAGGAGGCTTCGGTGAACTATTTTAAACTGGGGGTGTGAAAAAAGAAGTAAGTTTAAAAAAAGATCAGGCTGGGGTTTGGGGCCTAGTAGTATATTTATTAATGTATCTTGTATTATATAGTTTGTGTTGGTGAAGTTCAAGTGTCTGGACTAAAACTTGAGAGCTAGATACAAGAGGACTTTGAAGAACCTTCAGGATACTTAAAATAACACTTTTTAGGCCTATTCGTTCTACTAGGAACTAGGGGTATGCCATATCATATCGTACACAATAATATCACCAACATTTTAGAATATCGTGAACAATATTATACCCTGAAATATGGTGCCATATCACCCATCCCTAATTATCACATCAGGGTACTACTTTTACTGTTTTTAGCAAAAGAAAAATTCATACTTTTCTCATTTTTCACATTATATATCTACTAGAGACAGATTTAATCTGTCCAGTATCATTCACTTTACTTCAGTTCTGGATATATGGAGATATTTGGAGTGTATTATTTAGTATCGTGATATTCTGGATCATTGACTTCTGTTACAATCTGATAAAAATTCTTGTATTTTTTAATATCTCAGTTAGGGGTGTGCCATATCATATCGTATGCAATAATAAAATTTTATTTTCATTTTGTTGCAGTAGTGTATTCTTGAAATATTTTTTTAAATTCAATGTTTTGTCATATCACCAAGAGTATCGTTATCACAAAAATACCAAGAAATATTGTGATATTAATGTAGGGCCATATCGCCCACCCCCCATAGGAACCTCCAAAGGTGCTTGCAGGCTCACTAAGAACCTGGAGCCAAAGCGGGGTGTTTGCTGTAACCCAGTGAAAGAGCTGGAGCTACGCTTCGTAGACCATTGAGGGTTATATTCTGAAAGGCTTTTGAGGCACTTGCAAGGTTTTCGGGGGGTTTATTTTAGACCCTGCTGGTATTTTTGAGTTCCCTTTAGCTTCTGCATTAAACAGAATTTGTGTATTTTCACTTATTAACTTTGACAGCACTAATAATTTGGCTTTGTTTGAGTCGAAGGGTTTATTTGACGGGAACAAAGCTTCTCTTTACCAGTTTCTTGTATGCTAAAATGATGAGCAATGCTTTACAGTGCACGATTAGATAAGGCTGTCTGTTGAAACGCTACGCCAGATACTCTCAGCAGTATCTCCTGCAGAAAGCCCGCGTTCCGCTGGCGCTCTTGCCGAGGAATCAGTTGCGCTCTGCGGCCTCAGAGATAACACAAATCCTACAGAGGCATCTTCAGTGCGCAGCCCTGCATAATCATAAAGACCATGCAGACCCCCTATCAGCCACACACAGACAGTAAATGTGCTTCCTTAACTAACACCCCCCCCCTACAACCACCACCACCCCCCCAACACTAAAACCACTCTAACCCCCTGGCACTTCTAAGGAAAACTGTGGCTAGTGTTGAAACACTTGATTGCCCAAACGAACAGAAGCGTTATCCTGTACGGCCCTTTCTTTCACATATAACCCCCCCAGTTCCCCCCTCCCCAGCATTATCAGGGGGAGCAGAGGACGTGTCGTAAGGCCGTAAAGCCACACGGTGAACGTACAGAACACAGCACTGCCAGTTCACCGGCGGAAACTGATTCAGCAAAGTCAAAGGTCAATCCACGACAGCTGAAGGTATTAGAGCGTACACTAATGTGTCCAGACGCTCACAGGCTCCAGCGTTTCTTCTATAATGAAGAGCATCAATGAGACCTTCGCTGCAGTAACAGCTTTACACTAGATGTCGGAACACTGCTGTGAGGATTTGATTGCGTACAGCGTTTAAAAGAGCATTAGTGAGGTGAGGTACTGAGGTTGGGCGATCAGTTCTTGATCATTTCAGCTCATCTCAAAGGTAATGAGTGGAGATCCATCATCATACCAGAGAATGCAGCTCCACAACCCAATTCCCGGGGTTTGGAGGTGGGGCGGGAGGGCGTTGTACCTCTCTGACTAATGCTTGGCATTGGGCATGGAGACCTTAAGCTCTTAAGCAGCTGCTCCAAAGTGTTCAGCTCTATTGATCAGTGCTCAGACAACTTATACAAGCTTTATATGATTAGTGTCCAAAAAAACACATGAATCAAAATTTTTATTTTTTTACATTATTTGAATGTAGCAGCTGCCGTTTACATCATGTGAAAATTTTATGATGAACGGACCAATAGAAATGCTCCAAACTAGCTTGGAAATAATTCTGGTTCCATTGACTTACATTGAAGGTCAAGTAGGTTTTTGTTCTCTCCTGTAAAGTTCAATTTGGGGATACTTCTTTGTACAGTAATGATATATATATATATATATATATATATATATATATATATATATATATATATATATATACTATATATATATATATATATATATATGCTCTGTCAACGGGGGCCTACGTCATACTTTTTTAAGTAACCGAATGTGACGTGATATATTTATATACCGTATATTCAGTCCACATGTGGAAGCTGTGCCCGTTTTGAATTTGCTGATTCAAATACACACATTTATCTTTTAGCCCCGCCTACTCAAGCTGAAGTTATAAGGACTGTTTCAGCCTGGACTACTGCCAATCAGAACAGAGCTCATTTACATATCTCAGTCTCAGTTGCAACCTATTCATTTCCAAGAGAAATAGAAAGCAATGAATTATGCTACATAAATCAGTGATGTGATATTGGGGTGGGGGGCACTTAACCCTTTAATGTACCTCAGTGTACTTGTTAGATCGGCAATATAGTGGATGTATCCCGCAGCACATTGTCAATTATTTACCCATTTATCTTCTTGAATGCGACATCCTCATTCTCTGTATTGCTATGCGTGCTACATTTGTCATCGCACAGCATGAAGGAATGAGTGAAAGGAGCTTGTATAGCACTCTGTATGCCACATTAGTGACACGGTAATGAATGAATGAGTGAATGGACCCCTGTAGTGTGTTTCTAACCCCCTGTAGTGTTTTAGAAGTTTTGAACCATCTGTTGACTCCAATCTGAATGACAACAGGGTCAGCGACTCTAAAGTACTTCAGCAGGACTTGAGACACTAAAACTTTCAAATGGAGATGTTTCGGAATGAATGGGCTGTTTTCCATACATCTCCTCATCGTTGTGTAAAATTAAGTCTTGCCGCTGACGCACAATGTCCTTCCAAACGCCAACGCATCTAGACGATCTGCAAAATCATGTAAAAAGGCCTGTAGACATTGTTAAAGCTTTAGATTGCATCCATGAAAAAAAGCAGCCTGTTTTGAGTTTCTTGTTTTTGTGATGTCACAAAATCTTCATGCACAATCATATGTACCCGCCTATTTGGTCTATATATACACATAGATCAGCACTAAGTTCAATCAATCAACCTTTATTTTCACTCGGGAGTACATTGAGGGAGACCCTCATTTACAATGTCGCCGAGCATTACAATTATTAAACAAAAAGGGATTGAAAATAAATTAAAATGAATTTTAACGAGTACCTAAAATACAATAAAAACAATAAGAACAGAGACTAAATTAGGTAAGATAAATCGTAAAATAAAAACAAATATAAACTAAATAAGAAACTAAAATCAGGAATAAGACAAAAGTAAAAATAGGTAAATAAAAGTAGATATAAATATAGTAGGTAAAAATAATAATAATATTATTAGAAATAATAATAAAATAAAATAATAAAAGTAATAAAATAATAATATTAATAATAATAAAGTAATAAAAATAAAAAAACAATAAAAAATGGTAAAAAGGAAATAATAAATAAATAAATATATAAACTGAATATCAAAATCATAAGACTATTAACTAAAATTAAATAAAACATTGGCAGGTTGTGCAGAGGTGGTTAGAAATTAAGTGGTGCACTGTAGTACAACAGCAAAATAATGAAAGTTGAAATGTGTTTCTAAATTTCTGCTATAAACTAACAGCCATATGTTAATAATGCTGTACTAACAAATAATTGTATAATCTCAGTTGTGTCCCCCTGCCATGTCCGGGTTGTGGCTCAGGCTAGATGTCCGGCCTAGGACAGCTAGGTCAGCTGTCAGAATACTAGTTGGAACAGCATTTATACAGCGGGACTGCAGAAAATATTTTAAATAATAAATGATATAATAAATAATATATTTAAAATAAGATTATGTGGAATAATTTAGCCGGTCATTTGCTAACCTGTAGACGCCATAAGATAAAACAGATGTCCAGGTAGGAACCTCTGGTCATTCACTGAGGTTGCTGGAAGACTGTAGGGACTCAAGATGTAGCAAATGTATGTTTTCAGTGAATCGTATATGTTCTAGTGTTGACAAAGTGGACCTACTTTATAAATAGGCCAGTTCAGTTCTGCTGGTTCTCTATTGGTTTTGCTGTGCACTGCTATTTTATGTTAAAGACTACGGTAAGAGTTTGTTTGTTTGATGACGTGCTTCGAACCTACCTTCCCGCATGTGTCAGAACTGACGTACGGTCCCGTCCATTCACGCCCAAGTTATAAGTGGAGTGTCTAGTTGTGCTGCTTTTCTAATGGGGGCAGCCAGACATGCAACATGCTGTAGCACAGGAGGACGGTGGAGGACATGGGTCCTCTCATACAGCTGCGAAGCAAAAGGTGAAACAAAAGGAGCTCTGCATTGTTTCGGTGTGAAAAATGAACTTCTCGCCCACACGACCCTGAACACACACACAGGCCTCCTGCACACACACCACTCACCTCCTGCGCGGCCAGGAGACGGCATGCATGACCAGTTTGGTCACAACTTTATCTGAAGTGGGCAGCTTCAGCTTCAGCTTCATCTTCTCCCCGAGCTCCTTGAAGACGGCCCTGATAAGGAAGAAGAAACCAGCGTGTGTGTAAGATGCGTCTGAGATTGCGACATTTCTGTTAGTGTTGCTGACTGGGCCTCCAGAAACAATGGTATGCTTTGTTAGCTTAGCGCCTGTATCTCCCCACATGCCTGTCTGACACTTTAAAGACTGCATATGGAAGCTATTGTGATGATAGCTGGGAGCTAAAAAAGAAAAAAAAAGAAAAGAAAGCTATTTAGATAAACGGGATACATAAACATAACATATTTTTTTCTTTCTTTTTCTCTCTCTCCTATTTTTCCTCTCCTTTATTGCCTGTCAGGCCTAGCTGAATAAATAAATAAATTAAATAAAAATACAAACATTAACAAGAATAGGCTATAGAAACCTATAGAGCTGTTCTTGTAAAAGCAAGTATGTTTGGTACATCAGTGCATTTAGATTACCAATCCAATTGCGAAAATTAAAAAAAAATTATTAATTTTTTTTTATATATATATATATATCCCACATACTCTTTCATTCTGAATGGAGATGACCTTTTTTTCATTATATAAACATATATATATATATATATATAATTATATATATGGTCCAATCAGAATAATAAGACCACGCCTTGTATTTACATGCATTGTACTTTACACTACACTACACATATCATACAGATGGACTTTGTAGTTCTACATTATCAGATTGTAGTCTGTCTCTCTTTTAACCCCACAGGACCCCCATAGAGCAGGTATTATTTAGGTGATGGCTCATCCTCAGCACGGCAGTGACACTGATGCTGTGCTGGTGTGAGAAGATCAGACACAGCAGTGTTTCCAAAGATTTTTTAAACACTCAGACTCACTGCTGGGCTCCGAACAGACAACTAACCAAAACTATCCTCACAACAGTGTCCTGTGGGTGGCGTCCTGTGACCACTGCTGAAGGACTAGAGGAACACAAACTATGCAGCAACAGATCAGCTACTGTCTTTGACCTCAGATCTACAAGTTTCACAGTAGACACAGTGTTTAAACACTCCAGCAGCACTGCTGTGTCTGATCCACTCACACCAGCACAACATACACTAACCCTCCACCACCACCATGTCAGTGTCACTGCAGTGCTGAGGATGATCCACCTCCTAAATAATACCTGCTCTGTGGTGGTCCTGACCATTAAAGAACAGGGTAACAAAGCATGCAGAGACAGACTACAGTCTGATCATATAGAACTACAAAGTCCATCTGCATGATCTGTGAAGCTGATGTAAATACAAGGGTTGGTCATAATATTCTGACTGGACTGTGTACATATATATATATATATATATATATATACTGAGTGTCCTGCTGCTCCAGTGGCCTCTAGGTGGCACATTAACCTCCTTTGCCTTCTGCACCAGCAGGCACATTTCAATGCACTGACAAAGCCAACTGTATCCCCTAGAAAAGAAAGAACAGCACCGTCCAGCACGGCTGGTCACCAGCAGAACCAGTATATGTTGTATTTGATGCTGGCAAACCAGCACAGAACGCATACTGGGCGTTTTTTTTTTTTTTGTTTGTTTTTTTTTTTAATGGTCAATCTGGGGGGTTTGGACAAAATAGTGTCCAAAACGTTCAAATGAGTGTCTGTGCACGCGCATTTGAGCAAATGGAGCTGTGAGAGTGATCTGAAGGAAACCCATAAATCGTTAGTGGAGTGCGCAGGGAGGACTCTGGCGCACTCCACTCCCCTGCTGCGTGATTGGGGCATACCTACACACGTGCAGCGCCGGATGTTCACATATGAACGCCATGGATCCTTTGTTATATAACGGGGGGGTGAGGGTGGGGGGTCTACTACTACATTTCTCCACGTCACTGGCTCATCCGCGTCTGCAACTGGATTCTCGTGCATGTCTTGCACGCTTTAATGCTCGACCGAAGCAGCATTTAAAACACTCCAACTTTCGAACTCACCATTCCACCTTAAACAGCGCAGCTATAACACTCAGGCGCCGTGCACCACTTAAGGTGGAAAGGAGAATTCGCATGACCGGCCCACTCCAGCCTCCCTCGTCCTCCACGCTTCTCACTGCAACCGGCTTTTGTGAACACGGACACGTGTCCGCGAGGCTCGCGCCCTGCGTTTTCTTGGAAATGCTGGTTTGCCCCGGTATCCCTCCGCGCCGGCACTATTCAGCTGCGCTTCGCTCGACTCGCGAACGAAACGCTGGCGTTGAACGCGCTCCGCGATAAGAACGCCCCCACATAATCGCCCACGGAGAACAATTTGGCATAATAATTCGGAAGGATTTGATTCAACATTTCCCAGAACGCGTTTTGGCGCGAATCTGCGGGTGGAAGGACACAGGAAGGCGCTCCGGTTGTATAAAGTTAAATCCCTACTCCGCCACACCCACTGCCTCGCCGGCACCCGCGTGCTCCTTTGACATGATACATACAGCTTCAGCCTGTTTTAATAATTATTATAATTTGACTCGTTAGCCGCTACGTGCTCCTCTACGGTTTATCCCCAGTTTCATCCGCGCTGCTGAACAAAACGGTGAGTCGTGCTTTTATTTTGTATTTTATTTTTTGGCCCATGCTTCGCTTCTGCATGTCTCTTCTTGCCGGCATGCCGGCTTTTGCTGCCTTTTAGTGCTGTTTGCATTTTATTTTCTTATCTTTTTTGCAAGTGAAGCAGTTTTGTTGTCCTTATTTCAGTTCGTGCTTGCTTGTCTATTTTAATTTTTTTAATTTTAATTTTATTTTTTATACTTTTAAATCATCTTCCAACAAGCATCCTTTCGTGCGATCTATTTGTGCGAATGCAACGATGGAAAATAGTTAGCAAAAGAAAAGTTTTCAGTGGGTTGGAAGTCTTTGAAAGTAATACAAATAAAAGTGAACAAAAATAAATAAATAAAAAGTAAGAGTGAACAGAAAACAGGGTGCCTGATCTCAACTGTGAAGAAAATTGTGTATTAAAAAAGAGAAAAATCCTGACACTAAGTTAGTTTGCACGCTTTTTTGGAAACTTGAATTAAACGTGGCGTGTCGGGCTTTCCAGCTGTTGCATGCATGATGTCACCGCGGTGCGCAGGAGGAAGCCGTAGCTCCGCCCAGTATGGGGCGGGGCCAGGATTGTAAACAGTGATAAAAGTGGCACTTGCCGGGAAACTTGTACAGTCTGAGCCGCGTGGTCGTTGGATATATCTTTCAAAGTAGAGACTCAGGGGTTGTTTCTTCTACTACTTCTCCTACTTTTTTGCTCATCCACTTCTTTATTTTCTGGGGGTCTTTTCAGGT
Organism: Megaleporinus macrocephalus; assembly: GCA_021613375.1. Taxonomy (NCBI): domain Eukaryota; kingdom Metazoa; phylum Chordata; class Actinopteri; order Characiformes; family Anostomidae; genus Megaleporinus; species Megaleporinus macrocephalus. Next base: position 8,127,732 of record CM038704.1, on the reverse strand, counting down.
TTTTCCAACATGCTGCCCAGTTGTTCTCCGTCGCACGACTGGCTCAACGATTCGGAGCCGCTGCTGTTCGACGATGAGTTCTGCCAGAGTCTCATTAAAGACCTGCAGTCTCACGCCCTGCCCACGCCGCCGCACTCCCCACCGGTCAAGTCCGGCATGGGCAAGCCGCTGTCCAGTGTGGACCAGTTGGAGCTGGTATCCGAGCTCCTGCTGGAGGATAGCGACTTCTTACAGCTGAACTGGAGCTGCGACTTTAACGGCAGTGGTGGTGGAGGCGGCGGCGGGAGCGCGAACAGTCCTGTCTCGGAGGACTGCTTATGGCCGTGCGCCGGAGAGAAGTTGAGCGAAAGCGAGGAGAAGCTCGCCTCCGTGCTTTCCACCAGCCCGCTGCTCTCCGACATAGACACCGAGATCTTTGCCGAGATAGCCGGCTCCACCCTGGATTGCCACAGCGCGGCGCTCGCGTGTCACCTGCTGGAGAGCGAGGACTTGCTGCTGGACAGTCCGGAGCAGAGCGAGTCTTCGTCCGATTACGGCTCGCTGTCTGCGGGTGGAGAGACGTCCGCGAGCGATTCTGGTGAGGTTTTTATGCGTTTGTGTCGAAAGAAAACATTATTTTCACCTTTTTAGAACGTGGGATATACTTTCTTAAAGATTCAGAAAGTCTATGCCAGGATTTCGCTCTAGCTGCGTGCACACTGCAGCAGACCGGTTTGAGCTTTGTTAGAGAAGCGGGGCAGCTGGAACGAAATCCTGGGGTGGATTTAGAATGTTCTCGTCTTGTAGCGTAAAATATTGAACTAAGGCGAATTTTTGGAATTGTAGACTATAGAATGAGTTAAATTAAACGTGGACAATATGATTTCTTGCAATTATATCTTAACTCATTTTTAAAAGAAAAAAAAAGTTTTAAGCCGTGTGCAAATACAATGCTGTTTTGTACTATTACGTATGTAGTTCTGTTCAAGTGCAGCCTTGATTTCAGTGTTGCAGACTGTTTAAAAGTAACAGATGCTCTGTGGTGCTGTGCCGTATGCCCCTTTTATTAATTAATTAATTATTTTTTTAACTAAAAACATTTGTTTTTCTGTTCCACAGAGGAGGAGATTGACGTGGTGACAGTTCGCCGTGGCAGCACCCTCACACGCTCCCAGTACCACCAGCAGCAGGAGGACAGCCGGCGAGAACAGCTGCGTGCCCTGAAGCGCTGCCACCTCGAGATCCAGCAGCAGCACAACTACGCCGCCCCTCGGCCCGCCTCCCCGCCCCCTCCCTCCCCGTGCACGAAGCGCTCCCGCGGCTCTGGTGACTCTCTCAAGCATTCCGGGCGCTCCCGGAACTTCACCACGCGCCACAACGCTGACACGGAGGACGAGGAGGAGAGGAGGAGGACCCACAACGTGATGGAGAGGCAGCGGCGGAACGAGCTGAAGAACTGCTTTCTGCGTCTCCGCGACAACGTCCCCGAACTGTCCAACAACGACAAAGCCTCCAAGGTGGTGATCCTAAAACGAGCCAAGGAAAGCATCTGGAACCTGGAATCGGAAGACCACAGACTGAGCGAAAGGAAAGACAAACTGAGACACAGGCAGGAGCAGCTCAAGGCCAGACTGGAGCAGCTCAAGAGGCTTTGAAGCTTCCTCAGGAGGAGGGCTTGTTTTGGGACTGGAGTGCAGCCGCCGTGCCGGACGGGGTTCGGTTGTTTGTTTTTTCGGACCGGGCCGGCACGCGGGGCTGGGTGACAGTGATGCCGCGCGCGAGCGAAGCACCACGTTTGACTGACTGTTGATCTCTAAGGAGATGGCTGTTTTCTTCCCATTTGTAAAGTTCCTTTTTAGGAAGTACTGCATGTTTCATGCAACAATGTTCTCAGAGTAGTGCGTTTAGAGCTATGCCAAAATCAGTAGTCTTAACAAGAACCGTGTTTCACATACTGTACGTTGAGCATCGTTAGTCTGAAAATCTGTGGCCCTCCATAATCACCATGTCCCCACCCCCCCATTTCACGCGTGCCATTTTGGGCTGGATCCCAAGCGAGACAGACGCGGCTATCTGGGGATCTGGGGACGCCCATGAAAAGCTTGTATTCGCTTCACTAATGGAAATAACGTGTTGCCACTTGTTCACATTTGATTTAAACTGGAAAGACAAGACCAGTTGGTTGAAATTTGTGCATAGCTTATGTTTAGTTTGAAGTGTGATTCATAAGAGGAGTGTTTTAATACTTGAATCTCACTCTTGTTGCTTGTTCTATGTTGTTGTTGTTGTTGTTGTTGTTGTATAATTTCTCTTTTCTCTTCCACCTTCTTCTCTTTATCTACCTCTACCAAGAAAGCCTGGGAATATTATTGCCTTCATAATGGCATCTGTATAGAATCCCCTTCCCTTTTTTATGTTTGTGTTAATATAAATGTTAGTTTCTTAATTATGTATTATAAATTATTTAGCCGTTTTATCTCTTGGTTTGTTTGCAAATTGGAATTGAGTCCTGTTATGTTTTTTTTAGCAGCACTTTGTTTTATACTGTTATTAAAAAGTGGACAACAGATCACGCCTTCCTCTTGATTTCTTCTTACACACACACCCGTGTCACGCTTGGGAATTCGTATTCTGAGCAAAGTCTATGTGGGAATTTGGGTCAAGGTGTAGTGCCTTGAAAGACCTTTCCTGGTTGTAGCACGCCAATAAAACTCTGAGATAACTTATCAGAGGCTTTACAAACAAATCAGCCTCGTCATTGTTTCCCATCATGCCGCATGTAAATGCACCTCCAGCACTTCAGGTGAGGTTTAGGTAAGAGAGAACCAGGAGAACCAATAATTGCCTTAAAAGTGTGAGCAGTCCTCAGACAGTCCGGATGTTTGCCTATGAAGGTCCCTTGAGAACCACCAATTAGTGGTTGGTATAGTGTAGTAGGTTACACTGCTGCCCTCCATACTGTAGACTGGGGTTTGATTCTCCACTTGAGTAACCACCTTACACTACACCAATAAGAGTTCTTGGGTAAGACTCCTAACACTACCTTCACCTACCTGTGTACAGGTAAACTGTAAGTCTTTCTGGACTAGAGTGTAAGTCCCACAACTTGGTTTCCATCCCTGTACACTACTGTGTAAAACTCTTGGGTGCCTAAGCTGATTGTGGGAAATAAGTTTATGTTCACCAGTAAGAACATCAGATCTGATTAGAACAGATGTAAATAATCATACATACAATACAAAGTAACATGAATATCTTATTGTGAGAGAAGTAGATCATATCTTGAGCTCCAGTTTAAAGAACAAAGTGTAGTTCCAGATTTCTCCTGGACGCCCCAGACATTGTATGAATGTATTCAGTTCCTTCAGCAGCAAATCTTGATTTAGCTTAATGAAGTACTGAGCAGTCAAAGCAGGTATTAGATGAGAACTGTAAATAATACTGGGTTGTTTCCACAAGGAGAAGCTTGGAAAGGGTTAAATCAACACACTGATGTATGTAAAAGCAATACTTACTGTATTAATAGTGTTTAAATATTTAAATTAAGTGTTTTGCTGAGTAAATAAAAACTTCTTGTTTGTAAAAAACAGCTTTTTAAATATAATAATGTCTCTAAGGACCTAAAACCTTTACACGGCACTGTATGTATAATGTTTAATGTATATTTTGACACTGAACAATGAATACATTTGTAAAAATAGGTATAGGACTGATCAGGTGTTGCCATAGCTGCGAGTTATCATAGAGAAAAATAGCACAGTGGTGATATTAGATGGTAAACAGAAACAGAAGCTGCTTAATGTTAAAGTCTCGCTCAGTATTCAGTATGGAGCAACAGCATCAAGGCTTTGTGACGTTTCAGTTGTTTGCTTGAATCTAACTCAACAGCTGGATTGAACCCTGACTAGTGAAAGGATGCAAGCATGCGATCCATCTCTCCTTCCTTCCTTCCTTCCTTCAACATAAACATAGATTTAGTCAGTGAACGTCTGCACTCTGGCTGGTAGGATCCCACAGCCTTACATCACTGGTATCTGCTTGAGCTTCATTCATCATCCAAGGGGAACTTCACCTATTTTTATTTTTTTGTAACATTAGCAGATACCTTCAGAGTGGGGTTGGTGTGGAATGGTTCAGATGTCTTTACAGTGGTGGTGATGGGAACCAGGGGTCTCCATGTCTGCAACACAGATACAGACATCATATTTACTATCTAAACCACCAGTGAACCTACACGTCTTCATAGTGATTATAAATGGAATATCGATGATCTCAGCACAAAGCTATTAGAAAACACAGTCTCAACCATCGGGCAGTGCTTTCATAACCATTTCTTGTCATACCTGAGCGTGAGGGAGCTCTAAGAGGTGGACGTCTGGTTCCATTCACCACCACTGTGAACAGACTCTGTGAACTTGCCTAGAATTGAGCATCTCACAGCAAACCACTCCGAACGACTCTGTTTAAACACTTAATTATGTGGCGCTTTTGAAAAGGCGGTGGAGTTCCCCTTTAAGTCTTCTGAGGCTCTTCCAGTGAACCCACAAAGCTGATGCTCCAGCCAAGCGTGCCACACACTTCACACGACTGTTTGTCTTCTGAGCGGACACGCTCGAGTTCACAGAGGGGCTACACAGGACCTCCGTGAGACTGACCTGCTGCACGCCTGGAGCTCTGTAGCAACGTGTTCTGCAGCTCCAGCTCCCCTCTATTCTATTCCCTTCTATTCTGCTTCAAACCTGCTGTGCTGAGTTCTTCTGTCTGTCTCTTGCTGTCTAGAACGCAGCCTGCAGAGCAAACACGGGCAGATGGGAGCTTAAACGGGCAGATGTTCTGATTTCTGCTCGGCTTGGTTTACATTCACAACCTCACTCACAAGTCAGTTTCATTGGTGTCATTTTTTGTACATTGAGTTTGAAGGTTGACTCACATGTCTCATTCTCTACAGAAACATCCACTGAAAGGTTCTTCAGGGAAGCAAATGTGGTTCTTCCATTGAACCCTATGCATTTGAATGCATAAATGTTTTTTGTTGGATTAAATGCTTCTTCAGTACACTCTTAAAGGTCACTTAGTAAAGAGAACCTATAGTTCTATAAAAAAAGCATTTCAAGCATGAATGGTTCTTTGCAATGTGTACTATTGGTAGTGTACTAAAACTTTTGACGGGTATTGTACTAAAACGTTTGGCTGGTAGTGTACTAAAACTTTTGACTGGTAGTGTACTAAAACGTTTGACTGGTAGTGTACTAAAACTTTTGACTGGTAGTGTATCTAAAACGTTTGGCTGGTAGTGTTCTAAAACGTTTCTCTGGTAGTGTATCTAAAACGTTTGACTGGTAGTGTAACTAAACGTTTGACTGGTAGTGTATCTAAACGTTTGGCTGGTAGTGTATCTAAAACGTTTGGCTGGTAGTGATCTAAAACGTTTGGCTGGTAGTGTTCTAAAACGTTTCTCTGGTAGTGTATCTAAAACGTTTGGCTGGTAGTGTTCTAAAACGTTTGTCTGGTAGTGTATCTAAAACGTTTGACTGGTAGTGTACTAAAACGTTTGTCTGGTAGTGATACTAAAATGTTTGGCTGGTAGTGTACTAAAACGTTTGACTGGTAGTGTATCTAAAACGTTTGGCTGGTAGTGATCTAAAACGTTTGGCTGGTACTGTACTAAAACGTTTGACTGGTAGTGTATCTAAAACATTTGACTGGTAGTGTATCTAAAACGTTTGACTGGTAGTGTACTAAAACGTTTGACTGGTAGTGTATCTAAAACATTTGACTGGTAGTGTATCTAAAACATTTGACTGGTAGTGTACTAAAACGTTTGGCTGGTAGTGTATCTAAAACGTTTGGCTGGTACTGTACTAAAACGTTTGACTGGTAGTGTATCTAAAACATTTGACTGGTAGTGTATCTAAAACATTTGACTGGTAGTGTACTAAAACGTTTGACTGGTAGTGTACTAAAACGTTTGGCTGGTACTGTACTAAAACGTTTGACTGGTAGTGTATCTAAAACATTTGACTGGTAGTGTAATAAAACTTTTGGCTGGTAGTGTACTAAAACGTTTGACTGGTAGTGTACTAAAACGTTTGACTGGTGTTCTCAAATCGTTGATTGGTCATGTAGTTCTTTGCATGGTTCATTTGTTCTTGTAAATAATTAACATTTTGTATGTGTTTAAAGAACCTTTTAAATCGTACAACTTTACAGAACTTTGAGTGCAAGGCAATGGAACCAGAATTTTTTTCCCAGCTACTTTAGCGTTTCCCAGCGTTTCTATTGGTCAGTTCATCATGTAATGGTCATACAATGTAAACAGCAAACAAACAGTGATAATATGTTTAATGTAATGTAATGACTTTTTGGCCTTACAACACCCTGCATGTATCCCTCCCCCATAAATGGATTTCAATGTCCCAGACACATTAAGCAGTGTATTCACGGCCATTTCATGTATTAACTTTCTTCGAGGGAGCTTTTAAAGGTGGACGTCTGGTTCTATTCACCACCACTGTGAACACACCAAACCCACTCTGAACGACTCTGTTTACATCTTAAACCCTTAATTATGCAGATAAATTGAGAAATCGGTCCTATAAGCTCTCTGAAATGCAAATAGAAGAAGACTCTCACTCTCACTCACTATTAAAGTGACCACTAACCAGGTCCTTCACACGACACAAAGCAGGGACAAACGGGCCAGAGCACCGGTGGTCCTCAGACAAAAGTGTCTGAACGAGTTTTAGACCTCCATTGTTTCCTTTCATCTTTTGTTCCAGAGTGGATGCTATCGAGCGGCCTAAAGAGACACTAGTCTCCAAGCAGTCTGCAGGAGGACGAGTCGTCTATTAGAATGGAAATGCACCGTCAGCTGATTGGCTCCTGAGCACTTTGGAGCTCGGGACACGGGGGTGCTAAAATAGGTGATGATGAAACAGATCAGCTGCTGCTGTGCTGACAGACTAAGATAGTGAAGGTGCGTGGTGACCTATATCAAGTTTCATTCATTCACTGTTGACGAAGACAGTCATTATCTCCAGAGCTGGATTTAATCAAATGACTATTTGCTGTCTTGTGTTTAATCCCAATCAAAGCCAATCTATGGCTGTCAGTCATGACCCTGACTAGCAAGAGGACACCGGTAGATGGAAACTTGATGCTGTGATAATGCAGTAGCCTGCTATGCAGACAAGCTTGCACCCCAAGACTATCCAATTAGCAGTGAGCGGTTCTCAGCTGAACCCAAAACAGCCCACTAAGTTTAGATTTGAACAACCCTGAGTGCCACACTATATGCGAACATATGGCACAGCTATAACATATGCTCGCTGAACAATGAAAAACAAGTATAGTAACTTTACAGGAGAAGACAAAAACAGTCTTTACTTTCAGTGTAAGTCAATAGAAAAGATTTTTTCTATTAATCATGTAATTTTCACACAATGTAAATGGCAGTGACTATTTACATCATAGAACACATGCAATAACTGAGTATAGTAATTAATAGATTATGCAAGTAAATGTAAAACTCATAGATTTTCATTTAGACCACCATTGCTGGCTAAACCAGCGTTGCTTTGTTGCAGTAGCTGCTCAGGTTTGGGTACAAGCTCTGTAGTTGGTTACATTAGCGATCAAATGAGGATGTTAAGGTAGTATGAAGTTGTTATATTGTGCCATTGACCACAATGACCACCCTGTAGGAGTTGCCTCATCTCAACTGTACAAGTTGCCTAGCCTTAACTGTATGAGTAGCATAGCCTTAACTGTATGAGTAGCCTAGCCTTAACTGTAAGAGTAGCCTAGCCTTAACTGTATAAGTAGCCTAGCCTTAACTGTATGAGTAGTCTAGTCTTAACTGTACGAGTAGCCTAGCCTTAACTGTACAAGTAGCCTAGCCTTAACTGCATGAGTGGTCTAGTCTTAACTGTAAGAGTAGCCTAGCCTTAACTGTACAAGTAGCCTAGCCTTAAATGTATGAGTAGCCTAGCCTTAACTGTATGAGTAGTCTAGCCTTAACTGTACAAGTAGCCTAGCCTTAAAGGTATGAGTAGCCTAGTCTTAACTGTATGAGTGGTCTAGTCTTAACTGTATGAGTGGTCTAGTCTTAACTGTATGAGTAGCCTAGCCTTAACTGTATGAGTGGTCTAGTCTTAACTGTGTGAGTAGCCTAGCCTTAACTGTACAAGTAGCCTAGCCTTAAAGGTATGAGTAGCCTAGCCTTAACTGTATGAGTGGTCTAGTCTTAACTGTGTGAGTAGCCTAGCCTTAACTGTACAAGTAGCCTAGCCTTAAAGGTATGAGTAGCCTAGCCTTAACTGTATGAGTAGTCTAGTCTTAACTGTATGAGTAGTCTATTCCTAACTGTACAAGTAGCCTAGTCTTAACTGTATGAGTAGCCTAGCCTTAACTGTATGAATAGCCTAGTCTTAACTGTACAGGTAGCCTAGTCTTAACTGTACAAGTAGCCTAGTCTTAACTGTACAGGTAGCCTATTCTTAACTGTACAAGTGGCCTAGTCTTAACTGTACAAGTGGCCTAGTCTTAACTGTACAAGTGGCCTAGCCATAACTATAGGAGTAGTTTAGTCTTAACTGTATAAGTAGCCTAGCTTTAACTATATGAGTAGTTTAGTCTTAACTATATAAGTAGCCTAGTAGTCTATATTGTAGTAGTCTAGTCTCTAGTCTGGTAGTCTAGCTCTAATGTTAGCTGTGAACCAATGTTGTATACATGTATTTTAACTGAGAATAACGATGAGTACATTTAAATAATTAACCAAATATAAATATGCAACATAACTGGAACAACATTAATTTACAGATGGATTGAGAAGTAACATCAGAGAAGATCTAAACCTCTCCATACGCTGTTGTGAAGGAGCCCCATCAAAATGAGCTGGGCTAACGGTAGGATCAAAGGCTTTTTATAAGAGGAAGCAACATCTGTACGTTTGAATATCACACGTCTATGTCAATGTGTCTTGAGCCCTTCAGACCCGCCTGAGGAGCGAGATCCGCCTGGAATTCCAGAGAAACATTCCAGCTTAACTACAGAAAACTGAAGATCAGAGCAAACAGCCTCAGGACTGATATGAAATGATAAGAGAGGGATAAGAGATTAACTGTAGGTCATCATCATATTTTTAAGGAGAGAGAGCAAACAAGAGAAAGCCAGAGAGAGAGCGAGAACGAGAGAGCGAGAGAGCGCGAGAGAGAGAGACACCCACTGACTGCTCTTTCAGGATATCACTTTTCATGTAACGATACCTGGTACTTTGCATACGTTCGTAGTATTTCACGAGGCGGTGAGTATTTGCTTAAGGCGGCCAAGAAGATGAATGAAACTGGAGCAGCATTTCTGTACTCGCCTTCAGACATTTACAGCCTGGCACTCAAAATCCATCACAAGGATGAAATGCTGTGAAAGGTGCTCCACACCCGTTCTGTCCTCAACACTGCATACCAACTCAAGTATGTGCTTATCAGTAACTCCACTCCAAAGAAAAGTGTTTTGAAAGAGTACATATTTCTACAACTCTCCAAATCTATCACCCTTTCTCTAACTCAGAGATCTCCAGCGCCATCTCTTCTCAAACGTCAATCTGTTCTCCACACACCACCATCTTTAATCCAACTTCACTGTGTCATCTTCAACTCCATGATATTTTTATTCGGTCATATTCTCCAACTTTACGGCCTTCTTTCCAACTTTATGTTTTTTTCCTCCAACTTTATGGTCTTTTCTCCATCTCTATTACCTTTTGTCTATTATGTCTTCTCCAACTCCATGATATTGTCTGTAACTTTATTGTCTTTTCTCCAACTACTGGACCTCTTATCCAACTGTGTGGTCTTTTCTCTAACTCCATGATTTTTTCTGTTCCTTTATTCTGTATCTTATCTCCAACTTTAAGGCCTTTTCTCCTCCAAACCTGTGAACCTTTTTTTCCAACTTCACAATGTCTTCTCCAACTCTATGATATTGTCTGTAACTTTTTTGCCTTTTCTCCAACTACAGGACCCCTTATCCAACTGTGTAGTTATTTCTCCAACTTTATTGTGTCTTCTTCAACTCCATGATTTTTTCTGTTACTGTATTCTGTACCTTCTCTCCAACTTTAAGGCCTTTTCTCCAAACCTGTGAACCTTTCTTTCCAACTTTATGGTTCTTTTCTCCAACTCAATCCCCTTTTGTCCAACTTCACCATGTCTTATCTAAACTCCATGATATTGTCTGTAACTTCATAGTCTTTTCTCCAACACTCATCTTTTCTTCAACTACAGGATCTTTTATCTTTTTTTTTCTTCAACTTTACTTTGTCCTCTCCAACTCCATAATATTTTCTGTAATTTATTCTGTCATATTTCTCCAACTTTACAGCCTTTTCCCCAACTCCATGAACTTTCCTCCAACTTTATGGTCTCATCTCCATTACCTTTTGTCCAACTTCACAATGTCTTCTCCAACTCCATGATATTGTCTGTAACTTCATAGTCTTTTCTCCAACACTCATCTTTTCTTTAACTACAGGATCTTTTATCTTTTTTCTTCAACATCACTGTGTCCTCTCCAACTCTATAATATTTTCTGTAACTTTATTCTGTCATATTTCCCCAACTTTACGGCCTTTCCTGCAACTTAATGGTCTCTTCTCCATCTCCAATACCTTTTGTCCAACTTCACCATGTTGTCTCCAAACTATGATATTGTGTCTTCATGGTCTTTTCTCCAACCCTATCATCTTTTCTTCAACGATGGGATCCTTTATCCTATGTCTTCTCCAACTCCATGATCTTTTCTGAAACATTATCCTGTAACTTTTTCCCAACTTTAAGGCCTTTTCTCCAACTCCATGTCCAACTTCACAATGGGTGCGTCTGAAATCGCCTACTTGTCTACTACTCAGTAGGAGAAATCAGTAGGCCTAGTATGTCCGAATACCTAGTAGGTATCGAGTAGTAGGAGTACAGGACCCGGATGATCCTACTGAATCAGCAGCTATTTTTATGTAGGCGAACACAGCACACTGAGCTATCCCATAATTTTATCCTGGAGGATAAAAACAGTTAAAAGCCGAACGTTGGCTGTGTGTACGTAGCTACGGCTAGTGAACTGCCGCTACAGAAGTTAGCACTACTGCTGAGATAAACAATGACTGAATTCCTCCCGTTTCATCTTCTCTGATCTACAGCTCCACACCGTCTGAGTACATACACTACCGCTCAAAAGTTTAGGATCACTTTAGAATTTCATTACATGCAATTTTCATGCAATTCACAAACAACATTGTTCATTTCACAATTAATGTAAGTGTATCAGATGATTTTTAAAGAATATAAATGTTTGTATTAAAGTCTATTTTTGTATAGAGGCTTATTTTACATATAGTCCTATTATCAGCAATTCTCAGTCCTCTGTCTAAATCTACTGGTACGGCCACCAATCCAAGTTAAGGACAAAAGGGAGAACAACATTCTAGGTTAGTTTAGTATCTGAAGCATCAGAAGTTAATGGCTTGCTGACCGACTCAAAATGACCAAAAAGAAACAACTTTCTTTAGAGACCCGTCAGTCCATTGTTGTGTTAATGAAGGAAGATACTCCATTGAAAACAAGAACATTTCACTGTGATCCCAAACTTTTGAGCGATAGCGTATTCAGACAAAAACTCAGATCAGAGTCACTACAAGATCTAAATCTGTCAGTAAACAAGCTTTTAAATGAATAGCAGGACTTTTACAGTGGTGGTCTGACGTCTTGCGTCACAGGAGGTTGGCAATATGGCGGACGTAGTACCTTCGAGCTTGTGTGGCTACTAAAACTCTCCTACTGAAATTATCTACTGGTCTGCCGCTCAAGCAGTATGTACTGACTCTAATTCAATACCTACTGACTAGTAGGCGATTTCAGATGCAACCAATATCTCCTTCATCTCCATGAAATTTCCTTTAACTGTACAGTGATCTTTTCTCCAACTACATGATCTATTAATATACAATTTAAGTGTCAGTTGTCACTTGTTTCCAGACCATGCAGCACACTGTGGCTTAGTCCAGGGCTGCCCAGTCTTATCCACAAAGGGTCGGCGCAGCTGTAGGTTTTCCTTCAACTGAAAAAGGAGATCACATGATCAGTTCTGATTATATTCTGAGCAGGTTATCAATAAATCTGATGAGCTCCTGCTCATTTAGAATGAAAACCTGGAGCCACATCAGCTTTCTGTAGATAAGATTAGACACAACAGGTCTAGTTAAATACTAACCGCAAGAAAAACAACTGTCAATAGGAATAAAACATATAGTTCATTAAAAAAAAGAAAACATAATTTCTAGAAAAGAGCAACAATGGTACGTATATAGGGGGAGGCAAAAACATGCTTCTATAAGTTAATGTAAGGAGATGTTTTTCTGATCAGTTTTGGAGCATTAGTTTGGGTCCAATCATCACAAAGTTTTAGTAGAAATTGAAAATCTTTTGATAATATAAATTCTTTTACTTTTTTTAAAGGACTAACGAGCAAGAGGCTTGTTCTGAGCACAAGTTGAAACTTTTTTTAGTGTTTATTCATTTTCTTGCACCTGAAATCTTGGAATTCCAACGCTCCCATCTACATTCCCACAAAAATTCAGGAACTTCAGGCCAACATTAAATGAAAAAAGTCTGACTTCTGTTGCGAAGGAGCGCATGTTTGAGCTGTCTCAGTTGTGTCTACGGGCAGCCGCGTAGACGTGGCTCTTATCTGTAATTACAGGCGTGGAAATAGTCCCAAATATGAGAAGTGAGTGAGCTGCTAAGTGCCATAAGTGAGAGTAGTTTTAGTGAAAGGCTTTATTGACCTGTTGGTCTTAACAAGGTCCTGTTTGGCCGGCCCATATGTTCTCCCCTGGGAAGGCGATGAGAGGAGGGGGTGATGTTTGCATTAACAAGTCTCTCCTCCTGTCCAAGTCAATAAGACATGAAAGAAGGTTTGAGGGCTGAATTTCAAACAGCGCTTACCGTAACGCTCAGCCCTCAGAGAGCGAGAGAGAGACGGAGAGAGAGAGGCCTCGGGGGGGAAATTCATCAGCCGAGCATCTGACACCACCAACGCACCTCTTAACAAATGTGTCAGTAGAAACCTGTGAGCAACAAAAGAGCATCAGAACATCACCATCAGAACAAAACAGCTCCAATCTGAAGGTAGAATGTAGCATGACAACTTCTGTTATTACTTTTTCTGTTTGTTCACTCATCCTAAAATCCACTGGGCTTATTTTAGAGACACCCTTAAAACAGGGTTGTGTTTAAGTGACTCCATATACACTTAAAGAAGTGGTTCTTCAATAAAGACAATATTGTGTTTTGTTGATAAATCAGGTTTGATATGGTTGTAAAGCTTCGTTGTTAATTTCTAACCACCTCCTCACAACCTGCTCATGTTTTATTTAATTTTAGATTTTGTTTTATTTAGTTTTATGATTTTGATATTCAGATGTTTTATTTATTTATTTTTATTTTTATATCCTTTTACTATTCTTTTGTCTTGCTTTTTATTACTCTATTATTTTTATTTTATTATTACTTTTATCATTTTTTAAGTATTTCTTTTACTATTTTAGGGTTTAATTCTATTTTAAATCTATTTGTATTGACTTATTTTTTACTTTTGTCTTATTCCTTATTCTTGAGTTTCTTGTTCAGTTTTTATTTGTTTATCTTTTAAGATTTTTCTTACTTAATTTTGTCTCTGTTCTTATTGTTTCTTTTACATTTTAAGTACTCATTAAATTTTTTTTAAAAAAATACTTTTTTAATCCCTTTTTGTTTATTAATGTACTGAGTAAAAATAAATAAAGGTTGATTGATTGATTGAAAGCTGTTGTACATGGTTCCTTAAAGAACCTTCTTTTTTACTGGTCCTATATAGAGTTAAAAAACATTTGTGAGTGTGAAGGTTCTTCATCAACATGAGGGTTCTTTACACTGATCAGGTTCTTCACATTTGTGTAGAAAGTTGTGGGAGCTGAAGTTCCTGTTCAGCATCTTGTTTTGCAAACTTTCCGTTCCACATCAGAACATCACTATCAGAACAAAACAGCTCCAATCTGAAGGTAGAATGTAACATGACAACTTCTGTTATTACTTTTTCTGTTTGTTCACTCATCCTAAAATCCACTGGTCTTATTTTAGAGACACTCTTAAAATCAGGGTTGTGTTTAAGTGACTCCATATACGCTTAAATAAGTGGTTCTTCAATAAAGGCAATATTGTGTTTTGTTGATAAATCAGGTTTGATATGATTCAATGGTTGTAAAGCTGTCATACATGGTTTCTTTTTTTAAATGTGTCTAGAACCATTCTAGAACCAAAAGTGGTCCTGCTATTATAATACTTGTGAGTGTGAAGGCTCTTTATCAACATGAGGGTTCTTAACACTCATCGAGTTCTTCACATTCATGTATACAGTTGTGGGAGCTGAAGTTCCTATTCAGCAGCTTGTTTGCAAATTTTCCGTTCCACCTTTTTCAGTGTAACATAATGTGCAATATTTTAATATTGATATATTAAGAATATATTAAGAGGCAATTATTTGTAAATATATTCTTCAGAGTTATTGACTTTTTATTATGTTATATTGTATATACTGTTTATTTATCTATTATTTATCTATTCATTTATCTGTACTAAGTGCCTTGCTCTCTCTTGCTCTCTGCTGAAACTGTGAATTTCCCTACTGTGGGACTAATAAAGGATTATCTTATAAAGTTGTGGGAAAATATATTTCACACACACACACACACACACACACACACACACACACACACACACACACACACACACACACACATATATATATATATATATATATATATATATATATATATATATATATATATATATATATATATAGTCGGGTTCACTGGTAAGGAATGAAAAGTGACGACATTCCCTTCACACCTTCACAGCCTGGAATGCTGGATTTCTCCTCCTCCAGTTTTGGTTGTTGTGGTATGCAAATGTTGGAGGTGTAAATATTAACGAGTCTGTTACGTAACAGTTTAGGATTTTGAGCTTGGCCTGTTTTATTGTCTGTCTTTTGTAAACGCAGGGTTTGTATTTGAAGAACAGTGTTTGAGGTTCAGAGTCTGTTTACAGTTCTATGTACTGAACTCTCCTGATTACACTATATAACAATATAACTACACTTTCCCATTCTACAGCACCTTTAACAGTCTGTAATAAAATTAAGCATAAAATGTGGCCTGTACGAAAGTTATTTAATACCTATTTTATTATATTTATTTATTTTATTTTATTCAAGAGACTTATTTACCCTTATTTACACATAATATAATACATTATAATTATTTACACACAAATCAACAACAACATTTAGTTTGACCAGATATTTAAACAATCACACTCAACTATATAGAGAACAATTAAATGTCTGAAAGCGTGAATGATTCTTAAACACTAAAGAACTTTTAAGGTTTCACTGATGTTAGAACCATTTGCTACTACACTGATGCCTTTGCTAAGAGTGTAAAATCACTTTTTGGTTCCCTGAAGAACCACGTTTGAAAAAGGGACTTGTGAGCGTAAAGAATCTTTGGCAGGAATGGAGAACTTACACTTAATGTGAAGGTTCTAGACTAGTTTAAGGTTCTTTACACAGATCAGGTTCTTGACGTTCACATGCATGTACGAATAGTATAATTTCACTTTGTAGGATTTGGTGCTACAATGAGCTCATGAATAATTTATTTAATGTGCTTTGTTCTGATTGGCTGGTTTACAGTGAGACACTGTGATTAAGCAATGTAGACCAAATAAAATGAACCTCTGTGTAAATAGACTCCGCCCACATACTCTTTAGCTAGCTATACTAGTTACTTGGAGCTGCTGGTATTTAACGTTACCTACACCAGCTATTAGCTTCCATCTCCACATCAACACAAAGTACATTAAAGTCACTTTCTGGTTCCCTGAGGAACCGTGTTCGGAAAAGAGTCGTGTGAGTGTGAAGAATCTTTAGCAGGTATAACGAACTTGTGCGTAATGTAAAGGTTCTAGACCAGTTTAATTGGTTTTCTTTCATTTGAAAGGTTCTAAAGCAGAGGCCACTAATAGGAGGACCGCGGTCCAGGTCCGGACTTGGATGTTGTCCAATGTGGACCCAAACCGATAAGCTACTGAGAACAATTTAAATAAGACAGTGTTTATTTTAAGCGGCTGAACTTTTCTTGTCTTTGCAGCACAGCATCGTCACAGACCAATCGTGTGCGCTGTACAATCACCAAAGGCGCTCCTCAGCCAATCAGATCTGTGCATATTCGGGCATGCGGCACGCACACAGGCGAGGTAGGAAGCGAGAAGCAGCACTCGGAGAGTACAGCCAGTCAGATAGTAAAGCGAGTCAGACAGTAAAGTGAGTCAGATAGTAAAGCGAGTCAGATAGTAAAGCAAGTCAGATAGTAAAGCGATAGTAAAGCCAGTCAGATAGTAAAGCGAGTCAGATAGTAAAGCGAGTCAGATAGTAAAGCAAGTCAGATAGTAAAGCCAGTCAGATAGTAAAGCCAGTCAGATAGTAAAGCTAGAGTAAAGCGAGAGTAAAGCCAGTCAGATAGTAAAGCGAGTCAGATAGTACAGTGAGTCAGATAGTAAAGCGAGTCAGATAGTAAAGCCAGTCAGATAGTAAAGCCAGTCAGATAGTAAAGTGAGTCAGATAGTAAAGCGAGTCAGATAGTAAAGCGAGTCAGATAGTAAAGCCAGTCAGATAGTAAAGTGAGTCAGATAGTAAAGCGAGTCAGATAGTAAAGCCAGTCAGATAGTAAAGCGGGAGTAAAGCGAGAGTAAAGCAAGTCAGATAGTAAAGCCAGTCAGATAGTAAAGCCAGTCAGATAGTAAAGTGAGTCAGATAGTAAAACGAGTCAGATAGTAAAGCCAGTCAGATAGTAAAGCGGGAGTAAAGCGAGAGTAAAGCAAGTCAGATAGTAAAGCCAGTCAGATAGTAAAGCCAGTCAGATAGTAAAGTGAGTCAGATAGTAAAGCCAGTCAGATAGTAAAGCCAGTCAGATAGTAAAGCGAGAGTAAAGCGAGTCAGATAGTAAAGTGAGTAAAGCCAGTTAGATAGTAAAGCGAGAGTAAAGCGAGTCAGATAGCAAAGTGAGTCAGATAGTAAAGCGAGTCAGATAGTAAAGCGAGTCAGATAGTAAAGTGAGTCAGATAGTAAAGCGAGAGTAAAGCGAGTCAGATAGTAAAGCAAGTCAGATAGTAAAGCGAGAGTAAAGCGAGTCAGATAGTAAAGCGAGTAAAGCCAGTTAGATAGTAAAGCGAGAGTAAAGCGAGTCAGATAGTAAAGCGAGTCAGATTGTAAAGCGAGTCAGATAGTAAAGCGAGAGTAAAGCGAGTCAGATAGTAAAGCGAGTAAAGCCAGTTAGATAGTAAAGCGAGAGTAAAGCGAGTCAGATAGTAAAGTGAGTCAGATAGTAAAGCCAGTCAGATAGTAAAGTGAGTCAGATAGTAAAGCCAGTCAGATAGTAAAGTGAGTCAGATAGTAAAGCGAGTCAGATAGTAAAGCCAGTCTGATAGTAAAGCGGGAGTAAAGCGATAGTAAAGCGAGTCAGATAGTAAAGCGAGTCAGATAGTAAAGTGAGTCAGATAGTAAAGCCAGTCAGATAGTAAAGCGGGAGTAAAGCAAGTCAGATAGTAAAGCCAGTCAGATAGTAAAGCCAGTCAGATAGTAAAGCGAGTCAGATAGTAAAGTGAGTAAAGCCAGTTAGATAGTAAAGCGAGAGTAAAGCGAGTCAGATAGTAAAGCGAGAGTAAAGCGAGTCAGATAGTAAAGCAAGTCAGATAGTAAAGCGAGAGTAAAGCGAGTCAGATAGTAAAGCGAGTAAAGCCAGTTAGATAGTAAAGCGAGAGTAAAGCGAGTCAGATAGTAAAGCGAGTCAGATAGTAAAGCGAGTCAGATAGTAAAGCGAGAGTAAAGCGAGTCAGATAGTAAAGCGAGTAAAGCCAGTTAGATAGTAAAGCGAGAGGAAAGCGATTCAGATAGTAAAGTGAGTCAGATAGTAAAGCGAGAGTAAAGCGAGTCAGATAGTAAAGCGAGTCAGATAGTAAAATGAGTCAGATAGTAAAGCGATAGTAAAGCGAGTCAGATAGTAAAGTGAGTCAGATAGTAAAGCGAGAGTAAAGCGAGTCAGATAGTAAAGCGAGTCAGATAGTAAAGCGAGAGTAAAGCGAGTCAGATAGTAAAGCGAGTAAAGCCAGTTAGATAGTAAAGCGAGAGTAAAGCGAGTCAGATAGTAAAGCGAGAGTAAAGTGAGTCAGATAGTAATGCGATTCAGATAGTAAAGCGAGAGTATAACGAGTCAGATAGTAAAGCAAGCCAGATAGTAAAGCCAGTCAGATAGTAAAGCCAGTCAGATAGTAAAGCGAGAGTATAACGAGTCAGATAGTAAAGCGAGCCAGATAGTAAAGCCAGTCAGATAGTAAAGCCAGTCAGATAGTAAAGCGAGAGTATAGCGGGTCAGATAGTAAAGCGAGAGTATAGCGAGTCAGATAGTAAAGCGAGAGTAAAGTGAGTCAGATAGTAAAGTGAGCCAGATAGTAAAGCGAGAGTAAAGTGAGTCAGATAGTAAAGCTATAGTAAAGTGAGTCAGATAGTAAAGCGAGAGTAAAGCGAGTCAGATAGTAAAGCGAGTCAGATAGTAAAGCGAGTCAGATAGTAAAGCGAGAGTAAAGCGAGTCAGATAGTAAAGCGAGTAAAGCCAGTTAGATAGTAAAGCGAGAGTAAAGCGAGTCAGATAGTAAAGCGAGTCAGATAGTAAAGCGAGAGTAAAGTGAGTCAGATAGTAATGCGATTCAGATAGTAAAGCGAGAGTATAACGAGTCAGATAGTAAAGCGAGCCAGATAGTAAAGCGAGTCAGATAGTAAAGCCAGTCAGATAGTAAAGCGAGAGTATAGCGAGTCAGATAGTAAAGCGAGAGTATAGCGAGTCAGATAGTAAAGCGAGAGTAAAGTGAGTCAGATAGTAAAGTGAGCCAGATAGTAAAGCGAGTCAGATAGTAAAGTGAGTCAGATAGTAAAGCGAGAGTAAAGGGAGTCAGATAGTAAAGCAAGAGTAAAGTGAGTCAGATAGTAAAGTGAGCCAGATAGTAAAGCGAGTCAGATAGTAAAGCGAGAGTAAAGGGAGTCAGATAGTAAAGCGAGAGTAAAGTGAGTCAGATAGTAAAGTGAGCCAGATAGTAAAGCGAGTCAGATAGTAAAGCGAGAGTAAAGGGAGTCAGATAGTAAAGTGAGCCAGATAGTAAAGCGAGTCAGATAGTAAAGCGAGAGTAAAGGGAGTCAGATAGTAAAGCGAGAGTATAGCAAGTCAGAGATAATTGCTGATAATAGGACTATATTCAAAATAGGCCTCTATACACAAATAGGCTTTAATACAAACATTTTTATTCTTTAAAAATCATCTGATACACTTACATTCATTGTGAAATGGACAGTATTGTTTGTGAATTGCATGAAAATTGCATAAAATGCATAAAAATTGCATGAAATGAAATTCTAAAGTGATCCTAAACTTTTGAGCGGTAGTGTATATGATGTTTTCAGGTAACCGCAGTTCTCCTCAGACGTAACTGTGAAGTCAGACTCTGAAAGTGTCTGAAGTCTGAAAGTGAGATGATTATGTAACTGATTGACGTCTTAATTGCTGGAGGAATGTTAGCTCATGGCTGGCTGTTTAAAACTGAAGAAGGCCTCCAGATTCGCTGCAGGGCTCAGTGCAGAAATGTCAGATGGTCACTAAAGTGCACACAGAGACGACACGTGAGGGTTTTTTTGGAGAGGGCGGAGCGGGACAGGTGGAAGCTCGGTGGAAGCTTGAGTGTGTGAAACACCCTGGGGGGCGGGGGTCTCTGGACGGTTCCTGACAGGCCGTGATGTGTGTGTGTGTGTGTGATTTAGTGATTTATGGCGTCAGCCCGAACTGGGGGGTTAACATCAGTGCATTCCAGGAGACTCTGTTCCTCTGAGGAGAAACACGAGCGAAACTCAACTGGACCAAAACAGCTGCTCGTCACAGAGATCATTTACCATCTCCTGAACTGGTGGTGACGCCATCGTGTCTTCTGGACGTGATCTCAGCAGTGCTGGAGCGGTTGTTCCGCAGAGTAATCCGTGATTCCAGACTGGGATTGGAAACTATTGTGTTTCACCTATTTGGGTTTATATAGTAATTCTAGTTACTATAATGATGCTGTGGTGGTTGTTAGATGGTTGCTAAGATGTTTCTAGGCTGTTACTATGGTATCCTGGGCACTGCACCTAAGGTACTGTTACATCACTGCTATGGTATCCCAGGTGGTTGTTAAGGCACCACTGGGCTGTCAATGTGCTATGTCAAGTTGTTACTATGGTGTTGCTAGGCCTGTTGTTTTGGTACCCCATGTGATTGCTCCAATGTTGCAAGGCTATTGCTATAGTGGACAAGATGGTTGCTAAGGTGCTACTAGATTACTTCTGTGGTGGGCAAGGTAGTTGCTAGAGTGCTCCTAGATTGCTGCTATGGTGGGCAAGGTGGTTGCTAAGGTGTTGCTAGACG
Source organism: Megaleporinus macrocephalus (assembly GCA_021613375.1). Taxonomy (NCBI): domain Eukaryota; kingdom Metazoa; phylum Chordata; class Actinopteri; order Characiformes; family Anostomidae; genus Megaleporinus; species Megaleporinus macrocephalus. The sequence continues at coordinate 8,107,163 of CM038704.1, read as the reverse complement.
GTCACTGTAGTATCTCATATGTTTGCTATTATGTTTCTAGGCCACTGATGTGGTATCCCAGTTGGTTGCTATGATATTGCTAGGCCATTGGTAATGGGTGGACAATGTTGTTGCTAAAGTGCTGGTAGATCAATGCTATGGTATGCCAGATGGTTGCTAAGATGTTATTAGGCCTGTTACTATGGTATCCTAGATAGTTTCTGATGTCTAGCCAGGCAGTACCCAATGCCAAGCATGGGCTAGAGGGATATAAAGACCCCCGGAATTGGGCTGTGAAGCAGTAGAGCTCCATCCAGCGTCTTTGGGATAATTCATCACCCAACATCAGTACCGGACATCACTAATGCTGTTGTAAATGTAGACTGCAATCAAGTCCTTACAAAAATGTTCAAACAATTAGTGTAACTGTCACTGCAACAAAGTTAATCAAATGAGATTTAAAAAGAAATATGCTGATAAGGCTGATTTAGTCAGAATAATAATTTGCGGAATTGATCTTATATTATTAGATTATGGCTAAATATTAATTCTATTAATTATAGCAACATAAAACACTGTCTTTAGGATGTAATTTTTTTTGTCGTATGTAGGCCAGTCTGTCAAAGTGGATCGAAACAGCTCAGATCAGCAGAGCGGAGAGAGGAGTTTGGAGCATAAAGGCATAATAACAGTGTCAAAACTCAGAGTGTGCACCATGTTGACTAATTAACGAGTACAAGAACAGCTCAGTGTGAGTCCTGCAGCAGCGCTCTGCTCTGTGATGTGCATACACTTCACATAAGTGCTGCTGGGGCATCGACTACACAACCAGCAAACACGACAACACTTCCAGCAGCGTTTCCGATATCCGCTTCACCCTCCACCTCGAAAGAACCACTCACTTCCTCGCATTGGAAATACAGGAAACGGCTGATGTATCCAAAGGAAGTTACAAAGCATCTGGCCCATTACTTTACTAGTTTTAAAGGGGAATTCCACCCAAAACGTTCAGTTGAGAGGGACCATTGAGAGAGGGTTTGGTATGAAAACTCAGATTTCTGTACAGTGGTGGTCATGGGAACCAGGGGTCACCATGTCTACAGCACAAATATAGACATTTTATTTACAGTTATGAATTACTGGAACCACACAGAGTTTAAAAATACCTTTTAAGCCAGGGGAGCCTGGTGGGAGGGGTCAGAATGCAATGTGCTATGGTGGGCCGAGTGCCAAAATATATTATACAGTATACAAATATAGATTTCAAATGATGTATAAATATTAAAAAAGCTGCTTTCTTATTAAGAAAAAAACATAACGTTAATATAAAATATAAAAATCATACATTCTATTTACCCATATAATAATATCTATTTAGCTGCATGTACACCAACCCACTTAAAGATATGTTTAAAACCCAAATCATCTCAAAGGGATCAAAAACAATGTCTCAGCAGTGTATTCATAACCATTTGGGCTGTGATGTAACCAACCTGGGGAATTTTCATTGCCTTTAGAGAGAATAAATACACATTTAAATGCTCTAATCATTTTATTTCTTTGACCCGCTTCAGTGCACTTTGACAAACTGACCTACATATGACAATAAAACGTACTAATGGTACGCCGAACCGGTTTCAGGAACAGAAAGTGGAAACTGTGCCAGGAACTGAGAAGACTCCTTAACTGTTCCTTAACGTATACATTAATTTATACTGCCCTGTTATCATTGTATTATTGATTCAATCATTTTACAACATGAATGTGGTATTAAAGAGCTTTTCAAACTCACTGTTTTATCATTTGTGGCCTACATGGAGCCTTTAAAGATTTTTTTCCTAGTGATTTTTAGCAGGTCTGAATAATACAGGGCACATACAAAATCCGTATATCGTCAATGTCCAGAGAAAAAACATGTTTCACAAAAACATCAACTTGACAGGCAAGAAAAAAAACTTTCTTTACTTTCAATGTAAGTCAATGGAACCTGACTTTATAATAACTGTATTTATTTTTAGAGGTCACTGATTAGCGATCAGCTTAATTAGGAACGGGTTTAAAGGGCCTTTAATTTTTTATGTTTATGTTCTTATAATATTTCGCAATTTTCTGCATGATTTTTGAGTTTTTTTTAGGTCATCCACAGTTTTCCAAATATGACACCATCCCGACCCTGGAATGTTCAGTAAGAACTGGAAAAGAAAGCTAGAAAGCTGCTTGTATACAAGCTTTTTCATCAGAGTCTGCAAAACTCCAACTTTACAGGAGAGGACAGAAAATGTCTTCACTTTTAATGTAAGTCAATGGAACCAGAAGTTTTCCCAAGCTATTCTGGAGCATTTCTATTGGTCCATTCATCATGAAATTTCCAGATAATGTAAATGACAGCTACTGCGTTTAAATACTGTAGAAAAATAAAATTAGACAAAAATAAAGATGCCACAATATATAGAAGTATTTCTTTGCTTTGAAATTAATTCTCCACCACTAAGTCTTTCCTGCTACAGACAAAGTGGTTTTTAATCAAAATCCTCACCTAAATCTGTCCTAACATCCACAGAGCCGTGTTAGAGGTCACTAATTAGTGATTGGCTTAATTACGAACGGGTTTAAAGGCCTCGGTAGGTAAGCAATTCTGATTTAAACTGTAATGAAGTTTCCCTTTAACTGTAATTCCCTTAATTCATTTATGTTATTATTAGTTTTTGTAGTTTTCTGCATGATTTTTGCTCGCTGGTTCATCCACAGTTTTCCAGATATAACACCATTCCAGCCCCGCAGTGTTCAGTCATATCAGGAATACAAACATACAGATTTCATATCGTCTCTGCCCAAAGAAAAATATGTATCGACAAAACGGCCACTTTACAGGAAAGGCCAAAAACCTTCTTCACTGCAAGTCAATGGAACCAGAATTTTTTCCAAGCTATTTTGGAGCATTTCTATTGGTCCGTTCGTCATGAAATCTTCAATTAAAGTAAACGGCAGCTGTTGTGTGGAAATAATGTGGAAAAATAAAAATTAAAAAAATAATTTTCTTCAGGAAGACGTTTCTTGTTTACTCGAATAAACTTTGCGACCAGAATTCCTTTCACCGATTCGATTCTCACAGCACCCGCATGCAGCACAACCTCAGATCCAGAGATCAAGAAGCTGACGGAGATAAAAGCTGCTGCGGAAATCGAATCTGCAGAACTGAAATCTGGTTGTGAAATTTATCAGGACAAAAGCCATGAAGGTAAAAACTCCCCTCAGTCAAAAATCACTAATCCCCGAGAGCTGAGCGGGGGTAGGCAGGGGGCTACGGCCTCTGGGGTTTATGGGTCATCCTCTAATGAACCCTAATTCCCTAAAGGTCAGAGGTCGTGCTGTATCCACTTTCCTGCAGACAAAAAGGTTCATTCCTATGTGGATGTTAAGTTCCCTTTTATTCAGAGTCTCAGAGGATAATAGGAATCTAATCTGTGAGTGTGAGTGTGTGTGTGTGTTTGAGTATGAGGCTTTTGATGGTAATTACATTTAAAGAAATTGAAACTACAATGTATTCAATATATTCCATTATAATTCAATATAAGATCAAACTTTGAACATTTTTATTATTTATTATTATTATTATTATTATTATTATTATTATTATTAACTCATTTTTAAAATAAACCCCTTTCCTGTGTGTTATTTTAGTGCATGCATTTATCTGTACATGCAAATCTGAAATGTATCAGAAAGTAATTATACTATTAAACCTCAACACTGTTAATATTACGACACCAGTCGTAATCTCAGACTGTAGGCTAGAACTACTGAAGCCTCCAAACTACTACACTGTATAAAGCCTGCTGGACTATGTGGACTATTTAGGTGAGGTCAGTCTTGTAATGTCAGTTCAGTGAACAGCAGTGTCAACCTGAATGTAGTGTTAGACATATTGGATCCAGTGACATTCAGATGTGTCTATGGTATAAATGTTGTTTATGTTTACCCAGATTAATAAATAACATCATCCACAGATTCCTTATATGGGCATATTATCTTCTGCAACAGGTCAATAGAAAATATACAAAACCTAAAATCTTATTATATTAAGAGGCATTACAGTATCCTTCTCTCATAGTTACCACACTCACACACACACACACACACACACACACACACACACACATTTGTCTTATTATATTAGTGAGGTCATCCATAGGTTTCTATTGATCTTTGTCTTACTATAACTAAATAATACTACACCTACACCTAAACCTAACCCTAATCTTAACCTTAGTATCCAAAACACTAATTTTCTGCTCTATTAGATTTTTTTTTTAAACTTGATTTTTGGAGAAACTGACATGTCCTAAAGTGAGCACCAGCAAAATGTCCTCACTTTACCAAAAAAATCAGACTGTACTATACTAGTGAGAACATGTGGTCCTTAGAAATATACCTCTACAAGAACACACACAGGCCATATTCCAGCTTTGCACTGACTATTTTCTGTGTTTCTGGAATAATTTTACCTCATACTTCTGGAGGATGAAAAACTAACAAGCTATTAAAGTTATTAAAAGTCAGAGTATCGTCTCTGTCCAATGAAAAACAAGTATCTCTAAAATTACAACTTTACAGGAGAGACCGAAAACACACTTTACTCTTTAAGTCAATGGAACCAGATGTTTTTCCAAGCTATTTTGGAGCATTTCTATTGGTCCATTCATCATGAAATTATCACACAATGTAAACAACTATTGGCGTGTTACAATAATGTAGGAATCTCAAAATCGTCAAAAATGGAGACACGTTTTTTTTATTGGACAGCGACGATATGAAAGTATTATCCCCAAAGAAAAGTATGTATCTTATGTTTCATGATGAATGGACCAATAGAAATGCTCCAAAATCCTTTGCAATTCTTTACATTAACTTACATTGAAAGTTAAGAGCGTTCTTGGCCTCTCCTGTAAAGTTACTATTTTGGAGACACTTACAGCGCTGATATACAGTACAGTCCGAAAGCTTAAGACACTTATTATAGTTTAAAATCTATTTTTTCCAGACAGGAATCTTCTATTTGTGCAGAAAAAACCCACTTAATTATTTAAATATTTAAACAGTATTAATAGAGTACGTAGTGCTTTTACATAGTGTGTTTATTTAATCACCCCTTTCCAAGCTTCTCCTTGTGGAAACAACCCAGTATTATTTGCAGTTCTCATCTAATACCTGCTTTGACTGCTCAGTACTTCATTAAGCTAAATCAAGATTGCTGCTGAAGGAACTGAATACATTCATACAATGTCTGGGGCGTCCAGGAGAAATCTGGAACTACACTTTGTTCTTCAAACTGGAGCTCAAGATCTGATCTACTTCTCTCACAATAAGATATTCATGTTACTTTGTATTGTATGTATGATTATTTACATCTGTTCTAATCATATCTGGTGTTCTGACTCTTCCCTGTCAGCTCCTTCTGGTGGGTAGAGGTTTCAGCATTTGGCAATGTTGTTTGATCGCATGCCAGTTCTACGTTACGCAGCATACCAGCACGACGCGCCCACTAGCCGCGGGTAACGTCAGCTCTGGGAATCTAGGCAGCGCTTCAGCAGTTAAGAGGGCCATTAGCGCTTTAACTACTGCTGCTGTAAAACACAGACTGTGGCTTCCAGAAAGAAAGAAAAAACAAAGCCAAAACATTTAGAAGCTCAGAAACTGTTACTGAACTCCGAATTCTATCTTGTTTCAACCTCACGGCAAAGCGATTAGGACACAGACACACTTGACTCGTCTTCCTCAAACATTCCTCCACGTTTTGTGAGTAAATGAAAGCCGTGTAGGTGCTGAAGTGTTGGAATCTCCACAGCTCCATTGTAAGAGGGCTTTAGTGAGCCTGCTGTGAGCGCCCCCTCCCTCCCTCCACCCTCCAACCAAGAGGCTTTTCGGCACACCACTTTCCCTCACGGTGGGGGTCCCACCCCGGGCAGCACTGTGTGTGGTTAGCAGCACAGTTTCCATCCTCCTCCTCCTCCTCCTCTCCACCACAAAGCTCCTAATGATGCTGCACATTTTTCAGCAACGTGGGACGACGCACTGCAAAGCTCTCTCTTTGGAGATGTTTATCCTCGGATCTCTCTTCTGCTCAACAAACCTGCTGGAGACGTTTATATGCGCCCTCACTGCCCACTTTATAACAAATACTAAAGTTTTAGCACTGTTTCTCCAGCGGTTCTTCTGAAATGAAGGGTATTAATTGGGCCTTCATGGCTGCAACAGCTTCTAATCTTCTGTAAAGGCCATATACTAGATGTTGGACCATTGCTGTGAGGATTTACTTGCATTCAGCCTTCACAAAAGCATTGGTGAGGTCAGGTGCTGATGTTGGCGATCAGTTCTGAAGCACTACAACTCATTCCAAAGGTACTGGATGGAGCTCTCCCAAGAATGTAGCTCCACTGCTCCTCAGCCAAAAGCTGGGGGGGGCTTTATACCACCCTAGCCACCCAACGCTTGGCATTGGGCATGGTGACCGTAAACGTCTATGGTCAGCCCACTGAAACTGCATCCTCATTAAGCTGGCACAGACTTTGTGACTTACTGAAAGCTATTAAAATGAACACTGTGTGCGGCACGTCTCACAGATGTGAAGGCTACAGATTACATTCAGAACTTTTGTCGTCTCTGCTTGAAGGCTTTCTTTCACAAATTCAATTTCAAACTTTTTTGAAGAACTTTTTCACGATAGAAGTTGCTGGGAGTGAGCGCACAAAGGAAAGGTCAGTGTCAGAGATTGATGCCACCTTTATCAGAGAAATAAAAGCTGATGACTTTGACAAATGTTTGAGTTTTTCAACTGAACATCACAAAATTCTAATGAAAAGCAGCAAAAAACATATTCCTTAGTGACTGGGCAGGAGTCAGAAGGTCTTTGAGTTGTTTGAGCAGTCTGCAGAGTTCAGCTATGCGGTGATGTTTTGTTTGTGATTATAGCTCTCAGTAAGTCATACTGTTTTTCTAAACCACATCCACAAGTCTGAACCCCCTTAATGAACACCTGGGTGCAGTCTGAGAGAAGTTCTCGGAAGAAGTTCAGGAAGGATTTGGGTGACTATTGACTTCTAGTGTTTAGCAACATTGGTCTTAGAGCTCCAACATTGGAGAAGACTAAAGTCTACATAGAAAAATATGTGAGCCTAATAACACAGAGCCCAGAGTCAACCTAGTGCTAAAGGGGTATAAAGCCCCACCCCAGCATTGGGCTGTTGAGCAGTGGAACTGCATTCTCTGGTTTGATGATGGAGCTCCAGAACTATTCACCCAACATCAGTACCTGACCTCACCTGTGGAAGTTTGCACATAGGGGTTCGAACGTGCCTGTCGTCCAATAGTTTGTGACAGTGTCACACCGTGTCAAAGCTTGTCAAGAAAGAAGTTCTCGGTATGCGTGTACAGGAAAGAGTTGGGTGACTATTGACTAGTGTTTAGCACCATTGGCCTTATAGTCCCAACATTGGAGAAGACAGGCTAAAGTTGGACACCAACAATGCCTTGTCTGTTTGTACAACATATAGTCTACACAGAAAAGCATGTGAGCCTAAGAACACTAAGCCCAGAGCCAAGCTAGTGCTAGTGGGGTATAAAGTCCCCCAGCATTGGGCTGTGGAGCAGTGGAACTGTATTATCTGGTGTAGTGATGGAGCTCCATCTACTAACTTTGGGATAAGCTGTACTGGTCCAGAACTGACCACCCAACATCAGTATCTGACCTTACAGCCTCAACCCTAAAGAAGACAAGCTAAAGTTGGACACCAATGATGACTTCTCTGTTTTTATAACATAAAAGCATATGAGCCTAGGAACACTCAGCCTAGTGTTGTGGGCTAGAGGGGTATAAAGCCCCCAAACATAGGGCTGTGGAGCAGTGGAATCAAGTCATCTGGAGTGATGATCGAGCTCTGTCTAACTTTGGGATAAGCTGTATTGATCCCGAACTATCACCCAACATCAGTACCTAACCTTACTAATGCAGTCAAATCCTCACAGCAATGTTTTAAATTCAAGTCTAGAGGCTTTCCCAGAAGAGTAGAGGCTGGTACTGCAGCAAAGACCCCATTAATAACCTACAAGTCAGAAGAAACGATGCAGTTGTGGATGTACAGTGTGGAGGTTTGCATATAGGGGTCTGAACATGCCTGCCGGCTAATGGTTTGTGACAGTGTCACGTCTCGGCCTGTCGATCCTACCTGTAGGGGTTTGCCTCTGGCTCAGCGTGTTGCCCCTCTTACTCCTCCTCCGGGTAATTGTTCTGCCCCTGAAGCCCCCCCAGCAGCCCCTAATCCCTTCTTTTCAGAACGCTAGCGGGGGTCAAGGTGTGTGAGAAGAAAATGTGGAGGGCGGGTGGAGGAAGGGAGGGAAAAGAGAGAGCACAGGGAAGTGAGAGGAAGAAAGAGAATGGGAAGAGAGAAAAAAAGAGAGGAGAGTAAAACAGAGAGAGAGAGAGAGAGGGAGAGGGAGAAAAGAAAGAAGAGGCGACTCCCCGGAATCCAGTTGATTCAAACTAATTCAATAATTGCCCGTCACTTACGATCATTCTCACCATCAGGCCTGTCAGTGTAATCTCTGGTCCTCACACCGCCTCCAGCTGTGGCACTAATTTGTCGGGTCACCAACCGAAGCTGTTTTAGGGGCTTAGTGTTGCACAGCGAGGCTGTTTCGGAGAGAACGCCACAGTGGCATGTTAGCGAAACAGGGTGCAGGAGTGTTACGCAATGCGAGTGCTGCTTTACCACACAAGTGGACACGTTCCTAACGAACACTGCACCACAACAAACTACAACGGAATATGAGATCAGATCTTTCATATGAGCGTCACATATTCACTATTGCCCCTTAAATTCAGCCTGCAGATGTTTGGTTTTCAGTTTACTTACTTCATCAGTGCTTTCTTCTCCTCCTTTACAAAACACTGAGCTGGTGCTCGCTGCTACTCCAACAGGACTTCAACAGGTTTTGTCTTTATATTCATTCGTGCATAGTCAGTTTTATTCTTATTATATTTGTACTTGTTTTACTATCCAGGGCGGACCAGAGAAGGATGCGCTCCTCTTTTTGAGCCTGGTTCCTCTCAAGGTTTCTTCCTCTTGCTCTAAGTGCTATATAAATAAATAAACCTTAACCTTAACATTCCACAGCTAAAGATTTCAATCAGATGGTAGAACTGCTTCACCCACCAGCCCCTGTGTCTGGATACCCAGTATAAGCTCTATCCAATCAGATCAGTCAGACAATTACCATGTTAAAATCAGAAAAAGACTCTAATGTTGTGAATATAGTAGATTTTCTCTGCAGGGTTCTTTCTCCTAGAAGTCATAGAAGTGGTTGGTATAGTATAGTGAGTAACACTGCTGCCTTCTATACAGTAAACTAGGGCTCAATTTTTCACCTGGGTCCCCACAATACACCATACCAATAAGAGTCCTTGGGTAAGACTCCTAACACTACCTTCACCTACCTGTGTACAGGTAAACTGTAACACTACCTTCACCCACCTGTGTACAGGTAAACTGTAACACTACTTCCACCTAAAGTTTTGTTGTTCTAAATTTGTGTCTGTATCTCTTTATCTCTCAGTGAGGAGCTTCCTGAACATCTACACAACCTTTCAGACCCCCATAGTGTTGGGGTGTCTTCTCACAGTGGAACGATGGACAGAAAAACCGGTGGATGTTCTCAGATCAGAAACAAGTGTGGAGCTTGATGTTCTCCTTACTCTCAAAAATGAAAGTATTGTTTATCTGATGGGCAGGTTTGGCGGTCGACCAGGTTTTCCAGGTGGATGTTAGGAATCCTATTTTCTCCTAACACTACCTTGATGCCGGGATGTCAACGGGAGGACTTTTGTCTATAACAACCAGAATCACAACTGAGCATTAACAGGATCCCCCTCAATCTAGTGTGTAACATTAGCTGTTAGCATGAATGAGCTAATATCTCAGCTCTCAGAAGGATCCACTATTATTCCAGGCATCAGAGTATTCCGAGAAAATGTGAGTAGACCAGCCTCTCGATGCACTTTACAGCGTCCAGCATTGTTTTCTACAGAGTGTAATGGTGTTACTTTATAGAGCTCAAGAGACTTTTGGCTCAGCTCCAACAAGAAAAGCTTTCAACCCAACATCCTGTTTCTAATACACTGCAAAGAATTATACACTGGCAAGTGAAATGATCTTAGATGTATTTCATATGTCTAACATCTCTCATGCTGAGGCTGCTGTCCCAGCATTCTAATGTTATTTAACATTATATAACGTAACTCTGGACATGCTTACTTGTTTTAGTTGATCAATTTCTTCAAATGATTATTATCCCAAATTATCTACCAATATGATGATATATCATTTAAATCAAGTTTAGAAATAAGTTAATCTTATGATGAACGCACAATAATTACAGCATGAAACATCAGCATTAGAATCGTCTATCTAGTGTTCTCTCTGGTTTTGCCTTTGTTTACATTACATTCCTCCATGTGCTCTCCTGCCATGTGCGTTTGTTGTTGTTTTGGTCTTTGTCTCCTCCGCTGCTCTGCCTCCTTGTCACCTGTGTGTAGTCCGTAGCCCCGCCCTCTCGTTAGTCCCAGGTGTTTCTCGTTTGTTCTCTGTGTATTTCTACTCCCAGTCATCTATTTTGTCTTTGCACTGTGTTGTGATTACCCTTCACGTTTGGCTGTGGCTCTGTATTCGTCCTGGTTAACTTGATGCTCAGTAGGTCCTTGTTTCGTTTTTGTCCGGTATCTTTATTTCTCTAGTTCTGTCTCTGTTTTGGTACTTTTCTGGACTTCCTTTGTTTTTATATCTTGAATCACAATAACACTAAGACTTGCACTTACATCCTGCCTCATTGTCCACCTACATGTTACAAAACACTGACCAGATCACAGATGCAGTAGGTCAGTTTCGGGCCAGAGATCCAGAAATGTAATTTTTCTTCAAGCTGATCTTGTGCCTGTTTTCTCCCATACAGTGTCCTGTGTCCTGTCCAGTTCCTTGTCCAGACCCTCTTTGAGTCATCTCTCTTTTGTTCTGTCTAGTTCCTCATCCAGAGTTCTGTCTAGTCCCCTGTCCAGTTCCCTATCCAGAGATGTGTCCAGTTACCCATCCAGAGTGCCTGTCCAGTTCCCTGTCCAATTCCCCATCCAGAGTTCTGTCCAGTTCCCTATCCAGACTCCTGTCCATTCCCCTGTCCAGTTCCCTATCCAGACTCCTGTCCAGTTCCCTGTCCAGAGTCCCGTCCAGTCTTCTGTCCAGTTCCCCACCCAGAGTCCTGTCCAGAGCTCTGCCTAGTCCCCTGTCCAGTTCCCCATCCAGAGGTCTGTCCAGTTCATCATCCAGAGTCCTGTCCAGTCCCCTTTCCAATTCCCCATCCTGAGTGCCTGTCCAGTTCCTTGTCCAATTCTTCACCTAGAGTCCTGTCCAGTCCCCCGTCCAGTGTCCTGTCCAGTCCCCTATCCAGTTCCCTATCCAGACTCCTGTCCAATTCCCTATCCAGACTCCTGTCTAGTCTTCTGTCCAGTTCCCCACCCAGACTCCTGTCTAGTCTTCTGTCCAGTTCCCCACCCAGAGTCCTGTCTTGTCCCCTTTTCAGTTCCCCATCCAGAGTGCCTTTCCAGTTTCTTGTCCAATTCCCTATCCAGAGTCCTGTCCAGTTCCCTATCCAGACTCTTGTCCAGTTCCCAGTCCAGTTCCCTATCCAGAGTCCCGTCCAGTCTTCTGTTCAGTTTCCCACCCAGAGTCCTGTCCAGTCCCCTTTCCAGTTCCCCATCCAGAGTGCCTGTCCAGTTCCTTGTCCAATTCTCCACCTAGAGTCCTGCCCAGTTCCCCATCCAGAGTCCTGTCCAGACCCCTATCCAGTTCCCCATTCAGACTCCTGTCCAGTTACCTATCCAGACTCCTGTCCATGTCCCTATCCAGAGTCCTGTCTAGTCTTCTGTGCAGTTAACCGTCTAACCCCCATTCCAGTGCTGTTGTCTGGTTTCTGGCCTTTCTTCTGGATCAGCTCAATTGGTGCCTTTTGTTATGCGCCCCAGGAGCTACATATTGCAGGAAACTACAATTAAACATATCGACCACATTTCAGATCATTTCACTTTCAAACACAGCATTTTCACCACTTTGTTTCAAACAGACAACGTTTTATTTTGACTCCAGGCGGTGATGAGTATCTCTATCACGTCATGTTAAATCCTTGCCTTGTTTTGTTGCGTTACCGTCATCTGCACACCGAGGAGAGTTCCTAACAATTTTGTTACCATGGCAAGACGTTGTAGACCATAAAGCTTGACTCTTAATCATGAACAAATGCTGAGAAGGGTCCAGTTAGTTTATAGAAATGACTGCTTCTAGCCGTGTTAGCATTTTTGGGCGTCCCCTTCCTTTAATGAAATCCTCACAGCTGACCATAAATTAAAGCTTATGTCTCGGATGTAAACCATGTGAATTATAGATTCTTCCCTCCTCGTTTTCAACATGGCATTTAGCGAGCCGAGCCGCATGCTTGGGCCTGTGTGGTCGGCCTTTTTTTCCCTCTTTCGGACTCTTTCCTCTGCTCTCCCGTCTGCTTTACTCAGAAAACAGAAGGAACAGAAAAGCCTCGCGTACAGACGGAACAGAACGTCCTGCTACAGAAACCACATGAATGAAGACGTTCGTGGGTGAACATATGTCCACACCATCATTACATTTACATTTACGGCATTTAGCAACGACTTACATAAGTGTTTTGTGTTCAGCCAGAGTATGTATCTCTATCTAGTACAAACAGGTTCAAGTCCAGACTACTCTTGAGCTCAAACACTAACATAAACAAGGGCCAGTGCTGATACCTAGAAACAAGACAACAAAATATAAGATTAGACACAGAGCATCACCTAGCAAGACTGGAACACCTACAGAGAAGAGAATAAATACAAGACTACATACAGTATAAGTGCAATACTTAGTCAGTGCTCCTAGAAGATCAAGTGCAATTACAGTTTCTACCAATGCTTCAGTAGATCACTGTTTATAAGTGCTTCACAAAGAGATGATGGTCTTCAGTCTGAGTTTGAAGACAGTGAGAGTTTGCTGTTCAGACAGTCAGTGGAAGTTGGTTCCACCATCTGGGCTCCAGGACAGAGAAGCGTCTTGTCGCATGTCTTCCATGAATCTTGAGTGATGGCGGGTCAAGCCGAGCCGTAGTTGAAGCACGAAGGGCTCGAGGTGCGGTTCGACTTTTGATCATTGCCATAAGGTCAGGAGGAGCTGGTCCATTCTTGGCTTTGTAGGCATCAGAACTTGAATGTGAGCAGCTACAGGAAGCCAGTGAAGGGAGCGCAGCAGTGGAGTGACATAATGAACTTGGGAAGATTGAAGACGAGCCGTGCTGCTGCATTCTGGATCAGTTGTAAGGGTCTGATGGCCTGCAGAGGAAGACCAGCCAGGAGCGAGTTGCAGTAGTCGAGCCTTGAAATGACAACAGACTAGACAATCACCTGGGAGGCCTCCTGAGAGAGAAAGGGTCAGACGCGTCTGATATTGTACTGCAGGGGTATTTAATTGGGGAGCAGGGGAGTTCAGTAAGGTCCAGTTAGAGGAGCTTTCCTCAGGCCAAGGTCTGGACCGTCATCATTCCTAACTGGTGTTATGATTCAGTGCCAGATCCTGTATATTTAAGTTACCTAGTATCAGCATCTTATACCATCAGCTACTGAAACACCAACACATCACACATACTGTTCAGTATATTTCAGTATATTTACTGTTTAAATGCTGAACTGAAACAAGGGCTACATTAAAAAAAAACAGAATGCTTTTTTAAAAAGTGCATCTTAAAGTGTTTATTTATAGAGAAAGTTAATAAAATGTGTGTCTTCTTGTTAACTCAGCTTCACAGATTAACATGTTGGTTTTACAGAGTTTTATTGTCCAAAACTAGACGAGCAGGTCCATTCCAGAAGTTTTCTCTGTTCACTTTTCTGTCTTTAGAGCTCGTTATTCTTTCTGACTCGCTTTATACTCCAACCGCTGCTTCTCGCTTTGTGCCACACCTGTGTGCACAGATTTGATTGGCCGAGAAGCCTTCGGTGATCTTACAGCGCACGTGATTGGTCTCTGAGTTCACTGTGCTGTAAAGCCCGTATACAGTCAAGACAGGAAAAGCTTCACCGCTTAAAATAAACACAGTCAAAATTAAATAATTCTCAATAACCCCAAGGTTTCTAGCATCTTTGGAAAATCAGTAAATAACAGATTTTCTGTTGGGACTATTTTGCCTCGTACCACCCTACATGTATCCTTCCATCAAGACTGGATTTTAAGGTCCAAAGCTGCTTGAAATGATCATAGAACAATGTCTCAGTGTATTAATAACCATTTCAACTAATAACGTTCCATTAGGGGAGTTGTTTAAGGTGGACGTCTGGTTCCATTCACCATCACTGTGAACTGCTCTCACTTGGTAGTTTCTCTAGAGCAGAGGATTTCCTACTTAACCCACTCTGAGTGACTGATTGTTTACATATCAGTGACTTACTATTTTTGAAAATGCATGGAATTCACCTTTAATAATTAAATAACTCTTTTCAGTTTCCTCTTTATGACATTTCTAGACACAAATTCAGTTTTATGTGGTCTTCAGGATGTATGTGAATGTACAGATAGATGAGTGTTTATACTGCGCTGCTGAAAGTTTTTCAGTTGGTGGGGGGTGTAGATATTTTACATGGAGGCGCAATAAAGAAGCCGTGATGAATGAGTCCCGGCGGGAGAGGCTACGGAGGCCTCTGGGCGGCGTTGTTTTGATGGTGAGGGTGGGCACCTGTTAAATATTGGTTAGAGAGGAGACAAGCAGTCCAGCAATTCCTAGAAACCCCCCCCCTCCTTCCTGTTAAACTGGGAACTTTTGCAGAGAGGGCGGGGCTGGAGGCTTCATATAGGCCTATAGCCTCGCAGGGCGGGATCACAACACATAGAGCTCATTTCCTTATGTTCACCCACACACACTGACACTGCTGTGCACCTGTATTACTGTCTTTATGAGGCCTCTGTGTATATGTACTGTGCTAAACACAGCAAAGTAGATGCCAGAAAGAACGTTTTTTTCTTTTAATGGTTGTTTTTCAGTAAAGTGTCCTTGTAGAGACAGTAATACAGACCACCCATACACACATTCTGCACAGAGCGAATGACCACGGCCCCACATGGCATTCAGGTCAGTGCACTCATACACAGAAAGAGAAATACTATCCTGCAGACCTCTCACAGTATAATTCACTGTGTTCATATATCCCATAGACTTCGGATGCATGTAGATACCGTGAAGTGCTATGAACTTATATAGGCATGTACAGGGCAGAAAGAGAGAGAGAGGGAGAGAGAAAGAGAGGGAGAGAGAAAAAGGGAGAAAGATAGAGAGAAAGAAAAGGGAGAGAGAGAGAAGGAGGGAGAAAAAGGGAGAAAGATAGAGAGAAAGAAAGGGAAAGAGAGAGAGAAGGAGAGAGAAAAAGACAGAGCGAGAGGGAGAGAGAAAGATAGACAGATAGGGGGAGAGAGAGATGGAGAGAGAGAAAAAAGAGCGACATAGAGACACATATAGACAGAGAGGGAGAGGGATAAAGAGACAGAGCGAGAGGGAGAGAGAATACACAGAGAAATAGAAAAAGATAGACAGAGAGAGAGTGAGAGAGATACACAGAGATAAAGAGAGAGAGAATGAGAGAGGGATAGAGAGAAAGTGAGAGAGAGAGAGAGAGACAGACAGAGAGAGACTGAGAGAGAGAACAATGGGAGGAAGAGAGAGACTGAGAGGGAGAGAGATAGAGAGAAAGACAGTGAGAGAGGGAGAGAGGGAGAGAGAGAGAAAGACAGTGAGAGAGGGAAAAAGACAGAGAGAGAGAGACAGAGATAGAAAAAGAGAGAAGGAAAGAGACAGAGAGAGAGACAAAGAGTGAAAAAGAGAGGGGGAGAGAGAGAGCAAGACAGAGAGAGAAAAAGAGACAGAGCAAAAGGGAGAAAGACAAAGAGAGAGAGAGAGCAAGACAGAGAGAGAGAGACAGAAAGATAGAGAGAGATTATAGATTCAGATTATATATTAAACACCATCATCTATACCAGAATATGTGTGAACATAAATACTGTAACACTTCATTTCAGCAATAATTATATATGATAAATAATTAGTGAACTGAAATGAGTAAAATTAATAAAGTGCTATAGACTGTTTAAGATTTGTTTGTAATAGAGCTCTTATTATAATAATGTAATATAAAATGTTTAGCTTTTTAGCACAGGATTATTATAACATAAGCATTATAAGCATGAGATGAAGTTTTCTATGGTTTATTTATTTTCTGTTTAATATAATATGGGATTATTTCTGCAGTTTGTTTATGTGTTTGTTTATTGTTTTGTTTATTATTTCTATGGGTTGCTTAATAGCAAGGCATTACTAATCTGGAATTATTAATATGGGTTGTTTTATAGTAAAGCATTACTATAATCTGGGATTATTTTCTATATATTGTTTTGTAGTACATGACTAATATAATCTGGGATTATTTCCATGGATTGTTTTACAGTACAGGGTTAACATAATCTTGAATTATTTCTAGGGATTGTTTTATAGTACAGGACTAATAAAATCTGTGATTATTTCTATAGATTGTTCTACAGTACAGGGTTAACATAATCTTGAATAATTTCTAGGGATTATTTTATAGTACAGGACTAATATAATCTGTGATTATTTCTATGGATTGTTTTTATAGTACAGGACTAATATAATATGTGATTATTTCTATTGATTGTTTTTATAGTACAGGACTAATATAATCTGTGATTATTTCTATGGATTGTTTTATAGTACAGGACTAATATAATCTGGAATTATTTCTATGGATTGTTTTATAGTACAGGACTAATATAATCTGTGATTATTTCTATGGATTGTTTTTATAGTACAGGACTAATATAATATGTGATTATTTCTATTGATTGTTTTTATAGTACAGGACTAATATAATCTGTGATTATTTCTATGGATTGTTTTATAGTACAGGACTAATACAATCTGTGATTATTTCTAGGGATGGTTTTATAGTACAGGACTAATAAAATCTG
Source organism: Megaleporinus macrocephalus (assembly GCA_021613375.1). NCBI lineage: Eukaryota > Metazoa > Chordata > Actinopteri > Characiformes > Anostomidae > Megaleporinus > Megaleporinus macrocephalus. The sequence continues at coordinate 8,090,052 of CM038704.1, read as the reverse complement.
TAATTATTTCTATAGATTGTTTTTATAGTACAGGACTAATATAATCTGTGATTATTTCTATGGATTATTTTATAGTACAGGACTAAAATAATCTGTGATTATTTCTATGAACTGTTTTATAGTATAGGGTTACTATAATCTGGAATTATTTCAATAGATTGTATTATAGTACAGGATTCACATAATCCGGAATTATTTATATAGATTGTTTTATAATACAGTGTTTACATAATCTCGAATTATTTATATGGGTTGTTTCGTAGTACAGGATCGATATAATCTGGAATTATTTCTTTGGACTGTTTTATAGCATGGATTAATATAACTTCAGAGGTAAAATGTTATTTTTAGGAGATTCCTGAGTTTTACCTAAACACGCCTCCCCCGTCCCTCTGGAGAAAAGAGGAGATCATCATGTGGTTGTGAGTTCTGGTGATGAATGAGAAAGGTTGTCTTTCTACACTGACAGACCGCTGAAAGAGTTCAGTTCATAGAATACAGATTCTAGAAAAGTGGGATGATTTCTTCTGGAAATCTTACTCAGACTGGAGTTACTAAAGAGTTAAACCCACATACGTGACAAGGTTTTGATCAAAGTGAAAAGATCTAAGGGTTATTTCTCAGGAGGCTTAAATCTCAGATTCCAAACATGTCTGGGAGAAGTACATGAGATTACGTGGGGGGGTCGCACTGGGGATTACCGCAGCATTAATATAATATAATAAAATATAATACAGTTATTTTATAGCAAAAGTTACGATAATCGTTACTGATACAGGCGAGTGCAGTCTGTTGGACTAAGATGACTAAAATCTCTGAGAAACACTGGTAATAATTATATCACACCACCTACACATGTGAAACTAATCCCGTCCCAGTAGAGATTAGTAAAGACTTTGTATTAGCGTGCAGGAGCAGCTTTCAGAGACACAAACTGAACGACACTTACATTTGCTCCCATATGGAGAAACTGGGACATATTTAGAGTAATGTAGCGGCGCTGGGACGTTCTCTGAGAATGCTGGATCGGTAGTTTGGGTCATCAGACGTTCTCTCGTTTGCTTCTTCACGGTTTATCACAACAATGCTGACGGAAGCATTTTTAACTACTGATTTGAGAAGTGAAGTCTTTTCACAGCTCTTACTGTGACTCTGACTAATACTACACAGTCATATGACTAGAAGAGACTTTGTGGATGAATGAACAGCCAGTTTCTGATTTAGGGTGATTGAAGGTGATCTTGGCGCGGAGAGCGAGAGGACTGTGGGTATTTTTGTATTGAGAACACCCACAGCGTGTCAGATGACCGTGTTTTTGCTGTGAGGGGGATGGCCCTCTCACCCTGGTGTTTCCTACCTGCGAAAAAGTTTTACTCAAACAGTTTTGAGGAAAACAGATGCCCTGACTCATTTTAGCATGTGACTCATATTTAACTATATTTAGGGGAACTCCACCTATTTTTCAAAATTTATCTGTTAATTAAATGTTTAACATGCCAATGAAGACGTTCAGAGTGGGCTTGATCTGAAATGCTCAGTTCTAGAGAAACTCACCACTGTGAACAGAATTGTGGTGGTGAATGGAACCAGACGTCCACCTCTAAAAGCTCCCTCATTTAAAGTTATTACATGAAACTGTTATAAATACACTGCCTGATGTCTGGGATGCTGTTTTATGATAGTTCACAGTGGAGGGATATGTGCAGACAAAATAGTTTCCAAAGAAAACAAACCATATAAGCACTTAGCTGTCACGTATAGGTTCACTGGTGGTTTTTATAGTAAATAAAATGACTTTATATTAATATTGTAGGCATGGTGATCTCTGGTTCCCATGACCACCACTATAGATACATCTAAGTCTCTACAATCTAATGTTTCACTCCAAACCCTCTGTGAATGACTTCATACTTACAAGATAGAAATTTTGAAAAATGGGTGGAATTCCCCTTTTTTGTTTTGTTTAACTGGCATGAGTTGCACTAACACTTTATTAAACTTTTTTCTTGATACTGAGCAGGGATCTTTCTGTGGTGCTCTGTATTAGTGTTTATTAGAGTTACTATGGGGAGTTTGATAGTTTGATTATTTGGCTGAAGTGAGGCTTCAACATGTAGGAGTAGAGGATGAGATGTACCATGAGAGTGCAAGTTCACACATCAGCTTGACTCATGTGATCTGCTTAAATAGTTTCCCAAAAAGATCAGCATCATCAATCACATAGAAAAAATTAATTCAGTCTCTTTATTAGCTCAGAAAAAGAAAAACTATGAAGAGGATAATGAGACTTTTATTTTATGCAGGGTTGCACATAAGGCAGCTAGCTAGAGGAAAATCTAATCCAGCTTTTTAATACATTAATTGAATAATTTGCTATATTCTATTTGTTTTCCTTTCAATGTAAGTCAACTGTCAATGTAAGTCAACTTTCAATGTAAGTCAACTTTCAATGTAAGTCAATGGAACCAGAATTTATTCCAGGGTATTTTGGAGCATTTCTATTGGTCCATTCATCATGATGAAATTTGCACACAATGTAAACTATCATTGCCGTATACATATCTCAATATATATATTCTTCTGCGCTAGCTATCTAAATCACATGCTATCCTAACATTTGAAGCCCTTGCATGAAAAACAAAACATCATAGCACGGCTGGTCACCAGCAAAACAAAATATGTTTTGGTTGCTGGTGTGCTGGTCACCCAGCATGACTATATTGGGTGGCCAGCTAAATCAGCACTAGATCAGCTCTAGACCAGCTTAGACCAGCATGGGATGTTTTATTCATGTTTTATCTTCAGACTGGAGTTGCTGGCTCAAGTTCCCAGTTCCGCCGTTAATCAGCACCTATCATGCACACTGTCATACACTTCCATTGCCTATCAAAGAACAAGTGGTCTCTAACAGTAGCCATCAACCAATTAACTAGTGGTCTCTAAAGCCAAACCCTATTGGGATTATGAACCTGATGGTTTTGCTTCCTAATAGGAATTGGCCTAATGTCTAAGCCTCCTCTAAACCATTAAAGACCACTAGTTAGATCCCATTCAGGGATGCTACCCAAGTTTGCATGCATGCTATCTAATCTAGCCAACTGTTTCAAGCTGCAGGTGAAAAGACCCGCTTTGCCAGCTCAGTCTAGTTAATTTGGTTGATTTTTAGTGTTTACCTGGTTGAGCAAGATTTTTGACTAGCATGACCAGGCCGGATTGACCCCTGGTGAAATTGCATGCTGGTCATGCTGGTTGACCAGGTGCACAAGCATAATCAGACTGGCCGGGGTAACCAAGCTTGTTGATCAGGTTGGTTATGTTGATCAAAGCCAGCTAAACCTAAACTTAAATCTAAACATACTCTAGGCTATCAAACCAGCTACCAGCTCAACCAGTTGGTTGACCAGCACAGTGTATTAGCTTCAACCCTAACCTAACACATCTGATACAGGTGAGAAAGATCTTCAGAGGGTTATTGGATATTAGATTCAGGTGCATTAGATCTTGACTATACGAGGTGGAAGATATCCAGGACCAGGATTGGGTGCCCCCTATCTAGACCATCCAAGACCAGGTTACTTCCAGACTACACAGAAGGTGAGCATGGTTAGTGTGTCTGAATACTCAGTATTCATCTAGCAGTACCTGAACATTACTGGATCACCTCCTGAATCGGGAAGCTTTTTTAAGTAGGCGACCACAGCACACTGGGCTATCCCATGATTCAGCTGGAGCAGTAGTTGAATTCAAAGCAGATGCAAAGAACAGTGGAAAGCGGTACATCAGCTGTGTGTTTGTAGCTACTGCTGGTGAACTACTACTGCAGAGGTTAGAGCTACTTATTTCTGTTTTTTATGTTAACTATATATAATAATGACTATACTATTATTGTTGTGATCTGCCTATTATATTATACACCATGTATACACTCTACATATATAATATTACTGCTTTTATTGCATATTTGCACTACCAAAGTGCTCTACACTGGTTAACTGCACTGTCATCACTCTCACATACACACTGTGAGACTTTTTCTATTTCTATTTTGTATATTCTATATATTCTATATTCTATTTATCTTATATTCAACTCTTTTACAACTCTTAAATAGTCCAACGACACTTTTAAACCTCAGATGTCTTTTTTTGTTTTCATTTTCTTTATTTTCTTAATTTTATATATCTTATTTCTTTTAAATTGATTTATTTTAATGTTTTAATGCTTTTTTTTCTTTATGTCTTTATTTATGTGAAGCAGTTTGAGTTGCCACTGTGTATGAAAGGTGCTATACAAATAAACTTCTGAATACAGATTCAGACAGAAACACAGCTCAGCAAATCAAAAAGTATTTAAAATGATGTCTGTAAATGGGGCTTTATACAGCGGGATGTTTACAGTGGTGGTCTTTCATCACAGGATGTTGGGAAGGTTGTGGACGTTGTGCGTCTGTGTGGATACTGAAACAGCTACTAATCTACCGCTCGAGCAGTAGGTACTGGCTCCAGTGTAGTACCTACTGACTCAGTCAGTGACTTTGGAGGCACCCTCGTCTTAGTTGGGTTTTTCAGCAGAGCACTGTGATAATAACCGAGCTTTAGAGCAGCAAACCTGACTGGTGAATTCACTCTCGTAAGCTTGGCCTTACAAAAAAGTCACAAGTGAAAAAAGCACAATGTGTGAAAATGTGTCAAAACATATGCGCTCCTGTGTGAAAACGTGTTCACGTGTACAGAAAAAGTGTGATCGCTTGTACAAAATACATGAATGTGAAAACTTTCTGAGTCAGAACTGCTCACAGTGGAGGTGAATGGAACCAGACGTCCACCTTTAAAAACTCCATCACAGAAAGTTATTACATGAAATGGTTATAAATACACTGTCTAAAGTCTGAGGTGTTTGATTATGATAGTGTAGAGAAAAATTTGGGCTTAAATTCCATTTGTGGTGGAGGGATACATGCAGGGTGCTATGCAGCAAAGTAGTCCCCAAAGAAATCTTCTAGTTTTTTGGGTTTTTGTTTTAGATCATCCACAATTTTTCCATCATAAGCATTCCATATAGAGACTCATACACAGCAGGTGGTTCACTGGTTGTTCTTTTTGTACATAAAATGACTATACTTGGGTTGTAGATATGGAGACCCCTGGTTCCTTTCACTTCCACTGTAAAGGAAACTGAACCATTTCACACCAAACCCACGCTAAATGCCTCTCAAACACTAAATTATGCAAATATTAGAAAAGAATAGTTGGAATTTCCCTTTAACCACTTCTTTAGGAAGCTTTGAATTTACAGATACCGCCCAAAACCCAGCTTTTATCCCAAACCAGGTAAGAAACAGGTTCTAAACCAAAACAGTGGACGGCCTGAAAACGTGTTCACATGTAAAGAAATGTGATTGCTTATAAACACAAGATTTTTGCACAATTTACATGTGAAATACATGAAATACAGACTTCTCTGTGAGTGTGGAAGTAAAAAGCTTTGTTTATACACCGCTTTGAGGTGGGCAGGTTTTAAATCTGAAGTCCAGGTTACTGATTCGAGTTCCTGATGTCAGTTAGCAACAGGCTACATTGGTGGAATATAATCCTATGTTGCTTGTTAGCCACATTAGCCTCACAGCTACAGTGTTAAACCTAAAGGAGGAAAAACACCAAATACTGCTAGTGTTATTTCTCCAGAAACCAGGAGTTTACCAAGGTGGCCGTGACATTCAGCTTGGAAAAAAATAATAGTGAACGTCATAAAAATGTTCACACACACACACACACACAAACACAGATACACACACACACACACACACACAGTGAGCGGTTGTCTTTGATCTCTTCTTGTAAAAGGAGGGAGGGTTCTCCACCACTTCATTTAGCGTGTGGTATTACTCACAAGCTCGTGGGTTTGATTTCACACTCAGAATAGACGTCCACCTCCTGTTCTCATAAACCAGATCCTTAACCATTCATTCATCTCCAACGCAGAAACAGTCCCATCAGAACTCAGAGAAGAAGCTGGTTCACTGGACCAGCATGAGGAACGTCTTGCGGTGCCTAAAGAACGAGAGGATTTCTTACAGCACTTTCACTTCTAGCACCAAAACAGCAAGTCCAAACAGCATTACAGTATTTCAAAGTGAGAAATATTATTAATATCTCCTCACTGTCCAAAGAAAAACCAGCATCTCCAGAATACCAACTACAGGAGAGGCCAAAAACCTACTTTACTTTTAATGTACATAAATGGAACCAGAATTTTACCCAAGTTAGTTTGGAGCATTTCTATTGGTCCATTCATCATGAAATTCAAACAGAATGTAAACAGCAGCCGTCGCATTCAAATGATATGTAAAAATAAAAATGGACAAAACTTGAGTTACATGTTTTACCTGGACAGCGACTCTATTTAAAGTTAAGCTGCCAGGAACATAATTTTTTTTGGAACACGAAAACGTCAATATCGTCAAGAAGTGAATCCAAATGCACATATAGGCCTGAGTTTAATTATGTGTATAGCAAGTTCTTTCACTGTTTGGCTTCACTTTAGCTTGTTTGGGGTTAGACGGTCTCCTCCACTGGTGGCTTTTTGAATATACAGTGCTATAAAGACCATATAGACAATATTGGAATAAATATAAATGAAGAAATAAACAATCCATTGAGATGTGTCTAAGCATGTTAAGAGTTAATGTGAGCTCCCCTGAAACTTCTGCATAACTAAGACATAAATGTGAAATTCTCCATTCTAGAGAATCAGAACTGTTCACAGTGGTGGTGAATGGAACCAGACATCCAACTCTAAAAGCTCCCACACAGAAAGTTATTACATGAAATATAAATATAAATACACTGCCTGAGATGTTCATTCTAGCTTAGAGAAGAATTTAGCCTTAAATTCCATTTGTGGTGGAGGGCTACATGCAGGGTGCTATGCAGCAAAGTAGTCCCCAAAGAAATCTTGTTTTTTGGGTTTTTTATTTTAGATTTTCCAAATTTTTCCATCATAAGCATTCCATATGGAAACTCATGCACAGCAGGTGGTTCACTGGTTGTTCTTTGAGTAAATAAAATGACTATACTTGGGTTGTAGATATGGAGACCCCTGGTTCCTTTCACTTCCACTGTAAAGGAAACTGAACCATTTCACACCAAACCCACGCTAAATGCCTGGTGAATGGAACCAGACATCCACCTCTAAAAGCTCCCTCACAGAAAGTTATTACATGAAATATAAATATAAATACACTGCATGATGTCTGAGATGATTAGAAAAGAATTTAGCCTTAAAATCCATTTGTAGTGGAAGGATACATACAGGGTGTTGTGCAGCAAAGTAGTCCCTAAACAAAAACCTCTACTTCTTTTAGATTTTCCACAATTTCCACATCATCAACAGTCCACATAGAAACTCAGAAGACATGTGTAGGTGGTTCACTGGAGGTTGTGATAGTAAATAAAATGACTATACTTAGGTTGTAGACAAGGTGACCCCATCACCACCACCTGTAAAGAACGTCTGGATCATTTCACACCAAACCCTCTCGAAATCACTCTGTTTACATCTCAACTGCTAAATTATGCAAATGTTAGAAAACAATAGTTGGAATTTCCCTTTAACCACTTCTTAAGGAAGCTTTGAATTTACAGTTACCGCCCAAAACCCAGCTTACATCCCAAACCAGGTGAGAAACAGGTTCTGAACCAAAACAGCTGATAGTCTCGTAGTTCAATCTGATAAGAGAGAAATTTGTGTTTGGTTAGAGGCCAGATGCATCTGCAAGCACACAAGCTGGCTTCGTTAATCTGTCCAGCAGATTTGGAATCTGATGCACAACTTATTTACTGGAACATGTGGATCACAACTGCAGAATGGAACTTATGCAAATTCCTTGTGACATCATCAAAAAAATGTTGGCGTGCGTTCAAACAGGAAACAGCTCTTTGTGCCTTCTGCACATAATAGAGGGGGGTGGGGGGCGTCCCCCTGAGTTTCCTCTCCATTAAAAAAAGCTGCACGACACTCGCAGAGAAAGTACAGAGCAGAGCAGAGGGCTGAAAACCGAGACCGCCCTGTGACGACACAGGTGCAAATTTTCCCTCATGCATGGCGGCTCCAGTGAAGGCGGACAGGATTTCGGATTTTCTCCTTTAAGTGGTCAGAACCTGAGAGACTGAGCTGGTTTAGATGACCTGCTTCATTGCGTGGGACTTTTGTACAGACCACCGCGCTGCAAACAACACAGATCAGTTCACAGGCAGGGCATTTCGGTCAAGAACTCTTTTCTGAATTTCCTGCATTTATGATTTAAAAAATGCAACATTATCTGCATTATTCATAAATATAAGCACAATCATCTCCATTATTTCATGAAAACGTAACATTATCTGTATTATTTCTTAGAAAACAATATCAGGACTATAGAATAGAACTATCAGCCAACCAAAGGTGTCAAACGTATTCACATTCATTACTCAGGTAGGAGTATAGATACTAGGGTTTAAACATGAAGTAACAACTCAAGCTTTTTACTCCAGTAAAAGTGTAAAAGTACTGCTTTCAGAACTTAACGTAAGAGTAACGTAAGAAAAAAATACCATTAAGGACAAAAGCTTAGTCCACACCCCAGGGGTCTATAGTGCACTAGCCCACCTCCCCAAAAACCCCATTCTTCTAAAAGCCATAATGACTATAATGTTATTAAAATGTTGATGTTGATAAATTTGGGATGCGCTAGGCTTCCTGTTTCAGCCTCATATACGCCCATTGAACATGAATGTAGTTTAGTACAATGTAAATATATTAAAGAAGCATATCTGTTACTACTGAACATTAACATGTGTTTACTGGAGCAGAAGATATGATGACTAGTTGTCTATAAGTATTGTAATGATGTAGTCTAACTTCAAAGACGTGTTATCAATAATCTTTACTGGAATGTAAATGTACATGAATGAAAACAAACTGAAATGAAATAGGAGAAACGAGACTATATTTAAAATTGAAGGAGTAGAAAGTACAGATAATGGAGTGTAAATGTAGTACTAGTAGTCAAGGTTACTGGAAATCTGTCGAAAAGTATCCAGACAGCTGTTCTAATGATTGATAAGCTTTTATGACTATGTAGAAAAGCACTGACCTACACCGAAGGTCACCATGTCCAATGCCAATCAGGGATGAGAAAGTCGACCAGCATTGGACTGTGGAGCAGTGGAACCACATTCTGAAGTTCCCAATTGACAAATAGCTAATTAATATAATACATTAATTTAATATTATTTTAATACCGTATTATAAATTACGAAATAAGCTCAGGCAGCGCAGTGGTGTAGTGGTCAGTATGGTGGTGTAGTGGTTAGTACGGTGGTGTAGTGGTTAGTACGGTGGTGTAGTGGTTAGTATGGTGGTGTAGTGGTCAGTACGGTGGTGTAGTGGTTAGTACGGTGGTGTAGTGTTAGTATGGTGGTGTAGTAGTTAGTATGGTGGTGTAGAGGTTAGTACGGTGGTGTAGTGTTAGTATGGTGGTGTAATGGTCAGTACGGTGGTGTAGTGGTTAGTACGGTGGTGTAGTGGTCAGTACGGTGGTGTAGTGGTTAGTACGGTGGTGTAGTGTTAGTATGGTGGTGTAGTAGTTAGTATGGTGGTGTAGTGTTAGTATGGTGGTGTAATGGTCAGTACGGTGGTGTAGTGGTTAGTACGGTGGTGTAGTGTTAGTATGGTGGTGTAGTAGTTAGTATGGTGGTGTAGTGGTTAGTACGGTGGTGTAGTGTTAGTATGGTGGTGTAATGGTCAGTACGGTGGTGTAGTGGTTAGTACGGTGGTGTAGTGGTCAGTATGGTGGTGTAGTGGTCAGCACTATCGCCTCACAGTAAGATGATTCAGGTTGGATTCCCGGTCCGGGTGGTTCTGTGTGAAGTGTGTATGGTCTCTCCGTGCTTGAGTGGGTTTCCTCCGGGTACTCCGGTTTCCTCCCACAGTCCAAACACATGCATGTTAGGTTGATTACTCACTCTAAACTGCCCGTAGGTGAGAGTGTGTGAGTGAGTGTGTGTTGGCCATGCGATGGACTGGTGATCTGTCCATGGTTTACCCTGCTATCGCCCGATGATGCTGGGATTGGCTCCAGCCCCCCCGCTGACCCTGACTAGTGGGATAAAGTGGAAGATAAATGATGAATGGATGGATAAATAAGTTCAAATGTCTTTTATGGTTATATGAACTTATTAAAGTGGCCAAATTGACTGTTGTTGCTGTCGGCAGCTCCAAACTGACAACAGAGGCAGCTTCTTGTATGGAGTCTATTTATTGTATTCGCCTCAACACAAACAACACAAAGGGTGAAAACTCATCCAGTGAACATTGTGTCTGTTGTGTCTGCACCCAGCGTTACAACCTGACTTCCCTCCTGCTCTTACGAATGCTGAATGCAATCGGGGACTAGAGACGAGTCCCCCAGCATTGGGCAGTGGAGCAGTGGAACCGCAATCTGAAGTAGCTAATTGATACTAATTCATATTATACGTCTTACGAATGCTGAATGCATTCAAATCCTCACAGCAATGTTCCTGTATTTATCATAAAGCTTTCCCAGAAGAGTAGAAGCTGTTACTGCAGAACAAACTCCCTACAACGTCATTCATTTCAAACGTTTGGACTTTTGGACGAGCACTTTTGTGCTCGTTTGTGGTGAAACAGACCCAGAAGTCTGCCCACAGCCCCCCCCCCCCCTCTTTTCTTTTCCCCCCAGTTCTATCACCCTGGGACTTTCTGAACAGCAGAGCGTTTCTGTTTTATGACTAAGCTGTGTAACCCTCACATCTCCTCTGCAGACAGGTGGTAGGTTACACCTCAGCTCTCTGCAGCCCCCAAGCATGCAACAACGTTGCGCTCGGAGGGGACTTTCAGAGTTACTCTGATCATGTGACCCTCCCAGCGCGAAGTTCTGGCCCCGCTGACTCACTTCTGTATCGGCAGCATTCATTTATCGCTGCAAAATTATTCTCACCAGGTCTTTGATTCAAAACACGAAAGTGACTAATAGAGCTCCAAACTGCTGGAGGGCTGCGAGCGATTCTGGTGAAGTAGCCTAATTTGCAGAGAAACAGAACCATCACGCAGGCGTATCCAACACAGGCCTGACTTCCCATGAGGATATAAGTTATGACAATATTAGGGTTTCAAACATTTTACATATATTAGCATAGCGTCTCTGTACAATGAAAAACATGACAACTGTTCTTTATAACCTGTGAACGTTTTATGATGGATGGACCAATAGGAACGCTCCAAAATCAACTTGGCATTTTTATATTAACATACATTGGTTCACTGGTTTTAACTGGTCTAATTTTAACTGCACCTTACACTCACTGTACTGCTGTTTACATACAATACTGTTTACATTCACTACTCGCACAAACACATTATTGCAAGTAACATTTGTTACTTGCAACTTGCACTTTATGGCTGCTGCTCTCTATACTTGCACATAAAAGCACACGTAACTTTTATTTTTTATATTTTATTCTTTAACTATATATTTTTTTTTATTTACTTCAACTTATATTATTATACTTTGTATATTTTGTATATATTTTTATTGTTTCTTTTTGTTATCCTTATCTATTGGTGAATGGAGGAACAGCAAAGTAAGAATTTTATTGTACAGTGTAACTGTCTGTTCTGCTGTACATATGACAATAAAACTCGTGAATCTTGAATTGAAAGTTAAGAATGTTTTTGTTCTCTCATGTAAATATATATATATATATATATATATTTATATATATGTATATATTTATATATATATATATATATATATATATATATTTAGATATTTATATTATATATATATATATATATATATATATATATATATATATATATATATATACACACATATATAAATGTATTTATTTTATTTATTTATTTTTTCTGTGTATCTGACTTATAACACATGAACATATTGCGTGTGTTTCAAACCCTAGTGAGTGTGTAAGTAGGCTGTCTAGGTAGCAGCTGTGTAAGTATCAGCGTTCTCTCCTCATCTCTCCTCATAAAACAGATTACTGAGATGCTCCAGTTAGAGAGAGACTGCGTCACGGCTTGTTCCCGCCCACTGCAGCACGCCACCGGTGGTTTAGCTAGTTGCTAAGTTACCAACCGGCTATCCAAAACAATAACTGAGGTTTAAAAATCCACTAGCATAAATGCTAATAACTCGAGTATAAAAGTGTAAATGGTGAAGGACTCGTTACAGAGTTGATAATAAAAAACTGTTTTGTGTGATTATATGACCAGAAACACATTAAAACTCCAGAGAGAATCAAAATAACTCACATTTTAAAACCACTTCACTGCTCGTAGATTAGCCTGCGTTGCATCATGGGATTGTCTTAGCGGCTGAGGAAGTGTTCAATGCTTCCTTAAAATCAGGTCTAAATAAGGTTCCTCAGTAGACAGCATGTTTAAGGTATGTAAGAATTGGGACGGTCTACATGTCGGGAGCGCATACTATGACACAGAAGGTAGACACACACTAAGTTTTGAGACAAACCCAGAAAGTTAAGTTAAAGTGTAGTGGATTGAGCTGCAGTTGGATGTGCCAAAATAAGTCAAGTTTATTTTTTATAGCGCTTTTTACAATGATGTTGTCTCAAAGCAGCTTTACAGAGTTTTGAAAACAGACAGTTACAACATATAATCCCCCAATGAGCAAGCCAGAGGCAACAGTGGCAAGAAAAACTGCCTCAGACTGGAGGAAGAAACCTTGGGAGGAACCAGACTCACAAGGGGAGACACGTCCTCCTCTGATCAAACAGTATTTACAGTTTAATAAACTAAACACCAAAGAAAAGAGTCTCTGTTTGTTATCTGCATAGCAAAGCTTTAGAAGCTGCACAGGTAGAGGCAGTCTCTGACTGAGGCAGTCTCTGATTGAGGCAGGCTCTGACTGTAGTTCATCTGATTGTCTGTATACTTTATTACCCAATGATCAGGACCCCCACAGGACCAGCACAGCCAGGTATGATTAGGGTGGTGGATCATTCTCAGCTCTGCAGTGACACTGATGTGGTGATGGTGTGTTAGTGTGTGTTATGCTGGTGTGAGTGGATCAGACACAGCAGTGCTGCTGGATTGTTTAAACTGCTCAGTGTCCTCAGTGTCACTGCTGGACTGAGAATCGTCCACCAACCAGCAACATCCAGCCAACAGTGTCCTGTGACCGTTGATGAAGGACCAGAGGAACACAAACTGTGCAGCAGCAGATGAGCTACTGTCTCTTGGCTTTACACCTACAAGTTGGACCAGCAAGTAGTAGGAGTGTCTAATAGAGTGGACAGCGAGTGGACACAGTGTTTAAACACTCCAGCAGCACTGCTGTGTCTGATCCACTCACACCAGCACAACACATACTAACACACCACCATCATGCCAGTGTCACTACAATGCTGAGAATGATCCACCACCCAAATAATACCTGCTCTGTGGTGGTCCTGTGGGGGTGCTGATCATTAAAGAACAGAGTCATAAAGTATACAGAGAATCAGATGAACTACAGTCTGTAAGTGGAGCTCCTGTATGGTCAGTGGAGCTGATACAGTGGACAGTGTGTAGATACAAGTGGTTTTAATGTTATGGCTGATTGGTGTATTTAGCTGTTTCCTGTTTTGTGCAGCTCAACAACCTTTTGTGGCACGTCACCGCTGTCATCTCTGGCCTTTCCCCGACTGATGTGTGACAGAGGGAGTCTGACTCATGTGTCACTTCATATTTATATCCCACTGAAACTGAAAGTCATAGCTGACCGTTTAGGTCTTCCAAATAAAAAGATGAATGAGAATATACTTCTGTTCAATTGTGCTCTGGGGTTGCCAAAAACTGTGACACACATCTGAGAAAACTATTTATTTTGTAATAAGAAATAGCTTTATTGTACAAATAAATTTGATTTCATGTATATTTTGAATAAAAGATCAAATTGATTTTATTTACCAGGGGGCCAGTATTTGTGGAAGACAGTGTGTATATAATCTGTATATATGTACATTATTTCATACTCATGCATATAAGTTCACAGCATGTTTGCACATAGACTTTAAAACAGATGCACGTATATGGATATAGATCAGATTTCTGTGTGGACTAGCCTATCACCAGCGAACACCAACACCAGCTTCTCTAGAAATTCTCTACAATGTTCTCCTCTCATTCACACAGTATATACGTAAACGTAATGGTTGGGAGGATGATGAGCGTTCAGTGGATGTTCAAACTGCTCAACTCAGTTTTTTCCATTTTCCAGCTTTCTAAAGAGGCTACAGCTCAACCCACTGAGGATCCTCCGTGCTTGCTAGAGCTAACAACTTGGCAAACAGTTTACACTTCCAGATGAAGATGAGCGCTATCACATCACCAACACGAGCTCCAGAATGTAAACCTGGACAGTAGGTAGATGTGCTAATCACCAGTTTTAGTCTTAGAATGATTACTTTATTAGAGAGTGCCACACAAGCTTTACGAACCCTACTGCAAAAACAGCACCAGACCAGCATGCATTTGGTGAATTTCTAAGATGGTTTATGCTGGTCTGCTGCTGATTTCTGCTGATCTATGCTGGTCTCAGGCTGGTTTATGCTGGTCTGCTGCTGATTTCTGCTGATCTATGCTGGTCTCAGGCTGGTTTATGCTGGTCTGCTGCTGATTCTCGCTGATCTATGCTGGTCTCAGGCTGGTTTATGCTGGTCTGCTGCTGATTTCCGCTGATCTATGCTGGTCTGGTGCTGGTTTATGCTGGTCTCAGGCTGGTTCACGTTGGCCTATGCTGGTCTGGTGCTGGTTTATGCTGGTCTATGCTGGTCTCAGGCTGGTTCATGTTGGTCTATGCTTGTCTGGTGCTGTTTTTCTGGTCTATGCTGGTCTCAGGCTGGTTCATGCTGGTCTGGTGCTGGTTTATCTCAGTTTATGCTGGTCTGGTGCTAGTTTATTTTGGTTTGGTGCTGGTTTATGCTGGTCTGGTGCTGATTTATGCTGGTCTCAGACTGGTTCATGTTGGTCTATGCTGGTCTGGTGCTGGGTAATGTTTATTTGGTGCTGGTTAATGCTTATTTGGTGCTGGTTTATGCTGGTTTGGTGCTGGACTATGCTGGTTTATGCTGCTATTTCACACTAAACTGAGACAAACTGTTTGATTCTGCGTAAATATAGATGTATTCACCAGGAAAACCAGCATGTATTGCGGTCTGGATGCTGCTATGCTGGTTAACCGGCATGGCCATGCTGGCTGACCATGTAAACCAGCTTCAGACCAGCTTAAGTCTGTGCTGTTTTTTTTAGTAGGGTAAAACAGTGCAGAGTATTGTTTCATTAGTTAGCAGAGTAACCAGATAAGTCACTTTAGAGTGGCATAAAAAGACCACAAAGGCTATGAAATCATTAATTGTGGTTATTATAGATAGCTCAAGCTGACTTCCGAGCAGGTGGGACTTTTGAGCAGTTCCGGTTTGGGTTGTTAGGTCCCACGTACAGATGTAGTTACAGATTAGCAATGCATGTAAAAACAATGAAGCTAATGCTGTTGTAGTCACTGTTACAGATATATTACAGTAGAACAGCTTATGTAATTACACATGTGTATAACATTTATATAGACTGTAATAATCAGATTATAACACCCCCTGTTAGAATCAGAAAGTTCACCCTTTACACAGGTTTAATTACACACAGCAAATGCATGTACATAAGCTGACCTTAAGTAATCTACCTGTAACAAATAATACACCCTCAGTAGTTTCATTGTTGTTGCACATGTAATCATTATGTAACACATGATGTGACACTTAATATAACGTAGGAACAATACTTCTTTATTAAACATCAAAAATGAACCACACAAAATGAAGAAGTTGCTGACCTGAGAAGATCAGCTTTCTATTATTTCCAGTATTTTGGTGAGTTACTCTCAGAATAAATAAAACCGTGCTGTATCAGTGCAGCGCTGCCTGCTGTTGTGATATGACGCTGATTTGTATAAGAATGTTACAAGTGAACCGTTTCAGGAAAGTTGTCAGTTATGGGCCCTTTAAACTTGGAAACCGGTTCTGTAAACATCTGCCCTGGCCCCTGTTATCTGTTCTCATCTCAGTCGGCATCCAGAAACAGAGCGGTAGCAGTTATTACCCCATCGCGGAGCTCAAACTCTTCTACACACGAACACAAGTCAAGCGTTTATTCTCCCTCCGGCACGCTCAGCATGCAAATACATACAAATCCCCCCAGCAGCCCACATACATCAGAGAGAGAGAGAGAGAGAGAGAGAGAGAGAGAGAGAGAGAGAGAGAGAGCGAGAGAGAGAGAAAGAGAGAGAGAGAGAGAGAGAGAGAGAGAGAGAGAGAGACCGGAGTGAATGAAAGACAGAGGGAGAGACAAAAACACAGAGAGAAAGAGGAGAAAATAAAGAAAATGAGAAATAAAAGAGAAAAATATACAGAGCAAGTGAGCAAAGGGAAAAAAAGGATAAAAGAAAGAAAGAGAGAATTATTGAGAAGAGTGAGTGAAAGAGAAATCATTGAAATAAAAAAGAGAAAGGAACGAAACACAAAATAAAAGCAAAGAAAGAAGAAAAAAGGAATGAAGTCATGAAACAAGAATGAAGGAAAAAAATAAAACAGGAAAACGATTGAAAGAGATTCATTAAAGAAAAAAACATGAAAAAACAAATAAAAGAAGCATGTCTGGGGAAAACAGACAAATAGCCGTCAGTCTGCAGCTCTGAAGAGTTAAAGTTTAATTAATAATATAAAAATACTGAAACTGACCCCTTTAAAGTAGATTCACAAGTTAATTATTTATCAAATAATATAGTATTTGATAAGAATCTATGAATGAGACTATAAACTATATTATTAAACTATATTATTTCCATTAATTGTGAAAAAGAACGTCCGTCCTTCCAGCTCTGTAAACATATTTAACCCGTTACTACAGGGAGGAGCCGTTTGGCCACAATCACTTTACTTACTTAACTTTGCTGACTACAAAATAAAAGTCTTGCTAGAGAGAACCTGTGGGCTGCTATACTTTTATCTGATCACATCTTCCTGTTTCAGTCTGTACTTTCATTTCACTCGCTCACACAGCAAGAGGAGCTTCTGAGGCTCACAGTGTCATATAACTCAATATCTTTAACAAAAACAAACACACTCTATGAGAAGTTCACTTTCTCATAAATAAGATTAGATGTTATGGGTTTATTTACAGTGACAAAACATAGCTGCTGCTATACAGCAAGCACGAGCACAGGAATGCACACGCATGGACACTGGAATGCACTAGAATGGTACATGCATTGAGCCTGGAATAGTACATGGATATGCACTGAAATGGTACAAGCATAGACACTGGAATAGTACATGCATATGCACTGGAATGGTACAAGCATAGACACTGGAATAGTACATGCATATGCACTGGAATGGTACAAGCATAGACACTGGAACACACTGGAATGGTACATGCATGGACACTGGAATTATACATGCATACGCATTGCAATGGTACAAGCATGGACACTGGAACGCACTGGAACAGTACGTCCATGGACACTGGAACGCACTGGAACAGTACGTCCATGGACACTGGAATGCACAGGAATGGTACATGCATTGAGCTTGGAATGCACTGGAATCGTACATACATGGACACAGGAATGCACTGGAATGGTACATCCATGGACACTGGAATGCACTGGAATGGTACATGCATGGACACTGGAATGATACAAACATGGACACTGGAATGCACTGGAATGCACTGGAATGGTACATGCATGGACACTGGAATGGTACATCCATGGACACTGGAATGCACTGGAATGGTACATGCATGGACACTGGAATGCACTGGAATGATACAAGCTTGGACACTGGAATGATATAAGCTTGGACACTGGAATGATACAAGCTTGGACACTGGAATGCACTGGAATGGTACATGCATGGACACTGGAATGGTACGAGCATGGACACTGGAAGGCACTGGAATGGTACATGCATGGACACTGGAATGTTTTTTAAAGTTTCTAAGTTTCTTTTCTGTCATTGATGCCATTTTCAATAAGAAAAGTCATTTTGTACTTCATAATTAATGCTGTTATTAATTAATGCTGTAATCCTATTAATACTTGACATTCAGCATGTTGGACCGGAGAAACATTCATTGCTGTCTGTTCCTGGAATGCAAAGATCTGAAGATATTAACCAGACACTGATATCAAACTTTCTTTCCGTGCTGTTACCTCACAATAGACCTCATACAGACAGCAGAACCACAGACACAGCCGCGTCTATCTCTCACAAACATCTACGAGAAATCTCTAAAAGACTCAGATATTTCATACATCTCTATCACTACGTCTAACCTTTACTGCAGTAAGGGTCTCTACTCCTCTGGGAAGGCTTTAGGCCAGATTCATAACCATTGCTGTGAGGATCTGATTGTATTTAGCATTCACAAGAGCATTAGTGAGGTCAGGTTCTGATGTTTGATGATTCTGAATTACTGCTCATCCCAAAGGTACTGAATAGAGCAACATCATCAAGCCAGAGAACATGTCTATGTGATTTTCCATTTACTTCCTATGATCTGGTTCTAGAAGATAACAAACTGTTTCCCTTATTTTGGTGAGCTCATGAATAATTGAATGAGCTGTGCTCTGATTGGCTGGTTCACAGCGAGACACTGTGGTGATCATACAGAAGCAGCAGACTAAACAGTCGAAACAGACTAAATAAAATGAACCTCTGTGTAAATAAGCTCTGCTCTTGTACTAGTCAGTTAGCTATGTTGGTTACTTGGAGCTGCTAGTAGGAAACTTACCTATACCAGCTACTCACTTTCATCTGGACATCAAACACAAAGTAGATTAGAGGAGTCTCTGTGAAACTTTTAGTTTAAGATGATCTGCTGCAACCAGCACACAGTGATACTCTCACCCAGCATGGCTGCTACTTACAGCTCACTGTTGGGGTTGTGATGCTAATAAAGGTGGAGCTGCTGGTCTCTTCAGTCTCTTCTGTCTCTTCAGGGTTAAACAGTGAGCTGAAGCTGCTCCGAGTGTTAAAGTAGGATCCTGAACTAAAGTGGGTCAGGATCCTGTTAAAGACTTGGGAGCTTAGGGTCAGCAGCTTGTTTTACTAATTTCCCGTTCCACCTTAAATGGTAGTGCATTTCCATTCTGATGCCTATACAAGCTGTAGCAGTTAAGGAGGAATGTTAGATGAAGAAGCTGGCGAGTAGGAAGCCAACTTTGTTTAAAGATGAACATCAACCATGTAGCGCTGACAGTTGGGTTCACTGTGAAGGAATGAAAAGTGCCGACATTCCCTTCACAGCCTAGAATGCTGGATTTCTTCACCACCAGTTTCGTTACTGGTTGTTGTGGTTGTATGTAAATGCTGGCGGTGTAAATATTAACGAGTCTGTGACGTAACAGTTTAGGATTTTGAGCTCAGCCTGTTTTATCATCGCTCTTTTGTAAACGCAGGACAAAGGTGTCAAAAGTATCCACGTTAATTACTCAGGTAGAAGTATAGATACTAGGGTTTAAAAATACTTCTGTAGAAGTTGAAGTAACAACTCAAGCTTTTCACTCCAGTAAAGGTGTAAAAGTACTGCTTTCAGAACTACTTAAAGTATAAAAGTAAAAGTAACGTAAGGGAAAAAAATGCCATTAAGGACAAAAGCTTAGGTCGCACCACAGGGGTCTATAGTGCACTAGCCCACCTCCCCCAAAACCCCATTCTTCTAAAAGCTATAATGACTATAATGTTATTAAAATGTTGATGTTGATAAATTTGGGATGCGCTAGGCTTCCTGTTTCAGCCGCATATACGCCCATTGAACATGAATGTAGTTTAGTATAATGTAAATATATTAAAGAAGCATATCTGTGTACTACTGAACATTAACATGTGTTTACTGGAGCAGAAGATATGATGACTAGTTGCCTATAAGTATTGTAATGGTGCAAAAAGTCAAACTTCAAAGTCATGTTATCAATAATCTTTACTGAAATGTAAATGTACATGAATGAAAACAAGCTGAAATGAAATGGCAAACCTGCCAACCTGGATATTTTTTGAGCAGCAACTTCTTGCGGTTGGGCGGCGCAGCGTAAAGGTTGGCGAGTCTGACATAGGAGTAACGAGGCTATGTTTAAAATGTAAGGAGTAGAAAGTACTGATAATGGAGTGTAAATGTAAGGAGTAGAAAGTACAGATAATGGAGTGTAAATGTAAGGAGTAGAAAGTACTGATAATGGAGTGTAAATGTAAGGAGTAGAAAGTACTGATAATGAATTGTAAATGTAAGGAGTAAAAAGTACTGATAATGAAGTGTAAATGTAAGGAGTAGAAAGTACTGATAATGGAGTGTAAATGTAAGGAGTAGAAAGTACTGATAATGAAGTGTAAATGTAAGGAGTAGAAAGTACTGATAATGGAGTGTAAATGTAAGGAGTAGAAAGTACTGATAATGAAGTGTAAATGTAAGGAGTAGAAAGTACTGGTAGTGGAGTGTAAATGTAAGGAGTAGAAAGTACTGATAATGGAGTGTAAATGTAAGGAGTAGAAAGTACAGATAATGGAGTGTAAATGTAAGGAGTAGAAAGTACTGATAATAGAGTGTAAATGTAAGGAGTAGAAAGTACTGATAATGGAGTGTAAATGTAAGGAGTAGAAAGTACTGATAATAGAGTGTAAATGTAAGGAGTAGAAAGTACTGATAATAGAGTGTAAATGTAAGGAGTAGAAAGTACTGATAATGGAGTGTGAATGTAAGGAGTAGAAAGTACAGATAATGGAGTGTAAATGTAAGGAGTAGAAAGTACAGATAATGGAGTGTAAATGTAAGGAGTAGAAAGTACAGATAATGGAGTGTAAATGTAAGGAGTAGAAAGTACTGATAATAGAGTGTAAATGTAAGGAGTAGAAATTACTGATAATGGAGTGTAAATGTAAGGAGTAGAAAGTACAGATAATGGAGTGTAAATGAAAGGAGTAGAAAGTACTGATAATGGAGTGTAAATGTAAGGAGTAGAAAGTACTGATAATGGAGTGTAAATGTAAGGAGTAGAAAGTACTGATAATGGAGTGTAAATGTAAGGAGTAGAAGTAAAAAGTCAGCTGAAAAATGATTACTCCAGTAAAGTATAAATAATCAAAATCTCTACTTAAGTAAGGTAACAAAGTATTTGTACTGTTTTACTTTGACACCTTTGACGCAGGATTTGTGTGTGAAAGAGCAACAGCAGTGTTTGAGGTTCACGATATGTACAGTTCTATGTACTGAACTCCCTTAATTACACTATAACAATATAAATACAGTATTTAATACAGTCAATTCAGTTACAGGACAAGCTGTCTGGAAACCTTCAGGACATAACTGCTGCATCTCTCAGGTTCTTGTTGGCTTCTTCTGAAATTGTATTATGTTAAATGGTAAATATTAGCCAGCGGTGTATGATCTTTCCCCGTCGATGTGCTTTCTCTGTTGATGTTTGCTCTGGCTGATGTCTTTCAAAAGATGCTAAAGACTTCTTGACTTTTCAGTTCTTTACATCAGAATGCTTCATGAAGATCCCACCTTCTGTGAGGCCTGAATGAGAAGACTCTCTCTTTACACAGACCAGATAGAAGCTCCATTCTCTCCTTTATGCAAGAGTGAAAAACCGCAGGCGTGAGTATTGACAGGCCGAGCACCCTCGTCACTTAGCTCTTTTTGAAAGCTAAGCTGTGGGGATCATCAGGAACTGTCTTAACTCTGACTAGCTCTTTGAGGGTTGATCCCACCTCATGACCCTCCATATATGGGGCCATGACCCTATGTAGGCACGTCCTCAGTAGGGGTAAGTGAAAAGGTCAGACACAGATGGTGAGTACAATTATGAGAACCGTGGATGTGGTAGAGTGATCTAGAACCAACTGATCTCATTCAGGGTTCAAGTCGAGGCTATTCGCCATGACCAGATTGAATAATAGACTTAACTGAACGGGCGGTCCTGAGTTCCCGACTGGTTGTGAGAGGTTGGTTAAGGATTCTCCACCTCAAGCTGAGCTGGATGCAGGTTTCCCTTAGATTCATTTGAGCTCTGTGGACGTTTAAACCCAACAATACATGGAAATCATTCTAAACAGATATTTTTGGAGAACATTGGGATTTCACATTTGGATTTTTGTGCCTTTAAAGCAGAAATTGGTGATGCTCTCAGTCAATTCCAAAAATCCAACAAAGATCAATACAAAGACAAGATATTTAACGATATCCTATCAGCTTTAATGTTTTTGTAAATACACAGTGATTCTAAAATTGGGAGATATGGCTCATTTTCAGAGAAAGCCTGTAAACATGGTATGGCATTGTTTGATGCTCTATATTTCAATATAAAAGGGTCATAATAATTAATAATAATTAATTATTAATAATAATAAAGCTTTAGATGGAAAGGTTAATATATCAGTTGGAATTGGGACAGGATCAGTTTAAGACCAGGAATGTTGAGAAAAGTATCTCAAGAAAAACATCTTAAACAGGTTCATGCTTTGGTATAAAGCCTGGTTCTTTAGAGATCTTACAAATGTGATGTCACAGCTGGTGGGAGTCATTGCAAAGACAAACTGAGAGGCAGTGTTCAGTGTAAATGCCACAAAACATCTAATTTGTTGTACTCCAATCAAATGGCATTGGCTCTTTGATGGCATGCTTAACTTAGAGCAAAAGATAATAGTTGCAAAGCTCTAGTTTGAGTGTAACCAAATTTGAAAAGACCCCTCCCATTTAGCCCACCCTCCGTTTAGAGTCCACCTCTTAGGCTAAAGATTAAGATCAGTATGGTTCAGGATTTCCAGGATTAGAAATAGAAGTAGTACATGCGTAATTCTGAATGAGTCACAGCTCTGGTATTATTATGTGCTCTTGCTTTTTTAATGTCTAAGATATTTAATGATGTTATCCTATCAGCTTTATTCTGTTTGTAAATACACACTGATTCTAAAATTGGGCCTTTGAAAAGAGAAACTAAGATATGTGCCATTTTCGGAGAAAGCATAGAATCATAGTATGGCATTGTTTGATGCCCTATATTTAATATAAAGGGGTCATTAAAACTTGGGGTGGAAAACATAATGAATCTTTGGTTGGAAGGTTAATAAATCTGTTGGAAGGTTTTCAACTAATGCCTGCAATACTTTTCAAAGAAATTGGGACTGGAGCAATTTAAGACCATTAATGTTGAGAAATGTTAAATCTTGAACTGGTTCATGCTTTGGTATAAAGCCTGGTTCTTTATAGATCTTATGCATGTGATGTCACACTTGGTGGTATTCACTGCAGTTGTGCCCACTGAGTGGCAGAAAGACTAACTGAGAGGCAGTGTTCAGTGGGAATGCAACAAAAACATGGCTTTGGCTCTTTGATGGCAGTCTTAATCACCACCCCTCCCTCTTAGCCCATCCTCCGTTTAATGTCCTCCTCTTAGGCTGAAGATTAAGATCAGTATGGTTCAGGATTTCCAGGATTAGAAATAGTACACACGTAATTCTGAATGAGCTCTGGTATTATTATGTGAACTCGACATTTCAAATTTATAATCCAGTTGTGATTTTCATAGTAATGGATTCTTGCTTTCATTGTGCAGATGTTTCACAACTTGGTTGTGGTTGTTGTCATGTTATTTTGAGCAAATAGTAACCCTGGTGTTTGATGTGGCAACAAAGTGTTGAGTCTTAATGTACAAGCAAAATACAGTCATGCTCAATAAGTAGCTTTTAACACAGATCAGGATTAACGTTGTATCTGGATGTTGTAATTTTTATGGAGAGACACAGGATACCATGTTATGATGTTTACAGTAAGAAATGGAAATAGTTTGGTGTGTACATATATATATACACTACCAGTCAAACGTTTTAGATCACTACCAGCCAAACGTTTTAGATACACTACCAGTCAAACGTTTTAGTACACTACCAGTCAAACGTTTTAGATACACTACCAGTCAAACGTTTTAGATCACTACCAGCTAAACGTTTTAGTATCACTACCAGTCAAACGTTTTAGTACAATACCAGTCAAACGTTTTAGTACACTACCAGTCAAACGTTTTAGTACACTACCAGTCAAACGTTTTAGATACACTACCAGTCAAACGTTTTAGTACACTACCAGTCAAACGTTTAGATCACTACCAGTCAAACGTTTTACATACACTACCAGTCAAACATTTTAGTACACTACCAGCCAAACGTTAAGATCACTACCAGTCAAACGTTTAGATCACTACCAGTCAAACGTTTTAGTACGCTACCAGTCAAACGTTTAGATCACTACCAGTCAAACGTTTAGATCACTACCAGTCAAACGTTTTAGATCACTACCAGTCAAACGTTTTAGTACACTACCAGTCAAACGTTTTAGATACACTACCAGTCAAACGTTTAGATCACTACCAGTCAAACGTTTTAGATACACTACCAGTCAAACATTTTAGTACACTACCAGTCAAACATTTTAGTACACTACCAGTCAAACGTTTTAGTACACTACCAGTCAAACATTTTAGTACACTACCAGTCAAACGTTTAGATCACTACCAGTCAAACGTTTTAGATAGACTACCAGTCAAACGTTTTAGTACACTACCAGTCAAACGTTTTAGTACACTACCAGTCAAACGTTTTAGATACACTTCCAGTCAAACGTTTTAGTACACTACCAGTCAAACGTTTAGATCACTACCAGTCAAACGTTTTAGTACACTACCAGACAAACGTTTTAGTATCACTACCAGTCAAACGTTTTAGTACACTACCAGTCAAACGTTTTAGATCACTATCGGTCAACGTTTTTAGAACACTACCAGCTAAACGTTTTTGTATCACTACCAGTCAAACGTTTTAGTACACTACCAGTCAAACGTTTTAGTACACTATCAGTCAACGTTTTAGATACACTACCAGCCAAACGTTTTAGTACACTACCAGCCAAACGTTTTAGATACACTATCAGTCAACGTTTTAGATACACTACCAGCCAAACGTTTTAGATACACTACCAGCCAAACGTTTTAGTACATTACCAGTCAAACGTTTAGTACACTACCAGTCAAACGTTTTAGTACACTACCAGTCAAACGTTTTAGTACACTACCAGCCAAACGTTTTAGTACACTACCAGTCAAACGTTTTAGATACACTACCAGCCAAACGTTTTAGTACACTACCAGACAAACGTTTTAGTACACTACCAGTCAAACGTTTTAGATACACTACCAGCCAAATGTTTTAGTACACTACCAGTTAAACGTTTTAGATACACTACCAGCCAAACGTTTTAGATCACTACCAGCTAAACGTTTTAGTATCACTACCAGACAAACGTTTTAGATACACTACCAGCTAAACGTTTTAGTATCACTACCAGCCAAACGTTTTAGATACACTAACAGCTAAACGTTTTAGTATCACTACCAGTCAAACGTTTTAGATACACTACCAGCTAAACGTTTTAGTATCACTACCAGACAAACGTTTTAGATACACTACCAGCTAAACGTTTTAGTATCACTACCAGCCAAACGTTTTAGATACACTAACAGCTAAACGTTTTAGTATCACTACCAGTCAAACGTTTTAGATACACTACCAGCTAAACGTTTTAGTATCACTACCAGTCAAACGTTTTAGATACACTACCAGCTAAACGTTTTAGTATCACTACCAGACAAACGTTTTAGATACACTACCAGCTAAACGTTTTAGTATCACTACCAGCCAAACGTTTTAGATACACTAACAGCTAAACGTTTTAGTATCACTACCAGCTAAACGTTTTAGTATCACTACCAGCTAAACGTTTTAGATACACTACCAGCTAAACGTTTTAGTATCACTACCAGCCAAACGTTTTAGTACGCTACCAGTCAAACGTTTTAGATACACTACCAGACAAACGTTTTAGATACACTACCAGCTAAACGTTTTAGTACACTACCAGCCAAACGTTTTAGATACACTACCAGCCAAACGTTTTAGATACACTACCAGCCAAACGTTTTAGATACACTACCAGCTAAACCTTTTAGTACACTACCAGCCAAACGTTTTAGATACACTACCAGACAAACGTTTTAGATACACTACCAGCCAAACGTTTTAGATACACTACCAGCCAAACGTTTTAGTACACTACCAGCCAAACGTTTTAGATATACTACCAGTCAAACGTTTTAGTACACTACCAGTCAAACGTTTTAGATACACTACCAGTCAAACGTTTTAGATCACTACCAACCAAACGTTTTAGTACACTACCAGCTAAACGTTTTAGAACACTACCAGTCAAACGTTTAGATCACTACCAGCTAAACGTTTTAGTATCACTACCAGTCAAACGTTTTAGTACAATACCAGTCAAACGTTTTAGTACACTACCAGTCAAACGTTTTAGTACACTACCAGTCAAACGTTTTAGATACACTACCAGTCAAACGTTTAGATCACTACCAGTCAAACGTTTTACATACACTACCAGTCAAACATTTTAGTACACTACCAGTCAAACGTTTTAGATCACTACCAGTCAAACGTTTAGATCACTACCAGTCAAACGTTTAGATCACTACCAGTCAAACGTTTTAGATCACTACCAGTCAAACGTTTTAGTACACTACCAGTCAAACGTTTTAGTACACTACCAGTCAAACGTTTTAGATCACTACCAGTCAAACGTTTAGATCACTACCAGTCAAACGTTTTAGTACACTACCAGTCAAACGTTTAGATCACTACCAGTCAAACGTTTTAGATACACTACCAGTCAAACATTTTAGTACACTACCAGTCAAACGTTTTAGTACACTACCAGTCAAACGTTTTAGTACACTACCAGTCAAACGTTTAGATCACTACCAGTCAAACGTTTTAGTACACTACCAGACAAACGTTTTAGTATCACTACCAGTCAAACGTTTTAGTACACTACCAGTCAAACGTTTTAGATCACTATCGGTCAACGTTTTTAGAACACTACCAGCTAAACGTTTTTGTATCACTACCAGTCAAACGTTTTAGAACACTACCAGTCAAATGTTTTAGATCACCACCAATCAAATGTTTTAGTACACTACCAGTCAAACGTTTTAGAACACTACCAGTCAAACGTTTTAGATACACTACCAGTCAAACGTTTTAGAACACTACCAGTCAAATGTTTTAGATCACCACCAATCAAATGTTTTAGTACACTACCAGTCAAACGTTTTAGATCACTACCAGTCAAACGTTTTAGATACACTACCAGTCAAACATTTTAGAACACTACCAGTCAAACGTTTTAGATACACTACCAGCTAAACGTTTTAGTATCACTACCAGCCAAACGTTTAGATACACTACCAGTCAAGCGTTTTAGTATCACTACCAGCCAAACGTTTTAGATACACTACCAGTCAAGCGTTTTAGTACACTACCAGCCAAACGTTTTAGATACACTACCAGCCAAACGTTTTAGTACATTACCAGTCAAACGTTTTAGTACACTACCAGCCAAACGTTTTAGTACACTACCAGTCAAACGTTTTAGATACACTACCAGCCAAACGTTTTAGTACACTACCAGACAAACGTTTTAGTACACTACCAGTCAAACGTTTTAGATACACTACCAGCCAAACGTTTTAGTACACTACCAGTTAAACGTTTTAGATACACTACCAGCCAAACGTTTTAGATCACTACCAGTTAAACGTTTTAGATACACTACTAGCCAAACGTTTTAGATCACTACCAGTCAAACGTTTTAGATACACTACCAGCTAAACGTTTTAGTATCACTACCAGCCAAACGTTTTAGATACACTAACAGCTAAACGTTTTAGTATCACTACCAGTCAAACGTTTTAGATACACTACCAGCTAAACGTTTTAGTATCACTACCAGACAAACGTTTTAGTTACACTACCAGCTAAACGTTTTAGTATCACTACCAGACAAACGTTTTAGTACGCTACCAGTCAAACGTTTTAGTACACTACCAGACAAACGTTTTAGATACACTACCAGCTAAACGTTTTAGTACACTACCAGCTAAACGTTTTAGTACACTACCAGCCAAACGTTTTAGATACACTACCAGCTAAACCTTTTAGTACACTACCAGACAAACGTTTTAGATACACTACCAGCCAAACGTTTTAGATACACTACCAGCCAAACGTTTTAGTACACTACCAGCCAAACGTTTTAGATACACTACCAGTCAAACGTTTTAGTACACTACCAGTCAAACGTTTAGATACACTACCAGCTAAACGTTTTAGTATCACTACCAGCCAAACGTTTTAGTATCACTACGAGCCAAACGTTTTAGAACTTTTTTGACTGGTAGTGTTCTAAAATGTTTGTTTGGTAGTGCTCTTAACCTTTGACCAGCAGTGTAGAAATATTTTCAATATTTAATCAGTATTTATAGAGTAAGTAGTGCTTTTACATACGTCATTGTGTTTATTTAACCCTTTCCAAGCTTATCCTTGTGGAAACAAGGATAAGCTTAAGGATAAGTTTTAGATACACTACCAGCCAAACGTTTTAGATACACTACCAGCCAAACGTTTTAGTACAAACGTTTCACTACCAGTCAAACGATACACTACCAGCCAAACGTTTTAGATCACTACCAGTCAAACGTTTTAGATACACTACCAGCTAAACGTTTTAGTATCACTACCAGCCAAACGTTTTAGATACACTAACAGCTAAACGTTTTAGTATCACTACCAGTCAAACGTTTTAGATACACTACCAGCTAAACGTTTTAGTATCACTACCAGACAAACGTTTTAGATACACTACCAGCTAAACGTTTTAGTATCACTACCAGACAAACGTTTTAGATACACTACCAGCTAAACGTTTTAGTATCACTACCAGCCAAACGTTTTAGTACGCTACCAGTCAAACGTTTTAGTATCACTACCAGTCAAACGTTTTAGATACACTACCAGTCAAACGTTTTAGATACACTACCAGCCAAACGTTTTAGATACACTACCAGCTAAACGTTTTAGTACACTACCAGCCAAACGTTTTAGATACACTACCAGCCAAACGTTTTAGATACACTACCAGCCAAACGTTTTAGATACACTACCAGCTAAACCTTTTAGTACACTACCAGCCAAACGTTTTAGATACACTACCAGACAAACGTTTTAGATACACTACCAGCCAAACGTTTTAGATCACTACCAGTCAAACGTTTTTGTATCACTACCAGTCAAACGTTTTAGATCACTACCAGTCAAACGTTTTAGATACACTACCAGTCAAACGTTTTAGTACACTATCAGTCAACGTTTTAGATACACTACCAGCCAAACGTTTTAGTACACTACCAGCCAAACGTTTTAGATACACTATCAGTCAACGTTTTAGATACACTACCAGCCAAACGTTTTAGATACACTACCAGCTAAACGTTTTAGTATCACTACCAGACAAACGTTTTAGATACACTACCAGCTAAACGTTTTAGTATCACTACCAGACAAACGTTTTAGATACACTACCAGCTAAACGTTTTAGTATCACTACCAGCCAAACGTTTTAGTACGCTACCAGTCAAACGTTTTAGTATCACTACCAGTCAAACGTTTTAGATACACTACCAGTCAAACGTTTTAGATACACTACCAGCCAAACGTTTTAGATACACTACCAGCTAAACGTTTTAGTACACTACCAGCCAAACGTTTTAGATACACTACCAGCCAAACGTTTTAGATACACTACCAGCCAAACGTTTTAGTACACTACCAGCCAAACGTTTTAGATACACTATCAGTCAACGTTTTAGATACACTACCAGCCAAACGTTTTAGATACACTACCAGCCAAACGTTTTAGTACATTACCAGTCAAACGTTTTAGTACACTACCAGCCAAACGTTTTAGTACACTATCAGTCAAACGTTTTAGATACACTACCAGCCAAACGTTTTAGTACACTACCAGACAAACGTTTTAGTACACTACCAGTCAAACGTTTTAGATACACTACCAGCCAAACGTTTTAGTACACTACCAGTTAAACGTTTTAGATACACTACCAGCCAAACGTTTTAGATCACTACCAGCCAAACGTTTTAGATCACTACCAGCCAAACGTTTTAGATACACTACCAGCCAAACGTTTTAGTACACTACCAGTTAAACGTTTTAGATACACTACCAGCCAAACGTTTTAGATCACTACCAGCCAAACGTTTTAGATACACTACCAGCCAAACGTTTTAGATCACTACCAGTCAAACGTTTTAGATACACTACCAGCTAAACGTTTTAGTATCACTACCAGCCAAACGTTTTAGATACACTAACAGCTAAACGTTTTAGTATCACTACCAGTCAAACGTTTTAGATACACTACCAGCTAAACGTTTTAGTATCACTACCAGACAAACGTTTTAGATACACTACCAGCTAAACGTTTTAGTACACTACCAGCTAAACGTTTTAGTACACTACCAGTCAAACGTTTTAGATACACTACCAGACAAACGTTTTAGATACACTACCAGCCAAACGTTTTAGATACACTACCAGCCAAACGTTTTAGTACACTACCAGCCAAACGTTTTAGATACACTACCAGTCAAACGTTTTAGTACACTACCAGTCAAACGTTTTAGATACACTACCAGCTAAACGTTTTAGTATCACTACCAGCCAAACGTTTTAGTATCACTACGAGCCAAACGTTTTAGAACTTTTTTGACTGGTAGCGTTCTAAAATATTTGTTTGGTAGTGCTCTTAAACCTTTGACCAGCAGTGTAGAAATATTTTCAATATTTAATCAGTATTTATAGAGTAAGTAGTGCTTTTACATACGTCATTGTGTTTATTTAACCCTTTCCAAGCTTATCCTTGTGGAAACAAGGATAAGCTTAAGGATAAGTTTTAGATACACTACCAGCCAAACGTTTTAGATACACTACCAGTCAAACGTTTTAGAACACTACCAGTCAAATGTTTTAGATCACCACCAATCAAATGTTTTAGTACACTACCAGTCAAACGTTTTAGATCACTACCAGTCAAACGTTTTAGATACACTACCAGTCAAACATTTTAGAACACTACCAGTCAAACGTTTTAGATACACTACCAGCTAAACGTTTTAGTATCACTACCAGCCAAACGTTTTAGATACACTACCAGTCAAGCGTTTTAGTATCACTACCAGCCAAACGTTTTAGATACACTACCAGTCAAGCGTTTTAGTACACTACCAGCCAAACGTTTTAGATACACTACCAGCCAAACGTTTTAGTACATTACCAGTCAAACGTTTTAGTACACTACCAGCCAAACGTTTTAGTACACTACCAGTCAAACGTTTTAGATACACTACCAGCCAAACGTTTTAGTACACTACCAGACAAACGTTTTAGTACACTACCAGTCAAACGTTTTAGATACACTACCAGCCAAACGTTTTAGTACACTACCAGTTAAACGTTTTAGATACACTACCAGCCAAACGTTTTAGATCACTACCAGTTAAACGTTTTAGATACACTACTAGCCAAACGTTTTAGATCACTACCAGTCAAACGTTTTAGATACACTACCAGCTAAACGTTTTAGTATCACTACCAGCCAAACGTTTTAGATACACTAACAGCTAAACGTTTTAGTATCACTACCAGTCAAACGTTTTAGATACACTACCAGCTAAACGTTTTAGTATCACTACCAGACAAACGTTTTAGTTACACTACCAGCTAAACGTTTTAGTATCACTACCAGACAAACGTTTTAGTACGCTACCAGTCAAACGTTTTAGTACACTACCAGACAAACGTTTTAGATACACTACCAGCTAAACGTTTTAGTATCACTACCAGACAAACGTTTTAGTTACACTACCAGCTAAACGTTTTAGTATCACTACCAGACAAACGTTTTAGTACGCTACCAGTCAAACGTTTTAGTACACTACCAGACAAACGTTTTAGATACACTACCAGCTAACGTTTTAGTACACTACCAGCTAAACGTTTTAGTACACTACCAGCCAAACGTTTTAGATACACTACCAGCTAAACCTTTTAGTACACTACCAGACAAACGTTTTAGATACACTACCAGCCAAACGTTTTAGATACACTACCAGCCAAACGTTTTAGTACACTACCAGCCAAACGTTTTAGATACACTACCAGTCAAACGTTTTAGTACACTACCAGTCAAACGTTTTAGATACACTACCAGCTAAACGTTTTAGTATCACTACCAGCCAAACGTTTTAGTATCACTACGAGCCAAACGTTTTAGAACTTTTTTGACTGGTAGTGTTCTAAAATGTTTGTTTGGTAGTGCTCTTAAACCTTTGACCAGCAGTGTAGAAATATTTTCAATATTTAATCAGTATTTATAGAGTAA